>JBANSL010000013.1:60774687-61974687 GCA_037127255.1 Persicaria tinctoria
ATTCGTAATTGGGATATGATTCCTAATACATCTTTTCTTACTCAACCCTTTTCGGGCTATCCGTGTCATAGGAGGGGCGTGTCACAAATAAGCCAATTCACTTCAAGTATTCAATTCTCATTTGGATTTAATTCTCATCGTTTCATGGTCACTTGAATCCAAAGTTGTCTATGCTTTCGTGCCGTCACTTGCTAGTTCTCGCGCACTAACCGTCCTTTGTTTGGATGGATGGTTTCCTTCTGCATGGATTTAGATAAAGCACTACAAGGTCGAAGGTTGGAAATGTGTGTCGGAATCGTCTTCAAATATTTTTAGTATTTTACCGTTGTTTTAATTCAAGAGTCTAAATATTATCTTGTATTTGCTATCAAGACAAATTGTAACGATGTTGTTGTATAATTAGTTATTTGTTTCATTTAAAGTCTTTCGCGATTTAATTGTATTTTATTTAAGTATTTAATATTTTCATCTTGTTTATGGGAGCATGGTTGCATGTCCCTATAAGACTAAGGTGATTACAAAGACATTAAAGTCAGCGTAATCACCGGCGTTGTGGCATTCTCTTGGGTTATAAAAGGGGGCGTTAAAGAAGGTTTTCTACAATGGGTTTCATGTCAGAACTGTTTTTCTAAAATGGGTTTCATGTCAAAAAAATTTTCTAAAATGATTTTTTTTCGTGTCAGAGTTTTCTTCTCAAATGGTTTTTATTCTTGCAAAATTATTTCTAGGTCCAAACTAAACTTTCAATGTTTTGAAATAAATAACAATAATAATAGTAATAATAAAAATAAAATAAAATAAAATTCTCTCTAGGTTTCATAAACTCCTTTTATATCATTTTCAAACTTATTATGTGGATTTTAAGTTTTCCAAAAAAAATAAAAAAATAAAAAAAAATCCTGCTCTATAGGTTTTAATCTTCCTTTCAAACTTCTTAAGTGAATTTAAAAATTTCTTGTTCTCAAAACTACAATACGGTGGTGTAAAGGTCTTTATAAAATATGGTTTGATTCCGACGTCCAATTAGACCCTCGTGTGCTTAGTTGAACCGTCCTCTTTTCCTTGGGCAGATGGCCACCCCTCACCACTCAAACCTACCTATGAGCCCTACGCGGAATGATTCGAGGATAGACGAGTTTGGTTCCCCGTACTTGGAACCCGTTATGGTGGAACAAGGTCCCCTGGAGAATGGAGAGGCTATCCCGATGGTAGTTGAAGGAGTCTCTCAAAAGGATGAGGAACCCCAAGAGGATTCTGAAGAGGAACCCAAATAGGATGAGGAAGCCCTCCCGGTTAATGATGGAGATGAACCTCAGGAGGAGGAGAAGCCTCAAGGAGATGATGAAAGTCAGGAAGCAGAATCCCCCACAGTTAGAGCTTCCCCAGCAGATAAGAAGTTCCTTCACCGCGTACAAACTCAAGCAAGGAGGGCAGTACACGAATACCTCGATCGAGAAATTGAAGCAAAGCAGAACAAGATTAATATGTTGGAAATCCAACAGGGTACGCTGAGGGAGAGATTGGAGAAAGAGAGACGAGAGCGGAACATCCTCTGGCACGCTCAGGTAGACCTTAGTCACGGGGCAGTGAACCTTTACGAACGCTACGCAACATCAGGAGCCCCTCAGTCTAGAAAGAGGCCGAGATCTGACAACCCGGGCGGAAGGGTTTTGCGTCGCTTCTTCTAGTTGCATCTTTCCTTTGTCATTCGTGTCGTTCTTTTCAATCCTAGTTCACTTTCCTATTCGTTGTACTCTCGTTTGTTTAGTGTTATCAAGTGGTTCCATAGACAGTGTTTGTTTTGGATTGGATGCTATTATGAATAAAGTGTTAGTTACTTCATAATAATTGAGTTATGGAGATATGTGGAACCATTGGGTAACGTCAGTTAACCTCCGAATATATATGCATATAGAGTATGAGGACTCGTGAAGTTCAACGTCAAGCCGCATCCACTCCTGTCGTAAACAGGGATCATCAGCGAATTAACAAAAGCAAGCCCCTTCTTTCCAATAATATTAGGGAAGAGGAAGATGATATTTTTGTGCACCAAGGGGAAAGTGCACCCAGACAGCCAAACGGGTGACATCAAGCATCATCCCTGGGCCAGGATAATGCAAATAGTCAAGCACCAAGTCAAAGAGCACCATCGCAGGTTCTAGCAGACAACCTGGATGAGAAGATCATACATGTGTTAGACCAGATTGTAAAGGATGCTGTTACTCGCGCAATAGCTGCAAATATTCCTCAGACTCAGGTTGCACCCTCAGTGGACGCACACCCTCAGTGTATGGGGACACCTACACTCGGGCGCTGAAGGCGGTAAATTCTAGCAAGCTGGAGGGATTTGATGGTACCAGGGAGCCGTACCGGGTGGTGCATTGGTTAACCCATATGGAGAAGATATTCAGGGGAGTTAGTTGTACCGATGCGGATAAGGTGCACATAACCGCACTTTATATGAAAGAAGAGGCACGACAAAGGTAGGAAGCTGCAAGACATGCTTGGGAAGCTAATCCAACTTGAGAAATCTTCAAGGATAGTGTCACCAACCACTATTTTTCTCCCTCGCTCAGATTGGAGAAAAGACGGGAATTTTTGTACCCTAGCACTCAGGGTATGAAGATGGCGGAGTTGGTTACCAGGTTTTATGAATGGCTTCCGTATGCTGGGGATTTGGTACGCTCTGAGGCGGATAAGATATTGTACTTCCATGAATCTGTGTATTATGAACTGAAGATACATATGTTTCATCGTGAATATGAGAGTTTGGATGACTACATCAACGCCGCGTATCGTGTGGAGGCGACTCTGGAGGAAGGAAAAAGGAACCGGGAGCTCTTGGAAAGGAATAAGGGTACACAGATGAATGTTGGGGTAAAGAGGGCAGCGACACCTACCCCTACAAGAGGAATGAGGGCTAGTAACCAGCAGAGAAGCATGACCACCACTAGAGATGGGCATCCCCTCGTCTGTCATAACTACGGAAGGCCAGGACACACCAAGCTTGTTTGTAGTGAACCACCTCGAACGTGGCGCGGTTGCCACAGAGCTGGGCATATGATCAGGTTTTGCAGAACTACCAATGGGAATCCATCTCGCTCTTACTAGGCATCAGCTGCTGGTCCCCGTAGTGAGACGCATGGACCAAGAGATTCTATAGTACCTCCATGATTTCAGCAGAGAAGTCAAACCCCAGCTGGGTCGCAACCAACCATTAACAAGGGCAAGGCCCTAATGCATGGCATAAACCAGGGACCCAAGTTGTACACCTTAGATGCTATTAACGAGGGCGGTGCACCAGAGTGATCAAGAAGGAGTCCTTACCAAATTCTAGTCAATTCAGTGCTTAAATTTCCTTTTTAAGCTATTTCTTTCAATAAGTTAGCCAGTGTCGAATGTTTCTGAACTCAGTGTCTTAGTATTGTTGTGTGTGTTGGGGATATTATTTCAATTTCTAAGTCACAGTTTCCTTAATATCTATGTGGAATGTCTTAAGTGGGGAGGTGCCCCAACATTTTAAGCAATTGTGTGTGTGGTGTGTGAGAAACAACCAACTAAACTAAGCAAGTGCAGAATGTGTGAGCATATCAAAAGATTAAACCGTAATTAATAGTTGTGTGTATTCCGAGTCACGACATAGAGTATATCTTTCAACTCTATTGTCGAGCAACCGAACTCTCAATGAGAAATTGGAATAAACGAATGATAAATTAAGAAAGATACTCGCGATACAACCCTTGTTAATCTACAAACAACATGGTTCGAGGACAAAGAGAAAAGCTCACCGAAAAACCGGAAGACGCGAAGGACTAGAAGACGAAATCTACCACTCCTTGTATACAAGCAGGACATACTAGCTTGCTACAATGGCTGCCATCGATGCCACCCGGGCCATTTGGTAACCTGGAAAAGGGAACCAGATGGGGCGGAGACGAAAGCCAAAGGTAGACTAGATAGCCCCGGTTGATGCAAGACATGAGTAATCTAACCGCGATCAAATCATGCGAACCTAATTAAAAATTAAAATTTAAAAATCTTACCATTGAGGAGTTCAGAAGGCAACGAGGTTATCCTGGATGCAACTCACGTCGTTCAAAGAGTAATCATAACTAAGTTAACCAGGTAGGTATCTCATCCCGCTTTTGAAAACTCTTTCAAATACCCTTTTATCCCTATTCCAGCTCTGTTCTTTCTTTTCTTTAAATTATGGGAGGAAACTTACTTTAAGTCGGGAGGAATGAAATACCCAAAAGTATTTTTGGGGATTTCATTTTAAGAAAATATATAGTTATATAAAAGTTCTTTTATTTTGAACTTAAAAATGATTTTTAGAAATTAAATGTATATAAAGTTCGTAACTGTTTTGACACATTTCATTTTTATTCATTTAAGTGAAATTTAATAAATAACTTATTTATTTTAAGTCATATTATTTTAAAACAAGTTTGCATATTCTTCTTCAAATAAAGAGGTGTAACTTATATTAATTTCCATAAAATATAAGTAATATGAGATTTTAGGAAAATATTGTTTATTAAATATTTTATTATTTAAGTTGTGTAGAATTTTAATAAATAAAATTTCCGGATAAATATATATATATATATATATATATATATATATATGTATATATTATAAATAAGTAAGGGCTAAACCGGTTTTTTCTTTTGAGCTGGGTGAACCGAACCGTACCAAATAAAAAAGGTTGAACCGAACCGGCTGAACCATTTCTTCAACCTCGGCTCCTGCATTTCACGATTGAACAAGGGTGAGATTTCCCTCCCTCAAATCTCACCCGAATCTTACCGTTTATGTTTCCGCAACCAATTTGGAGATTTGGGGTCCAACCGCAACCGAACGAACATATCCCCAAATTCGAAAATCACCCCAATCCGCTCTAGTCAGGCCGAATCTCATCAAATTAATGATCGGGATAGCGTTAAGAGTGATTATCTAATCAATTTATTGATTTATTTTAATCAAATCCGTCCCCAAATCCTCCTCCTATAAATACCCCTTTCGGGATCACTTTCGAAGCACACCATCACCACTTCTCTCCATCTTCGAGCTCTCAACCTGCTCCATGGCATTCTAAACGCCTCTAGCAACGTTTCCCCTCAAAAAGTTTTCAGAAAATCACCCCGAATTCAAAACCCCTAATTTCGAATTCCCTCGGCAGAGCAAATCGGTAACCCTTGTCCACCGTTGCATGAGCCACCAGCCGCAACCCGGAGGAACGCCTAGCCACCAGGAGTCGAAAGCCACCACCGACGTCCGACTCCGTGCCCCTTCGAAGCGCCAGAAGCTCGCCGAAGATTCGCCGGAGTGTCGTCGGCAAATACCTGTTGGAGTGCTGTGTCAGGCTGAGTATTTGTGAAGGGTAATCGCATAAAACCTCCCATAATTCCGATTTTCGCAAAATATGCCCTTGTTTAGTTTTTTTTTTAAATTCCAGATTCTAACCCATGTTCTTGTTTGGGCATAAATTGCTTCCAATTTCTTTAATTCGCAAAAGCTAGGCTACTTTTACACCGCTACCAAGGAATTAGAGCCCGACCAACCGTTAACGCTTGCAACTCCAAGTTGAGGCAAGTGACCTTCCGAGCATTTCTGCTCACTCGTGCCTTATGTGTCTATAGTTGTTTCTTTACATTCGAATGCTTGCAAAATTAATTAAAATAAATTACAATTCATCCGCCTTGTGTGATTTATTTACCGTTCAGTTTGAATTTGGCAAGTATAATTGGGTAATGTTATTATTCGACGTCTCTATAAAATAATGACATAGATACCCAAATTTTGTATTAAAGCATGATTTATTTTGTTCCTTCATGCTAACTGGTTAAGAAACGGATATGTTTCTTTTATGTATCCGTTCTGTTTATTTCGTTTAAGTTGTAACAATGTGAATTGTTTGTTGCGGGTGAAACTCAATTGAATCCAATTCAATCAAAATAAAACATATCAATCATCGAAAGGTAAAGTCAATCATAAAGTTACAATTTTAAAGTAAAATGAATCATAAAGTGAAAATTGTAAAGTAAAGTGAATCATAAAGTGAAAATTGTAAAGTAAAGTGAATCATAAAGTTGAAACTGGAAAGTAAAGTGTTGGTAAAGTCAGGTCAGGGCCGTTACTCCTCAGTCTTAAGGTTTCATGAAACTAACACACTTCCATGCGAGGTTTTACACAACCAAAGAGGTTGTAGGTCGCTATCCACTATAGACATAGTGGGACCGGTAGTAGTCGATAAAAAAGTTAAAAGACATAAAATGCATATCTTCATGTGAGTAAGTGAGTGAAGATTAATGTACAAGTAGCAAACATGGTTTGAACTAGGTATTGGGGGACATAAGATCAACCTTTAATCGAATGTCTCAACCCGCGGTTTAAAACTCTTCGAAAGAGTCCTGCCCTCTGGGTCGATTTTGGGCCACATCGAGTACCTTTTGAACCAATACTTAGTTTAGACATTATAATAAACAATGTATTAATAATGTAATGGGTATTAATCATAACTTGTTTCAAGCTATGTCATATTCCATTCGTAATCGGGATATGATTCCTAATACAACTTTTCTTACTCAACCTTTTTCGGGCTATCCGTGTCATAGGAGGGGCGTGTCACAAATAAGTCAATTCACTTCAAGTATTCAACTCTCATTTGGATTTAATTCTCACCGTTTCATGGTCACTTGAATCCAAAGTTGTCTATGCTTTTGTGCCGTCACTTGCTAGTTCTCGCGAACTAACCGTCCTTTGTTTGGATGGTTGGTTTCCTTCTACACGGATTTAGATAAAGCACTACAAGGTTGAAGGATGGAAATGTGAGTCGGAATCATCTTCAAATATTTTTAGTATTTTACCGTTGTTTTAATTCAAGAGTCTAAATATTATCTTGTATTTGCTATCAAGCCAAATTGTAACGATGTTGTTGTATACTTAGTTATTTATTTCATTTAAAGTCTTCTGCGATTTAATTGTATTTTATTTATGTATTTAATATTATTATCTTGTTTATGGGAGCATGGTTGCATGTCCTTATAAGCCTGTCCTTATAAGCCTAAGGTGATTACAAGGACATTAAAGTCAGCGTAATCACTGGCGTTGTGGCATTCTCTTGGGTTATAAAAGGGGGTGTTACACTCTTCAACTGTCTCCTACTCCACTGCTCTCACTAGATCTGTCGAATATGGCATGATGTTTCGTGAGTATGAAGGACACCGGTCGAAAAATGTTCAGATCGACTTTAACCATACAGTGACCATAAAACAGTATGTCATATGTTAAGGGAAAGACACGGGTATTTTAAAGTGGAAACTGAATAAAAAGTAAAAAGGCAATATTCCAAACATGACTCAGATGATCGTGAGTATCGATGATACGATAACATACAGAATTATACCTCGAATAAGAGTGAAGTATAATAAGTATAACTGAATTGATCACCTATCAATAATCTCGATAATAACAATAATGTAAATAATACAATATAAAACGTAGTGACACGGGTCTAGAGTCAAATAGGAATGCGACCTGAGACTTTGAAGTCTAATCGTACCACGGGTCCAGACTCAACTAGGACTGCGACCTGAGACTTTGAAGTCTAATCGTACCACGGGTCCATACTCAACTAGGACTGCGACCTGAGACTGTTTGAAATCTAGATATTCCATGGAACCTTTTAGATTGGGCTTTACACTATTCTCAACCTGCGAGATAGCCCTCGCAACTGACTCTAAGTCAATTCGCACCACGTGAGATGCATATTTTAATTATAACAGCTTTATTTAATACTAGGTGATCATAATAACGACATTAAACCATCAAGGACGTACAAGCACGGATATTTCAAGAATCTTAATACCGCATGCTATTAATTTGCATTAAAGAAACAAGCACAATATCGAGCAATTATGAATAGGGAAATGAGCAATTTTCACTTATCTCGAGTTATAAATAAATAACACATTTAATACACATATCACTATAATTAAATTAATAATTGCCCATTAATTTATACTCATGCCAACTTATGAATAAGGAGGTAAATCACATCTAAGGAGATAAATCAAATCAAGCAGACGGTAAGGAAATTGGTCACAGGGCCGCATTCGACAATGAAGAATTAAAAAGGCACGCCAAAAGAATCACGAAACACGCCAAAAGGCGTTGAACGAAATCACTTGCCTTAACTTTCGATGATCGGCTGACGACAACAAGGTGAGATTTTAGCACATATTGAATCTAACGGAAAAAAGAACATTTAATATTTATATTTTATAATTGAATTAATTCTATAAAGTTAAATATCTATACCAATATGAATTTCGAGAAGCAGGATCCGGCGTGGGTGCTTCGAGATTTCTTGGTGTCGCTGAAACGGGTAAGAATTGAATAGTTTAGAAATTCTGGCCGGTTAACTTAATAAATAATTAAGTCAGGGCCGACTAGAATAAAAACAAGGGAGATTTCTGTAATTTCTTCAAAAGAAATCAAAACTCCCTACTTTCATCCTCTTTGAACATACGTACAGAAACAGAGGAACCAGTGGACGACGGGACCGATCGGTGTGGCTCTTCCTCCTCCGACGGCGCTATCTACGGAGTGAGTCTGCGGCGTCGAATCGGGCGGCGGCACAGAGGCGGCGGACTGAGACAGCGCGGTGGTGGTCGCGGGTGGAGGCAAGCGACTGGGCTCGATCGATTCGCCGCTCACGGGCGTGCTTCCGGCGAGGCTCCGACTGCAGTGAGTGCAATCGGCATAGGCGATGGCTGGCTGTGGTCAGATCGGACTCAGGTCTCCGGCGGTGGGGGCTGCGGAGTTCCGGCATCCCCTGTTCGCGATCGTGTTGAGAGAGGAGGATGCGGTGCGCTCACGGCTCCGGCGAGGCTCCGACTGCAGTGAGTGCAATCGGCATAGGCAATGGTTGGCTGTGGTCAGCTCGGACTCAGGTCGCCGGCGGTGGGGGCTGCGGAGTTCCGGCCTCCCCTGTTCGCGATCGAGTTGAGAGAGGAGGATGCGGTGCGCTCACGGCTCTGCTTCATAGGAGAGTAGACGGTGAGGGCGGCTCGATTCCTGGCAGTGGTGAGCTGCTGTGGGTTCGGTGCGGCGGCAATTGTGATCCGTGAGGGAGGAGTTAGGAGAGGAGGAAGATGATTGCTTCGGTTGATGTGTGGAGATTCACCGAGGGCCTCCCTCTATTTATATTATTGAAACCGAACAGATAGAACATAAGCTTCCCTAAGTTTATCTTGAAAGAAAGGATAAGACTCAGAGAATAAGGAAAAGGTAAAAGAGATGGGTAAAATTCAATATTTTCTTTTTACTGTAGTTTATCAAGAGGAAAATAGGTGAGTCATAGGGGTGATATTCGAGCCGAACGAGCCGAGCTTGACATATTCAAGCTTGGCTCGAACTGGAAACGAGCTGAGTCGAGCTCGAGCCCAAAAATTATTCGAGCTTTTTTTCATGCACAAGCTCGGCTCGCGATCCCAAGTTAAAACTCGAGCTCGGCTTGTTTAGGCTCGAACAAGCTGAACGAACGAGCTTAGGCTCGTTCGAGCTCGTTATTTGGGCTCGTTCGGCTCATTCGAGCTCGGTTACAAACTGAACTTAAATTGAAGTTACAGCTTTTACAATAACTATGCAAGCATAAATGGAACGAATACAAGTGTTCTACAAGTTAGGAGGGTGAATAATCCAACATGTGTTCTACAAATTGATTAAATAATCAACATTCTAAGCAATCGAACACATTCAGCTTACTCTTTGGCACTCCTCAATTTCAAGTTCAAATTCAATCTACTTCAACCGAACAATATCTGACAGCAACATTCTAAGCAATCGAACCCATTCAATTTACTCTTTGGCACTCTCAATTTCAAACTTCAAATTCAATCTACTTCAAACGAACAAAATCTGACAGCAACAAGAATAGGTTTTGTTGCCTGCTAGAAGAAGAAGATGAACAAGGAGGAAGCTCACCGGCGACGAATCCGAGGATAAACAAAATCTGAGTCCGAGTCCGAGTCCGAGTGGTGCTGAGAAGTCCGAGTCCGACGATGAAGAAGGAGGGGAACGAAGCTTACCTGCTGTCACGCGGTGCTGAGGATTCCGAGTCCGAGCCAAGGAACGACTGAGGAAGACAACCGAACAACGAATATCGACGGCGCCTCCTGAGTCGTGTGGCTGCTGTTCACCGGTGCCACTGAGCCCTGGGGGAAGGAAGAGACCAACCCTTTCATGCACAAGCGCGCCCTAGGGGAAGAAGAGATGCGGCCGAAACGCTAAACCCTAAGATATAATTGTAATTTCATATACCGAGCTTTCAGGCTAGGCTCGGCTCGGGCTTGGGTTCGGGCTCGGCTCAGGCTCAGTTCGAGCTCAAAATATTGTTCAAGCTCGACTTGTTTTACCTCTACGAACGAACCGAGCAAGAGCTTTTTCGAGCCGAGCCCGAGCCGAGCTCCGGTTGTTCGGCTCAATTAACACCCCTAGTGAGCCACTTTATTGGATTTATATTGTAGAAATACAATATGTATTTGATTATATATTATACATATATATATGGATATATATATATATATTATATTAGCGGAAATAAATATTATTTAATTTAACTTTATAAATTAAATAATAAGAGTATTTAGAGGATTTATGTAATTAAATCCATCATACATTATTCTCTTTGGAATAATTTAATTATTCTAATTTATACCATATACCTTAGGTGAATTTCTTAAATGACCAAATTCACAAGATATATACTATAGTTTGATATAATAGACTTATAAAAATAAGAAATAGCCCCAAAAATAATTTGGGGTAATTCACACCGTTCTTGAGTCGATCGGGACCATAAATCACTTCATAACCTTCGAATTTACAAGTGCGTTGTGCAATTTCTTAGTACTTAACAACAATTACCCGTAAGGCCTACTCACTTCTCTCCGACGATTTCCCGATCTAATGAACACATACTGCGTCCGTAGTCCTTCAATTCAACCGAATAGACGAATACACCTACTGCCCCCGTAGTCCTTCAATTCGACTGAGTGGTTAGTGGGAGAAGATGTTTTTTTATTTTTTTTTATTTAATGAAATGCCGTTTGTTTTAGCCTAATTGGTGCTAATTTGGGGAGGGTAATCATTTATTTTCTTGTATAAAATTCAGCTATTTTTTTTAGCTTCTAATATTTTTTAATATCAAATCAAATAATAAGATACATGTGGGATGCCATGTCATTAAAATAAATGAGATAGAGCTTCCACCTCTCCCAAAACTACTAAACTAGGGCCTAGGGGTGAGCAACCTTTCAATTAATTGCTGCAATTAATTAATAGTTTAATTACTAAAATTCAATATTCTTTTTTGAATTGAAATAAATAATTAACTGCTTGCACTTAATTGTAACTAGTTCTTTTCCTGAACCATGTTCGGGTTTGTTTTCAGAATATTTTTGATCGAGTTTGACTAACCATACAAAATACCCGATACGGAGTACATATCAATTTCCCACTAACATAGTTTTTTTCTCATTCTCCTCACTATGCCATTGTTCAGAATCTTCAGTTGTCATGATGAAGTTTTTTCTCGAGACAATCAGTACTTCAAATTTGACAAAGAATAGTAGATCGGTCGCTTTCACATTTCTTTTGACATTGTACTTTTTGGCCTAACTTTCTATGTTACACATTATGTTACACCTTTCAAATCGATCTAAATTATTTGAGAAAAAGATATTGTAGGTTTAAATGTCTAAATTCTATAGAACTAAAGTATTAAAATCTTGAATGAAGTTGATGAAAACCTAGATTCGAGTGTTCCTTGGCTATTAAGTATGAAATGTTTTATTAGGACAAAGAAAATCCCTTTATGTGGGTGAAGATCTGATACGGGGTTAGCCGCAGGATGGCCCGATTTTTTACAATCAAACAAGAAACTCAAGAACAGAAGCAAGAAACGACCAAGAACACCAAGACTCGATATGCAAGACTCGAAATTGATAGTAAAGACACGACCGATAAGGACTGATTCGAACTAAAATAGAACGAGATAAAGACCCCAGGCCTCCTTAGAGGGTAGGAACCAAATACCAACGACTATAAAGCCCGCATCTACAACCTTACACAACCAAACGGACAACTTGGAGGCACAAGGAGGGGACTCGTGATTACCAGGATCACCAAGCTCTCGCGAGGTTGATGAACTCAAAGAAAACCATGCAAGATCTAAAACCAATTTGCAATCGATGAGTAACGCTACAAATCAATTGACTTTCTCACAGACGTGTTTCACACAAACTGTATTTTTCTAATTCAAAAGAGGCGTGAATTCTCTACAATGAAAAGGCCGGCTAATATAACCCTAAACAAAGACTATTTTCTAATATAAAAAAAATTATTATTTAAAATATCCCTAAAATAACATAATTAATTAAGGTTCTAAAATAACACATGAAATAAGCCAAGTTTGGCCAAGGAAGAATCGGCACCAGCATTCCAGCAGCATGCTCGTGCACAGCCGCGCGCCTGGGCCACACGCTCGCGCACCATATGCACGCCCGCGCACCTGGCGCCTTGTGCTTCAGACATCGGCATCGATCCCCCGGGCGTTGGCATCGAGACTATTAGCACTTCCTATGCACATGTACGTCTTCATTGGTGGTTCCGGGAGTTGAACCGCGCTCGAGAACAAGGAGTGACTCACAAAGAGGAATGATTTGCGTTGAATCTTCTTAGCTCGAGCTCTAGTCATTGGTCCGTCTCCGAGTATGATCGGCGCGTCCGGAGGTGTAGAAGACGGTGTAGAAGATGGTCCCGCATTAACCCCCCCTTCTTGGAAAGGATTCGACCACGAATCCAAGTCCTCGTCCACAACTAAGTATGGAATAAGATCTGCGACGTTGAAGGTAGCACTCACGCCATATGTGTCAGGAAGCTCCAGCTTGTAGGCATTGTCGTCTACCTTCTGCAAAACCTTGAAAGGTCCATCGCCTCATGGAGCAAGCTTGCTCTTCCGCTCGTTGGGAAACCTCTCCTTCCTCAAGTGCACCCAGACAAGATCCCTCAGCTGGAACGTCACCAATCTGCACCCCTTGTTGGCCTTATTGGCGTTGTACTCAGCCTTCCGCATGAGCTGCTGACGCGTCCATTCATGTAGCTCCTTGACGAACTCCACATGCTTACCTGCGTCAAATGACTCATTCCCTCTCATAGGATATGGAGTAAGATCAACAGGGGTTAGTTGATTAACACCATACACACATTCAAAAGGAGTGATTTTAGTTGAGGAATGCATGGTCCGATTGTAAGCAAACTCCACATGAGGTAAGGATTCTTCCCAAAGCTTCAAATTTTTCCTTAAAATGGCTCGAAGGATAGTGGTTAAGGTCCTATTGGTCACCTCAGTTTGGCCGTCTGTTTGGGGGTGACTAGAGGTAGATAATAACAATCTAGTTCCCAATTTATTCCATAAAGTCCGCCAAAAATGAATAAGAAACTTAACATCCCTATCACTCACAATTGTCTTAGGCACACCATGCAACCTAACTACTTCCCTAAAGAACAAATTCGCAACATTTGTAGCATCATCAGTCTTATGGCATGCTATAAAGTGAGCCATCTTAGAAAATCTATCCACCACTACAAAGATAGAATCCCTCCCCTTCTTAGTTCTAGGCAACCCAATAATAAAATCCATAGAAATATCTTCCCAAGGGGCAGAAGGGATTGGCAGTGGTGTATATAAACCATGGGGCAAAAGCTTAGACTTGGCCTTTAAACAGTCAATACATCTCTTAAGGAAATGTTCTACATCCCTAAGCATATGTGGCTAGTAAAAGTGCGACTTAAGTGTATGATAGGTCTTATCTCTCCCAAAATGACCCATTAAATCTCCACTATGGGCTTCTTTCACTAATAATAACCGAAGAGAACACCTAGGGATACACACTTGGTCTTTCCTAACCAAGAATCCATCAAAGATATAAAATTGGTCGGCAGGACCCTTATCTAGGCACTTTCGAAAAAATTTCCCAAAATCAGCTTTAGGGGCATACAATTCCTTAATGTATACAAAGCCTAAGACTCTAGAATCCAAAGTGGCCAAAAGAACATGTCGCCTAGACAAAGCATCAACAACCACATTCTCTTTCCCTTTCTTATACTTTATAACATAAGGAAATGTTTCTATGAATTCCATCCATCTACCATGTCTCCTATCAAGTTTATCTTGGCTCTTAAAATGTTTTAAGGATTCATGATCAGTCCTAAGTATAAACTCTCTAGGACAAAGGTAATGGGACCATGTCTTAAGGACTCTAAACAATGCATAATGTTGAGGGACAAACCTATTTCTCATTAAAACTTTCAATTGGTTCCAAGACGCGATAGGCGCATCAAGGGCTCGTCTTCTTTCCTTAATCAAATTATCCCACCAAATAAGAGCAAACCCTTGAAATTCTAAAGAAGCCAATTGAACTTTCTTAGGTTCAGAAAAATTGTGACAGTTCCAGATTTGTTCCATTTTAGTTTCCCAGTCTATATATGCATCTGGATCTGTCTTACCATCAAAGGAATGAATTTTTACCTTAACCTTACCTATGCCGTCCTAATCAGGATCTCTAGGCTCACGGTATTGGTAACGTCCTCCTCTGTCGTTCCGCCTCGGGCGTTGATCCCAATAGTCCTCCTCTTAGAAGTCATCGTCACGCTCTGAGTAGTAGAACTCCTCCTGGAAGCCACGACCTCTACCTCTTCCTCATCCATGCCTTTGCGCATTAGCAAATCCGTTATTTCTACCAATTCTCTCCCCTCGTGGAGAGTTGTTCTCTTCAAAGATAGGATTATGCAAATTAAGGTTAGGAGGAGGGTTAGGATTTCGGACTTCCCTTTCATCATTATGTGTCTCGTCACGTCGTTGATTACCTTGACCACCAAGGTTATTAGAACCCGTCGGTCTAGCCTCCAAGGCCGTCAGCCTAACCTTTATCGCCACCAATGTGGTGGTAAAAAGTGTTCATTTGGGTGTGAAGAGTGTTCATTGTGTTGTTGAACAATGCGGCAGATATAGTGGCTTCGTAATTGTTGTCGTCGTTGCCATTGTTGGCATTGTTCGGGTTGTTAACCTGCTGAGACATTGCAAAGAAAACAAACACGGAACTATGTCAAGATTAGCAAATAAAACAACTCACAATGTGTTTCTCTCACACACTTCTCTCTAATTGGTTATGACAAGCTTGTTGGGACAATCCGCTTTGGGCAAATCAACATTCAAGCAAGGACTTAACAATCAAAGAAAGTAATCAAGAGAAAGAACAAAGAATGACCAAATAAGGGCCTCGACAGTGGTACTCGATATAGAGGGCACTCGATCAGGCGCACAAATAAAGGACTCGACAGTGGTACTCGATATATAGAGCTTGTAAATAGACATTTATTTTTGGGACTTTTGGACATTGTTGCTTTTGTTTTTGGTTTTGGACATTATTTCTTTTAGTTTTTCTATTGTGGGTATTCCTCCTCTACATTTTTCAGGTACATGGGGATAGAAGCAAGCTAAATCGGACTCGGCCCAGACATTTTCACTCGATATTTTTGAAGCCCTGCCCACCTGTCTAGTGAATTTCTTTCTTTACCCTTGTTTTTATACAGTGAGGATATTGTAATGTTTAAGTATGGGGTGGGGGAATAGCTTAATATGTGCATATTTGATATATTTGACATTATGTGTGCATATTTTAGGATTATTTCTTGAATTGCTTATAAACGGATATTTTGGAATTCATTATTGATTTATGTGCTTATATGCATGTTTTCCAAAAAATTGAAAAAAATGACCCCCATTGAAAATTTTGATTAATGTCATGGAAGCTTTATATTGAATTCGACGATGCAAAATTTGATTCATTAGAGAAATAGCATGAAATTGCCTAGTAAAGGGAAGTCACAATGAAGTGCATATTTTCTTGAAAACCATGAAATGAGGCAAAATTTGATGTTGCTTTTGACATGTTGCATGATAAAAGGATGGAGGACTTTATATTTCCATATAATGCTTATTGTTTTATTCCTAGCCTTACCTATGCTTATGCATCACAAAAGCCATATTATGCCTTATTTCATATTATGCTCCACATGTTCTAAATATTGCCCATTCTTTACCTTATTTCCTATCCGGGGATTATGTTGAGAATGATGTTACACTATGGAGATGTTATATAGTGTTTGTGTTGTTATCATTATTGGAGTTTGGTAGGAAAATTGTTTGAAAAATATGGAAAATTTAATGAGTGAGAAAAAAATCCAATCATCTCAAGAGATAAAGGTAGATTGACCCTGCTTGCTAAGATAATAGTTTGGCGAGATGGGACACATTGTGAGGAGTCCAAAGCACTAAGTATCCGAGGCCATTCATGACACCTATGTTTGTGACTCGCGAGAAGGCAGTGCTGAGGTTAGAGAGGTAAAAACATTATTATTGAGAAAAAGCATTATGAAAGGTGATGAATCTTATGAGAAAGAATGTGGTATGAAATTCAATTTGGAAATACTCCATTTCCCCAGATCATTAGCACCACATTGCCCAAAAAAATTGCCCACCTTTAGCCTTTTACCATTTCTACTCCTTATTTGAGCTTAAATTAAAGTCATCTTGATTATTAATGCTTTGTCACATATGAATTGTTTTGCATAACCCTCCTTTTATGAGTAGATGTTGCTTTTATTTGCACATGAATGGATCTGTGACACTAGTACCTTTTCAAGGATGGTAATTGACTGCAGGGTTATATGGCAATGAATCTAAAATGTTGAGAGTTTTGATTTCTTCCTCTGAATGACAAATAAAAGTATTGCTTGAGGACAAGCAAGCTTAAGTATGGGGTGTTTGTTGTGAGCCTAATTCGCCATGTTTTACATCTACTCTTATATTGTTTTCTACATACATTTCATACATTTGGGTTAAAATAATATAAAATATGTGTAGTATATGTTTATTTGCACTATATGGAGGTCTACACAAGTTTTTGTTATATTTCGCAGAAATCGGACGCACTTTGGAGCTTAAAGAAAACTCATGAAGAAGCTAAGGATGGTGCAGCCGGAGAAAATGCCATTTTTCGGTATTCATCATTCTGAATCAAGCTTTGATGTCTTCATGAGAGTTGTAGCCCTCGGAAAGAGCTTTCCAACGCATGGTCATATGCGTCAATCCGACGAACGAGGACTCAAGAAAGTGCGTTTCAAGAACAGAACAGAAAGCTGAGAGACTTACTCGATATCGAGTAAAACTACTTGATATCGAGTAACCCTGGTCGAGCAGAGCATGATCGAGGAAACTGAAGACGAAGCAACCCGACTCCGGAAGCCTTACTCGATCTCGAGTAAACTAGTCGAGATCGACCAACCCCTGATGCCATGTCCGGAGTCGAGGAGTTGTGCCAAGTCGAGAAGCCGAGGACTGAAGACGCCGAACACCATTCTACTCGATCTCGAGGAAGTTACCCGATCTCGAGGACCCCAGCAGCGCCTGTCCGAGCCGGATCGAGCAGCAGCTACCCGAGACGCCCAGCCAAGTGATAGCATGCATTTAGGTAGGCATAATAGGTTGCATTTAGCTTAGTTAAGATGCATTTCATTGATGGATTAAACACGATTTGCATATTAGTTCTCTATGTTGTCGGAGTCGGAATCTACACACTTTTATTGATTATTTCAGGTAATGGTGGATCCGTGGAGGAGACATGAGTTGATAACGCATGAGATGAGAATGTATAGTTGATCGAAGAAGCTTACATGAAGATCTCAAGAGGTCCTGAGAAGAAGAAGCGAGCCTAAACGAAGAACAAGTCTGCAGAAGTTGTCGCCAGACATGTTGAACTTGTTTTGCACTTTCTGGAGGCCTCGGTTGTCCGATCGACTATTATGACCATGCGTTGGAAAGCTCTTTCAGAGAGCTACAACTTTCATGTTGACGTCGAGAGGTGATTCAAAACAGATTTTCCGTGAAAGGCCTCTGGCTGCGACCGCAGCAATCATGCGGCGCCCGCGGCCAATCAATTTGCGGCGGCCGCAGCATTAGCCGTCAGCACTTATCCGCAGCGTTTTAAATAATTAAAAACCCTAGATCTTCTTTATTTGTTTTATGGCCGACTTGGGTGTTATAAGGCCGACTTTTAGTTATTTTTACTTAACTTCTATTCTATTCTATTCATCAGACAATTTAGAGATTTTGAGTGATGTCTTCAATGAGGAACTAAACTCATCTATTCTGCCTGCAATTTGAAGCTTTATTCGGATTGATTGTGAGTTTCTAATTCTCATTCCTTGTTTCCTATATTTGAATGTTTCAACTTCTTTGTGCTTGATTGTTTATTGTTTTGTTCTATCTTGTCTGGCCAACTTGTTAGATCAATTCAATCGCTAAGGTTTTGTAGATTCCTGGTTGTGAACCTTAACCTAAGTGGCAAACTTGTTCCTTTAGGGCTGGTTGAACTAATTGAATGAGTAGGAAGTTGAATGTGTTGTTAAATCCTTTTTTAGGGACTGCAAATACCTTGGCTAATCTCTGAACTTAAAGCTATCAATTGGGTTAAATCCTTCTTTAGGGACTGTTCGATTGATAAGGGTTGCTAGGACTGGTTGGACTAGTAACTATATTAGGTCGGGACAAGGGCATTCATAGGAAACTTAATAGGACGAGAAGAAGTTACAAGGATCGCTTCAATCCAATAAAGTGGAAAATTGTAGGTAGAATTACTTCTCCTAATTGTCTAAAACCAAATCCATTTACTTTGCGTGCTTACTCCGCTTTGATAAAAGGCGGAACTTTCACCCACTAAAACCCCCCAAACTGGTTACTTTAATTGACACATAAATCACACTTGAGTTATAATTTTCCCTGTGGGATCGACCTCTTGCTTATCGCTATACTTGCTTTAGGTTTGAGTTTTCTTTGGCGGAATCAACGATAGGTTTTACCTCCGTCAAATTTGCCGCCGTTGCCGGGGAAATTTATTGATTCTTGTGTGTTTTTGGTGCTGATTTTTGGTGTGGACCACTTACATGGTCCGCACTCCTGCTACTAACATATGTTGAAGGTGAGGTTATTGCGGTTAGACGGAGAGAGTTTTCATCAATACTTCATCAGATTGCAGGAGTACATTAACGATGTTTATTCATGGGGATATCAAGCTAGTATAAGGGAAGTGCTTCTATGCATCTTTGATGGCATGACTTCTGAGACACGGAGTCTTGCCGAGCGCCTGAGTGATGGAGGTTTATTAGATATGGGACTCTCGGAGATGTGGGAATTTTTCTGCTGCATGGATAATCATTGTGCGCAGAACGAGTCACTTTCTCCGGTATCTCAAATCGTTGAGACCTCTGTTGAACCTCCTGAAGTCATTGTGGAAAATCACATTGAGAAGATTGAGGAAGAAGACACTCTATCTGATGAGATCATCCCTAGCTCGCCCATTGATGAATCAGGTCTAGAGCCTATTGTTGAGGCTACAGAGCAGGTAAAGGTTGTCTCCTGCACTAGAGAGAATATTGGTGAATATGTTGATCCATTTGACTACTACTTTGACAAGCCAACAGTAGAACTGAATTGGTGGTATTATATACCCTTTGTGGGTAGTGAAGCTCCTGAATACAATAAGTCGAAACGGTTCTTAAATCCTGTATTATTTAGTTTCAATTTATTTGTCTGTAGTGCATGTTTGTTTGTTAGTTGTGCACAAGAGTTTGACAGGTTGTTGAGGGCTTTGACTATGTCTGATTAGTTTCGTAAGCTTAAGCAAAACGTCGAGCCAACGACTTGAAACAAAGGCGCCTCTCGGGAGGCAACCCGAGGTAAGTTTTTCTTTATTTTTCCTTTTTCTTTTCCTTCACCCTGATTATATTTGATTTACTTTTGTTGTCTTTATTGTTTCATTGAGGACAATGAAAACTTTAAGAGTGGGGGAGAAGAATTATGTATATAGATGCATATAGGAGATCATATTTAAATTTTTGCACCATGTTTAATTTATTTCATTTTTTTTTATTAATTTCTTGTTTATTTCCGTAATTCAAAAAAAAAAAAAATTCAAAAATCCCAAAAATAAGCATGCATTGCATACATATGTGTTATTCAAATACCCATCTTGCTTAGTTTGTCCTCTATTTTAAATTTCAAGCATGATTCATAAAAATCCCATGGAGTTCTGGATGTTTTGATTATTGTCTTTATTTGATTTTTGTGGAACATGAGCTAGCAAATATAATTGAGCATGTATGATTGAGCTAAAGTATGATTAAAGTCCTAAAAACATGACCCTGTGAGAATGTTTGACCTTATTTGAATTCTTTTGCTCAATTGTGTGAATTACTCTCCTTGTGTTACTACATTTTGGCATTGACTGCAGTATCTATTTTTAGAGACCGATGCACATGTTTGATTGCTTGCGGAGTTTATGTTTATATTTTGAGTCTTTTGCTGAATTTGTGAATATTTAGTGAATAAGGTGGCAATGGTTGATGCACTTAGTAACCGGATCTATGCATGACACCCATGGGTATGATTCACGCAAAAAGGTGTTGAAAACTATCCACTAGGAAAGAAAGCTTGATCATTGAGTAACCAGGTTCATTCATGACACCCATGTTTGCAACTTGCGTCAAAAGATGTTCAAGTGGACTTCATATTAGTAGGTTGAGGTGTTGATAGACCGGGGCCATTCATGACACCCATGTTTGCGCCGCACGTAAGGAAAGCACCAAGACAAGAAAAAGAAAAAAAAAAGAAAAGAAAACAAAAGAAAAAGAAAAAAAAAGTGTGGCATTTTATTGTCTTTATTGTGTCCCGCAAGTAATGACATTTCGGTAGATATTTGGTGATATGGTGGTCAATGTCTATGAGCTTAGTGCATTTTGGATTGAGTTGAGAGTTGTACCTTAAAGCCTAAACACATGAGTGAAACACATATTTCTGGTGAGGTTGGATGATGTCTACTTCTAAGCTTTGATCACTGAAATACATGCTATGACGTTTGTTTGCTTGGTTTATGTTTTCACCTGCTATGATGTTGCTTTTTGATGAGGTTGAAACTTAAAGGGATTTCTTGTGAGATGCGTTGATTCATGTTCATTCTATCATTGCTTGAGGACAAGCAAAGGTTAAGTGTGGGGGAGTTTGATAGCATGCATTTAGGTAGGCATAATAGGTTGCATTTAGCTTAGTTAAGATGCATTTCATTGATGGATTAAGCACGATTTGCATATTAGTTCTCTATGTTGTCGGAGTCGGAATCTACACACTTTTATTGATTATTTCAGGTAATGGTGGATCCGAGGAGGAGACATGAGTTGATAACGCATGAGATGAGAATGTATAGTTGATCGAAGAAGCTTACATGAAGATCTCAAGAGGTCCTGAGAAGAAGAAGCGAGCCTAAACGAAGAACAAGTCTGCAGAAGTTGTCGCCAGACATGCTGAACTTGTTTTGCACTTTCTGGAGGCCTCGGTTGTCCGATCGACTATTATGACCATGCGTTGGAAAGCTCTTTCAGAGAGCTACAACTTTCATGTTGACGTCGAGAGGTGATTCAAAACAGATTTTCCGTGAAAGGCCTCTGGCTGCGACCGCAGCATCCATGCTGCGCCCGCAGCATCCATGCTGCGCCCGCAGCATTAGCCGTCAGCACTTATCCGCAGCGTTTTAAATAATTAAAAACCCTAGATCTTCTTTATTTGTTTTATGGGCGACTTGGGTGTTATAAGGCCGACTTTTAGTTATTTTTACTTAACTTCTATTCTATTCTATTCATCAGACAATTTAGAGATTTTGAGTAATGTCTTCAATGAGGAACTAAACTCATCTATTCTGCCTGCAATTTGAAGCTTTATTCGGATTGATTGTGAGTTTCTAATTCTTATTCCTTGTTTCCTATATTTGAATGTTTCAACTTCTTTGTGCTTGATTGTTTATTGTTTTGTTCTATCTTGTCTGGCCAACTTGTTAGATCAATTCAATCGCTAAGGTTTTGTAGATTCCTGGTTGTGAACCTTAACCTAAGTGGCAAACTTGTTCCTTTAGGGCTGGTTGAACTAATTGAATGAGTAGGAAGTTGAATGTGTTGTTAAATCCCTTTTTAGGGACTGCAAATACCTTGGCTAATCTCTGAACTTAAAGCTATCAATTGGGTTAAATCCTTCTTTAGGGACTGTTCGATTGATAAGGGTTGCTAGGACTGGTTGGAATAGTAACTATATTAGGTCGGGACAAGGGCATTCATAGGAAACTTAATAGGACGAGAAGAAGTTACAAGGATCGCTTCAATCCAATAAAGTGGAAAATTGTAGGTAGAATTACTTCTCCTAATTGTCTAAAACCAAATCCATTTACTTTGCGTGCTTACTCCGCTTTGATAAAAGGCGGGACTTTCACCCACTAAAACCCCCCAAACTGGTTACTTTAATTGACACATAAATCACACTTGAGTTATAATTTTTCCTGTGGGATCGACCTCTTGCTTATCGCTATACTTGCTTTAGGTTTGAGTTTTCTTTGGCGGAATCAACGATAGGTTTTACCTCCGTCACCAAGCTGAAGTCGACATTACTCTTACTCGATCTCGAGTAGGTTTGGTCGAGATCGAGAAAACCATGTCCGGAGCCGCGTTACGTGGTTTGCTGTCCTACGCGGTTTGGGAGTCCTTGGAGCCAAAGGAATCCAAGTTTGGCCGAGATCTATCAACATCTATCAAGACCTATCAACACATGGAAGATTTACCTATTTTAGATATAATTTCCTATTTGGATTTAATTCCTTTATTGCATTTATTTATCTTTAAGCCTTTAGATAATTAGATTTAGATTTAGATAGACTTTCTTACCTAGAATAGCTAGGGAATGAAGGCTATAAATAAAGCCTAGGGGGCTGATTTTCATGGAATTCAAGTCAAGTCGTCCTAGGACGCAAGGAGGAGGAGAAGGAGAGAGGAGAGAAGAGGCGACAGAGAAGAGAAAGGAGGAACGTTTGGAAGGTTTTGTAAGTTTTAGTTTATTTTATGTTAAAGTTAATTTCTTTCATTATGTTTTGTTTCTAATTTCCTTCTTCTAGGGTTGGGGTGATCCCAACATAGATATGTGTGTTTGATTTATAAATCCATGAATTTATATGTCTTTATCATCATCTACCAATGTGCTTAATCATTTGCGAGAGTTGAGGAAATTCCTTATTCATAATATTGAAGCGAAAGTGATCTTATTATGAATTGGATAGTGATTATGGTTTATTTGCGAGAGCTGACTAATCCTAATTAAGAAAAGGTAGAAACAAATTAGGTTTTTATGAGAGAGCCTCTATCACCTAAATTGTTGGAATTTGCGAAAGTCGATTCTTTGATATAAAGCATGCATCTTTATGTGATTTATGATCTGCGCATATGTTTATTGTTGTGGTGATCCCTAACCTTGGAAGTTTGCATCTTTATTTATTTTATTTCATTATTTTTATCCTGCAAAGTTACCCGACACCGACCACCTCTTCTTCTATCATTCCCTCGACATCGACCAAGTCTTAGTCGACGTCGACAACAACCCTCATCACCTCTTCCCGCTATCCCTGAACCCCAAAACACACTAAACCTAGAACCTTTGACTTCTCTCCTGAGGACGAACCTGACTCCACTATCCTATAGCGGGGTCTTGAATATAAATTTATTTGGTCGAGAAACCCTCTCGTCAGGTAGGAACCAAATACCAACGACTATAAAGCCCGCATCTACAACCTTACACAACCAAGCGGACAACTTGGAGGCACAAGGAGGGGACTCGTGATTACCAGGATCACCAAGCTCTCGCGAGGTTGATGAACTCAAAGCAAACCAAGCAAGATCTAAAACCAATTTGCAATCGATGAGCAACGCTACGAATCGATTGACTTTCTCACAGACGTGTTTCACACAAACTGTATTTTTCTAATTCAAAAGAGGTGTGAATTCTCTACAATGAAAAGGCCAGCTAATATAACCCTAAACAAAGACTATTTTTTAATAAAAATAAATATTTAAAATATCCCTAAAATAATATAATTAATTAAGGTTCTAAAATAACACATGAAATAAGCCAAGTTTGGCCAAGGAAGAATCGGCGCCAGCATTCCAGCAGCATGCTCGTGCACGGCCGCGCACCTAGGCCACACGCCCGTGCACCACCTGAACGCCCGCGCACCTGGCGGCTTGTGCTTCAGACGTCGGCATCGATCCCCCGGGCATTGTCATCGAGACCATTAGAACATCCTATGCACATGTACGTCTTCATTGGTGGTTTCGGGAGTTGAACCGCGCTCGAGAACAATGAGTGACTCACAAAGAGGAATGAGTCGCGTTGAAGCTTCTTAGCTCGAGCTCTAGTCATTGGTCCGTCTCCGAGTATGATCGGCGTGTCTGGAGGTGTAGAAGACATTGTAGAAGATGGTCTCACATTAAGATCTCTGTAACACCCCCATCCCACATTGGATATCATATGAATGTTGGGAGTGGTTTATAAGTGATTCAAGCCCTACCCATGCTACAAGAGCTCTTCCTTTTCAGGCTCCAAGTGAGGACAACGGGCTTGAGAGGGCTAGGTGGCATGGGCTAGCGCATCTTGAGACCCCGGGTCTTACAAATGGTATCAGAGCCGACTCCGGGCTCTGAGGTACTCCGACAGTATGCTCGGGTACGCTTCTTTCGGAGGGCAGTCTCTTGGGCCTGACGGGGTCGTCAGTGCTTTAAGTGGGGGAGATTGTAACACCCCCGTCCCACATCGGATATCATAAGGATGTTGGGAGTGGTTTATAAGTGATTCAAGCCCTACCCATGTTACAAGAGCTCTTCCTTTTCAGGCTCCAAGTAAGGACAACAGACCTGAGAGGGCTAGGTGGTATGGGCTGGTGCCTCTTGAGACCCCGGGTCTTACAATCTCTACTTCTTTCCTGGTTGTTGAGCATGGAAGGGCGAACACATAAATCTGGTTGCCTAAAGACAATTAAATAACATAGTTTGAGTTGTTTTGGGGATTTATGGTCCCAAGTCTTGTTAATAGAAAGAAGGATTTGTTTACATATTGGTTGGGGTTTGGGATAGTTTCATGGGTTTGGAGTGGAAAAATTGTTGGTTTGGTGGGAGATAAGCCTTCCTGGCTGTTAGGCCTTGATGGGTTTGGTGTGTCTTTGTGGTTGTTAAGCATGGATCGTGCTACACCCATTGTTGATTTTTCAGTATACATTGCATTCCTGAATTTGCTTGTCAAATTTATATCATCCTCTTTGTTTCTTATACTACTTTTCTTGTTTCCTGCATATCAAGGGTAGCTTAAAATTGACAGTAGTATCGTGATATGAGATGCAATGGTCGTAGAGTTTAGGCCAACGGTGATGGTAGTGCCAAAAAAACAAGGGCCTTATCTTATGTTTTGATTCTGAGTATCGGTATTGATATACGACCTTGCTAGGTTGGCGGATGATAAATTTGTTGCAAGTCTAGTGTCAGGGGAGTCTTCGAGGCCGTTAAGCTTTAGCAACTTGGGCAACTCTTCCTGGTTGTTAAGCATGGAAGATTGGCTGCATGTTATGAATGTCTCTGTGGAGACAATGTGTTTGCTCTTCGATGTCCCGACTGTTGAATCCTCCTCCTGGTTGCATGAATTACATGTAGTTGTGAACACATGATGAAGATATATGAGTTGTGTAGTTACAAAAATTGTTTTTGGTTGTTACCAAAGGAACACATGATGATAATTCTAACATTCTTAATGGAGGGCCTATTATTATCCTTTTAACATTTTGATAAAGATGCAGTGGGTGTAGTAATATCTAATAGTTTGGGCTAGGAGATAACAATGTCTCATGTAGGTGGACTTAGTTATAAGATGGGTGTGCAGAAGCGGTAAAACCAACCTAGACCAAATTATGCCAAAAATAAGGTAAGATTTATCAAGGAAAGCAACCTCATTGCGAGTTTTCCACTCACGTGTTATATTTTTTTTAATTACATTGGGAGGCTCGGTTGATGTTCCAAAGACAAAGTACCTCAGAGTAATGTTTTTGGAGAATTTGGTCAAACATTTGAGTGGGTCTGCCAGCCAGGGCCGTCCCTGAGAATTTTAGGGCCCGAGACGATATAAAAAGGGAGCCTTAATTATTCAATAAATAGATTCGTATTTTATTTTTCACTAAAAGAGAAATTTACGGACTTTAAGTAGTATATGAGTATGACTAATAGGACAATCTCTTGATATAACAAAACAAAAGACTATGATTTTTAGATTTAATAATATACTTATTTACTAAATTTTATTATATTTTCTTACAATTTCTATTAAAAATGTGAATTTTCTAGTGAGAAATATATATATAAGTGTGAAAAAAATGCGAATTTTCTAGTGAGAAATATATAACACAACAAAAAACTACGCCTTTTAGATTTACCAATACACTTATTAATTTACTAAATTTTATTATATTTCATTACAAGTCCTAGTAAAAAACATGATCGAATTTCCTAGTGAGACATAAAGGTGAACATTTTTAATTTGTTATTTTTCCCATAAATATAAAACAGTATGATTAAACATTTTAAAAAATGTATCGATTGTTGTTTTGCAAATTTATCCCAATAAAATATTAAAATCACTTAAATAAATTAATTAGAGTAGCATAAGTTATTACTTAAAAATCACCTGTTTTGCACTTATAACAAAAATTGAAAGACGGAGACCTTCTCACGCTCTTTGTTGTTAACTCAAAATATTATATAAATTAATAAGTCATATCATAAATGAGTTTTTTACGTATAAATTTTAGTAAATGTTTTATTACATTACATGTACATATAATAATACATAATACCTTAATTATATATAACATATTTTTTTCCGGGGCCCTATTCGGTAGGGGGTCCTAGGCGACCGCACCTTGGGCAGTTGGGCCTACCCCAAGGGCCGACTCTGCCGGCTCTGCTGCCAGCGCCAAATGAGCAACCCTATCCACCACTGTGTTGATCTCGTGGAAAGCATGCGAGATGATCGGTTTTAATATATGTATATAGATTTAAAAAAATCAGTTCTTAATTGCACTCTTGTGTATAAAATCATCATTTAAACTGAAAATTCTAAGAAAGCAGCATTTGAATGTAATTGAAAGCATCCGATTCACTTTTGTTGCTTTGGATCGGTGATTGCTTTGTAGTCCTGAACTATGTAAATATTGTTGGTCAATGAATGATGCTGCCTTTGGGGATTACTTGGTTGCCTGTGTTGCTAAATCATTATCAATCTATTCCCGATGGCGTTGGCTTCTTTTGTGCAAGCTCTGGTTCTTTGACAATGCCTGCAACTTCTGTCTATCCTGGAACTATTTGCAACGGGGTAATAACTTTGTTTGCGGCTGCTACTGTGTGTATGATTTTGTGATTAAAATTGGGGATTGGCTAGAATTGCTTATTATCTACTGGCTAAATACTTGCTACAACTATCCACGTAGGGATTTGATCTTCAATTGGTTTATTCATAATCTACCATCTTGGCAATGTAAATGCCTCTTGTGTACACTTCTGTGGGTGATATACCCTTGATTTAATTATGTTGATTGTGATTCACTTCTTGAGAAGATACGGCTATAAAATCTTGTGGCTTATTTGCCTATTCTGTCTCATGGCATCTCCCAAAATCAACATTAATTGGAATCTGTCCTTGAATAATCTTTTGTTAGATCTTGAATTGTTATACAGCATGACCGGTGTTTGGTTTGTCAATATATATAATATTGGGTTCCAGTTAAGAATAGATTTTAAGGGACAACTAGCTATATATAGATATATGAGTACTATATATATATAAAACGTACATGAGGTTGCAAATAAACTGGCCCATACATGCTTGTGTTGATGATCTTACGACATAGAAATAAAGTTGCTGCAACTTGGATTAGTAGACTCCATGTCATTCGTATGAGGAAAAATTGTCCCATTCACATAAATTAACCATTATATATATAACTTATAGACCTAGCTATTAACCTTGTAAATGTAATTCTTCGCCTCCTTACTGATTTATCAGTGTTATGTTTGCTAGTCAAATGTGAAAACCCAATTAGAGATGTATGCCTTTTAACGTGGTCTGCCATCATTAATCATTATCTCCCGTTTATGGGCCACTAGCTTGAATAACAAAACCTTTGCAATAGCAATTACTTGGAGTACTATATATGACCAATCAAAACTATAGGAAAACCTTTCTGGTACATATCCCTCTTAAGGGCAAAACAACTTATCCTCTACCGACAAAAGAAATGCAAAATCAAGTCTTAATTAACAAACTCAAAAATAGCTTTCGAGAACACTTTGTATTTTACAAAAATCAAGATGCGATCCTTGTCCAATATCGGGATTGTAACGAGCAAACAATTTTAGGAAAAGATAAAAATCCAAATGTAAATGAAAATCTGTGCATGGAACTGTAGAGGAATTGGTAAACCTGGCTTTTGGGCTAAGGTTAGCACTTTTTGCATAAACAAATTTATCCAAAACGGACAAAATACCAGGTGAGAAACTATGGAAGAATGCAAGTTTTGACAATGCTCTTTGGTCACCAACTATTGGTCGATTAGGGGGCATTGGCGCACTTTGGAAATCTCAACTGCTAACACATGAAATTATCTCTCTAGACAAACAAAGACCAAGACATATTACAATTGCTTATAAAAACACAAACTCGAACTTTGAGTGTAAAATAATTTTTATCTACGCACCTCCAATGGAGAGGGAAAAGGATGAATTTTGGAGTGAAATAGAAACTACAATAGAAGAATCAGATATTCCATGTATCATTATTGGGGATATGAATGACATTGTTTCCAGTGAAGATAAAAACAAGCTAGACTTAATAGACCTTCCATTTAGTGGAAACCGATTTACCTGGAGAAAGAAATTTTCAGAGAATGAATTCATATATGAAAGACTTGATAGGGTTTTTGTTCAAAACCAAATTATCAATGAATACCCAAATTTGCAAATAATTCATCATGCTATCTCAACATGTGACCATTGCCCCATCTCCCTTGAACTTCACAATGGTGAGCCCTTCACGGCTGCACCATTCAAATTCGAGAATATATGGTTGCAAAGAAAAGATTTTAGAAATATTGTCAAGCAAACATGGTGAGCCAACTGTCAAGGCTCGGCTATGTTCCAACTTGTCTTCAAAACAAAATTACTCAAGGCCAAGGCAAAGGAATGGAACAAAATGACCTTTGGAAATATTTTTAGGCAACTTAAGCTATTGGAGGAGGAACTAATTAAAACCCAATGTCTAGACATGCAACGACAAGGACATAGCCTATCAGATAGGCAGATGAATTTATTAAAGAAAAAGGAGGCTTTGCTAAATTATCACAAAACCTTTTGGAATCAACGAGCCAAGACAAAACATATTAAACTTGGAGACACCAATTCTGGTTATTTCCACAAAATAGCTTCTGGGAGAAGGAATAGAAAAATTATAAGGCAAATCACCTCTGCAGAAGGAACTCTCATTATAGGAGAAGAAAATATAAGACAAGAAATCCGGAGGGACTTTGAGAACAGATTTAAATCAGCTAGGGCAACCGCAAGGGATTGGACAAACCAAATGGATCTCATAAACAACTCAATCACAGAAGAGGAGAACGAAGAGTTAATTAAACCCATCACTAATAGTGAAATAAAAAACGCGGTCTTCAGCATGGGTAAAAACAAATCTCCAGGTCCAGATGGGATGACCATCGAATTCTATAAAACTTATTGGGAAATAGTTGGACCTTCGGTCATAAAAGCAGTTAAGAGTTTCTTCATAACAAAACAAATGCTTAAGCAAATAAATCACACCTTCATTACTCTTCTACCAAAAATTGACAATCCAACTACAACTAATAATTATAGACCTATCAGTCTATGCAACACAATATACAAAATCATCTCTAAAATAATTACAGAAAGACTAAAACATGTTATAGGCAAACTCATCCACCCTCTCCAAGGTGCTTTTGTGTCCGATAGGGCAATCCAGGATAATATTCTAACAGCACACGAAATCTTTCATTCCTTCAAATCTCGCAAAGGTGCGGAGGGTTACATGGCTATAAAATTGGATATGGAAAAAGCTTATGACATAATAGAATGGGATTTCCTGTTCGAAATTCTAAAGAGATTTTGGATTCCACCCTACCTTCATAGAATGGATCAAGAAATGCATAACAACAGTTTTCTTCTTTATGCTGGTTAACAATGGTCCCACGGATGTCTTCATGCCATCTAGAGGCATTCGTCAAGGCGACCCACTATCACCCTTCCTCTTCATCTTAGGAGCTGAAATACTAGCCAGAGAACTTCACAAAGAATCAATTATGTCCACTGGGAAAATAGGATTCAAATATGGTCGTCAAGGACCATGCATACCTTTCTTGGCTTTTGCGGATGATATAATAATCTTTTCAAAAGCAACGATTGAAGCAAGCGCAAAAGTAAGGGATATTATTGACAAATATTGTTCCATGTCAGGACAAAAAGTTAATTTTCACAAGTCCAACTTCCAGACCACATCAAGCGTACCGGACTCAAGGATCCAAGCCTTAATAGAAAATCTTCAAATTCCGCACACCAGGGCAATAGAAAAATACCTCGGATGCCCCATAATCAATGACAAAGTAAATAAAGAAACCTTTGAGGATATTGTATGCAAATCAAAGGAACAGCTAACAAAATGGAGAGCGAATTCTCTCTCACAACAGGGAAGAACGATCCTAATCAACTCAAACCTGGAAGCCAAACCACTATACATAATGCAAAGCTTTATGCTCCCTACCAGCATTCACAATGAATTGGACCAAGTTAATAGAACTTTCTTCTGGAACAAAGATGTGCAACACAGACCACTCATTAGTTGGGACAGAATATGCAAACCTAAAAGAAAAGGTGGACTGGGTATTCGGAGATCCAAAGACATGAATGAAGCTCTCCAAATGAAATTATTATGGAAAACACTAGCCGAACCAGATAATTATTGGGTAAAGATTATAAGATACAAATATTTAAAGGACACGGATATCCTTAACTATAAACGAATAGGTAATACCTCATGGCAATGGCGTAAACCTTGTTCTTTGATTGACAAATTCAGTTCAGGCCTCATCTGGTCTATAGGAGATGGTAAAACTGTCAGATTTTGGGAAGACAAATGGATATCTTTTGAACCATTATCAAAACGAATCAACTCAAATCAACAAATCCAACCCAAACCCGTGTCAGTGAGTATATTATGGCGGGAAAATGGTGGAAGGAAAAACTAGAACAACACCTAGATGCAAATAGTGTAAAAGAAATAATGGACATACCACTCCCAATAAACCCGATTCCAGATAGACTATATTGGTGGCCGGATAAAAATGGATGGTTTACAACGGCTAGCGCCATGAACATTACTACATATCCGGAAAGAGAAGCAGATGACCCAAATTATTGGATATGGAAACTAAACACTATTCCAAAAGTCAAAAACTTTCTTTGGAAAGTTGGTCAAAAAGGACTTCCTACAAGGAAGAGATTGACTAACAGAGGAGTTCCTATCCCGAATGGTTGCCCCTTTTGTGATGTACCGGTGGAAGATGAGTGTCATCTTTTCATCAAGTGTGCATTCATCAAGAACTCTTGCCTTTCCTCTCAGAAAGTGGAGGAGATTGCGAATCCCATTATAGAGACTACAAGAGATATTAAGGAAATCATGAGTGTCTTGGGGGAAAAGCTTAACAGAGATGAGAAGGAAAAATTGGCGATAAACTGGTGGCTAACGTGGTTCTTCAGAAATCAAATAATTTTCAAGGATAGTAAAATTCCTTCTCTCCAAGAAATTGAAAGAAGAGTAACATCAACACGGGAAAACTGGCACAAGGCAATACAAAGTGAAGGTGATAACGACTCTAATTGTTTACACAAGACAAAATTGCGGAAAAATAACAGAAAGAATATTAGATGGAGGAAACCGGTTCAGGGTTTCATGAAATTGAACTTTGATGGAGCTATCTCTCAAGAAGGAGTGAGTAGCGGAGGATACGTCATTCGGGACTGGTGTGGTAAACTAATCAAGCTTGGATACAAAAGATTTGGAAAACTAACTCCTGTCATGACTGAGGCTCTGGCTTTGAGGGAGGGTCTACTACAGGCAATCCAACTAAAAATCCATAACCTGGTCATTGAAGGAGACTCCCTTACAATTATCCAAAATTTAAAACATTTGGGTGACTGTCCTTGGGAAATAGAGCTTCTAATGGGAGACATTATATGGATAACCAAATCGTTCCAGAGAACAAATTTTTCCCATGTGCCCCGGGAAGGGAATAGAGTGGCAGATAAAGTTGTATACCTTAGCTACTCTTATTCCGAGATTGCACTATAATAAAAAAAAAGATCTCATTGATCTCATCCGAAAGGATGCTATCGGCTAAGTCAAACCAGCCGAATTCTTACCATATCAAAAAAAAAAAAAAAAAAAAAAAATAGATGTTTGTAACAGATTACTAATCCCACCATTTATAACACCTGCACGACGTCGTTTAAGGCGCATGAGTAATTAGCAGTAGAAGTAGAAGTAGAAACAAACCAAATCGAAGCTGAAAAATCTCTCGCACGTTTGGAGAGATCATCCGTGGCGACTGTTAATGGCGGAGGAGGAGATGAACGGAGAAACAGGGACGAAAGTGAGATGGTTGATCGAGAAAGCCACCAACTCAACGGAGTCTGAGGTTGATCCTCGCCTCCTCAAAGCCATCAAAATCACCGTTCGTTATTCAGAATCGGAGCTTCGAGTCGCCTCCCAAACCCTAATGGTTCTCATGAAGCACAAGCACTCTCAGGTTCCCTTCTGCAATCTCATTTTTTCTCTCAGATTCACGCACTTATATTTTCATTTGATAATTTGTTATATAATTTGAGTTGCGTCTGAAATCTTGGAATTTATGTGCGATGTATTTGCAATTATGTTGAAATTACAGGTTCGATACCTCTCGCTGTTGATAATTGATGTGTTATTTATGCGATCAAAGCTGTTTAGAACCCTAATTGTTCAGAATTTGGATCAACTGGTAAGTTTGAGCGTTGGATTCAGAAGGACACATCCCCTCCCACCTCCTTCTTCTGTCGCAACTGTTTTGCGTGCGAAGGCCATTGAATTTCTTGAAAAATGGAACGAGACATATGGAATCCATTATAGGCAGCTCAGGCTAGGGGTTGATTATCTTAAGAACACTCTCAGGTTCCAATTCCCTAACCTACAGGCCAATGCGGCAAGGGTTCAGCAGGAGAGGAAAGAAAGGGAAATGAGGACGAAGGAGCTCTTGAGGAAGAAGTTTGAAATGTTGAAGGACAGCTTTTTGTCGGTTAAGGAGGAGATAAAATCGACCATCGATGAGATAGGGGAATGTTTAGAGATCCTGAGGGCAGAAGATGATAGTGTGCCATCTGATTTCCTCCTAGACGATGAAGATGTTGAAGAGTTTCATAGTAATGAGCTGCGGCAGCTTCGCCTTGCATCCCTAAATGAAGTTGAAAAGGTTCAAGAAAACAATGACAATAAGGTGGTTTTTGATGTTCTAAGAGAGCTGTACAAACTCCTAGTGACAAAGCATTTGGTTTCAGTGCAACAATGGTTCTCTGTGCTTATCAGAGTTGAAGTGGATGACAACCGATTGAGAGATTCTATGTTAAAAGAATTTATTGATATCAGAAACCAGATTATAGGAGCTAAGAAGAAATGTGAGGAGACAGGCCTTGAGTTTTCTGATCCTAGAGGCGAGGAGGACGGAATTATATGGGAGGAATGCGTGATTGGATCAACTGATGTAGGGGATTCCATTCAAATTGAAGAGTTTGGAAAAAATATTGAAGTGCCATCTATTTCTAAACCAGTCTCGAAAAACATTGTCATTGAGAGTAGTTCTAAGGGTTCGAGTAGCAAGGTGGAAAATGTTGACGAGGCTCCTCCTTCCAAGGGCTCCACCTCTTTGAGGGATCAGCTTTTGGCTGAAGCTCCAGTTTTGAAGTGGGGTACTTTCTTGGATCTATGGGGTGCGAAGAGAGATGCCATGGCTAACCAGAGAGGATTGGAGCTCGATGGCCATTGGGGTAGGGTAGATTATGATGCAGTTATTCCAGCTGAGAAAATTGCAGAACTGAATGTCTATGCTACTGTGTACAAAGAGGAGGATGTTGAGATACAACCATGCCGTGCACCTTTGAGAAAGGGTGGTCTTTGTCAGAGAAAAGATTTGCGAGTTTGCCCTTTTCACGGGCCCATTGTACCCCGTGACGATGAAGGCAAACCTATTGATCATGATGGTGATGCTCTTGGACATGAGCACTATAATAGACAGCCCAAGGAAGAACACCCTTCAATAGATCAATATCCTGACATGAAAAGTGGTCTCATGGAGCAGCTTGCTAAGCAGGCTGTGAAAAATGTGCGACAAAAAGATAAAGACGAAATGAGGAAGAGGGAGGATGATAGGAAGTTGCTAAAGCGTGCAAAACATGCCATGGCTCGAGAACATAATGAAGCTGTCCTGCGCAAGGCTTCATTAGCTTCAACTTCAAGATCTTCAGCAGTAGGAGAGGATATTGATGCAATCGATGGAGGGAGACCTACAGCAAAGAACAAGAGGGCGACCCTTGCCTCTATGCTTCGAAAGAAGGTGACAGCAAAAGATAGGTTAGCAGAAAGACTCCTGAGTTCCCGGGCAAGAGATGCAACAGTTAGACAGCTTACTCAAGCGGATGATATCAGTTACAGAGAAGCATTTCCAAATCAGTGGTAGAGTTATCAGTAATTTGGGCTTGTTAAGGAATATGGGTTCAGCAGGATGCGAATATTGCGAGGAATGACAGCGTACATAATTTATGATTCACAGAAGAGGAGACAATCGGTGTTGAAGATTTGAATCATTACTTGGTATGCATATTAAGTGGAATCTAGAAGTTAACTTGAAGATGGCACGTTTGTAAAGGTACATACATGATCTTTCTTATACTCAAGATAAGTTATTCGACTCTCCTTGTCTGATGACCATTGGAAATGCATTTTCTTCTCTTAGGCTGATCTTTGTTGTTGCCTCTATAGTAACCTCATGAGTCATGAATGACCCATTATGTATAATTTGCTCATTCTCATGATAGCAAATAAAAGCAATATACTGGAGCTATTTTTTAGTGGTCCTTGGACATTGATGGTGTTTCGTAGTGTTAGTATTAATGTGTGAAATATGGAAGGGGCCTAACTGCCAAATACTACCACTCACATAAGATTACAATGTTACTCAAAACAAAAGAGGTGCCAAAAACTGCTATAATGAGCCCTGCCATTCCTTAAAAAACAGCAGAAAACAAACCAGAACCTTTCAAAAAACATCAAAAATAATTTAAAGAAAATAAACCAGAACTTTCCAAAAATCATTGCTTGCAATTGGATTGTTCGGGCTGCCTGTCCTTGTGCGGGCGTGATGTTGTGTGTTTGGACTGCGAGAAGGAGATGATTTTTGGGGTTGGTCATTCGTGCTTCTGGGATCGACGATGTTGTTGCGTGATGCTGCTACTGCTACTGCCTATGCTTATCCTTCCGAGGATCGACGGTGTTGCTGTTGCCTGTCCTATCCATGTTCGGGTTGCCTAGCCCTGTTTGTGTCTCTTACTCTGTTATAACATGAAACCCACTGGTATGGAGAAAGGGGAAAAAACTATGGTGGCTGTAGTTTCTGAGCCCCAATTGATTACCTCCCGAAAGGGTTCAAAACCATGTCATGGTAACGAAGGTCCTGAGGGATTTAAACACCCATATGATGGAAGCACAACCGCTCTGAAAAGCAAGGGAAGAAAAAACCATCGACTATGAGAAGCTGAGGGCTTTAAAAGCTAAAGTCATCTTAGATTCTTAGGGCTCGTTTGTTTGGACGAAGGGAAAGGAAAGTAAAGGAATCATTTTAAGAGAAAGGAAAGGAAAGGGAAATGGTTAAACTCCAATTTTATTTGGTTGATTTAAAAGATGAATCATTACTTTCTTCATTACCTTTTCAAATGTTTGTTTGATTTAAGGAAAGGAAAGAAGACAATCAATAAGACCTTTGTATTTTTTATTTTTTTTATCGTTTCATAAAGCTATTGCAAAATCATATAAGAAAGATGGACAAATATAGGAAGAAGATCATATGAAATCATCTATATTGTTCAATTTAAACGGTAAGTTTTACACTTGAAGTAGACATCGTTTCACTCGTCAACCCACATATATGAAATCCGTCAGTTAATATCCATCTAGCAATATCGTCATCCCTGCTTTTCATGGAGTTGTATCCATCTGAATCCTCTCCACCATCTCTGTTGTATGAGCCTCTTCCGCGCCCACGCCTGCGTCCTCGGTAGAGTCTCGGTGGGCCATCATCACGCCCACCACGTCCTGTGGAATGCATCAAGCTCATCAAATGACACACAACATCAGAGAGGCAATGCATGATAGCGATGAAACTAGTCTCATAACCGGGTACATTGCACATATCATATACTAAATAGCCCATCATATGTAAGCAATGAATATCACAATTACAAAATCACAACATATAATATACCTCCTCTAAAACTTGAGGTTGATCGCTCCCTATCAAAGGATCCTTTGTATCCCTCGTTTGCTGAACCAGTGATCAATCTGGCAGGAAGACGAACTGCCCTCTGCTTTACCATTGGCCGTTACTAGACCATTTCTGGTCATAGTGGCTAGCGGGCGAGACTGACTCGAATCACTTCCACCATCGCTACTCGATCTGCCTGCAAAGAAATATCAGACATGTTGTAATGACCGAGAAGTTTCAGGCGGGTAAACCAGAAGACAGGGCTATACAATGATAGGGAAATGTAATTGGGATGAGGATTCAGTGATTCATACTTGCAAAAGTTGATTTCAGATGAATCACCGATTCACCATGCATCCTAATTGGTCTCTCACAGTTAACACAATTACACAACACAACTTATCCAGTCACCCCCTATATGTAAACAATGAGTTCTACTGGAAAAAACCTTGAATGCCTCCAATTTGGTCTCTCATATTCGTAGCAGAAATCTGATTCACCTAGTCGTGTACAATGCATGATAGCGATGAAACTAGTCTCATAACCGGGTACATTGCACATATCATATACTAAATAGCCCATCATATGTAAGCAATGAATATCACAATTACAAAATCACAACATATAATATACCTCCTCTAAAACTTGAGGTTGATCGCTCCCTATCAAAGGATCCTTTGTATCCCTCGTTTGCTGAACCAGTGATCAATCTGGCAGGAAGACGAACTGCCCTCTGCTTTACCATTGGCCGTTACTAGACCATTTCTGGTCATAGTGGCTAGCGGGCGAGACTGACTCGAATCACTTCCACCATCGCTACTCGATCTGCCTGCAAAGAAATATCAGACATGTTGTAATGACCGAGAAGTTTCAGGCGGGTAAACCAGAAGACAGGGCTATACAATGATAGGGAAATGTAATTGGGATGAGGATTCAGTGATTCATACTTGCAAAAGTTGATTTCAGATGAATCACCGATTCACCATGCATCCTAATTGGTCTCTCACAGTTAACACAATTACACAACACAACTTATCCAGTCACCCCCTATATGTAAACAATGAGTTCTACTGGAAAAAACCTTGAATGCCTCCAATTTGGTCTCTCATATTCGTAGCAGAAATCTGATTCACCTAGTCGTGTACAAAGGCGCACTTGACCAGCACAGGAATACCAAGTTAAAAGTATTTCAACTTAGCTTTTGCGTCCTAACTATTCCACTGTTTCCACATCTTATGCTATATGTCCACCATCACCAATTTTAAAACCAGCAGAAATGTTGTCCAAACCCCAAATGCAATTCATCTATAATAAGACTTTGAGTTACATTTCAACCTTGAAAGGAAGACCATGTATTGTAGGACCATGAATACTTTTTTAAGTGCTTCAAGTTGCAAATACTCTAATCTTTCTTACCAAAGTAAAGTAATAAAACAAAAGGTTGGAAAGACACATATAACCTATACTTATTAAGATCACTTAAACTAGCATATGAGAGCACGAGTGCACAACAGTTCTATTAAATATTGAAAGCAAGATGGAAGCAAGACATGCAACCAATGAAACAAACATTCAGAGCCAGCTAGTGGCTACTAACAACTAGAATTTGGTCCACAAGATCTTTACTTTGAATTATAAGTAAATAGGAAAAACACATATCTTTATTGCTGGTGCATTGTAACAATTAGCAACAACACGTGTTTACAATTTTAGATTACGTACATGTGAATTTGCATAGGTGCTATGATTCTCGGAAACTTGAATTGTAATTTCATGGTCAGATAGTTACCAATGATAGACAAGCCACAAAAACACCATGATCTCATATGTTAATTTCATTAATTTTGTCCTCATATTGCAAATCCACATTTTGCACAAGACCTCAATATTCAAATGACATATATTGATGAGCACTAAGAGACAGTTGCTAGCAAAAAAAAGATCTAATCCAACTTACAAGTATCAATAATGATAAATATTTAACTCACTGATGTGTACCAGAAATATATCTTATCCATGGCATCAGTCAAATCCGAAAAACATTCTAATATCAAAAGAGCAGTTTTGCATTCTAGATTCAATCATAACTACATCGATCAAACAATGAGCTCACTACTATACTTCCATCAACGATTTTCACCCATATCGGCCCGCAAATTCACTTATAGGTTATTTAGCATATCTTGATTATTACTTACTGCTCATCAATTAATAGACAAGGAATTGCTCATCAATTAGGATATCTTTAAAAAAAGACCAATAACAGATTGATCTAAAAAACAAGTTAGGTATCTGAGCCCTAAAAGTAATCAATGTTACCATCAATTTGCAAATTGCATCTAACAAACTAACTCACTAGCCACAGTACAAATTCATTCTCAATCAGGCAAAAAAATTTCACGGATGTACGAAGAATCAGAGGGAATAAAGCATTTGCAGAATCTATAAAATGAATATGAGAGAAAGAGAGAGAGACTAACAAGTACGAAATCAGGGAGGCGACGAAGCGGCTTGAAACGCAGGTGGTTGCTGTGGCCGGAAAACATGAACCCGGAAGGAGAGCTCGTTTGAGGCTGGTAAGTGGTAATCGATCTCAAACATCAACTGTCTGAGCAAATTAGGGTTACTCTCTGCAAAAAAAACAAAAAGCGTCGAGCAAATTAGGGGTTTCGGTTGTGAATTAGTTGAACAATTGAGCAAATTTCAGAGTTTCGTAGCAACCAGATATCCATGAATTAGGGTTTTGTTCGTGGTAGAAGAACTTTTCACAATGGACATCTGACAGTCGAGGAAAGAGCGAAAGAGATGGTAGAAGAAGAACATACCTCACGACTACAAAATCGCCATTGGAGAGAAGAATTTGAGAGATCGAGAGGACGATTGAAAAATCGATCACAATTGTTAGTGTCAGGGAGAGAGAGTCAGGGCGAGAGCAAACAAAGAAGTGAGGGGAAATCACCTAATTTAAGAGGGGTAACATATGGGTTAATCCAATTAACCTCCGAAAAGTAATTATTCATTTAACAATGCTAAACAAACAGACCTAAAGAATAAGGGGCTCTATTATTCCTTTGCTGGACTGTTTTTTCTCCAAACAAACGGGCCCTTAGTCTCTGCGCTCGGTAATGGTTGTAAGGTGTTGGTGGATCAACTTTGTACTAGTGTTCAAGCGTATCAGATTTGGAATGCAGTGTTGTATGAACTTGTTCACTTGTAATATGTTTGATTTGAAAGTGCTAGATCCAATTATATTTCTATTTGAATGAAACTCTAAATGGTTTAATACTGTTATAACTAATTAAGCAAGTCAACACACCGTATATATTATTGGAATCCAAGCTTAGGGATCTTGTGCCAACCCCACAATTTGAATTTGAAAATATATGGATATAGAGGGCGGATTTTCGCAATATTGCAAGCAATCCTAGCGTCCATCATGATTTGGCTCGCCATGTTTCAAGTACAGTTCAAAACAAGGATTCTCAAGAAAAAAGCAAAACAGAGATTCTCAAGAAAAAAGCAAAACAGTGGAACAAGAAAACGTTAGACAATATTTTTCAACAACTAAAAGAGGCTATGGACAACCTGGTTGGCTGGTAGAAATACAAACACAGAACGCACAAAAAAATACCCAATAGCGAGCAAAAACAAAACAAAGTTAACATATTCAAACACATCTTACTTCAATTGAGTAACAACAGGGAGGAGAAACAGGAAAATCATTTGAACAATTACCACAAGTGAAGGACCTGATCATTGAGGAAGAAAATATCTAAAACAAAATAGAACATGACTTCGAGGAGAGCTTCAAACAGGATCAGATCAATGACTCCCTCCTGAGGGAGTACTTAGAACTTGTCACACCCTCCATTACTAAGGAAGAAAACAATTTTCTCACTCAGCAACCAACTAATGATGAAATCTAACAGGCAGTTGCGTGCCTTGGAAATAACAAGTCTCTTGGTCCAGATGGAATAACCGTAGAATTTTACAAAAAATACTAGGACATAATGGCTCCATCGATAATTCGAGCAGTTAAGGTATTCTTCCACTCTGAAAAAATTATGTGACAAATAAACCACACATTTATCTCCCTACTCCCTAAATGTGCCAACCCCATAATGACAACACACAATAGGCCTATCAGTCTTTGTTCCACTATATGTAAAATCATTTCGAAGATAATTATTGAAATATTAAAAAAAAGGCCATTAAGAAGCTAATCCACCCCTTAGAAATATTAAAAAATCGCAAAGTTTAGGAAGGAGGGGCTTTCGTATCTGATCAAGTCATCCAAGGCAATGTACTTATTGCACATAAGATTTTTTATTTTTTCAAAACTCGCAATGTTTAGGAAGGATGGGTAGCGATAAAATTGGACATGGAGAAGGCATACGATAAGGTAGATTGGAAATTTACAAAAGCGATTCTGAAAACACATGGCTTCCATCCAAAATTTATTAACTGGATCCTTGAATGCATCGCTACCGTGTCATTTTCAGTCCTTGTAAATAATGTCCCAACAAATCCATTTAAACCCGGAAACTTTTCCTGAAAGCTTTGTCAGGGTACGGTATCTCTATATACACAATGCATATGATATGAATGCAAAATTAAAAGAGCCTTTTTTGTTTATCAAAAAGAGCCTTTTTTGTGTCAACAACTCCGGTTCATATAGTCCCCCAACCTTCAATTCACACGATCAGTATAACCACATACAATGGTTTTAGAAGATCAATATACCTCACATCTGAAGAAGGTCATTAACCGTCATAGTAACTGGGTTTGTCCACCTCAAATCCTAAAAAACAAAGAATTCATTTGTCAGGAATTACATTGCAACTAAATACCAGAACCCAGGCCGGCCCATGGGCTGTGCGAGGAGTGCAATCGTACGGGGCCTCAAAATTTGGGGCCTCGTATATGTATTATAATATATATGTATATATATAAATTGCATTGTGTGTTAGGTTGGTGCGGTAGAGTAGATGGGAGAGGGGTGCGCTGGTAACGAGAAGGTTGGGAGTTCAAATCCCTACAACAACAAATTTGGCTTTTCCCCCCCTGAAAACAGTAATTACAAGGGAGCAGCCCATTCCCCTTTAATTATGCCCAACCCTTTCCGATTCTTATTTCCCTACAAAATTACAATAGTGTTCGAATTTTATTTTCTTCATTTTTTTGCCGTTAGAATTCACAATCACAAAGAATACATAGATAAAAGAAAAGAAACCCTAATATAGGTCAATTCAACTTAAATTTTAACTATATTTTTTTTGTTAGTTTTTACTTTTTAATTTCTTAGATGATCATAATTATTTTTTTTGTTATTGTTTTGAACCTTTCTACCTTAGAAATCACCCCCCTGAAAACAGTAATTACAAGGGAGCAGCCCATTCCCCTTTAATTATGCCCAACCCTTTCCGATTCTTATTTCCCTACAAAATTACAATAGTGTTCGAATTTTATTTTCTTCATTTTTTTGCCGTCAGAATTCACAATCACAAAGAATACATAGATAAAAGAAAAGAAACCCTAATATAGGTCAATTCAACTTAAATTTTAACTATATTTTTTTTGTTAGTTTTTACTTTTTAATTTCTTAGATGATCATAATTATTTTTTTTGTTATTGTTTTGAACCTTTCTACCTTAGAAATCACCCCCCTGAAAACAGTAATTACAAGGGAGCAGCCCATTCCCCTTTAATTATGCCCAACCCTTTCCGATTCTTATTTCCCTACAAAATTACAATAGTGTTCGAATTTTATTTTCTTCATTTTTTTGCCGTTAGAATTCACAATCACAAAGAATACATAGATAAAAGAAAAGAAACCCTAATATAGGTCAATTCAACTTAAATTTTAACTATATTTTTTTTGTTAGTTTTTACTTTTTAATTTCTTAGATGATCATAATTATTTTTTTTGTTATTGTTTTGAACCTTTCTACCTTAGAAATCACTAAGTTGGGATTTAAAAAGATATAATGCATCCTACAAGATTCGAAAGTGGTCATGCCAAGCGCAAAAGAAAAGAGAAATATAGAAAATTGGTTGAAAGTAAAAAAGGAGCTATTCGCAAGTTTGTAGTCCTACAACCAAATGAGTCGATACAGAAGGAGGATGAGCAAAATGTCTTGCAAGAGAATTATGTTATGATTAATAGTGTCGAAAAGAATAGAAACAATGGGACGGAAACTTAAGATGCAAGAAATGTTAGTGTTGGTGTAGAAAAAAGTCAGGAGCAAATGGAAGAAGATGTTGATGTTGAACCTATTGGTGTAGAAGAATCTCTAGAGCCAGGTCTGAATGGTAGCGGAGATGATTTTGGTGACATACCCATCAATATATATGATCCTGAGTGCTGGGGTAACCTTGATCCTAAATAGAGGGATTTGTTGGTGAAAAAATGCCCTATAAGAGATTTGTTGTCAGGAAAAGGTCCAAAAGATGCATCAAATAGACGTTTCTATTCAGATTTTTACAACAAGCACCTGCCAAATGGAGGGATGCGTCATCGAGATTGGCTTGTATATTCAAAGGATCTTGACAAAGTATTTTATTTCTGTTGTAAAGTGTTAAAAAACAAGCAGCAACCTAGTCAATTAGCACATAATGGAGTAAAGGATTAGGGACATCTTTCTTCTAGTTTGAAAGCACATGAAAGAAGTTCACAACATATCAATCATATGTTGCTTTGGGTTGAGTTACGTGCAAGGCTGAATAGTAATCAACTGATTGACAGAGTTTTGCAGGACCAACTAAGCAAAGAAACTGAGCATTGGAGGAAAGTATTGCGAAGATTATTCTCAATGGTGAAATATTTAGCTAAACAGAGCTTGGCATTCCGTGGAAGCAACGACAAGATTTATGATGAAAGAAATGGAAACTTTATGGCGTTAGTTGAAATGGTTGTTGAATGGGATTCTACTTTGAAAGGAGCATATTCGGAGGAAACAAAATCATGAAATTCAGTTCCATTATATGAGTCACAAGATCCAAAATGAGCTGATACTATTGATAGCTTCTGAAATTAAAGGTGCACTTCTGGAAAAAAAAATCAAAGAAGCCAAGTACTTCTCAGTAATACTTGATTGTACTCCTGATATCAGCAAGCAAGAGCAGATTACATTGATATTAAGGTGTGTAGATGTCTCAACAATCCCGGTAAAGGTGCAAGAGTATTTTTTTGGAGTTTTTGGTTGTGAATGACACTACATGTCAAGGGTTGTTTGAGGAGCTACATAATGTTTTATGCAATCTTGATCTTGACATAGATAATGTGAGAGGGCAGAGCTATGATAAGGGATCGAACATGAAAGGAAAACACAAAGGTGTGCAAATAAAAGCTCTTAGACATCAATCCTAGAGCTTTTTATACTCCCTATGGTTCTCATTCTCTGAATTTGACACTATCAGATGTAGCAAACTCTTGTCGCAAAGCAATAGATTTTTTTGGAGTTGTGCAACGTATCTATACATTGTTTGCAGATTCTACAAAAATGTGGAAGATTTTGAAAGACAATTTGTCTGAAAAAGGCTTCACTTTGAAATCATTGTCAACTACAAGATGGGAAAGCGGAATTGATAGTGTTAAGGCGATATTTACTCAAGCTCTTGAAATAAGAGAAGCCTTATATCAACTTGCTGAAAGTGAGACAGAGCCAAAGGTAAAAAGTGAAGCTACTTGCGTGGCTGAATATGAACTTGGAAGATATGAGTTTATTGTTGGAATGGTTATTTGGTACCACATACTAGCTAAAGTCAATTTCGTTAGTAAGGAATTACAATCCGAAAATTTGCGTATTGATGTGGCCATGGATAGTGTGAAGGCACTAATTGCTTTTTTCAAAGATTATCGAGAAGATGGGTTTGAGAAGGCTTTGAGCCGTGCTAAGGAGATTGCTATTGAGTTGGATATTGATCCTGTGTTTATTGAGAAGAAGAAAAGAAGAACAATCCGTAAGAAGAAACATTTTGATGAGATTGTTACTACCTTTGAGTCATCAGAACCAGCATGTGAAGATTCTGCACAAGAGTCCTTTCGAATTCAATATTTTCTATACCTAATTGATCAAGCAATTGGTTCACTGGAGAGAAGATTTGAGCAATACAAGCAATATAAAGAGACTTTTGGCTTCCTTTTTACAGCAGATAGGTTGAAGTCCTTGGATGCTAAAGAACTAGAAACAAGCTGCAACAATCTTGAGAAGAAGTTGAAGAACGGTCTCATCTCAGACATTGATGGCGAGGAATTATTTAATGAGTTGCAACTTTTACAAAAACATTTACCATAGGAGCATAATGCATCTAGTGAAATACTATCTTTCTTGAAAAAAACAAATTGTTATCCAACTAGTTGTCTAGCATATAGGATTTTATTGACAATTCCTATTACAATTGCATCAGCAGAAATAAGCTTTTCAAAACTCAAAATATTGAAATCTTACTTGCGATTGACCATGACGCAAGAAATGTTAAATGCTCTGTCTTTGATTTCAATTGAACATGAGTTTTTAGAAAATCTTGACTATGCGAGTTTAATAGATGACTTTGCATCTAAGAGTGCTAGAAGATCAGTTTTTCGAAAGTAGTAGCATTGCATTAGATAGATTATCATGTCCTCTGGTAAAAGTTTAGTTTATTTAATGATTCTTTGTAATGACTTTACATCTACGTGAACATCTCTTTTGTATGTTAGTGGATTTGATGGATTATTTTTTTTCCTTTGAATTAGTTAAAAAAAAAGGCATCAACATGTAAGTTGTACAAGGCCTCAAATCCTAACGGAATGGCCCTGCCAAAACCCATTATTTGGTCATTAACTACAGTGGCAGATCTTGAAAATGTTGATTGAGGGGCGAAAAATTACCATAAAATTTTTTCAAGTAAAATGAAACCCTAATTTTTCTTATCCAAAAAATCATCAATATTATGGATATATAACTAGAATAAAAACATAAATCGTGCATGCTTTATTTCATTATTTTCAAATATTTTAATATAATCTCCTGATTTGAAGTTTTTAGGTACAATTATATTATTAAGGCATGAAGTTTAACAAATGATATAATTACGATAAAAGTATATCAGTTTGGTAACTGATGTAAGAAATAATTTACATATGTTCAGACCTCAACATTGAAATGCTTATAACTTTTTGATCAGATATCGGATTTGAGCTTATAATATGTCAAATCGAAACTGTCGGCGAGAGGGATATGTATGTTAAATTTTATTTTTGATTGGGGGTGGGGGAAACTGCCACCCCTAGCCCTAAAGAGGATCCGCCTCTGGAAGAAACTATTGTGGTTAGCTTTCCATCATGACTATTGTCTTTTCATTTGAAAAAAAGGGAAAGTAGATGAAAAAATTCCCCAAGAAAAGAAGCAAACAATACAAAGGCATCTAACATTTTACAAATAGAAGGGAAATTGAGCAATATATGAGTCACGAAGTCTCGGTAACTAAATGAAACCCGATTGCTCTTCTTCATCGAACAACCCCGTGGATGGCTCTGTGGGTGATTTGTTTCCGTTTAGACATAGAAGACGTGTTGGCACATATTCTTCCTTGAATTGGGATCACGAAGTCTCGGTAACTAAAGGAATATGTTGTTCTAAGCTTATCAAGCGTTTGAGCTCAAGGTCTCAGTTCGGGTTTCTTGTGCTTTCGGTTGCACTGCCGAATTGGGCTTCACGAGTTCGGTCTTGAGACCGCCTACCGAAAAAGAGGGGAAGATTGAGTTTATGCGGGTTTGAAGATCGACAAGTTCTGTTCTTTGGGTTTTTCGTTAATATGATCTTTCATTTCATTTCATTCCTTTGTTTGAGGTTTTTAATTTATACTTATCCTTAAACTCATATAATCTTTTTTCCATTAGATTAATACAATGTTTAACTGGTGCTGATTTTGAGTATAGTTAAATATAAAAAGATATGATTTGTGAATAAAATGAACAATTCAATATACGGAAAAGAACTCAAATCTATCTATACAAACAAAAAGAAGGGGCAAATAAAAGAACATATCGCCATAAGATTATATCATGCCAATGAATATGTAACCTATATATAGGTACTGGGCACAAGTCCTTTCCGGTTGAACCATTCTGGAATGATTCATAAGATCATGTCTATTAAACTGAGAATCACATACAATTATGAACTTTATTGTAAATTAAAAAAAAAATTAAATGTTGGGCACTAGTTTGTGATCGAGATAAATGACTAGGGTATATATATGATCCGCCTTCTAAAACTCTCTTATATTAACCAAAGTTATGCACTTGTCTTGGACCAAACAAGCTACAGGAGAAGTTTCGCCCGCCGTGATCGAGCCGGTGACCAAGCCTGAGGTAGATCGTTCGCCTCCACAATAAAGACGCAGGTAACTCGAAACTGGTAGCTTTGCCTTGGTTATAAAGCCGTGCTCAAAATTTGTAGGTTCACCACCAAAATAAACCGCCTAGCAAGGTACAGCTAGATCCTCATTTATCATCGCACTGATAACAACAACTAAAGGTTTGATAGTCCAATTTGACGGATAAACCATTTAAACTTAAAAGGGGTATCTAAGATCCCACATCGGAAACAGTGACAGGAAGACTCAGAGGGAGAACTATAAAATGGTACGGAGGTGCAACCTGTAAATTACTTACCTGGACGGGGTCAAACAGATGGTCAAGATGATCTGTGGCCTGGGCAGGCGACGTCCATTGCACAATGAGGATGGGTGTCTGTCTAACATCTCCCCATGTGGGAGAGTGTACGTCAAAATTTGTGGCAGTGGGGGCTTGCGTTCGCGCAGCCCCTATCTAATCAGTACTTAAATTTAAATCAACGCATCTGATTTAGAAAACCTAAGAATAGACGTTACAAATATGAATGTGGAGGATGTTTTGAGTGTTTTTGAAGTCTTAAGTGGTGAGCAATGAGCGGAGTACGTAGTCGACCCTTCGGGAACCTCCCTAATTCCTTCAATGAAGCACCACCAATGAACATGAACAACAAGATCGGAACTTCTGGATCAGCAAAGCTTTCATAATCAAGCGTCAAAGATGTACTTAGCATGGGAAGAAACTATTGTGGTTAGCTTTCCATCATCACTATTGTCTATTCATTTGAAAAAAATGGAAAGTAGATGAGCAATCTCCCCAAGAAAAGAAGTGAATAATAAAAGGCATCTAACATTACAAATAGAAAGCAGGAAACTGAGCAATATATATATGAGTCACTCATCAATGGAGTTTACATTCAGCACCCTTTCAAGTGCATATAACTGACCTAGATGGGGTCAAACAGGTGATCAGGAAGATCCATTGCACATGATGGATGTGGGCTTGTGTCCGCGTAGTCCCCTCCCATTCACCATTCTAAATTGTGGTTATTGTTTGTGATGTTATACAAATTTGCAATCTCACCAATTCGTAATGCATGTTGGAGTGCAAGGTTGTCGAATCTGTTAAATGACAGCAACCAATCCTAAGATAACTCCACATAGTACTTGTTGAGACTGTAACTCTAGTTTATTAGGAATTTATGTGTATTCATGTTATATCATATATAGGCTTTATGGGATTTAGGTGAATGATTCATCCAGGGGGAATAGGTTGGCTTAAGCTAAGGACTACAACTATAGATGAGGTCGGTCAAAAATTCTACTCAAAAGTGTTTTATGAATCTTCTTAATCAGCTAGATATAGTTTGAGTTAATCTTACTGCACCCACAACAACACTTGCAACTTACCAACCGTTTAATAATCCCATTCAGTCTATCCACCTACTGCGATCATCATCCCAAACATCATCTACGACAAGCAAAAACTTCTTCCTCTTGACCAACTTCTTGATTTCGGTCTGTAGCTGGTTGAGAGTAAAAGTCATCATTTTTTTACCTCACATATAGACCTCAGAATCTACAAAAGACCTTGACTCTTGTCCTTTCCTTGTACCGTTTATCGGTTGCTCTACTCATACACTGATTCTACAAATTTAAATCCTTCCATATGATCTCAAGTAACCTCATCCTGATATCCTTGACTTGATTTGCAATGGAGTTTTTAGAGATGATTGGGTTCAACTTAGAGCAAGAAGTTCATACATTTTTCAGGATCTTGCCTTCCTTTGATAAGCCATATGAGTTAATTCTCTGTATACAAATTGAGTAGAATTTTTGGTAAAAAAAATTGATATTCATAATAAAATTGGTTCATTAAGTGATAGTCTGTATACAAATTTATAATTTATAAAGTATATATTGTTTTTGGTTCATGGTTGTTAATTTATAGGGTTTTTTAACAGAAAAGTGATTAGGGAAGACTACGCAAGCAATGCGGTCCAGCCTAGAGGATTTCTACCGATGAAAACTTGAAGACCATACTATAGTTGAGGGGAGTTGTTGAGTTGAGTAGCAAGAAATGAGTAACCCAAAAAAGTCAGACGATCAACTATATAATTCATTTTTCTATAGACGTATTGAATTTGAACCTTACTATATTTTGGTAGGTCCAAACGGGAATCTGAGATAATCATCTCAATATCGCAAGGACATTTCTAGTCTCCTCTCAATGCATTAATAACACACAAATTATCTCCCGATCATTCGATTTTGATATATTGAATGTTAAGATTAAGTGTCTCTTTTAATCCATTTTTGATATCTTCAAAAGTTTCTTTGTTCACCCTACCATTAATAATGGGACAACAAAGGTATTTTTCCAGGTCAGTAGAATTAGAGATTTCTCAGGCAATCTTGCAATTGGTTTTTGGTTTGATTCGAATATTCTTCGTTGTTTGAAATGTCGATTGTTAAAAGTTAACCTTTTGCCCAGAAATGCAGCGATGCTGATCTAGTATTTCCTTAATTTTTAAGAAGAGGTTTGGTTAGTTGTTGCAAAAATCATATCATCCGGAAATGGTGATAGTTTGTTCATGGTATTATTTTTGGTCACTTTAAAAAAAAACCTGAAAAGCAAAGGTATTGTTTCTTGTTCAACCCAGTTTACATCAGCTAATGCACCTCATGGTATTCTTATGATCAATTCAATGGAAAACATAATGATCAAAAACCATTGAGAAATAACTCGTAATGAATTGCCTTTCTGACTGAAAATCTTACCTCGGAATTGAATTTCAAACTGCAAATCTTACCTGATCATAACTTATATTGCTTGACCCAAAAACTGTGTTAGTTTTTAGGCTTGATAACCTTTTGACTTCGAACTTGAAGCAGTTTGGCTTGTTCAAAGTGATTGACAAAGCCTCACAGTACTATAGCAGAAACACCAGATCACAATAACTGAACACAAATATCCAACCCAACATGGAAAGAGATTAGAGAGTAGCAACATTACATGGATTTAAAAGCAACAGATCCTGAGCATCTTAAACTTCAAAGAGTTGTCAAATTCGTCGTACAAATCAGAAAAAACAAAAGAGAATTTCGTCTGCGACAAATTTTTCCTGTTGCTGTTAGATGCTAACGGTAAAATTCTAGCCTATTATTCCAAAGTTCAGAAGATACAAGCTGATGCAATCTACCGTACATGTGCATACATATATATGTACTAATGAAGAGTTTAATGCTTGCCCACAAGGCTCTACTTGGCAAGCTCGTCAAGACGACGATCCATTATTGCAGCCACTGTCTCGAGGAAGGTGCGCTCACTCGAGCCTGGAAGAACTGAGTCCAGTGCTTCCTGAACAATCTCCTCAATAATGGATTCCTTCCTCACGGTCTCCCTACACATGATGTTTCCGATGGCAAAAGGGGTAAGCCCTCTCTCCACCCCCTTTTTCAGAAGCATAGTTGATATACGAAGCACACGAGCGCATTCAAGAGGTAAGTCCCACCCGTAGAACATGAGGAGGGCAATATCCTCTTCGGCATCTAGAGATTTGATGTACTCAACAGTTTCTGCGGAGTAAGGCTGACGAGCTTGTGGCCAGTAGAGCCAATCAAATGTGCAATCTTCAAACTGCAAAGGCCACCAAAACTGAGACTTTTAGATCAAACTACATTATTACTACTAAAACAAGTAGCCATATTACAAACAAGGGCAGATTGAGGTGCATAGATTGCAGCATAGTACAACACTATACCATTCCATAGATGAATGAAAACCTACTCAAATTAAACTATATGAAGACAGCATGTGGATTCATACTGATCAATGCAAAATCATTAATCATAGAATATAAATAGAATTAACACTTACACTCTCTGGTAGGCAGTAGCCATGATCAATAGGGACCAGTATAGTTCTTCCACTTGACTCCTTAGCCATCAAAATGTTCCCAGCATGCCTGTCCGCATTAGCCAACCTCATATCAAGCACAGAAATCTTATGCACCTCTTCCACTGGAAAAGCACCAGGACCCATATCCTCACAACTTCCATAGTTCTTCACGAATTTCTGCAAGGATCCGATCTTGATGCTCAATCCCTGGGGATTGTTGAACCCCCTATGTAAACACCTCACCAAACCAGTGGGAGGGACCCCGGAAAACCCCATTTCTCCAGACATTGACCTCCTACCATCCTTTGGATGATCCAAAAGGTAAGCTGCAACCTCTCTGAAAGCTCCTTCTCCAACTCTTGTTCCCTTCTTCAAACCCTCGCCATCTAGAGAAACAGGTAGCCCGTGAGGATTATTCACAGCCTTAGGTTCCTCGTCTATAGGCTTGAACACTGAAACAAACTCCCTCCCTGTCGAATCCAGCATCAAATAAGCCCCTCCTGAGCCCTCGGCTGATCTGACCGGAGCAAACCCATTTTCTAAGCCCTTGAAGGTTTCCCCTACAAGATCCAATATTGACAAAGGGATTTCAATCTTCTTATTGGTGGTAACAGCTTGCAGCAAGAAATCTGAATTTGGAACTGGGGATTGCACATCAGCTTCAGCATTGTTACCCTGAGCATTCAAGTGTGAAGCATCAATAGACAACTCATAGTTCTTCTCAACAGGCCAGGCACGGATTTTAGCCGATTTCCTAACAAGCAAATGCATCACAGCATCATTGCTCTTACAGATGTCAACAATCCGTTTCTCATCCTCGAGAGGCTCACCGTCACAAATGAGCTCTGGATCGTCTACATCAACCAGCCCCTTCCCCTTCTTAGCTATCTGCGTCTTAACATACCCCACATTCCTACACCTCTCGACATGAAAGGTCAGCTCTTTTCCGCAAACAGTCTTGACCTTGATAAGCTGGAGATCAGATAGCCTAAGAACCAAATGCAAAACATTTCCATGAGAGACGCCATAGTCTCGAATGAGGGAGTTCGTCCGAGAGAGCTCCCTCCCACCACAGACCAGCTTCTGATTCTTCACCACAAATCCTTTAAATGTCTGAATCCTCAGCTTTACAGATTGAATTGAATCTGAACCCAGAATCCTCATAGGAATCATATTTCCCGACACACTCAGATAAATCATAATGGATTCATCGGCGCCCAAATCCAGCGCGCTGTTGAAGTAGTGAGGGGAGAACCTGATTGGTTCATCAATTCGACTAACAGCTAACCCGGCAGACGACATTTTCGCTAAAAAATGGTCGAATTCGAGGCCCTGCGCTTCAATTTAAAGAGGAATGTTGCCGAACGGAAACCCTAAAAAGCCCAAACGATCAATGTAATCCCATTTCCTCCTCTCTTTTTTTCCCCTTCTTCCTTTTTCTGATTTTCCTAACCCTTAACCTAAAGGATTAGGAAAAACGCACACTCTGTCTACAAAGGGTGCAAATTTAAAGGAAAAGGTGGGGGAAACTCCAACCCTAGAGGTTCATCTTCACCCTCGGGAAAATCAGTAAAATTGAGAAAACAATCCGATAAGATCCAAACAAAAAAAGACCCAGACGGCGAAATCAGAGGTAATCACGATGAATATCGACACGAATTTGACAGTAGAGACAAATTGGGACCGAACAGGTAAGCAAAAGGCGGAACGGGATCGCTTACCAGAGGCGAGAGTGAGAAATCACAAAAATGAAATTGAAGCTGATGGAAACAAAGGATGAGATGAATTAAGCTCCAATTAGAGGATTCGGGATGAGAAATGGGGATCCAAATTGAAGCCTTTTGGGAGGAGTGGTTTTGGTGTCTGCCGAAGACGAAGAACAAGGAAGAAAATGACGTGGCCGAAGACAATGCGCGTTACCAATTAAAATGGGTGTCGTGCTCCAACCAATCAGAACCTGCGAAGATGACACGTCATATTTTAATCTTTTTTAAAACCATTTAATGCTACTTGCCAATCAAGAAATGGGGATGATGAGAATGATATTTTGAAAATTGAGTAAAGTTATCCCGAAGAGAAACACCCTCTCCTCTCTCTAGATAGTGGGTCCGAGAGGATGATCAGCCACACTGGAACTGAGACACGGCCTAGACTCCTACGGGAGGCAGTAGTGGGGAATTTTCCACAATGAGCGAAAGCCTGACGGAGCAATGCCGCGTGGAGGTAGAAGGCCCACGGGTCGTGAACTTCTTTTCCCGGAGAAGAAGCAATGACGGTATATGGAGAATAAGCATCGGCTAACTCTATGCCAGCAGCCGCGGTAAGACAGAGGATGCAAGCGTTATCCGGAATGATTGGGCGTAAAGCGTATGTAGGTGGCTTTTTAAGTCCGTCGTACTTCGACCCGCATTAAATGTCGAGCCGCTTGTTGAAGATAAAAGTACATCGAAGCCATATGAAGTTTTACCATGAGGAGATTGTATCCATTGAGAAAAATGGGTTGAATCAATATTTGTTTTTCCGGAGTACCAAAAGCAAGCATGACATCATTATGAACATAAAGACCCCTCTTTATTCGGTCCGTGCAATTAAAATGAGAAACCCTCTTTCGCCAAATGAACGCGCCTCACGCGCGGGGGAAAAAAACCAGTTTGTATTTCACCAAGATGAAACTCTTCCATGGAAACCCTATCTCAGAACGATTGAGTGTGAGAAATCAAGCCCGTACAATCTTCTATCCAATTTCTTGATCTATCTCCTTTCGATCAATGATGATAACCCTATCCCCTTGCAGTTTTGTGGATCTGTATGCCTATGGGTGTACGGATTTCACGAGGTCCTGATTTCCGATAGGGTGTTGGCTAAATTGGGGCTTTTATCTTGGATTAAACCTATGAATAATCCTACAGCCCTAAGATGTTTATTTCGTGGGAGAATTAGCATAATGATTCACTTCTTTGAAGATCCATCTAATCGCCCGCCTCCTTGACCTCTCCGACGCTGTACGGACTGCAGGCGACGAGCTTGGTGGATAGATCCTATTGGTTGGTGGCGTTCCCCGTCATGGTGGAGAGGGTTTCTGGTACTCTACAATCGATCTCGATTGGATTGTTCTCTAATTGCTTATCGGGTGAGCTTTACTTCCCCTCCCTCAATTTCTCTATATAAACTATCTTATGATCTAAGCTTGGTGCACCAATCTAATGTTCAACATCTATTCTCTACTTCCCCTTTCTTAATCTCTCTGTCTAACAATCCTTCCTTTTCTCTTGTGTTTCACATGGCTCCTCCCGGAGTTGACAAAGGGAAAAAACCGATGGGAGTAGAAGATCCTACTCCTGTACTGTCTAAACCCCCCAAAGAAATCAGAATGTCGGAGGGCAAAAAACTCATTGAGGCCCCTATGGGTGCCGATGAGGAAAAGGCGGAGAAAAAGAGCTCCAAGGCTGAGAAACGCTTCAAGCGCCGCACAATAGACCGGGAGAGGTTGATCAAACTCCAGGGGCGTGTGCTGGATAACATCTCCGCTCTCAATGAGTCCTCTCTCTTTGCAACTATTATTGGTGATCCCATGGAGGCTCCGGAGGTAAGGAAACGTCTAAGGCTAGTTTGGAAATCTTTGAGCGTTGGTTTTCAGTTAATCCCTATTGCTAATCACTGGTTCGAGTTGCGTTTTGATCTGGTGGAAGATAAGGCCTATGTGTGGGAGAACCGACCGTTCCACATCTCGGGACAGTTGGTGCTCCTTAGGGCATGGAAGCTGTATTTTGATCCCTGGGGAGAGTCTGTGTCCTTGCTGGATTTGTGGATCCGATTCCCCGGCCTGCCCTCCAAGTATGTGCGTGAGGATATCCTCCGCGATATTATGGATGACAATGGGCTTGGCCAGGTGATCAGGGTGGCCACCTTCAATGCTAAAGGAGCTCGCTATCGCTACCCTCGGGTGTGTGTATCTATGGACATCACCTTCATTGCTGAGCGAAAGGTGTACATGGTCAATGAAGCTGGGAAGGTGGAATCGTACCCTATTTGGTTTGAAGACTTTCCAATTGGATGTGGAAGTTGTGGGGATGAAAATCACTTGTTTGAAGCTTGTCCTAAGAGGCACTTGTGCAATGGCTTGGCGGGAGGTAACGAGGCTGACCAAAATGAAGCTAGAAATGCTGCTGTGGGTGGAGAATCTACAAGTGCAAGGGAGGGTGACTGGGTTAGGGTCGGTGCTAGACGACCCACTGTCATCCCTCCACCAGTGTTTGGCCACTCCAAGGAGGATCTTATGAAGAGCTTTGGTAAGAATGTATCTCTATCTTCTGATTCATCTTCTTCCAAATCCTCGGCTAAATCAGCCGATGTGTCTGCTACTACTGGCCCTACTCTGGTGGAGGTGATTGAGGTGGCTCCTGATCCCACACCGTTCCCTTTCTCTGCTCTGCCCCTTCCTGACTTGCCCCCAGATGATGTGAAAATGGTCTGCTTCGAGGAGTTGCAACCCAATCCCGCTCTTGACGCTTGGGACGATGATGATTGCTTGGAGATCGATGAGGATGATTTCCTTGATGAGCTGCTGGTTGAAGATGGGCTTGCTGACCCGGGGCTTACCCAGGCCGATTACGATGCTATGCTACTCGATATCCCACCGTCAATGAAGTTCACCCTCCCTGATTTGAGCAGACCTGACCGGCTCGCTGAGTCACTCCAAGAGAAGTTTGTCACACCCAAGTCCTCTCCCTCGCTAGCACAAGAGCCTGAGCACATCAAGGTTGGCTCTGCATCCAAGTCGGAGTCTAGCAAGCGCAAGATTGGGATTGAGGATGGCGACTCCGCTTGTTCCGCCCTAATGGGGAGCAGCGGCAAGAAGGGCAAGCATGAGTAAGTCCCCAGGTAGTGGCTTGGCTGATCGAGAAGTGTGTGGGTATTCCTCGATCAGTGTCGTATTAAATAAACAACTCTTTTGGTCCCTCTTTGTGGTGTCTTCAATCGTTAGGAGTATTAAATCTGGTAGCTGGAAGTATGTTTGGCTATGTAGTGATATGAAACTCGTTATGTCTGATGGTAAGGTTTTAAGAATGTATGGGTTAAAATGTATGCTAGTGAAGTGTGTAGGCTATAAGCCCCAACATAATACCTTTCCCTGTAAATTTACGGAATTCTGTCGATGGAATGAAGTGTCTATGACTAACTGTGTTTCTTGATCTTCACAATCCTTATTTCCGAGTGCATCTCCCACTGAGAAATTGGCTAAGCTTGTGGTTAACTCAGTCTAAACCGTCTTTGGATTATCATTGTGTCATTAATGTCGAAGATTCACCTACTGTTGCTCAAATTAGAATAATTCATTTGAATTCTAAAAGGCCTTGTGTAATGGGCTCAAGCTTTAGTGAATTAACTAGCAAGCACATCGGATTGGTAGTCTGTGTATGTATAGTGGGTGAATTAACACATATTTCAGGCTGTAGTAGCAAATTCACCATCTATCCAAACCTCTTCAAGAGTGTATTTCTCTGCTTTTTCTCTAAGTGCATATCTTTGATGCCAGTTCACATTAATAAAATGATACATACTTGGAGGATCCAAAATCGAGCAAAACTCTTATTTGTTCATCGGCCTAATCAGTACCCAGGCCATGAACTTCGACGATGTTTTATACGAAGATTTCCTATTGGAATGCTAGAGGATTAGGTAATAAAAACTTGTGGACTGAGCTAAAATCAATGAGAATCAATGAATATGTCCAAATGATAGCACTTGCTGAAACAAAAACGGAGAAAATTCCCGATGAAAAGGTGTGGCGTAGCATTGGCTTCACAAATGCTATCTGGTCTCCGGGAGTGGGACGATCTGGTGGCTTAGGATTAATTTGGAATGAGAATAGTCTACTCAACGAGAAAATTACGGTGGTGTTACAGTTACCGCGAATTATAGGGAGACAATATACAAATCTCGACAGTAGATTCACCAGTGTGATTCTGTTTGTATATGGCCCCCCACAAGATAAAGATAAGGATCTTTTTTGGAATGACTTGGAGAAGATCGTAATAGAAATGAATCTGCCATGTATTGTAATGGGAGATTTGAATAAGATCAAATCAAACCAAGAGAAAAGCGGGGGAGCAACGAACAATCTTCACAGGTTTAACAGACTTTCTACATTCATAAACAACTGTTCCCTTGTTGATCTACCAACTAGTGGAAACCCTTTCACATGGAGAAAAAAGAAAGAAGGGGAAGACAATGTGTTAGAAAAACTTGATCGAGTACTGGTACATCATCAGGTTATTGAGAACTACCCGGAATTACAAACATTCAATGGTGCTTTCTCACTTTCTGATCATTGCCCAATCTCTATCGAGATCCCTACCTCGTGCAAATTTAAACCAGCCCCATTCAAATTCGAGAATGTTTGGATCCAAAGGAAAGATTTTAGGAACATTGTCAAGCAATCTTGGCGAGTGGTATGTAACGGTTCGGCTATGTACAATGTTGTGCACAAGACAAAAATCCTTAAAAAGAAAGCCAAGGACTGGAACAAAGTGACATTTGGCAACATTTTCCGACAACTGGGTATAATTGAGAAGCAGCTTATCCAAATACAATCCTCTAACGGGACTGCATCATTATCAATAGCAAATCAACATGAATCCCAGCTTATTCGTAAGAAAGAAAGTCTACTACAGTTTCAAAAAGTCTACTGGAGTCAGAGGGCTAAATCCAGGCACATTAAATTAGCCGACTCTAATACTGCCTACTTCCACCGTGTAGCGACTGGGAGAAGAAACAGAAAAATCATACACTGTATTTGCGCTTCTGACGGGACACATGTGATAGGAAGGGAAAATATCAAAGAAGAGATTAAGCGTGACTTTGAACAAAGATTTAAAGGAAATCAGATGGATAAACATAAACTATATGAATATACTGATGTTATAACCACTTCCATATCCACTGAAGAGAACAACAGGCTTATAACTCCACCATCGAACAGTGAAATTAAAAATGCTATCTTCAGCATTGGTTCCAACAAGTCGCCTGGTCCTGATGGCATGACGACCGAGTTCTACAAATCTTATTGGGATATTGTAGGGCCCGACATCACTCGTGCAGTTAAGAACTTTTTCTCTTCGGGAAGAATCATGCGCCAAATAAATCACACATTCATCACACTTCTCCCGAAATGTGAGAACCCTTCAAAAACGGCAGACTACAGGCCAATCAGTCTGTGCTCTACTATCTATAAAGTTATCTCCAAGATACTGACTGATCGACTAAAATCGGTTATGGGTAAACTTATTCATCCTCTACAAGGAGCTTTTGTGGCAGACAGATCTATCCAAGATAATGTCCTCATTGCGCACGAAATCTTTCACTCTTTCAGGAGCTGAAAAGGGAAAGAATGATGGCTTGCGATAAAACTAGACATGGAGAAAGCCTATGACCGGCTTGAATGGAGTTTCATAGAAGTGGTTCTTGAGAAATTCGGGTTCCACCCAAAGTTTATCCATCTGGTAATGGAGTGTGTCACGACTGTCTCCTTCTCGATATTAGTCAATAACGAACCCTCGTCTATCTTTCATCCTTCCAGGGGCATCAGACAAGGTGATCCCCTATCCCCGTTTCTATTCGTCCTTAGTGCAGAAGTTCTGGCTAGAAAACTGATGTCAGAAACTATATCCCATGAAAAACTCATCGGTTTTCCTTTTACTCGAGGGGGACCCTGTATCCCGTTTCTAGCATTCGCGGATGACATTATAATATTCTCTAAGGGTAGCATTTCTGCATGTCAAAAGGTCAGGAACATAATAGATTCTTATTGCGCAATGTCAGGCCAGAAAGTTAATTACAACAAGTCTGCCTTCCAGATTACTACCGGTATACCTAGAACCAGAATACCGGTTATCGAAGGATTCCTAGGTATATCTAGAGAAATAAATCTAGACAAGTATATGGGATGCCCGATTATTAATGGCAGAGTTAACAAATCCACCTTTGAAGACATAATTGTCAAAACCTCAAATCAGCTGACAAAGTGGAAAGCCAACTCATTATCCCAGCAGGGAAGGGCTATTCTTAATGCTTCAAATCTCTCATCAAAACCCCTGTATGCTATGCAAAGCTTCAAGCTTCCAGCCTATGTACATGACAAACTAGACCAAATAAATAGGTCTTTCTTCTGGAATAAGGATGTTGGGTACAAACCACTTATTAGCTGGGATAAAGTGTGTAAGCGAAAATCTCTAGGTGGACTGGGACTCCGAAAGGCAAAACATATGAACGAAGCATTGCAGCTTAAACTGCTATGGAAAGTCCTGGTTGAGCCGGATAATTGCTGGGTAAAAATTATCAAACACAAATACCTCAAAGGATCTGAGTTGCTGAACTATAATAGCAAAAGCAACGCATCATGGCAGTGGTCTAAACTGAGAACGTTACTCCCAACATTTAAGAAGGGATTATCGTGGGTGGTGGGCAATGGCCAAACCATTAAATTCTGGAAATATGAGTGAGCAGGTATTCCGGACCTACGGAGTAGTTGTGTCTGTCCCGGATCTATTTGTCTGAACGACAACGTAGCAGCCTTTATATCTAACAATCGCTGGGACACGGAAAAATTGCGACATGTATTACCAGATAACATTGTTGAGCACATATCCAATATTCAACTCCCAATTAGTAGTATGGATGATCACCTATATTGGAAAGCTGCTAAGAATGGGTGGTTTTCTACAGGAAGTGCGTACACACTAGTTTCCTCCGATCAAGGTGAGCGTCTTGATGATAATGCCTGGATCTGGAAGTTGAATGCACCTCCAAAAATTGAAAATTTCTTGTGGAAAATATGCAAAAATGGATTGCCCACCGCGACAAGATTGGCAAAGCGTGGAGTTGCAGTCCCCCCATACTGTGCTCTATGCAACTACCATGAAGAAGATGATGTTCATTGTTTCTTTGAATGCAAATATCTCTATCCATACCATCGCTTGCATCCGTCTCACAGACAACAAATCTCAAGGATAATTGATACATCTAGGAGTTTCACTAGTATCATGGCATACATAGGGCAAGCTCTTTCAAATAAAGAAAAGGTGGACATAGCCTTCTTCTGATGGACCTCATGGCTCGTAAGAAACAAGTTTATTTTCCAAGGTGAAAGACTACCATCAATAGATGGTTTCAGGCAGATCTATTCTAACCATAAAACTAAATGGGTAAAGGCTAATAGCAGCTCAGAAGCATCTCCGGAAAACTCTACACATAAGTGTACACCTAACCGACGTAGTTGTAGGAGTCCGAAACCAATGAAAGACCAGAAATGGAAAAAACCACCAACAGGGGTCTACAAACTCAATTTTGATGGCTCCACTAGAAATGACGGAATGAGCTCCATTGGCTTCATCATCAGGGATCATAATGGAGAGGTTTTACACGCATACGGGAGGTCAGCTGGTCGCCAATCGCCACTGAAGGCTGAGTACTTGGCGTTACGAGAAGGGATCTTCAAAGTAAATGAGCTCAGGATTAAGAACCTCATAATCGAGGGAGACTCGCTGACTGTAATTAACTACCTCAAGCGTGGCATTAAATGCCCATGGGAAGTGGAGTTAATTCTATCTGATATCCAAATCCTCTTAAGAGAAATACCTATCACCTCATTTTCTCATATTTACCGTAGCGGTAACTCAGTGGCCGACAAGGTTGCACACCTTGGCTATCACTGCTCGAATATGAGAGCTCTGTTATCTGACCTAGATCTCATGGACCTCATCCGAAAGGATGCTATCGGGTAGCACCTTCTGCGGAAGTGCACCCGAGTTTTTACCAAATCAAAAATAAAAATTAAAAATAAAGACCCCTCTTTCATGGACACATTTCTTTACGGCTAAGGAATGGGAAATCTTTCTCCTCTTACATGAATCCAATTTTCAGTTCATCCGGGAAAATCCATCTTTTTCTAAACAACGTCTTTGTCATTTGATCCAATAGCCTTCAGTTCTAGAGAGAGAGGGTTCTAATCTCCGGCTCCGGCCACTCACCCCGGCTACGACTGCCCAAATTCGGCTTCGGCCATCCAAACCCGGCTCCGGCCGCTTATGAACTTGCCCTCTCTCTACTCTCCCTTCCCGGATGCAATCCGTTTCTGGCAAGGGTGTTTAGTAAGTTTCCGGTCGCCTGGCTCGGTGTACCTCTCCCTGGTTTTTAGATCCCTCCTCGCACCAGTTGTTGTGGACTTTGTCTCGACTCCCCTCCATCTGTTTGGGTGGATTGCTTCACCAATTGCACCATTCCAATTCTCCTTCTCCCTATCTCCGGTTGCGCTATGATCGTTCTTCGCTGCCGGGTGTGCGTCACCGGTTTCTATGTCGAATCCGCATCATCGCCTCGCCCTTGGGGCTCTATCACCGCCTCTCCCCATAATAGGGTCGCCTAGACTCCACTCCCTCTGGCTGGGTCGATTAGCTCCTCAATTGCCCCCAACTAGCCCTCCTACTCTCTATCATCGGTTTCTGGGTCGACTTCATCTCATCACCTCGCCTCTGTGGTTCATCCACTGTTGTTCCCCTTATTGGTCCACCGGGGTCATTCTCGCCAGCTTCAGGCCTTTGTCGCCTTCCGTGCTCGTCCTCCGGCGGGGTTCTACCGCTGCCGTCGGGCCTGCTGCATGTTGCCCCCTTGGCGTCCTTGTCCTCTCTCCTTGCCGTGTACGCTAATCCGTGTGCAGGGTTTGGGCAGACTTGCACTCTAAACCTAAAATATATATTATATATATAAAATAAAATAAAATTTTGACAAACCTTTCGAAAGGGTTTGAATAAATTCCCAAAAGGTTTTGACTAAAATTCCGAAAGGGTTGAATAAACTCCGCGAGGTCTACGAAAACCCAAATTGAAATCGTAATAAATTGATCTCCTAAGACGCTCTGTGTTCTCTGGAGATCTGCACACATTTTTTGTTGGATGTTCGTTCTTCCTTTATTGGCCTGTTTTTGTTCTTCCTTTTGGCGTCGGGTCGTTGCTATGGCGTGGTGGCGTTTAGTTCCGAGTTGGGTTGCAGTATCGAGCTTCCTGTATGATCGAGAGGATCGTAGATGTGTTCGTGGTCTTCGAAGATCCCTCATCTAGGTGGGGACAACGTCGATGATCCGCACTTCCCCAGGTTTGCCTTTTCCGATGGTGGGTTACTGTTCTCTGCTTTCTCGGCGGCGTGATGCCATGTGGGTCGTCGACTCTCCCGTGTTCCCGGCATTCGTAGCTCGCCCTGGATCTCCCTCGACTCCTCTGCTAGCGGACGACTTCTTCGGGTTGTTTGGGTTTTTCTTTCATCCGTACTATTTTGTATGCTTTAGTTTGTTGTATTTTGGCGGCTAGTCCGTCCGCCGATTCGTCGACCTTTCGAGTTTTAGATTTTTCTGATCTCGAATTCTTACCTAATCAAAAAAAAAAAAAATGGGGATGATTTTCCGTACACAACTAGACATGCCCGTAATATAAGTTTTGGTATTTTATAATATTATTTAATAAATTATTTTATCTCATATTGTTCCTTAATCTAAATTATATATTTGTAATTGGTAAACCTTGGCATTTAATTTTAATAAATATTATTATGTAATTGTTAATGTCCTAGTTTGGTATCTTATATGAAATTCAACTCATAATTTTATTTGTTAATATTTTTTTTGGTTGATTATCCATATCATCTTGCAAAAGTTAATTGTTGTATGATGGATTAAACTATTGATGTTGTTTTCACATCAAAACCAAAATATAAAATTGGTTAGATTGTGTATAGATATATCATATATTTATATGGTCTTTAGGATACACAAAAACTATAAAACAATATACAAATAGTAAATATTTATTTTATATGTATCATACTTTGGTTTAAATTATTTATACAAAATATTTATATTTTTTGGATGTTTTACATTTTAATTTTTAAGAAATATTATTATAGTTAATTGTTAATGACAAATATTATGGTATATTTAATGCCTTTTGGTATCTTATACTTGCATGAAATTCAATTCACATTTTATTTTTTCAATATTGTCTCTATTGACTATCCATATCCTCTTCAAATGGTCAAAGTTAATTATTTTATCTTGTATTAAATTGTCGACTTTTTTTTTCACTTTTAAACTGAACTATAAAATTGATTGGCTTGACTAAGAAAATAGTTATACTATTCAACTTTTTTTATTTTATAAAATTGTACTATTCAATTTAATTACTAAGAAAATAATTATAATTTTAAAATCAAACATTATATTTTTTTCGTAGATATCATTATATATAGAATTTTGTAGATAGACGTATAGAGATTAAAATAAACAACGTAGTAGATAACTATAATATTATGTCTTTATTTGCATCTTTAAATCAAACATTATATTTTTTTTATCTATATTTTAATTGTAAAATCAAAATCAAATGATTATTTTCCCAGTCAAAAAAAGAAAAGAAATGATTATACTCAAACTATGGATGACATTGCTAAAGAAACAGAAAAAAAAAAGAGTATTTTTTTGGTTTTCAAATTAATCAAATGCTAATATTGATATTCAGTTAAAAAAAGATAAAATTATATAGATATTTTAAAATTTCATATATAACTAAATAAGCAATTATCAAATTATAAAATCAAATAAAAGGGAAAAAAAGCATTGAAGTGATCTTTGGTGGGAGAATTATTAAGATTGAGATTTGAGAGTTATGGGGGAGATCAGTCATTAAGAGGCATTGAGATACAATTTTTAAAGGTATATAGATAGATAAATAGATAGATATAGATTACAAGTTCAACAAAACAAAATAATATAAACTTTTAATATCATAAATCACATTTACTATATGCATCGCAAATTAATGTTGATCAACGTCGCATTTGACGTTGACAAACGTCTGATATGACATTGTGCAAGACATTGTGTTTTAAGTTAGGAAAAAATTCGATGTTACACAAACGTCCAATTGGACATTGGACGTTGCAGTCGGCGAGCTCAATGGGTTTGATCGGGCATGGCAACGTCGCATGTAGCATTTTCAAACGTTAAATATGGCATTCTATATACACTTGGATCTTAGTGTTCAACGGTGTAGACATCGTTGAATTGGACGTTTTAAAACGTTGGATATAACGTTGGATTTGAACTGCGTTAATCCAAGCAATTACTTCAATACATTAACAATAATTGAAATTGATACTACAATAACTGAAATTAATACAACAATATGAGCAGACAAAAAAAGGGGCCACTGGCACAATTACACGTACGTTTTACTGAATTTATATGAACAATCCCCATTACATTTCATCTGAGTCACCTTCATTGTAATTCTTGTTTTCAGTTCCTTAGGGATTTTGCTCTCGTCCTCGTCGTTATATTATTTTGTGAAGGTCGAGTATGATTGTTGTCTCTTAATATGATGTTTTGTCATTTCTATATATATTTAAACCCTTTTGATTTTTAAATACTCCATCCGTTCAAAAATATAAGTCCTTTTATGCTTAAATTTTTGTTTGAAAATATAAGTTCTTTTAGGTTTTTTAGGTATTGGGATATGAGAATTGTTACTTTTTGACTTTTTGCTCAAATTTTATTGGTTGATAAGGGTTGTAGATAATTAACGAGGGGTATAAATAGAATAAGTTTATGATTTCATTAATGTGTGTGCAAATGTCTTAAAGAACTTATATTTTTTAAAAGATGTAGTAATATTTTATTTTTTTCCCATCCATATGGGCCACTAATAAATTTTCAGTTTTGTACGAGCAACTCTTGATTGAAAGTAGGAAATACAAATCGCAATCCAAGAAGTTATTTTCCATGAGTTGAATTTCTAAAAATGACACTTTTTAAGAATTGGGAAAATATGTAATATATATAAAAATGGGTGAAAGTAAAACTTTTATTTCCTCCGATCTTTTTTTTTAAGCAAAATAACAAATATCATACTATTACTACTTCAAATCCTCTGGTAACAGAGTACGTAAATCAAAAGAAAAATGCAATAAATTAGTACTAATTACCAGCATCTTTGGCTTAACACCGACTAGAAAATCCTCAACTTTATTACCTTGTCTTGGTATGTGGCTCCATCGGCATTCCTCAAAATCAGCAGCCAACTTCTTTATCCTTCGAATATGATTGCCTAGATCCCCTCGTGGGGACTCACATCCTTTCAATTTAGATATCACCCACAGCATATCACTCTATATATCCATATGTGTGGCCAACACTGCTCTTTGTAGCTCTAGCGCCCAAGTCAGCCCCTCCGATTATGTAAGCTCCGCATTGTCCAATGCTTGTAGACTTCTTGAAGCTGCAAATAACATATCAGAATTGTCATTACAAGCCAAATGCCCCCCCCCCCCACTTTTGTCCATGTCCACTACAGCATCATAGTTCATTTCAACGAATCCCGCATGCAGTCTTACCCAATTTTTCCCTTATGTACTCCTTGGTACATCATTAAGAGGGACACTCTTCATTGCCTCATTATACTCCTCAACTCGCTGGGCAAACTGTTCAATAATCAGCCCCACCTCCGTCTCCACAGATTTGAAGATTGTCTGATTTCTCACCATTGAAATTGCCTCTAGGACATACACCCGAATTTGGACACCCCCTTGTTACCCCCTTCCATTAATCCCTTAATGACCTTCATCACACTTCTTGCGTTCTTTCCATACTTTCCCACTCTTGGAAACAAACACAAACCTACCTTACTTTCGTTCACCGAAAAAAGAGCACCTCATCTTTTAGTACTCCACACCAGCTGCACATATCACATGACATTGCTCGCTTGCTATTACTTAATATTTTTAAGGCATGAAAGCACCCCTTTGCACGCCCTTCACGTCAAGTTACGCACTTTTGGTGCTTTCAAGACTTGCCACAACCTCCGTATAAGCTCATCATCCTTGTCGGGTCTAATGTAGCCGCCTTTCTAAACGTACCATGAAATCCCCATCTTTAGTATAATGGCAAAGTACCTCATCCTGAACTTCCTATTTCTTCAATCTCATGTTTAAAACCAACTCAGCGTCTTTTGGTAGCAACACCTCCCTTACTATATCCTCATTCCAGGTGCTACTACTCTAATCAATCAAATCTTCCACTACCAAATCAGCACTAAAATTCCACGGATTCCCTATCGGCTTAAAGCTTACCGACCTCGACAGCCATTGAACCCCAAAAACACTCAAACTAGCTTCATTCCCTATATGTCATCTCATCCATGAGCCAAAGCTTCTCTCCCCTCTAACAAACTTCTACAAGTATAAGATGGTTAAAAACCCACCTTAACCTTAAAAAAAGACATTATAGGGAAATACTGGGCCGTCAATATCCTCGATAAGAGTGAATTTGGCTTCTATATATACAAGCCTCTACCCCTGTCTAACCAGAAGCACTTTATTGAACATCTCAATGTCTTGGAAGCCCATCCCACCCCCACCCCCACCCCCACCCCCACCCCTCATTTTCCTTAGGGATGTACATTTTCTTTCATCTCATCAATGTATCTTACGACGATCGGTTCCGTCCCCCATCAATCTGCACATTTGTTGCTCAATGTGCATGTGCTAGCACAATCCAACTGATAGAGTGAAGCACGACATCATATAAGTTGGGATAACTTTTCCAATAGACTTAATGAGAACTTCTTTACCTCTCCTAGACAACGTTTTTTCGTTCCATCCGGTCATTTTCTTCCAGATCCTCTCCTTAAGCTAGCAAAAAATGATCCTTTTTTTATCTTCTGATCATCGTATTCAGAGTCGTGAGAGACTGCGAGTATCCTCACTAACATTTTTGTTGAAAGACATCCCTGACTTTGCAAGATTCACTTGTTGACCCGAATCTGCTCCGTACACACAGAGAATTTTTACAATTTCACTGCCATGTTGACAAGTTGATCTTGCAAAAATAACACTATCATCTGCAAAAAAAAAAAAAAAGTGAGAGATTCTTAGAGACCCCCTCGTTATAACAATACCCTCAAGCTGCCCCTCCTACTCACTTACTGAAGCATCCCTGACAAACCTTCTGCACAAAGCAAGAATAGGTGAGGCGATAGAGGATCCCCCTTCCTCAAACCCCTTCCTGGGGAAAATTTCAGAGATAGCCTACCATCTTTAAGGACAGAGAAGGAGACTGAAGTGACTGGTGTAGGAGCTTAATTCTATCCTTTAGGAGAATTTTTATCTTTTAGTTATGATTAAGATAGGTTTTTAGGTTTTTGTTATTTTTATTACTTGAATAGTAATTTTAGACAATTTTAATATTTTATCTTTTTAGCCATCCTTATCACACAAGTTAGAACTAAGGTTTTTCTTCTATTTAAGCAACTATAGACATGATCCACAACTATCTCTTTCATATTATTAATAAAATATTGGTTTAGAGAATTTTCTCTTTATCTTATTTGTGGATTCCAAGCCCCTTCCCAGTAGATTCCAAACATATTTCCTAGGGTTTTGATGCTTGCGAACTCTTTATCTTCAAAGGCTCGTGTTTGCGTGCCTTCCACGACTTCCAACTGCATTAATTGGTATCAGAGCCGGATTTCTCCTATCTGTTTTCAACTTGAAGCACGATGGGAGATTAACGAGCTACCAAGGTAGACCTTCAAGAGTTATCTCAAGAGATTTCCATGGCCTTTACCACTGCTCTTAAAGGCCTAGAGGATCAGTTAGCGATATTGTTGGCGAGAAAAACAACGACATCAACAATAAAAGCGCCGACAACGCCATCTACAACATTCACAACACCCACGCTAACACCATCAGCAACTTCCACACCGTCGAAACCAACAACACCTGCGTTGTCAACCTTAGCACTTCCCTCAGCAATGTCGACCACAACAAGTCATTAGTGGACGAAGAGCCGAATCAAGGTCATCAATCGTAGGGAGATTGTAGTCCCAAGGACGATGAGTCTACTTTAGGAAAATAAGAAGTCTTTGAGGAGAAAGTAGTCCTTTAAGAGGATGCCATTCAAGAAGAGGTCCTTGGAAGGAAGGGCCTTAAAGAGGATGATGTCCTTGAAAGGTATGTTTTTTAAGAGGAGAACTTGAAAGCGAGGTTTTTCAAGAGTAAGTTCCTGAAGAGTGCCTAGACCACCCGAGCGAAGTTGAAAGAAGCTTCGATGTTATGAAGGTCTCGAGAAGCCAACCAGTAAAGGAGGAGGTCCCTTTCACTAATGGCTTGAAGAGTTATGTGCAGGAGGAGATGAGTTTGCAAATTGTGTGGACTGTACCGGAAGCTCTATCTCTGGCATGGGAAAATTTTGCACCTTTTCACAAGTAGCATCAAAGGAATAATTACAAAGCCATGGATGACAAGGATGAAGATGTAACGTATAAGCAGATGAGTCTAGTAGTTGATACGGGGCAGCAGAGCAGTGTCGATGGAGTCCTACATCCAGTAGAGAACTCGGGGTCGAGTTCTTCATAAGTGGAGGACATTGATGCATGAGCTTAATTATATCCTTTAGGAGAATTTTTATCTTTTAGTTATGGTTAAGATAGGTTTTTATTACTTTAATAGTAATTTTAGGCAATTTTAATATTTTATCTTTTTAGCCAACCTCTTGGCACACAAGTTAGAACTATGTTTTTTCTTCTATTTAAGCAATTGTAGGCATGAGCCATAACTATATCTTTCATATTATTAATCAAATATAGGTTTAGATAATTTTCTCTTTATCTTCTTAGTAGATTCCAAGCCTCTTCCTCATGGATTACAGACATATTTCCTATGATTTCGACGCTTGCGAACCCTCTATCTTCGAAGGCTCGCGCTAGCGTGCCTTCCACGACTTCCAACTGCGTTAGTGACACACCTCATTATTAAGGAAATCCATCTCTTCGTGAACCCCATCGCTCCATACAACTTCTCAAGAAACTTCATTCCACTCTATCATATGCCTTATCCATGTCAAGCTTCAACGCCATATACCTCTTCCTCCTCCTTCGCTTCTTCTTCATGTAGCGGAAGATCTCAAATGCCGCCAGGATGTTGTCCGTTATCAATCTACCCGGAACAAAGGCGCTCTGGCTCTGCGATACCAACTTCCCTAAGTACTTCTTCATCTTATTGGTGATCACGTTGGAAACAATTTTATAAAAAGACATTGCACGGGCTTATCGGATGTAATTCAATCATTCTGCAAGGCTATTTCACTTTAGGAATAAGAGAAATAAAAGTATAATTTAACTCAACATGGAATGATGCCCTATTTAAGAGATTAATCACAAACTCACAACCTTTGTCCTAACAATATGCTAGTGCTTCTGGTAGAAAAGTGTTGACATACCATCATGACAAGGTGTTTTTATGGGATGCATATCAAATAGGGCATCGTTTACCTCATCCTTCGTGAAGGGCAGGAGCATTGAGTTGTCGTCACCCGATGTCAGTCACTCAGTTTCTTGATTAGCCATGTATAGAGGGGCTGTAACCACAAAACAAAACAGGTTTTCAAAATAATCCATCGCCACCTTTATTTTCCCCTCAAACCCCCGCCATTCCATCTCATTCTCATCCATGAGCTTCCTACATTCATTCCATTTTTGTCTTCTCGATGCATTTTTGTGGAAATAACTCGTATTCCTATCGCCCCATTTTAATTTCTTAACCTTTGCTCATTGGAGCCATAATAACTCTTCATGCCTCATCAACTCCCGTAGCCTAGCCACCAGCTCGTTTCTCCTCCCCGTTGTTTGCCCCGTTACTCCCTCCTTGTGCATCCTTTTCAACTTCTCCCTCATATCACCCAATTTCCTCCTCACATTCCCAAAATGAACCCAATCCCATTCTCAAAATGGCTTAGGCCCCTTAATCTTAACTTCCACTTCCCCAGTCGAGCGTAACTTTACCATAATAGGAGCATGATCTGAATAGCCATTCTGAAATGGCTCAACTGGAAGGGACTTGCGGGTAGTACCCAAATATCACTGGTTCTAAACCCGGATGACCGCTCTTTATTTACAGATTCAAGGAGCAAGATCTTAATACATTCTGGCCAAGTGGTGTACCTAGCACTCCAAATATACTTCCAAGAATGGCTTGTTTGAGAAACAGAAATCCCTTTCCTAAATAAAATTTGCCCCTTTCCTTCCATTATCCCATTTAATCCGACTTCCCTCGAAAGGAATCTCCTTTAACCCGCACTTTTTCAGAACTTGGCTGAATTCAACCATTAAATCGAAATCTACCGATGCTCCCCCACCTCATCCTCCATCCGAATCACTTGGTTGAAATCTCCAACACACAACCACCCTGTATGGATTCTCATTTAAACGATCTAGGAGCCCCCATGTATGTCTCTTCTCCAGTCTACTTGGTCATCCATACACTCGTGTAAATCTCCATGCCTGCAAGTGATACGTAATATCTGCATCTATATGATGTCTCCTACACAACCTCACATTTAATTTCACCACCTCCACCCAAAGCACACATATTCCTCCTGACATGCCTACACAATCCACCCAAAAAACCATAAAAAAACCAGACTCCATCCTTTCCGTATTGCTTTTGCTTTCCATAAGTAAACCACCTTTAAGGCATCCACTCTCACCAAGTCGGCGAGTATGTATGTCTCTTCTCTGGTCTACTTGGCTATCCATACACTCTTGTAAATATCCACGCCTGCAAGTCAAGTACAATATCTGTATCTATATGATGTCTCTTATAAACTCCATCCTTTTCGCATTGCTTTTGGTTTCCATTAAGAAAACCACCTTTGGGGTCGGTCCTCCACTCTCGCCAAGTTGGTAAGTTTGTCAATTGTCTAGCCACTCCCCAAACCCAAGCAGTTAAAATTTAGTATTTCATGGCTTCCGCCAGGAGAGATTCTCCATCTTTCTTGCCGATATCAAAACTGAATCGCTAAATTAGTCTATGATTTTTCTCTTCCCCTATCCCGTAAATAGTCATGGCATCAATCATCCAACTTCCCATCCTTTCTTTTCTTTGACTCTTTCTTTTGTCCCTCGTTTATTCTAACTCCTACCAACCTCCTTTTTACTTCAATCTAATCTTTTTTTATGAAACGAAAAGAATTCGACACACCAGACATACTTGGTGGGTCAAGAGGCCGAAAAGTTCGGCAACGGATAGAACGTTATGAATGAGAATACAACCAATGGCAAAACAAAAGATAAAATAATAATACACTGAGAAAAAACTAGAGAGCGAAAGACGACTCTGGCATAGGTAAACGATGTTCGAACCGGGACAATGTGAACCTTCTCTTCTGACCGTTGGTAGAGGCAACACAGTGTATCCATGGGAAACAAAGTGGAGACTTCATATTTGGACTCAACCATCAATGAGCCGTCAAGTCTCGATCATGTTCACGACCTCTCGCACAGCGGCAAAAGACAAAACCACCAATGGAGTGAAATTCCCATAAAATTAAATTGTTAGAATTTTTTTTAAAAAAAAACCAACTAAATTCTTAGATTTAAAAAAATAGGGTTTTTTTTCATTTGTAAACCGAACGACCCTAACTTAAAAAAAAATTGCAACAAAGATACAAGTTAACTAATCTTGAGATCTAAGAAACAAAATAATCTTCAATAAAGGGAAAAATTCCTCTTTTCTTGAAGTGATTCATCGAACGATCTCATCAATTAACAACTGGCGAACGAGCACAAGTAAAAGATAAGAAAATATACTTCAAACATAAGCGCCAGCATTCTATGTTGCCGTATTGGTATTAAATGTGCAATAGTTAAAGGAATAGGTAATCTAATTGTCGAAGAGGGCGGTTTAGGAGTCATCAATGTGGTCAATAACAAGATAAGTGTTCCTTGGAAGATTTTGAGAACAATTAAGGAGATCAAAATTTTCAAAAGAAGTTTCAACAGCATTCGCATCCAACATTGTTATACAAAATCAAACTCTATGACTGACTTTATCACTAAAGCTACTTAAAATTGTATGATTTCACAACTTTATAACATTATCAAGGTTGATCATTACTGTATCATGGCCTATTGTAATTAAAAAAAATTATGAGATGCCTATTGTAATAAAAAAGAATAATTATGAGATCTATATGTATTCAATTAAAAGTTGTCGGTAGAGCTTCACGTGGACCCTAATTGACAATGAATAATGAAATCTAATGTATTCAATTCAATCCCCCAATTCCTATCACCTATTCATCTTGTGCCAATAGAAACAACAGGATAGGTCCCATGACTATAACATCTTTAAGTCTCACACACCCACACCCACACCCACACCCACACCCACAACTGCTGCAACTCTTCTTTTTCCTTTTCTTATCTCAGTGTCCAGATAGTGTTGAATGCTCTGCGCCAACAATGTTACTGGTAGGTGGGCCCATTTGGGCCTCCATGGGCCCAAATTGGTTCTTCAGTGGAAAAAAGAAAGAACCTAATGCTAATTGCCAGTTGCCAACGAAGGTGGTTGTGCAAAGAGCATCACTACCCGCCATGGCCAACCGCCTCTTCTAATCTCACCTAAATTGGCTTCCAATCCAACCGACAGTAACCTCCCAAGCTCTCCTCTTTGTGTTCGATCTGCATCTTAATGTGTGTGAATCTGAAGGCCTAAACACCATCACCAAGAACAAACACTTTCAATGGCCACTTCCTCCAGATGCAGGTTTTGGGCCATTGGTCTGATTTCATATCTCTTGATCGCTTTGGAGAGCAAGGCTGTGGTGGCAGCTGAGATCCAATCAGAAAGCGGTGGCGGGATCTGCAGCCTTGATCTCAACGCCTTTCTCCCACCTCCATATGGGAATCTGTCACAGATGAACTGCCATCCAGTTTGGAATACATTTGTGTTAAGAGTAAGTTCCCTCCTACCGGCCTTATTTCAAATTCATCTGTTTCTTCTTCTGATGACTGTGTTTGCAGTACTCTCAAAGCAAGGACAACGTTGTGACGTTTGTGCTATCAGCACTCTACACATCTGGGTGGGTAGGGATCGGGTTTTCGGAGAATGGTAAGATGCTTGGCTCGAGTGCAATGGTCGGTTGGATAAGCAAAACCGGTCACGCGAGGATCAAGCAGTACCGCGCCAAGGGCTACACTTCGGTAGAGGTTAAGCAAGGCAAGGGAGACTTGAACTTAACTTCCATTCCACCAGTTGTGGTGCTTGATGGAGCCAACATTTACTTGGCTTTCCAGCTCAAGTTTGAAGCTCCTCTTGGGAGGCAGCCGACACTTTTGGCCTTCGGGAGTCGGTATCCAACTGTCAACACCCATGAGCTGCCCAAACATGATGACAAAACCAGCATGATTATCGATTACTCTCAAGGTATATTTCCTTACAAGCCCTTTAGAATGATGATAAAGCCCCCAAAGCAGTGGAGTGTATGATGCTGAATGTTGTTCAGGAGGTGTTGCTGGTAGCGAATTCAGGCATTACGACAAGATGAAGAGGAGCCATGGAGTGTTGGGCATTACAGGATGGGGATTGATCCTTCCTGTTGGGGCAATGGCTGCACGTTTCCTAAGGCACCGCGACCCACTATGGTACTATCTCCATACCGCCATTCAACTTGCAGGCTTCCTCGTTGTAGTCTCAGGCGTTGTAGTTGGGCAAGCGCTCTACAGCCATGTCCATGCCAATTTAGCAGCCCATAGAGGAATCGGATACTTTGCTGTCACTCTCAGCACACTTCAGGTAAATTGGAAATTGGATAGATAGACCAGACCTGCTGCAGGTTTCATCAACTTAACAATTTCTGATTTTGTCAACAGATATTAGCATTCTTCATAAGGCCAAATAGGGAGAGTAAGATCCGGGGTCTTTGGAACAAGTACCATAAGTTCACCGGAGTTGTCACTCTCTTCTTCGGAGCGATGAATGTCATTCTTGGGATCCAAGTTGGAGGTGCAGGATCTCAATGGAAGATTGGCTATGGGTTTCTCCTTGGGACGGTTGTCGTCACGTTTCTTGCTCTACAAATCCTGTCAATGCTGACAAGTAGCACAGAGAAGCAAGATGAGCCAGTTCAGAATCGACCATACCAAATGAATTGACATTAAAACATCACATTTCACTTGCAGCCTCTACTATTCTTTTTTTTTCCCTGAATTTCAGAGATGATTTCTAGCATGTTGCTCTGCTGTATGGTGAAAAAGGGTGGTGGGCAACTCCTCTGAAAATTTCTGCCTTAATTTTGGTCGAATAGAAAGCAAGGTGTGCAGCTACTGGTGTTGAGAAACATGGTTTTGTTAATAGAATTCAGTTAGCAGCTTCCCCAATTTGTACAGCTCAAGTCTTAGTAAGTTTCATTTTCTTTCAAGAACCTATGTTGTGTACACTTATATCAATTTAATGCTCATTTATTTAATTGTTAATATTTTGTATTTTTTATGTTTCTATTCCATAAAAGATGTAAAATATTTTCATGGCTTAATGGTTCACATCCTCTTTATGTATAGTTTTTTCACTTTTTAAAATGAAGATCTGTAAAGAAAAAAGTGGAGAAGATTAAAAATTTATTTCTTAATATATAAGTCCAAAAATTATATATATATATATAGAGAGAGAGAGAATGGGTAACTTGTGCACAAGGCTTAGGATGTGCATTGTGCACAAAATATTATTCGGTAAAATGTGAAACATTATTCGGTGAAATTTGAAGCATTATTCGGTGAAATGTGAGTATTGTTTAGGGGAATGTGAAACATCATTTGGTGAAATTTGAGGCATTTCATATAAATTGTAACTATTGTTTAGGGAATTGAGATTTCTTTTATTTGAAATGGATAAATAAAAAAACTAAACATTATTCGGTAGAATGTTATAAATTATTCACTAGAATTGGGACGTTTTCATCTGAACTGAACGGAAAAAAAAACATAACAGTATTCGGTAGAATGATTCACATTTCACCGAATAATGCTTCAAATTTCACCGAATAATGTTTCACATTTCACCGAATAATATTTGTGCACAATGCACACCCTAAGAGGTGTGCACACCCGAACCACACTATATATATATATATATATATATATATATATATATATATATATATATATATATATATATATATATATATATATATATATATATATATATATATATATATATATATATATATATATATATATATATATATTATTGTATGAAAATAAATCATGTATAATTTATACTATATGAATGTGTTAATGAGAACATTGGTTATAAATGATCATAAGCTTTTTGTTATTAGTTGTTTTCAAATAATTTGAAAATTACTTATTATTTTTAGCTTAATTATTTTAATGTTTGTCTACCTAAATCTATTAAAGTATAAAAAGCTATGTATATGACCAAATTATATATAAGTTAACAAAATTTCTACATTATTTTGTTAAAAAATTTCATATAGAGTTTATATTATAACTTAACAATGTGTTAATCGGATCATTTGTTACTACATGACCACAATATTTTTATTTTTATTTTTATTTTTATTTTTATTTTTATTTTTATTTTTATTTTTATTTTCAACTGATTTGGAAATGGTTTTAAGCTTAATTATTTATTTTAATGATTATCTACCTAAGTCTATATATGAAAACATTTAAAAAAAATTGCTTAGGACCAATTTATCGCTCATCTATTTATAATTCGATGCTTTCTGTTTTATATTTTAGGTTGAATATGAAAAAAGAGTAGTGGTGATAATTAATCATAGGAGTTATAAAATGAAAATATAATGTTGATTTATTGAGAGAGTTACTTTACAATAAAAGTTTCTTCGGGTGTGTTTATAACTTAGATGGCACAATATTACATTATAATATGTATTATAATTATAATGCAATGCATTATAAGTAATAAAATATAGTAATTCAAACACGCCATTTCTATCTAATAATCATCGTAACCTTTTAGCTTTTGTAAGGGCAAGTTTAACGGGATATTTGAACTTTTTAATAATATAATATGGGATGGAGAGCAAGTATCTCATATTTCGGATACTTGAGGAAGTATCCCTCCTAGTATATCAAACGTGGGCCCATGTGGACAACCCTTTGTAATACAAAGGGTAGTATCCCTCCTAGTATCGGAAAATACAAAGTTTGTATTTTCTAGATTTCCCCAAAGGAAAACGACGTCGCATGGGCATTCACCCGGGAAGAAGGTTGACGCATTAGGGATAGGGGGACACTTGTCAGGCGTGGGTAGGATGCCGAATGGATGGGTGTAATGAAGAGGAATCGATGGCCTAGATTAAATCTGTTGTGTATAATTTACAATTTTGTGATTTTTGACAATAAAAATGTTAAAATAAAAAATAAAAAATTATATCAAAATACTAGATTCGTTTTTCTCTACACATAAACATCAACTTTGAATATATTTTATTATATTTCGAAAAAAATATTTTTTTTTCAAATACAATTACATGTAATAAATTAATAATACCTTAAATAATATGATCATTATATTTCATTAGTAATAATTTATTATCATTTGAAGAATTTATAATGTTGTTTAAATATATATATATATATATAATATGTGATAGTATATAATAATTTTCATAATATTAATTTATGAATAATATTTTTTAACGGAAATTGAATATTATAAATTAAATTAGATTGAAGAAAATGAGTCGAGAGGGGTATAATCGTAAATTGGTTTGCTAGTAAAGGATGGAAATACCTATGGGAGAGGGGTATAATTGTAAATTGAATTGATAGGAAAAGATTGGTTTTGGGATACTAGGGATGTTATTGATAAAGTGCGAAAAATGAAAATGAGATCTTAAGATGATGTGGCGGAAAGAGAAGAATAAAATATTATAGTATTCCTAGTATCACTAGATAAACATGGCCTAACATTTGAAAACGTAGTTAATTAATTGATTAAAGTCTGTAACTCCTATTCAATAATTGCATTTTTATGCTTTATATATTGAATTTCATTAGGCCATATCCAAATCCACCCATTATACTTATGATTTTAGAAGCAGACTCTTTGTAAAAGAATGAGCCACGTGTCCTCCTTCTCTGAGCAAAAATAAAAAGCAGTTTTCCACTTTCTCTCACCCACGTTCTTTTGGTTACCAATACTAAAAACTGAAATTGTTTCTCAAATTACTTTCTCAACCCACGTTCTCTTCAATTGCTCAAATCCCCTTTCTGAAATTGAAGTAACCTTGAATTTCACCTCTTGCAATTGGTTTCTTTTCTCTTCACGTTATATTTTCTTCTTCCTCACAATCGTTATTTCCATCAGTGGCTGGTGGTGGCAGTCGTTGCTAGAGGCGTGGCGGTCGGAGGAGGGTGAGTGGCAGGAGGCGGCTTCGTCGGCGACGGCGTGAAGAAACTCAAAACCCCCAAAAATCCAAAAGGTCGGCTGAGCGAGGAAGCTTACTACGCTAATCTTGCTTTAATGGTTCGAATTCGACGACGGGCGAAGAGTCTGTAGGGTCGAAGAAGTGGTGGACGAACGAAGGGTCTATCGGAACCCTAGCAGCCACCAAGCCTTTTTATCTCCGGTCGGAATCTCGAACAATTGAGCCCCCGTCACTGCGACGACGAAGGCGATGCCGAACGGCGGAGTTACGGGCTCAGCTGTGAAACCAACCTCCTCTCCGATTCTCGACCGGTTTCGTGACCTGCTCAGGACCAGAGAAGAGGAGGTTAGGGTTTCTTCTTATGATGCGCCACCGCCGACCACCATTGAGATTGTTCAGATGTATGAAGAGGTTTTGTCAGAGCTTACTCTCAATTCCAAGCCCCTAATTACCGATCTCACTATTTTAGCCGGCGAGCAGCGGGAGCACGGCGAAGGTATAGCGACGCCGTTTGTGCTAGGATTGTAGAGGTACGCTTGCCGACTGCTCCAATCGCGCAAACATTGGGGATTTACTTTTCGATGTCTAGGTTTTTAGCGTTTTTTAGGTTTCTTCCATTGTACTCTTGTTCCTTTTCTTCCTCGAATTTGTACACTTCTATTCTAGGGTTTTCCCTGAAAATTATGTATTCGAAATCTGTAGTGTATCTCAGGATCGCCAGAGCTTTTGTTGTGTGGTTCCGTTTGCAATTTGGTAAATTTGTGGTGTTTCTCGTGGTAACAAGTTTCCAATTGATGGATCCCCAATTTTCTCCAGAGACTGCCTAATTGATTTTGTTTCTATTGCTAATCTTTGCTCTGTTTGCAAATATGATTTTCGACTCTGAACGTTTGAACATAAAAAGATAATGTCTTTCTTTCTATTATTTCTGGATGAACTACCTTGAAAGGGAGGAGTATGAACTGCTCCAGCTAATACCCCACTCTGCTACATCGAGAAGTCATTCAACCTCATATCTTCCATACTTATGCAATTTATGTGTTACATATACTGAGTCCAGTGTTCTTCATTCCTCTTGTGAATACCTGTGCAGGTTCCAGTTGAACAAAAGTTGCCTGCCTTGTATTTATTGGACAGTATTATCAAGAACATTGGGGTGAATATGTTAGATACTTCTCTTCACGGTTACCTGAGGTGATTGGATTCAGTTCCATGTTATCATTAATTGTTATGATGTTCTTCAAATTAGAGATTGATCATTGTTTATTTTCTTATCTCACCCTGTTTATTTGTTTCCTTTGGTTTGAAAAGGTCTTTTGTGGGGCTTATAGACAAGTTCATCCCACAATGCATCGAGAATGCGGCACCTCAACAGTTCTTCCTTCTTCAGTTCTTCACACGATCAAGGCTGAGTTGCAATTTTCTCCATCTGTAAATCAACAACCATCACGCAGTGTTATTGTATTATAACGAGGGTTATAATTGATAACATGACAACAATTCAAATAAAATGAAATATATTCATAGTACGAGGGGGAACTAAAACGGTAAATTTCAATAAAAATACTCACCCGTACAAGGTACGAGAAAAGTACTAGTTTCTTTAAAATGGAAAACAAAATAAATATTTTTCAAATTATTTTTTATGGAGAATATATTATGATATTACATTGCCCACATCTCCCACTATATAGCAACTCGTCTGTTTTTTTTCCTCCGAATTAAGATAAATTTGACACAGTAGCATTCCTTACAGTTGAGTTCCCCAGCAAGCTGAATGTTGCAATTATCTCTAAATTGGCTGATGAAGCTCTTAGGTAGGGTTGTTATTCGAGTCGAGTATTGTTTGTTCATATTTAGTTCATTTAGGATATAAACGAGCTCGAGCCGAGCTTTTTTCGAGCTGTAAGACGTTCTAATGACTCATTATACAGTAACTTAAAAGAAATTTTAGAAATTTCATAAAATTCGAGTTATTTGAGCTTAATTCGAAATAGCCGAGCCTTGTACCGAGCTTAAAGATATGCTCATACTCTGCTCATTCAGAAAATGAACGAGCTCAAACCGAGTTTTTATCAAATAAGTACGAGTCGAATTCGAACTACTCTGATTCACATAACACTCATAGTCATGGGGGTTCTCTACTTCTCCGTTCTTAATGTCTCTTCACTTTTAAGTGCTCTAAAAATCGGGAGCTGTGTTTGGCATCCCGCACATCCTGTATGGGCTTTCATATTGGGCCGAAGAATAGGATGTGGTAAAGGATAAACAGCCCAATAGGAAAATGAAATCATACATGGAGGCTATAGAGCGGAGGATGATGATTCACCTCCCTTAGTTACAACTTACAACCCAAGGTCTCTGGCTTATCCAAACTCAGTATCTACCAAAGTTCCAATTCGCAACACCATCTTTAGTGGATTTTCATAGGGCAACAGAACAGGTGTTAGCTTCCCAAGCTCTCAAATTCATCACTTGGCTGTGTAACTTTATTCTTTCTAAAATTCAACTCTGAGGATTGGTTAATAAGGTGTGTAATTTTATCTGTCACCAAATTACATTTGTGAAATACAGTACATGGTTAATAGAAATGGTTTGAAATGATGATAGGTGGAGAATGGAATCCAGTATGATCATCTTGATGTTGTCACTCGGTGGGATTTTTATTTTTAGTAATAGGTTACCTTTGTGTGTACGTTCCCCATAAACCCCATCCTCTCTCTTACCTCATATCTCAGTTCCTCATTCAATTCATATCCTTACTAACAAATTATGAAGATGAGGCTTTATCTCTATCGTACATTCTTGTTTCAGTGGTAAGCCAACACACATGACAGTATGACACATATGGGCATCCTCAACCTCCCCTGCTTCGTCCTCTACTTGTTGTTCCTCCCCACCATCTCTGCAACCAACTGCTCCACCACCACCTGTGGCAGCCACATAATCAGATTCCCTTTTCGCCTGAACCAAACCCCATTCCCCTGTGGCTTTCCAGCCTTCAATCTAACCTGCAAATCACCTCAAAACCAGACAGTCATCACCCTCCCTGGCTCCGGCGACTTCCTAGTCCGCCAAATCAGCTATCTCACCCAAAGCTTGACAGTTTATGATCCAGCAAATTGCCTTCCAAACAGGCTTGTCGGACTCAACCTCTGCGGCTCTCCCTTCTTGGCTTCTTTATCTGCTAACTACACCTTGTTCAGCTGCCCAAGGCAGTTCGGAAGCCGGGGCTTCCCCGCCATAAGCTGCCTTAGCAACACTACAAGACGGGTTGTCGCGATTCTCAATGGGACCTGTGATTCTGTCTGTGCAGCAATGGTTTCCAGGAGGTGCCTGCAGATGGGTACTTTGATGCTCCCTGCCCCTGGTGGTAACTCAACAGCACTCTTGATGGGTCAAGCTGATCTTCAGCTGAAATGGGATTGGCCACACTGTAAGGATTGCGAAGGCAATGGCGGGTTGTGTGGGTTCGATGATCAGAAACAGGCTATGATTTGCGTTCATCCAGGTACTACCCGGTAACTAGCTAGTAGTTGCAAATAAGCATAACTTCCTCTTGGTTCTTGGATAATTTAAGGCCTCGTTTGGTTTAAATTTTGGAAAAATAAAAGGGAAAGAAAATGAATGTAGTTCATTTATAATTTAAGATACATTATTAACAATTTTAATCATAACCTCTTCTCCTAATTTATAATATAAAAATAGCATTCTTCTCTTATCTACAAAATTTGTTTTCATTCCGTTTATCTGATATGGTTATACCAAACGAGACCTAAGTAGCTTTAGACAATGATTGGTGTTTTAAAACTTGCTTTTTTGTTTGTCTTGCTTAAAATTTCAGTTAAGGTAATAGAAACAAATTATGAGTATCACAAGAGTTGGTTTGGTTCTACTTTCTTCAAGGGAATTGGAAAAGAATCAAATGATGACAAAGGTCTGTTGTGGTTTAGTTCTCAATTAGTAATGAAATACATGTGGACTTATGATTTCTGTGAATAAATTAATTACAAATTGTTCTTACTGATATCATAAGTTGCATAAAGAATTGGGTATGGAATTCATATATATGTATGGATTGGGACAACGAGGGGTCGTTGTCGGAGATTTTAAGTGTCAGCTCAAGCGAAAGACGAAATCAAAGAGGATCCTAGAAAATGAAGACTTGTCAGCAACAAAGACAAAAAAACAACAACTATATTTACGAGCTTCATCAACCTTAGGGTAGCAACTAACCTGCCTCATTATGACACTTTTCCTGTACTTGCCCTCGCTGCAAGGGAATGTATGGTTCGTACTGTGTCTTCTGCATTGCCTTTGTCTTGCTTCCGAGCTGATCTGTGGACAGTTGATGTGCCAAGAAAGTCCTCGGATAGGCATCATTTATAGTTTGTGACAGGAAATCGGATAAGGCAAGGTAGTGATTTGTGAATTGTGATAGTGACTTAAAACAAGTGTTGTTTTATTGAACCTGAATTCAGGTGGCTCAAAAGAAGGATCTGCAGGTTTGGAGGTGTTCAAGATCATTGCCATGTCAATCGCGATACCAGCGATGATCTGTGGCATTGGCGTTGGCGTGTTTCTATGCATACTGGACAGCAGCATTTCACAAAGTAGGACACAGCAATCGGCTGTGAACCCACTGCAGCCTGCACCTGCCATAGAGGGGCTTGATCAAGCTACGATAGACACGTACGCCAGAGTGGTTCTTGGGGATAGTAAGCGCGTTCCTGGTCCTAACGACGACACATGCCCTATCTGCTTGTCCGAATTCAGTCCAAAGGAGACCTTGAGATGCATACCTGAGTGTCAGCATTGCTTCCATACTGATTGCATTGACGAGTGGCTGAGAATAAAGGGCAGTTGTCCTCTCTGTCGCAAATTGCCATTCCCTACACATCAAAGTACATGAACACACATCTCAGCATTTATTTCAACAATCAGTTTTCCATGTGCACCATTCTTTTTTTACAACATCGTCTTGGTGGTTTTGCATTGTCGGCTTCATAGATTGGCATCCAATCTTCAAGTTAGGCTGTGTTTTCTTCCCCTCTTTTTTAAGAGGTGGAGGAGATGGAGGTAGGGAAAAGGAGATGGAGATGGGGCAAATTCCCCTACCTTGGTGAGGGAAGGTAGGGGATAGGGAGGAGATCCACCTCCTTAATGAAGTGGAGGTGGTGTTGGGGAGGGAGTAAGAAAACACGGCCTTAATGTTGCAAGCGTTGAGAAATCAAATGTTAATCCCAGTTTTTTCTTTTTTGTTTAAATTATTTTTTTACAATAGCCAAACCGAAGAATTTCCTTCATGTTGCCTAAGGCTATCCACACAGAACTTGATAAAATAAACCGAAACTTCCTATGGAATAATGGTCCAAAGCATAAACCGCTCATAAGTTGGTTTGATATCTGTAAGGCTAAAGAGGATGGAGGACTTGGTCTCCGCAAATCAGAGGACATAAACAAGGCACTACAGCTAAAATTACTATGGAAAATCCTTGCAGAACCAAACAAAAGAAAAATACCTAAAGCAACAAGATATCATGCACTACGTTAGGAGAGGGGACTCGTCCTGACAATGGACACAACTTACTAAATTAATACCATTACTTAAAGATGGTATACGCTGGTCGATTGGTAATGGGAATGACATAAAATTTTGGACTGACCACTGGTTTGGGAATGACCCTCTTATCGACAAGGCCTCTTCAATCCGGTCGATAAACATAAACATCAAAGTATCAGAACTCCTAGACAAAACCTGGGATCAGGAAAAACTATATGACACATTGACACTACACATGATATACTATCTAATGAAGTAAAAGACTCCATAGGACTGACCCATATACCTAAAAATATTCACCTTGACAGATTATATTGGAAATGGAGTAAAAATGGTTGGTTCTCCATCAAGTCAGCCATTGATATGATAAACTATAAGAAACACCACGAGCGTTCCGATGTCAGATGGATTTGGTATCTTGACGCATCGCCAAAAGTAAAAGCTTTTCTTTGGAAAGTCACAAGAAATGGGGTACCCACCGCAGTTAAGCTTGCTTCTCGTCGTATGGGTATACCAACAAACTGCCCTCACTGTGACAGTGCTTACAAAGATTTACAACACCTACTCTGGAGATGCCCAGTTACTCGTGAAATCATACTATCAATAGACCCAACATTTTTCTTCAAGTTAAACAACTACTTCATGGACGGAAAAGACCTAAACCAAATCATCGGCAAGGCAAAAGAAACACTCGGCCTCCATCGCTTTGCCAAACTAGCCTTCATTTGGTGGGGCATCTGGTACTTCAGAAACAAAGTACTATTCGAGAACATAAAACCGGATTACAGAAGTATTGTCGCATTCACCAAGGAACAAAGTGATCATGTGGAATTCCACTAAAACCAGTGAGGATCACGATGGGCTTGAAACGTCAAAACCTACGAGTAAAGCAACGACAATACATAAAAGAAAACAAGCAAGATGGAAACCACCAAAGTCGGGAGCTTATAAGCTTAATTTTGATGGCGCTCTCTCAACTAGTAACTCTGGATCCTATGACTTCATCATCCGCGATTATAGGGGATATCCGGTTTTCTATGGTTCGGGGCCTTGCCTTGCTTCTTCGGTTGCTTGTTTCGAATGCCTTGGACTATGGAAAGGGATTTCAGCAGCTCGAGAACTGAACCTAACAAACATTGAAATTGAAGGTGACAACCTCACCATAATAAATAGTCTAAAAGGTATTGGGAAACCTACTGAAGACTCTGAAATGATTGTCTCGGTCAGTCTAGTCTCGCCGGGTTTCTTTGTTTCCGTCGAGATTCGTCATGTCTATCGGGAGGCGAATCAGGTTGCGGACCGCTTATCGCATCTGACCTATGCTTTCCATAGCACAATCGCTCCTGACGATTCTATGCTTCGTAGTCTCATCCGCAAGGATGCTCTTGGCTTGTAGGGTTATGCCTCACAGTCAAATTCTTTCCGTTTCAAAAAAAAAAACAAGGATTGTCCTTAATTATCCATAAAAATGATGTTACAAAGCTCCATATTCAAAGGAAGATTTAACAAGTTACTAGTTATCTTAGATTTTGCAATGTAGTCCACACTTCGATTGGCTTCTCAACATTGTTTGAACTGGATATCGCTGAAAGTCCTTCTCACATTGCAAATCTTCTCAATAGATATGAGGATTTCCCATGGTATGTTGTTCCCTTAGTTGATAACTAGATAGCATTGTTTACACCAAGACTGTCTCCTTCCAGTATCACAATCCTTAACCCTTTTCGGATAGCTACCTTCATCACTGCACAGAACGCTGCCACTTCTATTTATAACACAGATCCAGTCTGAACAATAGACTGCAAATTATCAATAACCTGACCTTGACCATCGCGGATGATACTGCCAATACTACAGTCAACCGAAGTTTTAACTGAGCCATCTCCATTTATTTTGTAATGGTCAATAGGTGGGCATTTTCAGCTGGGGATATTGCGCTTTCTTTGTTTTCGATCAGTTTCATTTGGATGTGTTTGGTCCCAATTTATTACATTTCGATGTGCAATTTGCATTATTGATATATTTCTCTTTTTTTTTTAATTGAAAATAATGTTGTTTCTAACCTCCCAAATTTCCTACCAAATAAAGCATAAGTCCGTGAATAGCTTGTTGTCTTTTTTCATGGTACTGAGGTTCTCCATAAAGCTTTCGATTGGTGTTGTGAATATGAACTTTTCCCCTGTTATTTGTTCGTATTGGCTTACTAAGGAACGTGTTATTGGACAGTGGAAGAAACGGTGTTGTGCATCCTCATCCCCTTGGTTGCAAAGGCAACTTTCAGACGGTACTCTGTTGAAATATTTGTTTAGTTGTAATTTCATTGGTAGACCACCAATTGTTGATTTCCAAATAAAAGTTTTTATTCTAGGGGGAATGTTTAGGTTTCAAATCCATTTGAGGCAACCACCGTTGTCATGTAGGTGAGTAGTTTATACGTGGACTTTGTTGTGAAGGAGTCATGTGTGTTTGGTTTCCAAATAAGCTTATCATTTGATTCGCAATCAGGAATTTTAATGGATTGAATTTTCTGAGCTATGTTTGTGGGGAACAGTTGGTGTAGGAGATTCGTATTCCAATATTAATTATTGTTGTCTATAAGGTCAACTACTTTTAAGTTGGGATTTTGATCTTCTATAAAACATTCCAGTGGAAAGTCGTCAACCCATGGATCGGTCCACACATTTATGTAGTTTTCATTTCCCAGGATGCATAGAAGTCCTTTGTTAAATCGAACGCACAGATTTAGTAATCTTTCGAATTGTCATGATGTGTGATGATTTGATCTATCTCTAATAGATTCATTTGTCAAATAATTTAATATTGTTATTTTAATCCAAAGGTTATTCTGCTTTGTGCAGATCTTCCATAATAGTTTCATTTGTAGGCTAATGTTTATATCTTTTGCTTTTCTAAACCTTAATCCACCAAATTCTTTTGGGGTAGAAAGTTTCTCCCAACTTATAAGAGATTAAGAGGTGTATATCTATCAGATTGTAGTTTGTTCTAGAAAAAAATTTGTTTGGTTGATCTATCTTTTGGATGATACCTTTCAGTAGTAGGAAAGCCTGCATTAGATAATTTGTCTTCGAGCTCATATTTGTGTTTATGAGGACAAATCTTCTCGCTTGAGAGAGGGAGGAATCTTTCCATTTTGCAAGTTATTTCTTTAAGTTATTGATGGCTTTGTCAAAAACATCGTTAGTAACTCTACCGCTGATAATTAGCATTCCTAGGTATTTTTCCATCATTCTCGAAATTGATATGTTCATCTGCTGAGCCATACAAAGTGCAACATGTGAGCTAATGTTCTCAAACACTTGGAAGGAGCTTTTTCCATAATTGATTGCCAATCCTGAGAGATTTGAGAAGTTATTTACCATATTTTGAATAGCGTGGAGGCTTTTGTTTGAAGCTCTTGCAAAAATAAACTTATCATCTGCAAAGGTAAAGAATGTAATCGAGATGCCATAGGGGGGTAATTTAATGCCTATTAAAGGGTCATCTTGTTTTGCTTCAATGAATCAACGTGGAGTTCCCTAGCAAGGAATTCCATCACAATAACAAATATGTAAGGTGCTAATGGATCACCCTATTATGCTTCTTGTTGATTTGAACTGCTTCCCTAATATATTCTTAACTAGGATCGAGAAGGTAGTGGTAGAGATACATTTCATTATCCAGTTGACCCAAATTGGGTGGAAACCCATCTTAAGTAATTTATTTTCAATGAAATTTCACCTAATTTTATCATAAGCCTTTTCCATATTTAATTTTAAAGTCTTCTGTCTCTTTTTTCCTTTTTGTTTGTGGAATCTGTGAAAGACTTCATGAGCAATAAGAATATCTTGGATGACTCTTCCTTCAACAAAGGCACCTTGAAAATGACTAATGGTTTAGGGGATAACGTTTTTCAATCTATTAGCAAGTATCTTAGTAATGGTTTTGTATATAGTGTTACCCAGACTAATGAGTTTGTAGTGGTTAATGGTTGAAGGATTGTAAGTTTTGGGTATTAGTTCAATAAAGGTTTGATTTATTTTTGTTAGCATATTTCCCGAGTGGAAAAAAGCCTTAATAGTATTACACATCGACTTACTCACAATGTGACAGTAATGTTTGTAAAATTTTGGGGGTATCCATCCGATCCCGAAGATTTTTCATCCGCTATTCCAAATATAGTGTTTTTTATTTCCTTATTGGTGGGTGTTCTAATTAGTTGTTCATTTTATTGGGAGGTGATTCCAGGTTCCAAATGTTCATCCCAGTTAAATCTAGACAAGAAATAGATAATTAACCCTCTTAGTGAAAAAAATCGCGCACGATGACTTCTCGACATTCGGTGTCGGAAAGAGGCCAGCCAAAACGGACTTCTAGGACTCGCAAACATGTTGTCACCGGTCTCTCGAGCCAACAAATGTGATGCATGAGTATTTCTGCGCATTGCGACGAAATTCCCGATTAATTCATCTAGTGTATAGGGAATCACACCACAAACAAGACACCCATGTATGGGCGATTTCGGTAGTTTGAGCATGTTCCAGTAGTTAAATTAGGGTTTTATTATTTTGGAATTTAGGCAATTTCAAAATTTTATCTTTTTAACTATCTTTGACGCACAATTTAGGAATTAAGGTTTTTCTTCTATTTAGCCAAAAAAAGATTTTTCTTCTATTTAAACACTTGTAGGCATGAGCAAAGGTTATTAGAACCAGGATCCTGGATCGAATCACAAATGACTTTACGAATTGGATCGTAGAGTCGTAAAATTTTATGACATCAATTTTACAAAAAAAAAATACATATTTGTGGAAAATGTACAAAATATAATACCTAAATTCAAAGCTAAAATTTAATTATGATCTTAAAAGTAATGTCATAAATATAAAAATCCAATAAATTTGATGTATGAAAGCATCATGGTTAAATATGAGAGCGAAGTGAATATAGAAAAATATTCCTCAGTTTTCTTTCAAGTGTTTTATGAATTTGGACTAACTTAAATCATAATAAAAACATAATTGACTCGTACACTTAGGTCATTAAAAGTTAATATTTTGTGTAGTATTAATGACTCGTATAGGATGATAAGATCAGTCGATTCTTAAAGATCCTTACTACTTGGTCATATGATTCTAACAAATTAAGACCACATAGAATGTAGTATGTGACATCTTCATTTGACACCGGCGCCTGAAGAGATGTAAGAAGATCAACGGAGGTTTTAACCTTCCACAAATACTCCGTAACACTGAGCGACCCTTTGTGAGATGAGCGAAGGCGTTCTTTGATATGTTTGATGGGAGAACGAGAGCTACTGCCATTGGTTGTCTTGAGAAGATCCCAGACTTGTTTAGCAGAGGTAGCAGTTGTGATAAGACAACCCACTGAGGGTGCAAGAGTTCCAAGGATTGCTCCATATAAGATGCGGTCTTGGCGCTTGTAGGTTAGGTATGCCGAATTTGAATTTGTGGTATTGTTGGTTGGGATGGTTTTCGCAGGAGCGGTGTGAGAACCATCAAGGAACTTGAAAAGATCCTATCTTTCGAGCGTTGGTTGGATTTGAACTTTCCAAGTTAAAAAATTTGTAGGTTCTAATTTGATGATGTTTGAGAGAACAATAATGTTGAAAGGTTGATTTGGTTCATGTGGGTTTGGAAGTTGGGTGGCAAATTCAGCAACCATTGTTGTGGTGGGAAGCGTTTGATAAGATCGTTGGCAGCTTGATACCATATAAGAGACAATGAATGGAAAGCGATTGTGTATTGATATTGATGACTTGATGAGGATAGATGACTTTATACAAGAGGAGTAGGAGATACACTCCTAAAATAGTGCAACTGATATTTAAATTACAAATAATAAGTATCTTCTAATTGATTTAATTATTCACTAACAAGAGTACCGAGTCGGTATGACGGTCAAATCTCGTCTTTAGAGAAGCATCAACCCGATAGTCCCCAATATCGACTCAGTATATTCTAGTATCGACTCGATACTTTTGGTTACGATTCGATACTCCTTGTTTCTCCGCCTTGTAACATACTTTTTGGAGTCCTCATTGGTCAGATTAATGAATATGAATATACGTTGGAAAACTCTTTTCGAGGACTACAACTCTCTTAAAGACATCCAAATTAAACCTGATTCGAAGCGTTAACTGGCAACAAGGGGAAGTTTCTCTAGTTGCTCCATCTTGTCGACTTTGTTCGATTCCGCTTCCACTTCCTTAGCTCCTCGGGCGTCTTCTTAACCTTCCCTTAAGCTCTTTAATTCGTCCAATCTCATCCAAAAATAGCTCAGAAATCCTACAAAATGCAAAACACACTTGTGTAGATCTCCATATTGCAAACACTACGAAAAACCTACAAATACGACTACTTTCTAATGTAAATGCAATGCAAATGATCTCGAAACAAATATATGAAGCATGTTAAAAACGTGGACATGAGCAACTTGCAGATCATTGGAATTAATCTAATTCCAAGCTTCAAATTGCGCTTTTGGCACCTCTGAACGAACAATGTCACATATATCTCAAAGATTAAGAGTAAATTTGCATAAAACAGAAGAACAAAGACTTTGTAAGGAATCGAGCCTATTGCTCTAATACCATGAAAAACATCATTAATTGAAGATGACGAAGAAGGCGGAAGCTATGACTAAGGTAAAGTAACAAGATCAATCTTGCACAAAAAGAGAGGTGGAGTATAAGCATTAAGGAGTTGAGCTCATATCCTTTGTGGCATATTAAGCTCTTGCCTTGAACATCTCTGACCTCTTTCGTTCTCCATATTTTTATTCTTCCCCTCAAATGTAGATTTCGAAGCGGGAGTGTTTCTTGTAGCTGAATCGAGTGATTTGGACCGTCTTTCTTCTTCAATATCTGATTTACATTTGAGATTTTATCTCTTTGGTTTGGGGCGTTTCTTCTTCAATTTCTTATTGACATTCGAGTGTTTCTTTTAGATGAATTGAGTGGTTTGGATCTGATTTGGTTTGGGGCCGAGCATAAGCATTAAGGGGTTGTTTATAATTCTTATTCTTAAATTTTACAATTCGATACTAATCCCCCCTACATTGGTGTTAGTTATATTTTGAACATAAATTATTTCCTGATTGGCCTGAATTTTAGACGAAAAGATATCCGTATTAAATTTGGTTTATTAGTTGATAGTTTATTTTTAAATTTGTATTATTTTTGGTACATACATTTTTCCTATTTCTAATACACATGTTATCTTATTATTATTATTATTATTATTATTATTATTATTATTATTATTAAGTAAAGATTCGAGATCAGGCAAGCCTAACTCTCGAGAGGTCGATGAGTCGACATGCTGAAACTGCCTAAAACATACAATACAATTATACAAATACAATACAAATGGAAAACAAGTGCAACGAAACAAGTAGAAACAACCCTACAAAAAAGACGACCTAAGCAGAGTAAACTACTCACTAATGATGCATTTTTTCACTAACGCCGGCAAAGAACGAAGTCAAGCACCACCCAACAACAGTACCTGTGTTTTTATTTTTATTTTTAACTTATTTTTTTTTGTCTTGCTCATACATAGAGCTATAATAAGCGAGTAGGGCTGTAATATGAGTTGAACAACTCGGGATCGGCTCGAAAAAAGCTCGACTCGAGCTCGTTCACTTACCTAAACAAGCCGAGCCAGAACATGATTTTAAGCTCGATTGAAAACTCAGCTCGTTCGATTTAGGCTCGAATAGCTCGAATTTTACAGAATTTCTAAAATTTTCTTTAAGTTAACATATTATAACCAAGTAAAACTACTTATAGTTTGAAAAAAAGCTCGGCTCGAGCTCGTTCATCTAAAAAAAGCAAAACTTGAACAAAAGAGAAAACTCGTTTAAAAATTAGGCTCGGCTCGGCTCGAACTCACTTAACAAATGAACAAGTTTGAACACGTCAAGCACGACTCGTTCGACTCGAATAATACCTCTATAGGCGGGATTGGTACGGAGTAATAAATTGTTGCTTGCGTTTGCGTAGGCAAATCGGGACATCCGTAATCCGTTCAAGCGTTCACCATCTTTCCCTTAAACTTCCTTCTGTAACACCTTATTGGAGCTTCGAAGGGGTCTAATGGCGAAAGAGAAGAAGGCATCTGGGGACATCCCCACCATCAACAGCAACAACAACAACAACAACAAGGGAAGGATTTTGCAGGAGGATCCGAATCTTTCAAGATGGGTCTGCCAGAACTGTCACCACTCTCTCTCCATCGTTGGGGCCGATTCCTACGCCGACAAGTTCCTCCACGACTCCACCTCTCGCTCCGGTTAGCCAACCCCCTTCCCCTCTCTCTGTCTTGTGTTTTCCGCCTTTTCTACTTTTTTCCATCGGGAAAATTTTGCCTTTTTGTTTAAAATCTCTGATCGAACCATTTCGTCTGCACAATCCAGTAAATTGGCAGTCACTGGAAACTTGCCAAAGCTTTTAGGTTAATCATCCTTAGTATCTGTTGCTACTCAATAGTAGGGGTGCAATTGAAGATTACACCCCTCTTCTCGAGGATTCCAGTTGTTTAATTTTCCTCACATGAATCTGATAACATACGGACCTAAATCATTTGATCAAATGATCTGAAGGATATCAAGATATGTACGCAATTGACTGCGACACTATGATTTTTCAGAGCTTCTCCACTATGCAAAAGAGGGGATTAAGTGGCCCTAAACTTATACATGATAGGAAGGCACTAAAATTTCCATAGAAAATCCCAAACTATTCGATAAGCAGGCTATATTGGATGGATGGGTGATCTTTAACTACTCAAATTATAATTGTAAGATCAAATATGGAGAATGTAGTAGAAGAGTAAATGGCTGGAAAGGTTCACACACAAGACCAATTTATGAGACATGTAAGATGAGTTAAGCTTAGGTTTGGTCTGCGTATGTCCCTTTGAAATGACTATTTATTCAAATTTATGTCTATTTGCCTTTCATCTTCATGGATCACTTGAGTTTCCCTTTTCATGACTTCTTGTGGTATGCATTGATTAATTGCTGATCATGTGCTAGACAAGTAAAAAAGACTGCATATGTATGCAATCCCCATGTTGAAACCATTGGCACCAGTAGTAGGCATAGGTTGTATTATGTGCATCCCAAAATTTCCATGCCATTCATGTTGTTGATTGCAGTTTGATTGAACTCGTAGTTCCATATTTGCAAGGAATTGTGTACAAATTGCATCATTCATTCTCCTTTTTGTCTAGGAGACTGGGAATATGCTCATGGTTAGAACTTGTCCATTTTTTATTGGCTATTTTCCTTTTTTTTTTTTTCTCTTTCCTGCTTTGCTTTCAATGTGTTTATACGGACTTAATCTTCAATCTCCATATTGTTAATTTTGAAGGTGTTATTGCACCAACTGACCATTGCCAAACAACAAATTTGTATTTGGAGTATAGTATTCTGTTTTTATTTTTGTGCTTATTTTCAATATTTGATTTTTCTTGCTCTACCCAAAATGTTTAGGATTGCAAGCCTCTTCAGTCCATGGTGCTGGCAGTGTATTGGCTTCAACACATATTGATCATTCATTCGTTGTTTTGCCAAAGCAAAAATCTCAATCTCCTGGTCTCCCTCCTCGCCCACGCGGTGTAGCTGTACCACCTGAGATGATTACTTCTGGGAAGTCAATGGAAGAATCATTTGTGGTGTTGCCTCCCGCCCCTGCTTCTGTATACAGAAGCGAATCCGCATCAGATGGAGATGGAGTTAATGCATTAGGTAGTGAAGGAGTTGGCGCTCATCTTCATTCAAATGGTTCTGGATTTCATTTAACTATTACTGCCCTGAAGCGAGCTTTTGAAATCGCCACCTCACAAACTCAGGTAATATAAATATTTTTTAGTTAGCTTATTTACCATCCTATTGGAAGTGTCTCCGCTTTAAGTAAATATTATTTTATCCAGTCATTATCAAAATAATGGATGGGCTTGAAACTGGTGCTCTTACTTTCTGAATTTATAGAATCTCCTTGTTTCTCCTCCTTTACAAGGTTGATCAACCACTGTGCCTGGAATGTATGAGGGTGTTATCAGATAAGCTTGATAAAGAGGTTGAAGACATCAACCGGGACATTAAAGCCTACGAAGCTTGTCTTCAGAGCTTGGAAATTGAAGCACGAGTTGACCTTAGTGAAGCCGACTTTCTTAAAGAGAAACAAAAGGTGATCATGTATGCTTTCTGTAATTGTTTGTTTGAATGATACTTCAGAAATTTTATCATTAAGATATACATTCTCTAATCTTTTTGCATTTTGTGTTAGATTGAAGATGAAGAGAGGAAGCTTGAAGCTGCCATTGCAGAAACAGAGAAACAGTATGCTGAAGTAAATGCTGAACTAGAAGAATTGGATCTGAAGTCGAATCGCTTTAAAGAATTAGAAGAGCGGTAAAAAAAACCTCTATAAATAACAAAGAGGACTATCTTATTAAGATTAGCATAGTCTTGTTAGGTTTTCCCCTATGAGCCGTGCTAATTGTTGATTTCTTATTGGATCATTTCAGGTATTGGCATGAGTTCAACAATTTCCAGTTTCAGTTAATATCACATCAGGTATTTAAGTATATTCTTAACTGTAGAACTTTCTTGAACAAGACATTTTCACTGTCTTGATACCTGGTCAGTGTTAAGATGATTCATGTAGTATTTATGTCAAAAGACCTATAACTAGTGATCATTTTTTTAAACATAGAAGGCCTTTTCAGACCTCGTGGAACGTTGGCTGTTTGGTTCATGTCCAATTACGATGCTATTCAAATTATCATCTTTTCCAAGAGTTGAAATTAAGCAGTACTCCCTCCATAACAAAATATTTGACCCTTTTTCCACTTAACACACTTTTTAAGAAAGATTAACATAGAAAGAAGAATAATTAAACTTTTAGCAAATAAACGATGTACAAAACAAATCGGGCAATGAACAAAGGAGAAGAATACGGGGAGTTGGAGAATTAATAGTGTATTGGAAACCAAACAGAATGAATGAGATAAATTAACAAAATTAGAAACTTGATCATTAATGGGGTCCAAAGGTGAAATATTATGTTACAAAGTTTTGGGTCTAAACGGTCAATTATTTTGTTGCGGAGGAAGTAGTAATTACGTTCAAGCCTGAATCATGCTCTAAATATTGAAAATGCTTTACTTTGTTAACACGAGGATTTCTGGAACATATCATGTTGCACAGATTCGTATCATTTGGAATCCCTCTGTAATTTTTTTTTAATCAGGGAAACCCATAAATTATTGTTGTTTGATATCTATTTTGTACAGTTATAATCCTTAATTTGAATTTTATCAAACCAACAGGAAGAAAGAGATGGGATACTTGCAAAGATTGAAGTTTCATTAGCACATTTGGAATTGTTAAAGCGGACTAATGTGCTCAATGATGCATTCCCCATTTGGCATGACGGGGAGTTTGGAACTATAAACAATTTTCGCCTGGGGCGCCTTCCTAAAATCCAGGTACAGAAATTTGGGGATTGTTGTTTGTTTTTATGTTTGTTATTTCCTTTCTCATACCCATTTTCGAATGTTCTTTTCACATGGAAAACGCTAAAAATCGTGAAATATGTGTTAACTTTTCTTGCATTGTGTTCTCATGTTTCCATCTGTTGCAATTCCTTTAAAACAAACTTCATACCATACATAGAAGATGTTCCTTTCTCATACATTGCATTGTGTGTGGTAACATGTCAGTGTTGGCCAAGTTTGATGAACAGCCTGCCATAAACTGATAGAATTCAGATTCTAACGATCTTTTGTGTGTTTCTCAGCACCTTTTTTTTATTGCTCATGAAGTGATAATGTGTTTTTCATCTTAAGTTACTACCGAGTCTTGATATTCTACATTTAATTTCAAGTGGCATAGGGTTCCAACGATTTATTATAATGTTTATCCAACCTTCATAACATCAAAAATTCATTAGGAATTTCTCAGTGACCATTTACTGTTGAGCAGTTTATTCAGTTATTGTTCTATTTTTGTATGTATTGTTATATATGACACTGCAAGTAGCCCTTTTGAATAGCAATATTGAACTTGCAGGTTGAATGGGATGAGATAAATGCTGCGTGGGGCCAAGCCTGCCTTCTCCTACATACCATTTGTCAACATTTCATGCCAAAGTTTCAGTATCCTTAGCTGTGATCTTCTTATGCAATCAATCTTTCGTGTTCAATAATCAACACTGGAACCTCATATCGTGTTTTAACTTTTAAGGTTTTTCTCCAGAATTGAGGACAGTGAGCTAGTTAGTTGGAGGATGAACCTCAAGACTTGAACATCATATCTTGTTTCAACTTTTAAGGTTCATTTGAACTTTAAGAAGCATGGTTCATAACATTATTTAGAGGCCAAAATTGCAAAAAATCAGCCTGAACTTTTGGAGGGGATAGTGGACAATAGCTTAAAGTTACACTTACACCAATAGGCCCAATTGTACTGTGATCGCAGATAGTAGCCCAAAACTAGTTGACGATGTGATTTTTCTCTTTTTCACAAAATTCATTTTCTGCTTCTTTATTTTTTATGTTAGTATGATTATATATATATAATGCATTGTTTGGAAAAGAAAATTTGTGAAATGGTATTCCATATAATGTAGGCCTTGATATATCATCAATGGCAACCCGTGTAACCTCATTATTGGACTCTTGTGCTTAGTGAGACTCAGGCTAGCATTCACAGCTCACTAAATAGTTGGGGCTATTTTGTGCAAATTTGGAAGTTTGGGCTGTTATCTACCACGACAAAAGCGCAGGTTCCCTCCCACGGTTTGGCTTTGCTTATGTAAAGCGAAATGGTTTGCTGTTGACATTATTTAGCATGCTAGTATTATTTTGCTTAAGCATTGATGTGGCAATTCGGTTATAGTATTGCTGAATACAGGAAGATTGTGTAGTATATTCTGGTTGAAGTTGAACTATCAAATAACATAGCTCCCCAAAAGGAAAAGAACACAACCGATTAAAGTGGTATATGTTAATGATATAATAGTTATATATATATATATATATTTATTTATTTATTTATTTATTTATAGATTTTCCTCTTGGGGATTAGTGATATGAGAAACAATAGCCCATAATTTGTTCTTACTTTATATTCCTCATTGCTCTAGCATAGCTTATACTCCAATATACCTAGTTTGATGTATGCCATTATTCACTGAGATAACTATACTTTTGTTAAAGTTCTCCTTAATCTATTAATCTTCAGTTACAGAATCAAGATTCTACCGATGGGAAGTTATCCACGGATTATGGACACGAGCAACACCACATATGAGCTGTAAGCAACAAGAAGTTCCCTGTACTGCATCCTTTAGGTTTTCAAGATTCAAATTATAAGCTAAATAAGCTTATACTTACTTGAGTTTTCCTTCTAATCCTACATTAATATTGGCTGCTGAAGCTTGAATTTGGTAATTAATTGATTTGGTTACTTCCTAGGGTTGGGCACTCTTTTTGTTGTAAGCATCATAATAATGAAATCGTAATAATGAACTTCTTTACTAAGATCATTTTTATTTAATTTTTTAAACAAAAGTAACAATAACTAGTTTGCTTGCTACAAAGACATTTTAGACTAATCAAGACTTCAGATTATGCTGATTACATGGAACATGTTTATCAATGCAATTCATTTCTTCTTGTAGGTTTGGCCCTGTAAACTTGTTTTGGAGCACCCGCTATGACAAAGCAATGACACTGTACTTAACATGTTTAAAGGACTTTGCAGAGTTTGCTAGGATGAAGGATCTAGAGAATAACATACCCCAAGATAAATGCTTTAAGTTGCCATACAAGTAAGCCCCCTATCTGATTGCAGTAATTGTATAAAGGTTATGCCTATCTTAATTAGATTTTCTGTATATTGGGAAACTGTGGCTTTCCGTTAATAAACTATCCAGTTGGTAAGAATATCTTTACCAACAAAGCTAAAGCAAGTTATTGCATTTCTGAAGTTACTTTTAGTCGTCTTAATATTTCTGTCATAACATCTGCAGGATTGAGAATGACAAGGTTGAGACCTACTCAATCACACAAAGCTTCAACAAGCCAGAGAATTGGACCAAGGCTCTCAAGTATACTCTCTGCAATTTGAAATGGGTTCTCTACTGGTTTGTCGGTAACACAAACTTTCAGCCTCTTTCAGCTGTAGCCCCTTCCCAAGCTGAGTTTCCGTCTTTAGCTGGTTCACAGTCACACACAAGACGGCCTGGTAGTTCAAGCTCTAGACCTGATTCTCGGAAACCCACTGGTTCATGATGTTACACTATCCAATATATACTCACATGTACATAGAAGCAAGGACAAATGATTTTCTTGATCAAAGATGAACAAAATAGCTCTTACTCGTTTATCACTAAAACTGATATCCAGGTTTGTATATGAATTTCCAAGTCGGTGCTTGTCAATTTCTAATTGTGCATTTGTCAGATCATTCGATTCAGCTCATGAAGAAGTCCATACTTGATCCCGGAAACCCCCAACCGATACAGCATACTGCTCGCTGCTCAGCCGCCTTGCCCCCATGTGTTTATTGCTTGTTTAGTTTACGGGTACCGTAATTCTTGCCAGAAAATATTGCCTCTCAAAACAGTGCTTCAAAACACCGAAAACGCATGACTCTTTTCTTGTGAGGTTCAAGGAAACAACACCCTATCATCTATATAAACATGGGTCCCTAGTTTCCAAAATGATCATACAAAACTGCAAGCCAGAAACCAAAAAGTAGTTCCTTTCAAAGTTAACTTCCTTTCCACATACACCAATGGCGAAATTCAGATTTTTAGTTGCTGTTGTTGCGCTCTTGTTCTCGAGCATAGCCCTCGAGCAGCTGGCCTCTAAGTGTATGGGAAGCGATACCAACAGAAGCAACAGCAGCATCATCTCTTGTGGCTCTGTCACATCGAACCTCGTACCTTGTCTGAATTTCATCACTGACAAGGTGGCTACACCCTCAAACGGGTGCTGTGTTGGGGCGAAGCAAGTTGCTGAAATGGTTCAATCTCCATTCGATAGACAAGGCACGTGCGAATGCATCAAGAACGCGTTGAAAAATATGGTTAACGTCGATTACAATCATATTCCCGAGATTCCTCGGATCTGCAAACTTAACATCACGTTGCCTCCCATTAAAAATGACACCGACTGCTCGAGGTAAAACTCTCTATCAGCACCATTTTTTTTCAGTAGCTAAACCTATGCAATATAAACATTCTTCGGCTTTTTTCTGTCGTATGGGCTCTTTTGACATGGTATGTGTTGTCCTCTTTTTGCAGCATTAAAATGGAAAACCTGTTTGCTTGATGAAGATCGAAGCAAGAGTGTATAATGTAGCTTTGATATAATAAAGAATCGGTATCAAAATCCTTACAAATTTCGTTTGATTCGCCTTGGCGTTCCTCATTCAAGTGTTTGTAATCTAATCTACATGTTGTAATTTGTGTGGCAGGATTTTCTGAAGCTGGTTTTCAAGGCTGGGGACCTAATGTTGTTAATTCTGCTGATAAAAGTTGTTGTACTGAACTTACCATGTATTTAAGCAAATCCTGGATTAAACTCAAATCAAAATAATATTCCTGAATATGCATATTTACCTTGTCTGGATGACTTGACTTGATCTAATCTGATGATTTTGGTTGAGGAAACCGGTAGACTCAAAAACTGATTAAATTGTCATTAGTGAATAGTATTTTGATTAAAAAGTTTTGAAAAAAGAGGGGCATTCCGAGAATCGAACTCGGGACCTCTCGCACCCAAAGCGAGAATCATACCACTAGACCAAATGCCCTTCCGTTATTACAACCTCAATTAATAATTAATGTTTTAAGTTTTTTAGTAGGTTCACCCAAACAAAGCCTTGGCTCGAACCTGGCTCTTTCCCAGCGACAAGTGATTGGGTATTTCATGATCTTGAACACGTGCAATCAATTCGTATTTGAGAAATTTATTTAGATTAGCAGTTTCTAATTGATAGTCCATTTCCATTTCCTTGCAATGCACACACCTGGTGTATTTGTATATAACAATGATAATACAAAGCAGACGCCCTCTCCTAGCTCTAGATTCCTTTTCTGGGAACTAAATTCCGGCCCTTGAGATGGGGCATGCCCAGAATATGGACATTATTGATTCCAGCTTCATCGTCAAGATGGAAACAACCCAGAGCATGAGCTAAAGCACCTTATATATCAATTAATTTTACCTTGTTGATACACGAGTGCAATTTTGATTCATAAAGTATGTTAGGATGCATTTACACTGTCACCATCATCAACCTAAAGAAAGACTTTGACAATGGAAAAACCTGAGCAAGCTTCCTACTCCCTGCGCGCCAGGTTCAGCGCTATCTGTAATGAAAGCACAGGTTCTCACAACAAGCTGCGAAATACCAAGTCCATTTCCAAAACCATAATCTCATCATTTAAGCTATAGGTTTACAAATTGCCATTCACGGGCTGGCTACAGAATCGACAGGTCGATGACCATTTTGATTTTCAACTCCATTCTTATTATATTGAATGGACTTTGGGGAGAAACAAAATGTTAATGATTAAAAAAAAATGAAACAACAAAGCCCATTTGATGATTCAAGATGAACTAAAATCTCCATAATTATATGGAATCAGCATAGCCAACTTCTATAATGACATAACTAACCTTCCAAAAACTGGAATCGGATCTATTTGGTGCGTAGACCTGGGACGTTCTTGAGACCCATCTTACCGAGTACCATTCTAGAGATGGCGGGGGGAACATCTAGTCCCATGCAGCGACTGAAATCATTGGCCAGCTCAACGAGCCTGGTTTTGTCCCGCCCTATAATCTTGTTGGAGTTGTAGTAGCCAAGCCAGGCCTGGTATGCCGATTCTTTGCTCTTCATTTCGATTAGAGATAGTGCTCTCTCAACCTGTTGTTAAATTGCATTACAGCAACGGAGTTTGTTAAGGAGTCAAATTTTGATTTTCAACCAAGCCAGAAAAAAGTGATTTGCGGTTAGTCCTTACTTTTCTGTTTGCGTCTGGATCAACTGTGGGTGCTGGAGCTTTTGTGATGGGCAAGTCTTTAATGGACGACAAGAAAAATTCTTCCCACTGTGCCAGTAGAAGGATGCCATGACCTTCTTTGCCTTTACGACCAGTTCTGCCAAGCCGGTGTATGTATTGCTCTCTATCAGATGGCAGCCCCAACTGTAATAAACAAGGATCAGGCATGTCATTAATATAACTTTTGCTACTGGGAAGAGGGAAACCATTTGGAAAGTCCGAAAGTCAGACTATAAAGGCATAGATATGTGGAGTGAGAAACGCTAATTCATGGCATTGTTTAAGGTTCCATGAACCCCCTTTTTACAAGATGACAGTCAGTTGAGCCTCGGAACCAATTAAAACAGTACCTGTATAACGAGGGTAACGTCTGGATAATCAACCCCACGTGCTGATACATCAGACGTAACGAGAATGAGACCCGTTGACTTCCGGAATTCATCAGAGACTCTGGTTCTATAGCTCTGTGTCTTCCGAGAGTGAATCTCACGCACATTCAAGTTAAGTTCTCCGAGAACTTCAGCTACAAGTTTGGTGACCATGGCAGTAGTACAAAATACAATAACCTGGAAAAATGGGGAAATTTTAAAATTCTCAAACAGATTTCATAGAGATCCTAGACTTTGAATAAAAGAAATTACAACAAGGCAATAGGAAAACATTTGTCCAAGCTTTTCTTTGAACTATTAAAACTCACAAGAAATACCTTATAGTTGGCATCACCAGATATATGATCCTTTAAAATAGCATACAGCAGAGGGAAATGCTTCTCCAAAGGAGCTACTAAATGCATCTGCCTGACCTGAAAATTTAGTGCACTTTCTAAATAATTATTATAAGAACTAAGGTTTTGTGAAAACTGTATAAATAAAATTCACCAATAACCCACCTTTGAGTGTGTATCCTCAGCACCCTCTTGAACTGTGTTTATAAACTCGTGATCTCTTTTCAACGCAACATGGGAAATTTGACGCACCTACAATTCGGGGAAAACAGTTCCTTTCTAGTAACTTTCCCCCACTTGACAAGGGACAAGAATACATTCCATGGCAGATAAAGGAACTAACCTCGTCAGGTATTGTGGCAGAAAACAAGAGAGTTTGTCGCTGCTTTGGGACAGCAGAAATGATCCTTTCAATGTCTCTACGGAAACCCATGTCTAAAAGATGATCAGCTTCATCTAGGACAAGGACTTTTACACCCATGAGGCGTGTAGCGAACCCTGCAGTATTCTCAATATGATCTCTGAGCCTTCCAGGAGTAGCTATAAGAATCTGTGTTGAAGTTCAAGTTTAACTAACATGTCCTATGCAATTTATGAACGATGATGCATCCTCGGTCCAAATGAAAACTTCCATTAAGAATGGTAATGTAAAGCCTAGAGTCCTAGACACCATTTTCAATTGGTTCTTGATCTTCATGAGACTAAGAATTATTAACATATAAAACTAGTGTTTGTCCTAACAATTAAGCTTTCAAACTTATCCAGTTCTCAACTATCAAAACCTGAACTATTGGTGAAAATCGCGTTAGGTTTGCATTTAGGTTAGGCCATTTCGGTTCTGGGTCATTTCATATTTGGGATGATATTGGCCACGTTGACTATTCGAGTCAAGTCGGGTCAGGTTGGTTCAGCTATTGATTATGTTTGATGAAGTCGGATTTTTCAGTTCAACTGAGAACCAGTTTAATTGGGTGTTGTCCGCATCATTTTATCGATTGAATCAATTTTAGGGTCATTTGGGTTTATAGCCATATTGGTTGGGACTTGGGACTTGGGAGTTTTTATAAAATTTGCTTGTTATCTTTTTGCAACGCATGGCTTGTAAATATTTATCTTTTAATAAAATGTTATTTGGGGATGCTGCTGTTTCGTTATTTGATCTACCGTTAGTTTTAGGAAAAATCGACAAGCAGCCTGTGCTTCTACATGTTCTGTTGGTACCCAAAACATTTATGAAAATTTATGTGTCACCCTCGTGTTTTCCATTCTCTATCCAAAGTTACCCGAACCGTTAAATTAAAGCTATTTTTTTTAAATGCCTCAGAGTTCTCCATAAAATAATGAAATAAAAAAAGTATCCTTACTAGATGAATGGATAATTATAAGGACCCTTCTAGTTTTATTTTATGTTTCTTTTAAAAAGAAATTTAGAGCTATAAAAACAAAAGAAAAGTTTGTAATACTTCATTGAAACCCCTAATGTCACAAACTAAATGTTCTAAATATCGGATATATATATTAAGGATATTTGGAATCCGATACGATATGAGCATATGAGTTAAAATTTATCGGTCAACGCATTAAAAAGGGTCAACAATGATATTTAGCGATATATCGACAATATATCGGTGATATTTAATACATTTTGCAATGCCAATATTATTTTTTTCAAGTTTATTTGAAAATCTTGAAGTATAGTTTTTCACTACTTAAGCATTTTTTTTGTAAAAGTGTATAAATGTATAATTTTGACTAAAAATTAGATTATTTTCCCTCTTTAACCGATATGACCCTGATAAGCGATATTTAGACCTTTGAAACTAATCTCAACCCTAGTCCATTAGTAAACGTTGAAATTCTTCTTGCTAAAAGTAAAGAAAGCTTTTCGGTTTGGATTGAACTAATAATGATGCTGTAATGATGCTCATCAGATAAATACTACATCCAAAGTGAAGTACCTGACAAGGATTTGCTTGCATGCGTTTCTGCTCAGCAGCAAGATTGGTGCCTCCAATCACAACTTGAACCCCAACAGAGGAATGATATTTGAGAAGAGTTTTTCCTTCAGCGGCAGCTTGACATGCAAGCTCCCTAGTTGGGCATATAACAAGCACAAGAATGGGTGGTCGCCTCTGATTATGATCAGCTCGTGGTGAGTTTACCACGACTTCAATCGATGGAAGCTGAAAAGGAAGGTTAGCACTTGTTAAAGAATGAAATTATGAAACAAGATGCTAAAAAAATTGTTTTCTAAGTGTTTCCTTCCTTGATAACAAACAGACAAGAAAACTGACCAAAAATGCCACCGTCTTTCCGGTGCCTGTTTTAGCCTTTGCCATTACATCTTTACCTGCCAAGATCAGAATAATAGATGTTCAGCCAACCACAGTGGACTTTTCATTCAACAGGGTTAAGAAGTAAGAACTGAACAAGGAACAAAAGAAAATGTGTGATATCAAAGGAGTGTGTCCACAGGATACAAACCATACAATAATTTTTGCTGTTATGAACCTATCACCCAAACTCCAAACAAAACACCTTCCTTCCCAACAAAGAAAGAGGTTTACACCTTAAATGTATAGAAGTAAACATTTTTATCATACGGACCATTTAGTATAGAAGGTAGACTCGCTTCCTGCACCACAGTCATCTTCTCGTATCCAATGTCCTTAATTGCTTTCAGTGTCAAGGGTGAGATAGCACATTGATCAAACCTGCAAACATATTTGGATTTCCACTTAACCTTTCAAAATAGAAATACAAATACAAATAGACAGAGAAACCAGCCAATAGAACATGAAACACTTTAACCTAAAATGCAAACTACAAACAAATAAGCCCTAAATAACAATAAGATGTGGATTCCTTTGCAGCCATCTAAAACAGTATGATAGAATGTCAATCCTAACAATTGTCAATAAGTAGATAGATATTTTGTAATCCTTACTAATCCCAGTCCCCACCAGTTATTCCATCAAAGTTCAAACTTTTAACATACCCATGGTTCACATAATCACAGAGAAAGATGCCTCTCCAGTTACCAAGTTACAAATTTTGCTTGAATAAGTGACAGATAACAACAAAACAGTAAGACACCATACCTAGTTTCAGTTAGATAAGAGTCATCAGCCCCAGAAGAACTAGGCATACCACTTTCTCCCTTATCCTCCCTAAGAAACATAGAACTTCTTCTTCCAATCTCAATCTCATCTCTATCACCATCAAGATCAAGATCACTATCACTATCCTCCTCCCCAATCAAATCCATGAAACCCGACACCGTCTTCTTCTTCTTCTCATCCACCACGAAAACTGCTTGTCCTCCCCTACCACTGTCAGCCCTATCCCCAACTCTCCCACCACCTCCTCTTTTCCTCCCACTACTTGACCCTCCTCTCATCCCACCTCTTCCAGGACCTGTTCTACTCCGCAAACCCGAATCTTTCTCATCGTCTCGGCCATTTTCTTGATCAAACTCACTCCCAAATCGCTTACCGAACCTCGGATTACTGGTACCCAAATCGTTGGAACCCCCCCTTCTAAAATTCCCACCTCTTCCCCTCCCGCCCCAGCCGCCCAAATTACCCCCCCTGCTCATCCTTTTCGTGTCACTCCTGTCTCTCCCTGTATCCCCAAATTCATTTCCATTACCACTGAAATTCGCATCTTTAACCCTCTTCTTCGTCACGGGCGCGGCGTCTTCACCCGTGAAAACCGAACCCATACGGAGCTCAGAGACCCAATCGCTCAGCTGGGTCTCATTTGGGCCCCTGGACGCCCGATTGGAGCCCGAATCGAATCGGACCCGGGTGGTGAGCCCACGGTACCTGAGCTTGAAGGGGAAGACCCGGGCGAGGATAAGAGTCGACCCGGAAGGTTTGGGGGTCGGGTTGAGAGACGGATGGGGAAAACGAGAGGTGGGTAGAAAGGAAGAAGGTAGGAAGGACACTGGCGAGGCCCTCACCGTTACAGGCATTATAGTATTACAACCTCACTGACACCCCCTTTTAATATGGGGAAGTCACCGCCTCCAATTTCAACACTCCTCCAACTGAAACTCTCAAAAATGGTGGGTAGAGACCAGAAAAGAGGAGATGGAGGAATGAGGATAGGGTTTTAGGGAGGGTTTATAGGTTGGAAATGGGAGGCTATTTTGGTTCGGTCCCGACAATTGGATCAATCGGATAGAAATACACTAGAATTGTGATCGGATTGAAGTTCTCGGCTATACGTGTGTTTTGATTTGGAGGTTTTTATTTTAATATGAGTTAGTTTAAAATGAGATAACTTAGCTTCGCGTTTGGATTTAGACGGAGAAAGGTAATAATTATCTTAAAAAATATAATTTATATTTAAGTTAAGATTTATGGATCATTATTATAATAATTCTCATTCTTTTCCATTTTGAATACAAAATTGTTACATTTTCCCATATTATATTCTCTAATTTTAACGAGAGTAACTATTACCTTTTTTTTTTATGACGAGGAATCCACATTTTCCTTCTTCTCCATTTTCCTTCTTCTTCTCCATTTTGCATACAAAATATGTTACATTTCCCCGCATTCTATTCCCTAATTTTAATGAGAGTAACTATTAACTCTAGGATGGTCTAATCAAATCTCCACCCTCTTCTCTAAGCTCATAAAAAAAGGATAATCATATACATTTAATATCTTTCATTTCCATTCCCCTTTTATATAAACAAACGAGCCCTAAAGCTCTGGTTTTTTTTTATTTTTTTTTTGATAAGGAAATAATTCGAGGCCGGACATGCCCGAACCTCGAGAGGCCGACAAAGTCGGCAGACGGCAAGCCGTCTAAACATACAACAACGAAATAGAAAATATAACATAAAATACAACAAAAGAGCACCCAAATAAACCCGGAAAAAACCCAAGACCTAAGCAAACTAGCGGACACAACATCGAGAGGAAGGAAGCCGTCGTGGAGAAGTGGATAGCGAGCGCATGGGACAACACTAGCTGACACGATGTCTCGCCGCCGGAAAGACGGAAAGCAGAAATCCTCGTAAGGCAAAGACGGCTCCTGGGGAAGTGTGGATCACACGGCGTTCCCCCCACCTAAATGAGGGATCTTCGGAGACCACAAACACCGCCAACACGATCACGTCGATCCACATTGAGCATTCTCTAATTTTTCTTTCTTTCTTTCCTTTTTTGCCATTTCATTATTCTTTCTTTCTAAAACTCTCTCCCACGATCTAATGAGAACCCGTCGGCAACCGGTACGACCAGGAGAGATTGGAGTGGGAGACGATCCTGGAGTTTCGATTGATGCTTTTGGTTTCGATTAGGCCCTAAATTGGGAATTTCCGGTATTAATTGGGCATGGAAATTGACGGATTTGAGATCTGATCGTTGGAAGCCCCTCCTGATGGGTGTTGATTCTCTCTTCCCATCTCGAACAACAACAATGGCGTCCCCTGCGAGTCTTCCGTGTTCTTCCTCCGCCATCGGTTGTCAGCCGCCAAACGATGCTCGTATTTCCTATAGAAATCGAAGCTTCACAGTTTCTCTTCGCTCCTTAGCCTCGATGAATCTCAATTGCTTCCCTCGTGTCTCTGTTTGATTGTCTGTATTTTGATGACTGCGCCTTTGTCTATAAGGTTTTCTCCCTCCTTTAATCAAAATTTACATCTCCATTTTCAATTTGTTTGGAATATATATGCGGGGAATACAGTTCAGTTTGAGTATTCCCTTGTTGAGATTTGTTGATTTCTTTTTATAAAGGATGATATGAACTTCTGTGTTTTTTTTTTTTTATCTTTGTTCTTATTGGAATAGAGAAATTAGAGGATCACTTCATTTCCATCTAAAGAAGAGGGAAAACCAACCGGAAATGCAATTTTATCAAATGATCCAGGTAGCTCCAAAAAGGATTATGTGTCTTTCAACCGTTGGCAATTCAATTCAAGGTTTTGTAACTTCAGATTTTGTTTTATTTGAAAATCGATTAATGGGTTTATTTGAAAGATAGATTGTGTTGTTCAAATTTGCAGGTCCGATGGAGCGCAACTGCATATGGTAAACATCCAATTCCAGAAGAGGATGAAATTGCCGAGTATAAGTTGGTTCTATTGCCTTTATTTCAAATGTATATGTAGTTGATAATGCCATGGGAGCTTGTGAATTTTAGCTAATTGCTATATATGTCGATTTCAAGCCCGACTTAGCTAAACGTCTAGCTAGATTTGTTTTCGGGCTGGGTTTGTTGATTTGTAACTTGGGATTTTTATGTTTGAAACTTTTGATTTGGGTAGTCCAAGCTGGGAGGCAAGGGAGGCTGGACGGAATTTATGACCTTCTTTTTCCCCTCTCTCTGGATGCGGTGCATAGAAATCGGAATGCTAAAGTTGAATTAACCATTTTGATTTCTATTAGGGAATTATTTTAATGATTTTGATGTTGATAATCTTGTGTATGTTAAACTGTTTGATTTTTGTGGCTGAGTGACCGGTTCTTGCTCTCTGGATTGCATACTCAAATCTCCAATGAAAGAAATAACGTAGAAGATTCAATGTGTATGTTTATAAAGGTTTCCCTGATAAAGGTATGGTAAGATTATTGGACAATTGAACTTGATTTGGTTGAGTAGCTTTGAGTGTGAGTAATTAGGAAGCCATAATAAGGTCATGTCTTTGTGATGCTTTCCATTGGTGGTGTACCTTGCTTGAAATTGAAGATGATTCTTCTCCCTCATTTTTTCCTCCCGAAAACGACGTGCTAATATTTATCTTGCTTGGCATTTCAAAATGTTTGTTGTAAGCCTCTTTCCAGTATAAGGATGATATTCTTTTTCTTTTCTCTTCCTAACTTCCAAAGTTTGATGTTGGTGCAAGCAATATTGGACACTTATGATTACTTGAACACTGACTGTACATTCATTTTCACAGAGAAATTGTCCAAGACTTATTGTTGTCCTCACCTTGATGGTTGGTAATACATGAATATGACAATTTGATATTGTATTGTTTGTGCCATCGTCCATTAGGCATGCATGAAGATTTGCACAAAAGTTGGACCCTTCTTCAATCTAATTTAATTTAGCTCTTTTGAGTTATAATTTGAACTATATATTTGATTATATTTGGTCGTCCAGATTTGCACAAAAGTTGGACCCAATTGTTTGACTGTTGATTGATTTTGTGTCAATATATGTTTTTTCTATGATTGACGGCTGTGTTTGTGTTCATGGTATCTGTGGTGTCTGTGTTTGTGTTCATGGTGTTTGTTGATGTGTTTGTGTTTTTGCATCTTGCTGGTGTGCTCAAACATTAAATTGTATAATTTTTAGAGTTTTAATTGTGTCAAAGGTCATGTTTATCATACTAAGTTATGTAATTCTGGAATGTTATTTTCGAAATCTAATTATGTCCTGAGTTCTTCTTGGCAGACACTTTATTAGAGGATACTATCTGCAAAGAGAAACTCTTATTGCACTAAGAGAAGATGGAGATCTTCAAGTGACAGTATTCCTAGTGACGTTTATTCAAGGTAATCCCATCAAATTGCTTATTTTGCTACTTGACTTTAATTGAATAATAACTTGAAAAATGTATTGTGCCTGTTACAGGTTTATGAATGCATTGTACAGTTTACTAGATGGCACAGCTGATAATCCAAAATTTGAAGATGATTGTCATGCTATCATTGGTAAACAGTCATATGTACTATATATTCACTCTAGACAAATTGATATATAAGCTTGTCAAAGAGGTAACATGAAACCTTCTTTCATCAAAACTTTTTCATTAAGGACAACATAACAAAATTTTGCTTTTATCCTTCTCAGTTGCAAATAGTTGCCTCCGATGAAACGGATAGCAAGCTCCTGCATTTATACTCATATGAAAATTCACGTAAACCAGTGAGATCTGCTGATGATGTTTATCAAGAGAATGTCCGAGTTCTTCTCCATGATGAGAACATGTATCGAATTGAAAGTGTATGATCCTCTCTCTATTTCTCTGTTATTTTTCTATAGGACACATGAAAATAAATTTTGGATAACAAGCTCAAATACCAAAAAGTGCACACTGAACATGAAGTTAATGGTTGTCTCCTACTTTTAACTATTGATTTTAAATGCTTTTGGCTCTATTATATTGTTGCAGCGATTGGGCACCCCATCCCGGTCATCCATTCAACTAATGGACAATGAAAATGATAAGCCTAGAATTCGTGGCGGTCTCAATAGAGCCGTCATTTGCAGCGGTTGAGATATTCTTGAAGCCGTATGACTTCATCAAGTGCTGGTTTCTAGTGAAGTTTGACCTCGGGCGGATGAAGATTGTAGTTTACTAATACAAGTGATGATTTGCTTTTCATAAATTTAGGGAAATATTCCACGAAATGTGAGGCCTTGGAAGGAGCTGAAGTTGCTAACGCTTTGGAGTACAAGATATCTTCTAATACATTCAAGGTAAGTATATGTTCTAGATAAATTGAATTCTAAATAAATTTAATTTTAAAATTTAAACATCAACCCAAAATAAAAGATCCTAACCACTTTATATTAGACCTAAAAATCAGCACGCACATATCACTTTAAGCTTAGCTTTTTTTGTAACTGTTTTATAGCATCCATTTAATATTAGTGGGTAGTTATTTTTTTAACTTTTGTTTTCACTTTCCAAAATATGTGAGATTGCTAAGGTTTGCTTTGTACTTTAAATTGTCATGCGGTTAATCAAATTATTAAAAAAAAATCCAAGTAACATTCCTATATGATTGCCGAGTTATTTTTTTTAACTTCTATTTTCACTTTCTAGCTATGTAACTAGCTTCTCTTTTCCTCTTTATCTCTTTCACCAGCAAATGCTTACTCCTTCTTTTTGTCTTTCGTCTCTTTTGTTCCCTTCTTCTTTATCTCTTTCGTGTCAAGTTTGTTGTTTAGGTTAAACATGCTTCCTCGTTCTCTTATTTATGATGGATATCATTTTTGTTGTGGCAATTTTCGTATTGAGGCATTTGCTACTTACTCACAAGATAAGGATTCAAGTAACCTTTCTATTTCATATTATAATTTTCTTGATCATGATGAATTTGCATTAGTATATCTAGATTCATTTTCGTGGGATGGGAATGTAGTAACTAGGCAAATGATTCGAGCTATATTGACTGCGTGTAATGTTCTCAATTGTCTTTAAACTCTATATGCAATAGATTACATAAATGATTATATAAATGAGTAGGCCGGGATGTCAATTTCACCCGCACCCGGCGGATATCCGTCTCACCCGACTCGAAAAAGCGGGTGAAAATCCGAAATAAAGCAGATATTAAATGGGTGATGGGTCGGGTCGGATTCGGGTGAAGACATTCCCCACCCGTTAGGGGTGTGGATATCCGGGTATCCGAGATGAACTAGTTAATCGTGTCGGGTACTCGAAACCGTTTAGCTCGAAATGGCCGAACCGTATACGAACCGCCTTAACCCGAGTACCCGACACGGTTAAGCTATTCGATTCCATGTTGGATACTTGGGTTATCCGAATCAAGTAACAAAGAGTAACAAAGAGAACGATATGGTTTGTGACGTCAGGGAGGAAAAGGGGGAGTCTCAACTCAACACACTTCAATTCCTCTAAATTTGACGTAACAATAAATGAAACCTAATTGAATATTTAAACTAAACCCTAATTACTAATGGACCTAAATAACTAATGGGTTGGACTTCCTATGCAAAGAAAGTCCACACCTCTTATTAATAATGATACTTAAAATAGAAATATGTTTTATAATAATGAATGCTTTATTAATGCGACATCAAAGTCGTATCCTACGGGGGTTGGAACACATCATTCTCCTCCCCTTGAGAGGGAAGCGTCCCCGCTTCCTCGTCCAGTGATAGAGAGTTGTCATAAAATGGAAATGTGACACGGGACGAGACATACCATCGCATCTTCAATGGTGGGATCCACGGTGGCGCCTTCTTGTCGAACTTGAGGAGGATATCATTCTCCTCCACTTTTCCTTGCACCAAATCAGCGATAACCAGTGAGGAAGGCACATCATCCATGAAGCAACACGACGGAGAAACGGTTGGAATATGTGACAGAAGAATTTGAGGTCTAGCTAGCAACCTAAAAAACAACACCCTTTTCTTTAATAAACATAGAGCCAACATTCACCCAAACCTCAGCCGTCGGAACTTCATGAGTATGTCCAAGAGGTACAATCGCTAACTCTTCAAACACGTCATCAAGTACCTTCTCCTCATCAATAGAATCAATTTGTGCGTCTGGAACATTCCCACTGTCTGGTTGCATCACAAATTCGGAAGCCTTCCCCAGAGAGTCTGGTAGTGTATGACATGCATCAAATTTGGATTGCAATTCAGTGACAAGTTGTCGCAGGGCTTGGATCTCACTCTGCTCTTGGCTCAACTGAGTCTCCTGGGCGACGAATTCGGGAACAAGCTTTTCCCCGGACTCGCAAACGTTTGCAATATCAACCTCTGTCAGAAGCGTAACTGATGGTGCAGAAGGCACTACCTTCTTTCTCATAAAACAAGAATCAGGAGAAATAGCATAATACTTCTTTCTCATCAAGGATTTCAAATACCTCCATTTGGTGATCGGAGCAAGACCAGCAGAAGCACCAGTACACGGCCTGCCTGCGAAAAAGGGATAATGCCCACTCTAGTTTCTCAGTCTCTGAAAGTCCATAATAATCAAGCACATACTCGGTGTTCGTCTCCCAATCCAGATATTCATCCGGATCGACAATTCCATCAAAAGTAGTCAATTCTAAACCATATTTAGCATCATAAAAATATGATTTCATTCACTGAGAGTATGGATCATAACGATAACGCTTCTCCATTGCATTAAAATGTCCGGAAGAGAAAAAAAAATTGAGATCGAAGGACTTACAAACCGGCTAGGCTCTGATGCAAGTTGATACGTACTCGACTCGGGTTGAGCGAGTACAACTCCCAATCGTCCGGCTTCAAGGTAAATCGATCGACCCTAACCAGTGAAGCTCACGTGAATTGGATATCCCAACCGATATTAATATTGCACTTTCGATTCCAATACGGTAACCTTGGAAATAACTAATTAGGCTCCTTTGACTTTCAATTGCAATTGAAATGCCTGCGGAGATACGCAATTTTAGAGTCACACGCACCAGATTGACGCTCGATTCCGATTGGCAACAGGCGGCAGTGATATGCAAGCTATCTAATTAATTAGCAATTAATTATGCAGATCGACGGAAGCAACAGGAGGATTGCGGTGGTGCGGTAGCAGCAGTACGATAACGAGGGCGGAGGCGGAGCTGTGACGTCAGGGAGGAAAAGGGGGAGTCTCAACTCAACACACTTCTTGAATTGGTAAATAAAGAGTGGCCATTCCGGGGTTCGAACCGGGGACCTATGAGTACTACCCACAAATCCTTTCCAGCGAGACATTCCGGAATGGTTACTCAACGCACTTCAATTCCTCTAAATTTGACGTAACAATAAATGAAACCTAATTGAATATTTAAATTAAACCCTAATTACTAATGGACCTAAATAACTAATGGGTTGAACTTCCTATGCAAAGAAAGTCCACACCTCTTATTAATAATGATACTTAAAATAGAAATATGTTTTATAATAAATGAATGCTTTATTAATGCGACATCAAAGTCGTATCCTACGGGGGTTGGAACACATCAGAACCGTATGCTCTTTCTTTCTGTCCTTTTTTTTTTCCCTATTTGTGCAGTGAAGAAATTTTCAGAGATGGCCATGGCAGCGGAGAAAATCAAACCTAAAAACGATTGAATGGGACACAACAACTATGCACAAATCACAAATTCACATTACAAAAACTCACAAATTCGCATATCCACTATAAAAGGAGGAAAAAAAACACTAACAACTCTACAAATTCGCACAAATTTGAATTGAGATTTAGGGTTTGTTTACTTTGACAAACTCGCACAAATCCCGACACCGGAGAAGAAGGGTTGTCGGCTGGCTCGGAACGGGAGAAGAAGAGCCGGAGAAGAGAAGAAGGAGGCTCACCGCTCACTGGCTGGAGAAGAAGAAGAAGGGTCGGCTGTTCTGCAGATCGCTAGTAGGATTTGAACCTGGGATGACTGGGACAAGGAACTGTGCTTATACCAGGTGAGCTAACAAATTTTATTGATACTCTTTGGACTTCATATATACTAGTACTATCATTTTAGTACCGAACCTAAAAAAAAATTAAACGGTTTATGTCGGGTATCCGACAAGGGAATTTGCCCGAACCGTTTAATGTCGTGTTTTAGCGGTTCGTGTCATTTTCGTGTCGTGTCTTTTCGGTTTCGGGTTTTTTCGTGTCATGTTGTCGTGTTTTCGTGTCGTATCAGTCGTGTCGGGTTTTTTTGCACACCCCTACCACCCGTCACCCAACCCATCACCCGACCTATCACCTAACTTATATTATATAATTATATTTTATATGTAAAATTACTAATATACCCCCCAAACCCTATCAAACACTTTCCAGTGAGTTGATTCTTCATTTCTTCTCTTCAATGTTCCTCTCTGCCGCCGTTTGAGATGAGCGAGCACCTCGTGTCACTCCTAGGCGTGGCCACGGGTTACGGGTCAACCCGTGACCCGCCGGGTCGTACGGGTCAACGACCCGCCGGGTTGCCGGGTAGGGGCGGGTAGCGGGTTAGGGTTAGGGTCGAGGGATGAGTGACCCGTGACCCGCCGGGTCGGCCTATTTTAAAAAACCGACCGTTGGATGTGGGGCCCACAGGTCGGAGCAATTTTTTTTTAAAAAAATATGGCCGTTGTAACTCGGCTCGGGGCTATAAATACCCGACTCCTCATATCACCAATCCCATCCACTCCATCAATCACCTATCATTCTATCAATTTGGTTTTCAGAAGCTCCTACGTTGTAATCATGTCCGGTGACAACCTCAAAGAGGCGTTGTTTGAAGATCACTACGATAAGGCAGATGTGCAACTCGATCGATCATTCGTAGCCGTTTGTCGTCATTGTGCTAAAAGGTACAAGATGCGGAATAACCTTGGCCATGGTAATTTGAAGTATCACATCACTAACAAGCACCCCGAGAAGATTAAGAACGATGGCGCTTCGGGCTCGAGTGGTGGTAAAAACTAGTCTATTATTCTTACGTCCTAACTCCTAAGTCTTAATAATAAGTAGTGACTAGTGAGTATTGTAGACTTGTAGTAATGTAGTGAGTTTATGTTATTATGTTATTATGTTATTATGTTATGTTATGTGAATCGGTGGATGTGAGTCGTGATTTGTAAACGTGTATTCGTATTTCGGTTTACAATAAACTTGTGTTTGAATGATTCAAAGAATATTGTTTTATAAGATAATATTTTTACTAATTACCTAACAACTTAGAAAAAATTACCTAAACAATATATATTACATTTAAAATGTTCAAAAAATAAAAATCTACATAAAATATATTGGAAACTTAATATATAAATTTAATTCAAAGTTAAGCTAGTTAACTAGTAGCCAAACACCACCCAAGGGGGAAAAAAAAAATTGAATCGGGGGGGCAACGGTCACATTTCCAACGGTCGACCCGTCGGGTCGAACGTTGGACCCGGCGGGTCGACCGTTGCCCAACGGCTCCATGGGAGGGAAAGGCTCGGTTTTGGCTCTATAAATAGCCCCTTTCCCTCCCAATTCCAACCCACACCTCACTCATCTCCTCTAATCTCATCTCAATCTCTCTAATCGCTCTAATCGCTCGATCTTGTCTCTCTCGTAATCTCCTAAGTCTCTTCAATTCAAAATGTCGGGTTTCATCAACCGAGTTACTAACCGAGTTACTAGGAGTCGCAAGAGTGTTAGTGGAGCCCCATCTTCATCGATCCCGAGTGTCGGAGGAGGCGGGTCGAACCCGGCGGCGGCACCAAGCCTTCGTCGAAGTGCATCGGTCTCGGCGGCGAGCGGATCCTGGCGTCGTCGAGATGATGCTCTTCTCGCCGACCACGTCGACGAGATCGAGGAGGAGGCCGAGCTCGAGGCCGAAGGGACCCCCACCACCCAAGCCGGAACTCCGACGATTCTGACCCAAGAGTCCGGGTTCCCCGCCGAAGGGAGCCAAGGAACTCCGGCCGATGGCGACCCTATTACTACGGCGGAAGTTCGAGCCGCTACTTTCAAGTATTGATTCACGAAGGGTCCTAGGGAGCCGGCTTGGGAGGAATCGAGTTGCGCCGCCAAGTGCAACTTTTGCTCCACGGTCTACAAGCACAAGAAGGGAGGCGGATATGGGAACTACGGTCGACATATCCGCTCGAAGCATCCCGAGAAGCTCGGCCTCGCCAAAGGGCAAACTCAACTAACCGGGTACGCATCTTCTTCCTCTCAACCCCCTGGTTTATGGTCTTATGATTATCGTAGTTGTAGTGATCAATATGCGGAAATGATAGCTGCCGAGGGTTTAGCTTATAGTTTTTCACAACGTTTATGTTTCAATGAATTTATGACGCAAAATGTTCAACCTGCATGGCAAGGTATTAGTCGAAACACAGTTAAGAGGAAAATAGTTAGACGATATAACACCCGTAAAAATGAATTAATTGAATATTTTCAAAAAAACCATGATTTACACGTTTCGATTTGTAGTGACATTTGGACCGACCATTGGCAACATCACGTTTACATGCCTACATCAAACATTTTTTGTTTTATTGCAATGAACGTAGCATTAGCCCTTCAAGACGGAGTTAACACGCCTTCCATTTCCCAAGCAACTATGGAGATGCGGCGGAAATGGATCGCATATTACAAATTTATACCCGACATTTTTCTCGTAGCGTGTTGTTTCGACCCTAGATATAAATTAAGCGGAGTTCAATTGTTTTTAGAAAACTATTATCCGACTTTAGGAATTGAGGATGATCCTGATTGCAATGTTACAATTATTGTTGCTAGAGTTAGAGGATTGTTAGAACAATTATATACTGAATATTCGACGGGCGATAGAGCGCCCTCCGGTCGTCCTCCTGTGCCTTCCGGTTCAAGCGGGTCACGAACCAGCATCACCGCTAGAACTAAGGCACTTGCCCGAGATATCTTTGGGTCAAAGAGGTCGAGATCTTCGTCGAGCCCCCACTCGGAGCTCGACGAATATTTGTCCACTAACTTTGATTTTCTCAGCGATGAAGAGGAAGATTTCGATGTCCTTGAGTGGTGGAGCCGACCCGAAAGACAAAGATTCCCGACATTGCAGGTAATCGCCCGACAAATACTTGGGGCACCTTGCTCCACCGTAGCCGTCGAGCAACTTTTTAGTCGCGGAGGTCAGATTCTTTTGGAGAAGAGATCAAGGTTGCTTTCCGAGAACCTCGAAGCCCAAGTTTGCCTTGCAGATTGGAAGAAGGCGGAGATGCGGATGCAGAAGAACAACTTGGGGACTGATTCCGAGGATGATGACGGAATAGAGACAGAGTCCGTTGGGAGCTCCATTGATGGCGCGGTCACAGATGGCTCAGGAGGTGGTGGAGGATCCGACGATCAAGAAGACTAGAAGAGGAGGTAACCGGGCCGGGGTTCAGACATACAGGTAAAAGAACTACGTGGACTTTGATTCCTCACCCCCGGGAGGATACGTAGGCAGTCGGGAAACCGATTCAAGCCCTTCTTCTTCTTCCTTCCCCCCCAAAACTCCCTAATACAAATATTGTACAACGTTTTAGACTTTTTATAAGTTGTAGACTTTTTAGTTATAAGATGTAATATTACATATTGTATTTTGCTGTAGACTTTTTAGTTTTGAAAATTATAAGATGTAATATTACATATTGTATTTTGTACATAAAGACTAAAGAGTCAAGTTATGATTTGTGAACACGAAAGGATATTTGTCAAACACATAGGCGTTCAATTTCCGTTTCCTTTCTCGACAAATTCGATCCGACAATTCAGATTCCGGGTCCGAAACAAGTGCAAACCCGTCCAACCCGGGTTCCAACTCGTCGGGTCGACCCAGCGGGTACCTGGCGGGTCAACCCGTCGACCCGACGACCCGCCGGGTGACCCGAACCCGCCAACCCGTGGAAATCCCGGGTTAGGGTTCGGGTCGCCTTCCCCCGACCCTTGACCCGGCGGGTCGAACCCGTCGACCCACCGGGTCTGACCCGTGGCCACGCCTAGTCACTCCTGAGTCTTCAATAGTTCGGACGTCTCAACTCACGTAATATTGAACAACTCTCAACTAATATTATTTTGATAAGCATATAATATTAATAGTATAATATTGAAGTTATTATTCTTATTTGAGCAACTTTACAAAGGTTATATTAGACACTACCCCACGTACTACATATGTTCAATTAGCTATAAAAACTTTAATTTGTGTTTTTCCCCTTCCCCATAAAAACAAATGTTGATATTAGTTAGCTAATACAGATGGAAGTTACCTCTTTAATTACATCTTCCACTCCCCTAACTAAGCTCATATTGAGATCTATTAACTTGTAACAACTCGGCCTACCAAAAAAAAAAAAAAAAACAAGTTCCCATTTGGTATAGTAACCATCTCCTTTGTCTTTTTTTTTTATTACTTTTCTAATTCATTACATGCTTTCTAGCGATTTCTGCACCTGTTCAAGGTATCAATCTACCTCATTTTGTTACGAATCATTGTTCAATGGTATGACTTATTGAACTTCTATTTTTCAGTTGATACTCAATCAATTTTCTAACATCCATCACAGAGTGCGCTGGTACGTTTACTCAGTTTGTTCAACAAACATGATGTGTTTGGAGTGAAAACCTTTCGATGTTTGTGTTGTTTTTGTTGAGTCGTAAAATTTCATGAATTTTATTACTCGTATTTTTTTGGGGATCATGAAATTAATTTAACTAATCAATTTCATCAAAATGGACTCTAAGTAGGCAGGCTTTTTAGCCCAAATAAAAACCCAAGCTTTTGTCCAAAGTAAAGCCCAATCTGAAGCCCAAATTGAAGTCCAAGCTGGCCCAAGTTTTATTCCATAAAACAATGGAATTAAAATAAAATAATATATACAGGTGAATGGATGGTCTTTCTCTACAAAACCAACTGCTCCCATCAAATCCCTTATCAATCTACATACACCCATGCTGCCATTCAGCAGATTTCAAACATACAAAAAAATATGAGAAATCTCAACTGCTCCCATCTATCCATCTGTAAAAGGAAGGCCATCACCTTCACCCTTTTCTCCCCTATAAAAGGGGCTGAGTTCACAACTTTGGGCTACTAGGGGGAGGGGGGGGGGGGGACGTACTCCTCTCTGCAAAACAAAACAAAAAGCAGAAAACAAAAGCTTAGCAAGAAGCAAGAAAAAAAAAGAGAGAGAGCAAAGCCCTAACAAAAAAATAAATGTCAATCTCACACACAAGAAAAAAAAAAGAGTTAATCAAGTGGCAATCCTAGTTGGTTATGTTTTCGATTCTTGAAACTCCACCCTCGACAACCTCGGCCTTGCGAGCTTGTTCGTGTGGTTTTGAGAGTTTTAGAATCATCAAACGACCCTAAGTCAAGGGGAGATGCTGCTGAAATTTCCCTAATTGGTCTTGTTGTTTTCGATTCTTGAAACTCCACCCTCGGCAACCTCGGCCTTGCGAGCTTGTTCGAGTGGTTTGAGTTTCAGAATCATCAAATGACCCTGAATCAAGAGGAAGTGCTGCCGGATTTTGGTCGGAATTCATAAGCAAGAAAATGCAGAATTTCCTAGACTATCACAAATGAAGGTGAACAAGGGACAAATACCCTGTCAGACAGCAGCACGAAATCAGACACCTTGAAGCTTAGCCTCTCTACACAAAAAAATCCAGCAGGGAGGCACTAGGTTTCAAGTGACCCAAAACAAGCCAAAAAGGCAAAGCAAACATGAACTGGGGATTTAAAAACTCCATCAGAAGGGTGAAAAATGCAATCGTAAATTGGGTATTTAAAAAATCAGGAGCTACTGGCAAACTGATGAATCCAAAATTAATATACCCAAATCAGAGGTAACCTATGCCTACCACAGATTGAGATTCCAATTAAACAGAAACAAGGGAAAAGGGGAAACGAACATACCTAGTTTGCGACGTCTGGCTCGTTTCCGTGTGGGAGTTGTAGCAACGTGTCCGAGCACTCAAGCGAGACCTGGCTGCACTTTTCTCCCTTCTTTAGGGCTCAAAGTCGAAACCCCTTTGTCAATTTAAGATGTCCCAAGCCCTGAACCTTGACTCTACCCAAACAGAAAGCATCAAAATTGCTCAAATTGCAAACCTAAAATCGCGAATTGCAAACGAAAATCAGGCAATCAATTGAACATCCAATTGGAGGCGGGTATAAGTAGAAATTCGAGATTTGGGGCACAAATCGCCTAAGCACCAAGCCAAAAATCGAAGTTGGAGGGTTTTCGAAAAAATAATTTAAGCATACCTAATTGGAGAGGTTCGAGTTGAAGTTGTCTTGGCTCAGTCTCGATCCGTTTCGCTCCTGTCCCGCTCTCCTCCGTGTCAATCGCCCAAGGCCGGGGCTCCAAGGTGGTGGGCTCAGTTTAATCGGGTGGAGTGTTGTTTGAGCTACCCTTCGTAGAAGGTGGGCTTGAATTTCATCCTCTGATGCATACAAGAAAACGAAACCAAACCCAAATTAAATCAAACAAACCAAACACAAAATCCAAAACACTCTGAACTACGTAAGGCTTGATTCTCTTCCAAGAGATACGTAGGCAACCCGTTAAAATTCGGGTGCAGCCTAAATCACCAAAACCACTCAAGTCTTGGTGTCAGTACAACTTCGAATCAAGAGGGTAACCAAAAGGGGTCGAACCTAAATATTAAAAATCAATTAAAATGTGTTGTACGATTATCGCGCATTTTTGTCCAACATGTTTTTGACACGCCCAGTGGGACCCTTTTTGCCTTTTCATCTCTTAGTTTTATTTGATACTAATATTTACTTAATCAGTTTGGTTGCAAGAAAAATGGTACCTCAAGTGATTGTCAACTTCAGCGAGCTTCCAGCAACCTTCATCATCAAAGGGGGTCATTGGATCAAGAAACGATCGTTTGAAGCACGTTTTGACATCACTCGGGATTCGTTGTCCGCAATGGTCCCGATCAACAACATATTTGGAGCTCTTCTAGTTCCGGAGAACAAGAAAATCGCCATTTGAGTGTCGAAGTCTCTTGCAATATTGTCAAGTGAAGGGGGAATGAAGCTTAAAGCCCTTCCAAGACATGGGGGCAGGAAGCTCAAGATCACCCAACCTGTCGACAACAAGCTATAAAACCATCCCATTTGCAACAAGATCAAAATGCAGGAGGAAGGTTATAGCGTCACCAAGCCTACCAACGAGGTCGTTCAAAGGCCTATCATTCGTATCATAAAAAAGAATGGTGGTCAATCGCGGCTTCCGGGCCACTCGTCTCTATTGCTAAGATTGCAAATAAATTCATGAAGAGAAGGGGACGCAAGTGCTGATCTCAATGTCGCAAGACAAGACCTCTTCTTGTGCTAGCTCGTTCATCAACTTTAGAGCGAGGCAATGCAACCCTTGCAAAAGATATTTTTAGCTCGCAAGGGGCAAAATAAATTCCTCTAGTGGCTTCTTCAAAAGAGATCCTCGTTGGGTCTATGCCTATCTGTCCGAAAGAGGTTGCACAAGTCAACATGACCTCATATTCGGAAGAGATGGAACCCAAGGCTACAGAGGTTAAGCCTTCAAGATCCAAGAAATACAAGGAGGTTCAAGAAACATGTCAAGTCTCCAATGATAATGCGAGGAAAAGAGACTGATTGAAGTTAATAAGTTCAAACACTTCAATGGTTGAATCTCAAGCAAACATCTCACAAGATGGACCAGAAGTGATGCCGGTATTGACTACCAGCACACCAAGTGTCGAGGAGTAGCTCATGAGTTGCAAAGAAAGCTTGATGAGAAAGATGCCCAAATTGCATCGCTTCTCGCCCAATTAAATATTCAAGCTCAAGAAAATAAACAAGAGAAAACAAGGTCGAATGGTGAAGGTGCCACATGTAGCGCATCGATCTCTCCACAAGAACTCAAAGAGATGATCACTCAAGGGATAAAAGAAGCTTATGCATTATAAAATCCGACGGTGTTTGGATATAGAAAGTCATATCCATCACACTATGATTCGATTTCGTTTCCCCCAGGCTACTAAAGACCGAGCTTTGAGTAGTCCGATGGCCTTCAAGGTTCACCCCACGAGCACTTAGCTCATTTTTATTCTGCTTATGGTGAAACTGCCTTAAACGATGCCTTATTAATTAGGCAATTTGTTCAATCTTTGAAGTGATCGGCATTCACTTGGTACACTCAACTTCAACCAAGGTCGATTCAAACATGGGATGATTTACAAAGAGAGTTCCTAGCTGAGTTTGTGAGCTCAAAAGCAAGGGTTTCCATTCTAGACCTTGCAAACACCTATCAAACGTCTAATGAGCTCGTCAACGACTTCCTCGCCCGATGGAGAAGTATAAGACTCCAATGCCATAAAAAATTAAGTGAACAAGCATGTGTTCAGATGTGCACCAACAACTTAATACCGGAATTAGAGGTACATGTTGGAAGTGCCGAACCTCGTTCATTTGATGAATTGGTTTCTAAAGCGTGCAATGTTGAAAAGCAACTCGCACGAGGATCCAACTGGTTTCAAGGTAGCGAGACTAATGAAAATGACGGCGATGAGGTACAAGATGAAGATGAGTCCATGGCGACTTTCGTCAAACATGATCGAGAGTCCGTTAACAAGAATGGTTCCAAAGCTCAAATAAAAGAGAAAGCCAAGGAGCCATCCAAGAGACTCACCTTCCATGAAAAAGGCAAAAGAAATATCCTTTTGACGGTGATGATGTACAAGGGATATTTGATGAATTATTGAGTGCTAAACTTTTAACACTCCCAGAGCCAAAAAGGGCAAAAGAAGTTGGCAATACGAGTAATCCAAGATATTGCCCATATCACCAGCTCTTTAGTCATCCAATCAAAGATTGCTATGTCTTCAAAGACATTGTAGAGGAGATGGTTAACAAAGGAGAAATTGAAATCGAGGGGGCAACATCCTCAACTCAAGCAGCTTCATCAAATACCATTTCAATGGTAGACGTTGCAGAGTTCGTTTCCTCACTCCAAGTGTCTTCTCAAACAAAAAAAAGCATCTTCTGTGGGTATTAAAATTGAGGGCAGCCCCATAGTTTCATTGCCTCTTAAGGCGTTAATGAAAGATGATTCTTCAAAAGATGAGTCCTTAGGAGAAAAAGAAACCGCCCAATGTTGTTTGGTCTAATGGACTGACGACAAGTGCAAAAAACAAGTAAGAGTTAATAAGATTACTCTTCGCTCTAAGCATCAAATTCTTTCCTCAAAATCAAAAGAGAAATCAAAGGGAAAAAAATCAGGCTTCGGTGAAACTTCAAAAATGCACAAGAAGCATAAAGTTCAAGTGCAAAAGCTAAAACCATCTTTCAAGGTTAAAGCCCCACAAAAACTTCTTGATGAGGCTTGGGACAAAAATTTCCAAATTTCATACAAAGAGGGTATTATAACTACAAGTGTGATAAAGCCTAGAGTGTCCGTATTTAAAAGGCTCGGGACGGTTTCATGTGGAACTCTCAAATCTTCGGTGTTTAAAAGGCTTGATCCAACCCCTACATGTGAGACACCAAAATCTTCCGTATTTGAAAGACTCGAGCTATCCCCAACAAATGAAGCATCCAAATCTTCGGTGTTTCAAAGGCTTAATATAGCCTCGACAAGTGGAGAATCTAAAGCTCCGATATTTGAAAGGCTCGGAAAAGTTGATGAGTCTAAAAAGCAAGAAGGTCCAAATGAAAAGGACTAAAAGCAAGAGCTCCAGAAGGGTCAGTCAAAAGTTTTCATCCATAGGCTCAACCAAATCAAGGACACCTAAAGACAAGTAAGGGTGTCAAAATGATCAAGTAGTTTCCAAGGCGAGAAGGCCAATAGTTTCGTCAAGAACTACGTGAAGACTTGATCTCCAACAAGGAGTACGTAGGACATTTGACATAAAAAATTATGTCAAATTCAGTCGCAAAAAAAAAAAAAAAAAGGTTCGCAAATGATAGTTGGGTTACTTGGGAAACCCTTCCTAGAAGGTGGGCTCAAGTAATCTGAATGATGCGGTAAAAAAATCCCGTTAAAAAAAATGAATGAAAATGTGGACTTGAAATTTGTCCAAAATCGAGGCCCCTAGAGCATATGTGAAAAATGGGCGCCCGAAAGAACTACGAGCGGCTTGATCCCTCATAAAGGGGATACGTAGGCAGTCTAGCTAATCAAAATGCTAGGTGCATCCACAAAAACAAACAAATCATCTTCTTTTCTCAGCAAGTAAGAAAAAGAAGTCAAATCCTCTACTTATGTAGTCTTATGAGCATTGTCTTGACTACGGGGATAAATAAAAAAAAAATCAAATATAGTCCGAAGACTTGTAGATTTTGTGCATGTACTAAAAATGAGGCAAAGGAAAAGAGAGAAGAAGAAAGAAATTGTCTTTCATGGATATTCTCATGAAGAGAAACAAACAAAAGGCATATGCCTAAATTTTCCGACTTTGATTATCATAGTAATGTGGTGATCATTTCAAGTCACATAAATCAAATTTCCTCCCAAGAAGCCATAAACCACAAATGCCTCAAAGCTTATTCAAGTTTCTTCTCTCCCTAAGTCAAAAAGGCCTAAGCCTCTCAAAACCCTCCGAAACCTTTCAAACAAAAGTTAGCCTACATTATCTGCTATGTTAGGTCATTCAAAGCCCCCAAAACTCAAAACCAAAATTCAAAGAAAAAAGCCACCAAATATCTTGGCTTCAAATGGTATGGGTATAAATTTCAAAATCACCTCATATGAGATTTTGATCACAAAACTTCAACCACAAGGGTTACAAAAGCTAAGCTCACGACACCAAGTTGTCAAAACCAAAAAATAAAGGGGCGAACTTTGAATATACTCGGTTAAATTTCTTACACATTCAAAGTTCGGGGGCATATGTTGAGTCGTAAAATTTCAAGAATTTTATTACTCGTATTTTTTTGGGGATCATGAAATTAATTTAACTAATCAATTTCATCGAAATGGACTCTAAGTAGGCAGGCTTTTTAGCCCAAATAAAAGCCCAAGCTTTTGTCCAAAGTAAAGCCCAATCTGAAGCCCAAATTGAAGTCCAAGCTGGCCCAAGTTTTATTCCATAAAACAATGGAATTAAAATAAAATAATATATACAGGTGAATGGATGGTCTTTCTCTACAAAACCAACTGCTCCCATCAAATCCCTTATCAATCTACATACACCCATGCTGCCATTCAGCAGATTTCAAACATACAAAAAAATATGAGAAATCTCAACTGCTCTCATCTATCCATCTGTAAAAGGAAGGCCATCACCTTCAACCTTTTCTCCCCTATAAAAGGGGCCGAGTTCACAACTTTGGGCTACTGGGGGGGGGGGGGGGGGACGTACTCCTCTCTGCAAAACAAAACAAAAAGCAGAAAACAAAAGCTCAGCAAGAAGCAAGAAAAAAAAAGAGAGAGAGTAAAGCACTAACAAAAAAATAAATGTCAATCTCACACAAGAGAAAAAAAAAAGAGTTAATCAAGTAGCAATCCTAGTTGGTTATGTTTTCGATTCTTGAAACTCCACCCTCGACAACCTCGGCCTTGCGAGCTTGTTCGTGTGGTTTTGAGAGTTTTAGAATCATCAAACGACCCTAAGTCAAGGGGAGATGCTGCTGAAATTTCCCTAATTGGTCTTGTTGTTTTCGATTCTTGAAACTCCACCCTCGACAACCTCGGCCTTGCGAGCTTGTTCGAGTGGTTTGAGTTTCAGAATCATCAAATGACCCTAAATCAAGAGGAAGTACTGCCGGATTTTGGTCGGAATTCATAAGCAAGAAAATGCAGAATTTCCTAGACTATCACAAATGAAGGTGAACAAGGGACAAATACCCTGTCAGACAGTAGCACGAAATCAGACACCTTGAAGCTTAGCCTCTCTACACAAAAAAATCCAGCAGGGAGGCACTAGGTTTCAAGTGACCCAAAACAAGCCAAAAAGGCAAAGCAAACATGAAATGGGGATTTAAAAACTCCATCAGAAGGGTGAAAAATGCAATCGTAAATTGGGTATTTAAAAAATCAGGAGCTACTGGCAAACTGATGAATCCAAAATTAATATACCCAAATCAGAGGTAACCTATGCCTACCACAGATTGAGATTCCAATTAAGAAGAAACAAGGGAAAAGGGGAAACGAACATACCTAGTTTGCGGCGTCTGGCTCGTTTCCGTGTGGGAGTTGTAGCAACGTGTCCGAGCACTCAAGCGAGACCTGGCTGCACTTTTCTCCCTTCTTTAGGGCTCAAAGTCGAAACCCCTTTGTCAATTTAAGATGTCCCAAGCCCTGAACCTTGACTCTACCCAAACAGAAAGCATCAAAATTGCTCAAATTGCAAACCTAAAATCGCGAATTGCAAACGAAAATCAGGCAATCAATTGAACATCCAATTGGAGGCGGGTATGAGTAGAAATTCGAGATTTGGGGCACAAATCGCCTAAGCACCAAGCCAAAAATCGAAGTTGGAGGGTTTTCGAAAAAATAATTTAAGCATACCTAATTGGAGAGGTTCGAGTTGAAGTTGTCTTGGCTCAGTCTCGATTCGTTTCGCTCCTGTCCCGCTCTCCTCCGTTTCAATCGCCCAAGGCCGGGGCTCCAAGGTGGTGGGTAAAAGGCCTGCCGCCGTCGAAGAGTACCATGTCGAGCTTCTGTCGCAGGAAAGAGACGAGAGCTGTTTGCACTTTGCAGAACAAACAAAAAAAGAAACATGTGGCTGATGCCTGACGATGGACAAAGGCTGGGCTCCCTTTGATGATCAATTGGGTTGGGTTCAACAAAATACCAAATTGGGCTCGGTTGGCCCCATCTTTAAAAACACAAGGGAATAAGAAAAAAAGCTATTACGTACTGGCACACTTGAAAGAAATTGTGCGTAATTGCAAAATCCACCCACAAAAATATGAGAACTATAATTGGCACACGTTAAGGATTCGAGTCTATAAATTTTGACTTATAAAATTCTTTGCCAATTAATTCTCGTGGGTCAATCTCAAAACTGGCTTCAATAAAAACGAAGTCAAAACCTCAAATCGAGTTTCACCAAATATAAACTCGGTTCCCGACAAAACTACGTAAAGACTTGACGCCTCGTATCAGGCTACGTAGGTAATCCGATATTAAATTCTAAAAATATATCGGGTACAGTCGTCAACCTCTAAATTCACCTTTAAATGAATATGAGGTTAAATCGGGTCAGATTAAATCGTTCCATTTAAAAAAACTACGTAAAGACTTGATACTCATTTACGAGTTACGTAGGAAATTCGATATTAAAATTCAATTTATGTTGGATTTAGTTGCCCGGCTCAAAATTAAATCAAATTTGTTCCTCTCGTAGAACTACGTAAAGACTTGACGCCGTAAAAACGGCTACGTAGGTAACCCGATATTAAATCCTAGAAATATATCGGGTACAGTCGTCCAACTCCAAATTCACCTTTAAATTAATATGAGGTCAAAACTAAACAAATTAGATTGGTCCTGACAGAACTACGCCTGATTTGATTCCATGTTATCGGATACGTAGGCCACCGGACATAAAGCTATAGCTCGTCTGGTTGCAATCGTCAAACCAAAAAAAAAAAAATCAAAGTGGTTCTCGTAGAACTACGTAAAGACTTGACGCCGTAAAAACGGCTACGTAGGTAACCTGATATTAAATTCTAAAATATATCGGGTACAGTCGTCCACCTCAAAATTCCCCTTAAATGAATATGAGGTCAAAACGAAACAAATTAAATTGGTTCGTTTTAGAACTACGGGTGATTTGATTCTTTTATAAGAGATACGTAGGACACTCGATACAAAGCCAAGGCTCGTCGAGTTCAATCGCCAAAAACAAATTCAAATTCATCATTCCGACTCGATACAAAGCTTCTGCTCGTCGAGTTCAGTTCCCACTCTCAAATGATCTCGCGATTAAATCCAAATACAAAATTTATTTTTGTCCCGAACTTTGGTGACTTGATTTCACCAAACAAGTGGATACGTAGGAAACTCGGTGTAAATCAAATCCTCACCGAGTCCAGTCACACCCAAATCTTCAATCAAATTCTCCGAATTCATTTGTTGACTCAAGTCGTCTCAAAAATCAAATTTTCATCAAATTCAAAGTGTCTCCTCCGACTCGATATAAAGCTTCCGCTCGTCGAGTTCGGTCACGACCAAAGCGTCAAAAAAAAAAACAAATACCAAATTCAAATTCAAATTTGGCTTTTTCAAGAACTACGTTTAATTTGATCCCTTCCAAAAGGGTACGTAGGAAACTCACAAACGAGTTCAATCACAACCCTCAAATTGACCTTTAAGTCAAATCTCAAATCAAAACAAATCAAACTCCACCTCAAAGTCAAACCGTTTTCTATGCAAATGATAGGCGGGTTACTTGAGTTACCCTTCCGAGAAGGTGGGCTCAGGTTACTCGGGTGGAGTGTTGTTTGAGCTATCCTTCGTAGAAGGTGGGCTTGAATTTCATCCTCTGATGCATACAAGAAAACGAAACCAAACCCAAATCAAATCAAACAAACCAAACACAAAATCTAAAACACTCTGAACTACGTAAGGCTTGATTCTCTTCCAAGAGATACGTAGGCAACCCGTTAAAATTCGGGTGCAGCCTAAATCACCAAAACCACTCAAGTCTTGGTGTCAGTACAACTTCGAATCAAGAGGGTAACCAAAAGGGGTCGAACCTAAATATTAAAAATCAATTAAAATGTGTTGTACGATTATCGCGCATTTTTGTTCAACAATTTTAAGTTGACTCCGTTATTTGCTTACCTCCTAAAGGTTTCAAATGGCACCATCGATAGATACCATCAACAACTTGGATGGATTGACAAAAAAAAATTGAACAATTAGAGGAAAGATCATTACTCTTTGGACATCGTCTTATTGAGACTCTAAGGACTTGGATGGAATCCAACTTATTATGATGGATGAACTGGTTATAAGTTGATTTCCCTTTTTTTATCTTATATATTTATTATAGATTTATATAATATATGATCTTATGCACAGAGGGATACCATTCAGGGAACTATAACAAAAAAAAAATGTTCCCAAATTTGCACCTCTTATCAAGGAGGGTGGGTTGTATTCGTTCCATAATTTTCTTCACTCTAAAAACAAGGATGCTCTTGTCAGATTTTCTCCTCACAACTGCAAATTGATATTTACTTTCAAGACCGTTGTTTCTCGGATTGAAGGGTTGAACGTTCCTGTACATGGTTTTAACTTTGTTGATGTCAGAGACATTAAGTGCAACGTCTTTGAACATGATTGTGTTGTTGGTAATTGTGTATATTGGCTACATGGGTATATTTTATTGCTTATGTTGTTGTTCCTGGTTTAACGATATGAGTTTCAACTTGTGTTTTCTCTAACATAGATGTGATTGGATACATTACCAAGTTCTCTCCACTTGAGGTTGACGTCAACGATTCAAATTCATCTTTGACACTTGATTTTTGCCTGGAAAATAACGTGTTAGTTTCCTTTTAAATTTGTTATGTATCGCTATTTTTGTAAATAAATTTCAAGGAAAGTTATTTTTCTTTTTTTTACTTACATTTTCTTTTAATTTGGGTTATGCATTTGTGTTTAGTTGGGGTTATACCCAATTGCTCGATTGCTAAGATTCCTTGAATGCTCTTTCCATGTCGGTTCAAGAATTCGTTATGTTCTATTTGTTATGTGTATTTATCCTTCCTTATACTTTTCTTATTACGAATTTTTATTGTTGATATACTTTAATACATAAGGTTCATGTATTATTTTCCCAAATTAGGTCTTTCTATTACTGAATGTATTACATCCAATGAAAAATTATACAGGTATCATTTACTATGTTTTGGATGTCTCGTGTTTTAATTTACAGCCTATTATCCGAGTTTTACAATGCACATGGCATTTATTTTTCCATTTTGTACAAGTATTGAGAACTACATGGTTAATGTTTATAATTTATCATTATCCTATTACTTCATTTTCAGCTATGAAACACTGAACTGCATTATGTGGAATAAGTATGCCCACGAATTGAATCATTACTTGATGACCGTTGGAGAAGATAAGGTGTATATAATCATCAAATTTGCAAAGGTGAAGAAGTTTTCGGGTTCGTATCACCGATCCCTCTTTACTTTATTGGTCATTCATTTGCCTTTATCATTCATCACTACAAATGATGACTCTCTCTTCTCTGAACTAATAACTTCTAGGTAGATTTATCTTGAATAATGCTTTCAACGGAACTAAGCCCATTTTTGATGCAACGATACCTGATATTACAAGCTTTAAAGAAAGGTTATCATGTTACATGTGAAGTTGATATTACACTCTTGTCCAATATGAACTTTGTTTACCTATTTTCACGTGTTGTGCATTGTAATTGGTGTGATGGAAATTCAGATGTTCTTGTGAGATCAACCAATGCAAAATTGTCTCAAACACTTGTGCGGGATCACTTTCCAATTGATGCAAAGCAATGCACCCAATTCTTACATAAAGTCTTAGAGGTTTGTTTATTTCTTCATGATTTCCAATTACTATTATTTAGTGTATGAAATTGAAGTTCCCTTCGTAACTTTTTTTAGTTAACAACCGTGTACTGTTGTTATTGTTGGACACATCGGCCAAATATGCAAAGATGTGGATGGGCGTATCATGCATGCAAAGTTTGCAACAAAAAGGTTACATATACGAACTATGTGTTTTGGTGTAAAAGTTGTGCTATACGCGTCAAGCTCTCTCAATAAAGGTATTTATGATGATGTATTTCATGTCAGTTTAGATATTAATGTGTTTGCGAATGTTTTTCCTTTTGTACAGAATGACTCATTTTGATTGACACGGATCAACACCTTCGTATATTTGAATTTCTAGGTTTAAAAGTCCATTTATGATTCTTACCCAACCTCTGCTAGGTTTATACATTATGTTGTGTTTCCTATTTATGTTTCTTTTCACCTAAGGTGACTCATGATGTTGTTTTTGTTTGAACATTCAGTTCTTGATTGTTGAATCTTGTACACTTGTGTGTGTGTGTGATGGTTTATTTTTAAGTCTAAAGATATTGGTTGTATTGCTTGACAATATGTGTATGTCTGTTTGCATAGGTTTTATATGTTTTTTTTAATTAGAACAATATGACCTTAACATTTTCGAAAGCATTTGAATTACCCACACTTTTTTACTCTTTTTTTTGTTTGTTGTGGTGACTGATGTTAATTCTTTTATCGTATAGATTTCTGCTTCAGATTATGGTAGAAGATGATACTGGGACTGCCAATATGACATTGTTCAATCAAGCAGTTGTTCAGCTCCTTGACAAGAGGAAAACCTGTCGTTGTTCCTACCAAAGAATACTCAAACTCACAACTAGTATAATGTGTAAGCAAGAGGTCGAACCACAGGGAAATCTATTCAATTCAAGTTCAAATCTAATCGCTAAGAGAGAAATTGGGGGGTTTGGTGTGAAAAAGGTCCGCCTTTTATCAAAGCGGAAGCAATCAAATAAAGTAAATTGAGTGTAGAATGCAATATAGAGAATTAGGTTCACCTACAATTTAATTATCACTTCAATTGATGAATTCGATCCTTGTTTCAGCCTCTAGTTCTTGTCTTTTCCTATCAATGTCCTTGTCTAGATCTTAGCTAAATTACTATTCCTACGAGTCCTAGTAATCCTTATCTCTAAATAACCATAACATGGTTAAGATTTAACCTAGAGATAGCATTAAGAATATGAATTAACCAAGGTACATGCAATATCAAGCTACGAGTCGATATTTAACATATATTCAACTTCCTACACACCCAATTAGTCCTACGAGTCCTAAAGGGATATGATTACCACTTGGGTTAAGGTTCACTACGAGGAATATGCAAAACCCTAGCAGTTGAATTAATCTACTCTAACTAGTTGATCAGGCCAGAGAGAATACAACACATTCAAGGAATTAAGCGCAAAGAAGTCAAAGCATTGGAATAGGAATAAGAACTAGATTAAGAAACTCACAATTCAACAATCAAAGATCCAAATCGTAGGCGAAACCTCGAGAGTTTAGTTGCTCATGCTCAACGGCGCTCTCAACAATTTTCTAAAGTGCATAAGGTGAATGAGAGAATAACCTAAAATGTCTCTTAAAAGCCTTTAGAAAGTCGGCCAAGAATATAATTACAAACCCTAATTAAAGTCCAGTTCTGATTTTATGTCTCTGCGAGGGCCGCAGGGCGGCCGGCGATCAGCGAACTCCTTCAGATTTGTCTTCGAACCGCGGGGCGGCTAGGCATGCTGCGGGGCGACCAGCAATTCTTCCGAGCTCCTTCTTCTGTGACTTCAGTAGCTTCTCATGCCTCTTCTTTAACTTTTTTTTGCTCTCCTTCAATTCATTTCACCTTGAATTCGAAATACCTGAAATAAACCACAAAATCATATAGATTCCGCCTCTTCTAACTCAACAAGTGATTATGTAAATGCAACTAAATATATGCAATATTCACAACTAAACTATGCTAAATGCAATCTATAATGCAATACTAAACATGCTCTATCACTGCTTAACAAGGATGTTTCTACTTTACGTGCTTAGATGCTTAAGATGATTCCCCCTAACTCATATTTGTATGTAACTATTGTTTTCTCAGTCTACTTGAGATCATATCAAATGTGTTGTTTTGGTATTGTTGTATTATAAGGAGATTCCAATGTTACATTTCCCCTCGAATTCAACAAGCTTATCTCTCATAAGTATGTGTTCGTTGTTGAGGTTAGACCATACAATATTGAACATCTAGATGACGTGTATACTGTCAAGAGAGTCAGTGATGATGAGTCCTTGATTGAGAAGTTTGAAAATCACCTGATTTTTGCCAAGGTATGTTTTTTTAACTATTACACGTGGTTGTTCATTTTCTTTTATTCTATGGCTTATAGATTACTAAGTATATGAGTATATCGTTGATGCGTGTCTTTTGTTATAGAATGATGATTCAGATCATTTGTCTCATTAACCCGGAGCTCCTTCAAATGCTTCTTCAAGCATTGTCCTCACTCCATCAAAGCGATCCCATGAATCTAAATATGAGTACACTTGCACTACGAGTGGTGAAGGTCAATCTTCATCAACCAATAAGGTTGTTACCGAAGGCGACAAGGGAGTTTGATTAGTATCACTCGAGCTCTTTTAAGCATAAAAAAAATATTTTGTTGTTTATATCTCCTGTTACCTGTTTTTTTTTGTAGGAATTTAGCTAGATTTCATGTCTTCGAGATGTGGAGTTTAGTGGGTTTTTTTATCTTATTTGCAATGTACTCTTTGGAGCTGGACCGCTGAATTAAAGTTTGTTTACGCTTTCTACCAATTCATTTGTACATTTCGGTTTGAAGTCTCAATGTCTCTCCTCTGATGCTATCTGGACAACTAGTTTCAGTCATTTGGAGTTTAGTGGAAGCTCATGCTAAGTTCATACTCCGTATCAACCATCTCCTTTTTTTTTACCCTTTTACCCATAAAAGCACATGTTGATATTAGTTAACTACTATAGATGGAAGTTACCCTCTTAATTACGTCTCCCACTCCCCCTCTAAGTTCATGCTAAGTTCATACTCTGTATCAATCATCTTCTTTGTTTTATTTGTGTTTTTTTAACCCTTTTTCCCATAAAAACACATGTTGATATTAGTTTACTACTATAGATGGAAGTTACATTCTTAATTACTTTTCCCACTCGGTATACATTAACCATCTCCTTTGTTTTGCTCTCAAACTCAACATCATGTGGTTTTCATTTGTTTTACTTACAAACTCAATTAGGTAATGGTTGCTGATTTCTCAGCTTAATTACTCAACAATTCTCATCTCAAAATCAATGCCTTATATATCAAAAAAAATTTGGTGCATGTCTCCTTGGACTATGGTAGGTAAGCAATATCTTTCAACATGGATGACAAAATTGGAAGGCAAGCAGCGAATAAAAGGAAGAGAGCGAATACATTGAGGGAGAAATGAAGACGAATACAAAGTACCATAGGTAAAATGAATATATGTTTTCATTTCATGTTCTATGGGTCCAATTTTGATATTGCAATTACTCAAATATTCATTGGTATATGTTTTGTAGAGGCAATTACTCAAATAGACCTAGTTTAAGTGACATTACGAATAGTACGTAGGCATTCATTATTTCTATCCAATGTCTTATGTGTAATCACTTATTTATTTGTATATTTTATTTCAATACTGACATGGTTCTACTTGTAGTTGTCGATCAGAAAAATCATGTGTTTTGAGTAATCTATATGGGCGAAATGAGTTCCTTTGCGTCAACATTAGGGGTGGAAATCACCCGTGGGTAACCGATTCACCCGACCCGAATATCCGGGTGAAAACCCGAAAAAAATCGGGAGACGGATGGTTGACGGGTCTGGTGAAACGGGTGACGGGTCGGGTGATGGATGATAGACTTTTCACCCATTACCCGACCCATCACCCGACCCGCTAATTTACCCGCTAGCTCACCCATTTATTATAAAATACTAATAAATAAATAAATAAGCATTGTATAATGCTTTTAAAATAAATACATACATATGCAGTAAAAGTAAAAAAAAAAGTATTAGATATCTATTAGGCTATTGCCCTAGTAATTGACTAATTGACAAAAGGAGTCATTTGACTCATTTCTAGTCCTCCCCTTTTGGCAAAACTCACCGCCTCTTCTTGATTTCTAGATCTCTCTTTCCTCTCCAGGAGTTCGACTGCATCACTGCAAAAAGCAGCAAGGTGAGTCCTCCCCTTCCCCTTCTTCTAGAGTTCTAGACTTTCCGAACAAAATTTCGTTATAGGGTTTTGAATTCGATTTTGATATTAGATAGATTAGGGCTTGAAATGCTTTAACTTGATGTTGTTGTAGAATTAGTGGCTGGTAGAAAGTTTAGGGTTTGAATTCGTGGTTGATTTCTTTGGTTAACTTGTCGTCTTTGTTGAATTTGTGACTAGTTGAAAATTTAGGGTTTTTAACTTGTTGTCTTTGTTGAATTTGTGGCTAGTCATTTTTTTTGTTTATACTTCAATTGAAACTTGAAGTTGAACATTTCTTTATGATAAATATTAGGATACAAAAAATGGAAGACGGTGTTGAGCCTGAGCCATAAGCTATTAACTCTCCAACTGCCACTTTTTTGCCTCCCTCTAGGGTTGAAATAACTCCTAAGTATTCGGTTGTTGTCCCTTCTGCTGAAGCATCTCCTGAGGCTCTAACTGCAGCTATAACAACACGAGGGAGAAAGCTACGCCAACTAAAATCAGATGTATGAAACCACTTCAACAAGGTAAACATCAAGGGTATGGATAAAGCACATTGTGTGCGTTGTGGTCAGATGTTATTAGGAGCTAGTAAGAATGGGACATCCCATCTGAAGGATTAAATTGAGATTAGGTGCTCTAAAAAACATGCAAAGATTGATATTCGTCAACAAATGCTGAATTTTAATTGAAAATTAGATGGCACGACAAGGGTGGAAAACCATAACTTTGACTAGGAAGTAACCAGGAAGGAGTTAGCCAATATGGTGATTACGCATGAATATCCATTGAACATGGTAGAGCATATTGGTTTCAAGAGGTAAACGGCTAGCTTGAGTCTCAACTTTAAATTGATCAGCCGATCAACCTTGCGACGTGACATATTGAAGATGTTTGAAAGTGAAAAGGTGAGACTTAGAAAGATGTTTGAAGATCATGCTAGAAGGATTGCAATTACCACAGATATATGGACCGCTGGACCGCAAAACAAAGGGGTACATGGTTGTTATAGCACACTTCATTGATCACCAATGTAATTTGAAGAACAAGACCATAAGGTAATTGAAATCTTTTTTTTATTGTTGATTGGTGGTTGCTTACTTGCTTTGTATTTAATTTGTGTGTTATAATTTTTTTCTTATCTATTGTGTTTTTGGATTGATTGTTTATTATCATAGGTTTGCTTATGTACCTTGTCCACATACCACTCAAGCTTTAACTGATGTTCTGCTTGAAACTCTATCCATCTTTAATATCCATGAAAAAGTTCCAGCTATTGTTGTGGATAATTGTGCTACAAATGACAAGATGATAGAGTTGTTGCAGCATAGACTTGAATCAAGCACATTATTGCTAAGTGGAGCTTTTCTCCAAGTGCGTTGTAGTGCTCATATCTTGAACCTTGTTGTGCAAGATGGGTTAGATGTTATAGCTTCATGGATTGATAAAATGCGTGGATGTGTCGCTTTTTGAATAACAACTCCTAAACGAGTTCAGATGTTTGAGGAAAAGGGTAGAGTTCTTAAAATTGATTGCTCTACAAAGTTAAGTCTTGATTGCAAAACTAGATGGAATTCAACTTATTTGATGCTTCAATCTGCCTTGCCATATAAGGAAATTTTTAGGATGTTAAAAACTCAACATCCTCATTTTAAGTTTGATGTTCCTATGGATGATGAGTGGAAGTTGGGTATGAATATTTGTGAAAAGTTGATCAAGTTTTATAAGGTAACTGAGGTCTTTTCTGGGAGTTCATATCCTACCAAATACTTTTTCTTCCGGAAAGTATGTGAGATTAAACTTGCTATAACTAAGTGGTTGGATAGTGATGACTTGTTAATTAGAATGTTTGTAGTGTTGAAATTTGATAAATATTGGTCATGTATCACTGGGATTTTGTCCATTGCTGCGATTTTAGATCCTAGAGATAAGATGGAAAGTATTGAACACTATTTTGGGTTGATTTATAAGGAAGAAGCTGAATTGGAAATTGAGAAGGTGAAATCTCTAATGATTTCTCTTTTATACGAGTACCAAGATCCACCTAATGAAATTGAAGGTCAAGAGTATGTTCAGTCCACTACTTCTTCACTTGGAAAACGCCAAGCACAGTTTGATGTTAATGGTGATGGCAGTGATGATGATGATTCTTTTAGCAAGGCTAAAAAAACTTGAGTGAGGAAGGCGAATTTGAGGTCTGATGATCGTGTTTGGCCAAATAGCAAAAACTTTGATGTGCTTGATTTCAGGAAGATTGAAGGTAAATATCCAACGCTACGTAAGATTGCTAAGGATATTTTGGCTATTCCTGCATCAACGGTAGCATCTGAGAGTGCTTTTAGCATTGGTGGTAGAGTGGTAAGTCCTCATCATGCTTCACTTAATGAGAACATCGTCGAAGCATTAATATGCCTTCAAAATTGGATTGTTGGAGAATATGAAGGTAAGCCATTTCATCACCATTGTCTTGTTAATCTATTACTCTTCATTGTTTGGTTATTTTATTTATATCGTTTTTGTCTACATTTAGCTGCTAGTAATCCTCAAATTTGTAATGTTTTGGAGGATTTAGATGTGGAAGGACCAACTAACACTCCAAAATCAAAAGCATGAGATCACTTGATAATTTTCTTCTCATTGATTATACCTTGTATATGTTTTATGAAACTTATGTGTTGCACTCATATTATCTTCACCTAAAGCTATTTTATCTCAGGATATTGTATCTCAGGGCTTTGGAGCATTAATGTAAGATTTGGATAGCTAGCAAGTAACAATTGAGGAACTTCTTTTGGACAAGGAATGTTTCCTTGTACCTCCATCTTTTTATTTTCACTTATGAATTTTAGCTTGAAAATGGATTTCCACTTTTCCATGTATGGATTTTCACATTCCCATCCACTGTATGGATTTCTAATTCTCAGCCCCCACTTTGAAGTTCACTTGGATGATGGACAATAGAAGTTAGCTTTTATTTTGGTTCATGTAATATTATTTTGGCTTCAACCTAAATCTTATTTTGGCTTCACCCGATGGATCGGGTGATGGGTAAAATATTTGATGGATGGGTGATGGGTGGGGTGAATTTTTTTTGAGATGGGTCAGGTGAAAAAATAGCACCACCCATCTATCACCCGACCCAGTTCCCCCTCTAGTCAACATTGACAAACGAGCAAACACCGATGACTATGCATAGTGTTGGATCTACTTCCTCGAGGCTGCATGATCCCATTTCGGGTCATAATTTATTATTTTTTGTGCATTAATATATGCTATCTTTAGACAATATAATTGTAAATTTTCATATTCGTAATAATAGTAAATTTATATATTTTTTAGTTGCCAACGAAGCACAACAAGCTAGATAGAATAAATTGCGGGAAAAAAGAATGAGAAGAGAAACTACAAGAGGCTCGATTTATAGGTTTACAAACTAATAATACGTAATACATTGTAAATGGTATTATCGTTTTATTGGTTTTGTACACTATGATATATGAGATGTTATTGTAAACATTGATTAGTATATGATGTGATTTTTGTAGGATTGGGTTTTCAACCGAGAAGGTCAAGTGATCGATCGACCCATGTCGAATCATTGACTGAAGTACCTAATTGTATGTCTCTTTTATGTTCAAGTGAGTTATGAAAGTAAATTTTTTTCCAAAGACGAAACATGTAATATGTCGATGTGGAGGGTGATACACATACACCTAGTATATGTTTCACATTATACACCACCAATCAAAATAAGCCATGTGTATTTAGAGATTTCTTTTTAAAAAAAGCATTAATTATAATTTGAGCTAAACCATTTTTGTCTAAAAAACCATTTTTCACAAACTGTACATTATTTTAACCATTCAAAGTTTTAAATTAAGAATTTTTTGATATCATTTTTGAAATTATATTAGTGATTTTTTTTTTATTAATTTCCATATAATAATTAACATTCAATAAGATTTAATTGCATTAATCTAATATTTTTAATGATTAACATTGATGAAAATGTAAACAAAGTTATTATATTATATTTAAGGATCGATTCCTATAACTATATTTCTTCCAATTAGTAAAGTTGTCAAAATAATTTAATAATTATTAAGCAGGGAGATGATTTTTTTTTTCTTAGATCAGAGTTTGTGTGAAATAAATATAGGATGAAAGATTTGACAAAGAAAAACCAAAATGCCTACAAGTACGTATAGAATTTGGGAGATTTTTGTGCCATACTCTGTATATGAAAATAATATATCAAGTATACTTTGAAAAATAAAAAAAAAATTAAAATACAATAGGTTAAAAATGAATTATAAATAATTTTAAAATTTAAATATCAATCTTTTTTTGAAAAAAATATAATTCGAAATCTCAGACGACAAAAAAAATATGGGAAATCGATAGGCCGAAGGGCATCGGCTGACTGGCTAACCATCATTATACAACCAGAAATAAGCAAATACGGAGACCTAATCGCTTTAAATTCCAAATTGAAAATTTTTAATTTTTTTTGTAAATTTTTTAAAACACAAATGACATTTTATTATTGGTGGTGTATAACTCTACACATAAGGTGTATGTGTAGGTTTGACCCGTCGATGTTGTACTTTTTATGATTGGGTTCCATAGATTAACCTGTCATCGGTGGTTTTTCAATGGATTCAGATGGTGAAAATATGGATAGTTTACCGACATTTTCCTTTGTCGTGCACAAAAATTATGGTGTTGCAAGTACATCTATGACACCTCTAGACCCAATAGAGGTTCCAAACATGCCACCATTGATTATAGTATATTATATTTGCATGTCAAACATATTTGGTAATTTATGTTTTTGTTTGATGTTAGGTGACCGTCATTTGGAACCTTCTGATTTTGAAGACTCCCCTACTTCCCTAACACATCTTGTGAGGAAAGTTAAATATTCGCATTATAACACATTGATTCATTGCATCATTTTCTTTTGTATGTGTTTTTTTTTCTCATGTTGTTGTTTATAATTAGATGATGATGATGATGATGATGATGATGATGATGATGTTTATTCTGATGCCCCCTCTCAACTGAACATGGGTATATAAATCCTGCATCTCCATCCACCATGATCCTATTTATACGTTATTGTTTGGTGATAATACTCGACATTTGTTAAATGTAAACACTAATTTATTTAATTTTTATAGGACAATATGTTGATATTGGTGATCCAGTCTATATTTGTCAATTTTGTCGAGCTAAATTGTGGTATGAGGAGAAACTGAATAAAGCCAAGACGCCTAGAAATCCTAAATTTTCTCTTTGTTGCCAGAAAGAGAAAGTCATGTTGCCTCCTATGCAAACACCTCCGCTAGTATTGTATAATCTTGTGTAATAAGGATCCGCGGAGTAAGCATTTTCTTCAAAATATATGGGCGTAGAACATGATGTTTTCCTTCATTTCATTGGGAGGAAAAGTCTCCCCTATTTGGGGGGGGGGGGGGGGGGGGGGGTCACGGATCTCCTATGCTTAATTTATAGCTAATTAAAAAGAAAAAATGACAATAATGAATGCTAACTTTATATTGTGTATTTTGCAGATTTGGAGCTGACTGATGAACAAATTTAGAGCTACACTATATTAGAAATTGATAAGTTTCTCAACCGGAACGGTAGTGGTATTAGTCAGTTTTCTAGCTTGTCGCAAGTGTATGAAGTGTGTTTAAGTGGATGGTGTAACAATCTCATCCAACAGGAGCTCATGTATGATCAAGCACAATTGGTGGAAGAACACATGACTCTTATTATCAATTTCACATCTGAGCAACATGCCGTTTATTAAAAAATCATGGGGGTTGTGTCAAGTGATTCAAGGGCTTAATTTTATTTCCTCTATGGCCATGGAGGTACTAGCAAAGCTTATCTTTGGTGAGCTTTATCTACAGCGATTCGGCCTAAAGGTGAAATTGTGTTAACTGCTGCTTCAAGTGGTATTGTTGCTCTTCTCATTCCAGGTGGGCGCACTGCTCATTTGAGATTTGTTACTCCGTTGCATCCCGATGAGTATTCATGTTGCAATATTGAGAGGGGTTCTGCATGGGTTGAACTTTTGAAGCATGCTCGACTTCTCATTTGGGATGAGAAGTCGTATTGTTTTGAAGCTCTAGACCGTTCACTTAAGGATGTGATGTAATCTGATGTGCCTTTTGGTGGAAAAGTGGTTGTCTTGGGAGGGGACTTTAGACAAATTCCACCGGTTGTTCCTAAAGGTAGCCGACAAGATGTTGTCTCTACTACTATAAATGCATCTTACTTGTGGAGCCACTATAAGGTAATTGTTTAACATTATATTATCAAGAGGTTCTTCTATTGTTATTATACCAGTCACTTGAGTTTTGTTTCTGAGTCATCTAAAACACGACGATATTGGTACCATTTAGGTTTTCAAATTGACAAAAAATATGCGGCTTCAAATGGGATCTCTATCTTCCAAAGCGGATGATACAAGGCAATTTGATGAGTGGATTTTGAGGATAGGGTATGGTATTGAAGGACCACCAAATGATGGTGAAGCCGTTCTTGATATTGCTCGGGACCTTCTCATCACCGAAAAAATGATCATTTTGCATCTATAGTGGATGCACTATATCCATTGCTGGTAAGTAACTTACAAGATCCATCCTATTTTTAGAAGAGATTGATTTTAGCCCCTAATCACGATGAGGTCGGGAAGGTTAATGATTACATTTTATCATTACTCCCTAAGGAAAGGTTAATGAAGCAGAATCGGTTGACAATGAAATTTACACCGCTGAATTTTTGAACAACCGTGGATGTTCAGGTCTACCTAATCACAATTTGAAGCTTAAATTATGTGTCATCGTCATCTCGGTTCGCAACATTGACCAGTTGACAAGTTTATGTAATAGAACAAGATTGATCATCACTCGGCTAGGTTCGCGAATTGCAGAAGGTCAGGTTATATCAGGAAGCAGTTTGGAAGAAAAGTTCCCTATTCCTCGTATGATTATGACTTCTTCAGATCCATTTATTTGTAACCACCCTGGGACTTCTAACGCAGAATCAATGACCATGATATGGTATGAATCTAAACCCAAATGAGATTATTGAGAATATTTATGTGAAGGCTTAACATTTTAAAACAGGACTCATGAGATACGGATAATCCATAAGGATTGCGTAACAAAAGATGTGAGCGACAAGCACTCTTAGAAACCATACTCCGAGTACGAATTGAATATGATACAAAGCTAATTGTAATCACCGTAAAAACACTTTTTAAAATACTATTTTACTCACTTCCTCACGTTGAATAATTTAAACACAATTTACATACTTTACACATTTAATGCACTATTTATTATTATAAGGTCTAAACTGTGTTGGCTTAAAAGGCACTCGATGTTGCCTAGAATTGACCCAGAGAGTAGAACTATTCCGGAGAGTTTTAAAGCGCGGACTGAGACAGTCAACCAAAATTGACCCAAAGGGCAAGACTCTTCCGGAGAGTTTTAAACCGCAGACTAAGACAATCAATTAAGGGTTGATCTTGTGTCCCCCAATACATGGTTCAAACCACGCATGTGTTAATTATACATATATTAAACTTCACTCAATAGTCACCTTAAACATATTTTGCGTCTTTTATATTTATTACTCCCTCCGTTCGGCAAAACTTGACGTTTTACTATTCACGCACGCTTTTTTAGTAGCTAAAAACTATATAAAATATCTAGTATTTTAAATAATTTTTTTAACAATTTCTTAGTTATTATTAATAAGTACAAATTTGTTAATTTTTTTTTAAAAAAATGAATATTTTATATAGTTTTTATCATTTAAAAAAAACGTGCGTGAATAGTAAACGAAAAGTTTTGCCGAACGGAGGAAGTAACATGAATCACTTCTTATTGACAAACACCGGTCTCACCCTAACATAGTGGCTATGACCTACAACCGCTTTGGTTGTGTAACACCTCGTTTGGAAGTGTGTAAGTTTCATGAAAGATATAGACCGAGGAATAATGGCCCCGACATGACCCTACAACATCACTTTCACTTGACTTTGCACATTACGGTTCACATTGTTTTACGTTGATTGATACGTTTTACTTTTAATTGATCTTGATTCAATTGAGTTCCAATCGTAACAGACAATACTCGCATTATTAGCTATTTAGACATCTTAGGTGATCACACAATACAAGATAACCCATGTTACTTATAGGTAACATGGATGCCAAACGAAATGAAATCAGATAAAATAAAGGATATAAACATCAAAGAAAAAGACATTTTCCGTACGTGACCAATTAGCATGAAAGATAAGAATAATGAATGCTTTAAAGAAACGATGGGATGGGTAACTATGTTGTTATCTTATATTAAGGTCACTCAATTACACTTGCTAAATTCAAATCGACAATTAAATAAATCATACAAGCAGATAAATTGAAATTTATTTTAATTAATTTGGCAAGCAACCAAACGGAAGAAAACAACTTAACACGAAAGACACCAAATGAGCAGAAATGCTCGGAAAGTCACTTGCCCGGATTGAAATTGCAATGGGTGGATTTGGAATAACTTGATAACTCCACTCCCTTGATGAAAATCGGAAATGGTTTCAAAGGCTTTGACACAAAGCTTGTGTCAAAGGTCTTGAAGCTAAAGCTGTATTGATGAAATTCAAAATCTGTATTTTATGTATTTTATTTATTATCTTATATATATTATCTATGTATGGTTTCCGGATATTATTATACATATTTTATACTAACCATACAGCAAGGATTTCGAAGAAATCTTCTTCCTTAAAGCTGAAAGATATGAAGATCAAATCAGGTGGATTGTGGCTTCGCAGTTTCCCGGAAAAGAAGATTGCGAAGATCCTTCTTAAGCCATGATCTCAAGTAGCCGTTGCGTGAATATTCTTGTTTCAAATGGCGTCGATTTGATCGAGTATAAAAGGAGATGAAGAAGAGAGAAGAGGACATGAGTTGAACACTGACGATCATTGAACTACAACGCACACTCAGCCCTCAAGTCAATCTTTCTTCTACGTGTACTCTCTGCTAGGTGTTAAGAGTCTTATCTTTTGTGTCAAAGCATTTGAGAGTTACACAGTGAGCTTATAGGATATATTTTGAGAGAGTGTTATACTCGAGAGTTTATATAACTCAGGAAGTGTGCACTAGGCAATTGATTCGCGAGTGTAAGAGGATTGTACTAGATAGCTGAGAGAGGTGGGGCTTTTCTAGATTGGTGTAGGACTCCAAGGGAACGTGAGTTGACTAGATTGAAATTGTATAGGAGAGAGGCTTCTCTGTGAGCTATTAGGATCCTAAGTTTTGTGAATCAATAAAGCCTGTTGAATCCTAGGGTTGTGGAAGAACCATAGGCGAGGACTAAGCCTTAAAGGAGTCGAACCTCGTTAACAATTCATCGTGTTCTTTACTTATTGCTTTACCATTATTTCCGCACTTGTTTCGAATTGTATAACTTTGTTGTGATTCAGGTATCCCAATCGAAAGAATTGAGTTTACTCCCAAAGGGTTTGGCAAGCGTTTCAAAAGTCTTGAGATTGTCAGCGAAAAGTTGGCATACTCTATTCAACCCCCCTTCTAGAGTATCTTTATTCTACTTTGTTATACATTATCGAACCTTTAATTGGTATCAGAGCCTTACTCACTGCTTTTGATCTAACAATCTTGTGAGTTTTGATCATATCTGGTGAAGCAAGCAGAGGATTTGCACAAGGGAGGTCTACCAATAGACCACCGCTCTTTGTGGGAAACAACTTCGTCCACTAGAGGTCCTTGATGAAAATGTTCATTATAGATCAAGATCTGGAACTTTGGAACATTATAGAGAATGGTCCGAAGATTCCTGTGAAAGAAGGACCTAATGGGAGCAAAGTCGCGAAGACTAAGAACGAATACATCCAAGCGGATCTTGAACTCCTTTCCAAGAACTATACGGCCATTAACTTATTATATTGTGGTCTTAGTACTGATGAGTTTAACCGTATTTCATCTTGTAGGTCGGTTAAAGAGATTTGGGACAAGTTAGTTGTCACATACGAAGGAACCAGTCAAGTGAAGGACACCAAGATCAGTATCTTCCTTCGAAAGTATGAACTTTTCAAAATGAAGCCTGATGAGTCTATTAAGGCCATGTTCACACGATTCATGGAAATCACGAACAACCTTGATTCTCTCGGCAAGACCTTTGAGAATGTTGAGAAAGTAAGGAAGATATTGAGGTGCCTCCCAAAAGACAAATGGGGCCCTAAAGTGACAGCCATAGAGGAAGCCCAAAATCTCACCACTCTACCCCTTGATGACTTGCTTGGGAAGTTGATCACACATGAGATGATTCTCAATGAAGACGATGAAGAAATCCCAAAAAGCACTAAGAACTTGGCACTTAAGTCTAAGAAGAATGAGCCCAAAGATGTGTCTGATTCTGAAGATGAGGATGATGATGAGGATGATCCCTTTGCTCTCATTACAAGGGGTCTTTCTCGAATCCTCAAGATGAAGAAGCAATTCAACAACAAAGATGGATCAGAGTCTTCTAAATTTCGAGGTAAGTCTCAATACAACAAATATGACAAGAAGACTGAACCTTTGTCTTGTTTTGAATGTGGTGAAACAAACCATCCAGTGAAAGATTGCCCTCAAAAGAAGAAGAGCCAGTTCAAGAAAGGTGATAGAAGGAAAAAGAAAGTCATGGTGGCAGCTTGGAGTGATTCTGACTCAGGTGACTCAGACTCCGATGATGAGAAGGCCAACATTTGTGTCATGGCCTCAGGAGATGAATCCCACGATGAGCAACTTGAGGTAACTGTAAGAGAACTTATGGCAAGTCCAAAAGAGGTACTATTGGAATTCCTTTCTAATATGATTGCCCATGAAGAGAAACTTATTGTCCAAACCAACACTCTTATTAAGAAAACCGTGGACCAAGAAAGAACTATTGAGGAACTGTTAATGAGGGTCAAAAGTCTTGAAACCTATTATTCGGGTCTTGACATTAAAGTCAAGACTCTTGACTCAGCGAAATCTGAACTTGATGGACGGTTTTTAGTCGCCTAAACCGTATCGAAATATATTCGAACCTACCTAACTAATGTAGCGTGATAAGTACGAGTCGATCCCGCAGAGAATCAAGTTATTTCTAAGTTAAGCTTATTTACCAATTAGTATCAAACGGGGGGTTTTTGGGTGGTGAAAATAAGAAATAAACTAAAATAAACTATAAACAAATTAATGGAGATAACGATTAATAAAATAGTTTCACCTACAATTATCCACTTTAGTTGGTTGAATTGATATTGTAACTTCCTCTTATCCTTTTAGGTTTTCTATGAATGCCCTTGTCCCGACCTAATATAGTTACTAGTCCAATCAGTCCTAGAAACCCTTATCAATCGAACAGTCCCTAAAGACGGATTTAACCCAATTGATAGCTTTAAGTTCAGAGATTAACCAAGGTATTTGCAGTCTCTAAAGAGGGATTTAACAACACATCCAACTTCCTACTCATCCAATTAGTTCAATCAGCCCTAAAGGGATAAATTTGCCACTTGAGTTAAGGTTCACAATCAGGAATCTACAAAACCCTAGCAATTGAATTGATTCTACCAATTTGATCAGTCGAGATAGAATAAAACAATCAAACATTCAAGCACAAAGAAGTCGAAACATTTAATATAGGAAATAAGTAACAAGATTCAGAAACTCACAATCAATCCAAACAAGCTTCAAATTGTAGACGAAACGGGAGAGTTTAGGTCTCCATAAAAATAAAACAAAACATACTTAGGGTTAAAGGTTCCAAACGGTAGTCGGCCTCTCACTGTTAGTTCGGCCTCCCCCCTTACGTTTTTCCGTATGAATGTATATATAGTGCTGATATCCTAAACTATCTAACTAATCTATACTATATAATATTAATAAATTAATCTAACTTTACCTATCTACATTTATTAAGATAAATAATACGGAGCATATATTGAAACACTTAAATGCGGCCTCCTCCCTTTCACGATCGGAACTCCAATTTCACACCCAGCGAATCCGAGCCGGCCTCTTCACTTCCAATTTGCGAAATAATCCCATAAATTTGATCGATTTTCGAATTCATACAATCCAACCCAAAAATACCTGAAATATATAAAAATACTAGTGTAGACTCCGAAAACCAAATAATATAACTTAAGCTATAAAATATGTAAAAAGGCTCTAAATTAATATGCAATTCTACACTAAAAACATGACTAAAATATACTCTATCAGAACTCACGCAAGATCTCTCGTCTCTAAGAAGTGAACATCATGACTTAGAGAGCCAGAAGATCTCCCTGAATAAGAAGATTCAAGACCAACAGACAGCTCTCATAAGTTTTACCAAGTCCAAGGGCACTCTTGATAGGATGTTGGGTGAGCAACAAAGTTCTCTAAACAAAAGTGGTATTGGCTACAAACCGAGGTTTTTAAAGAAGCAACACATTACCACTTTTGTGAAGGCAAAAGGAAGTAGAACCTCTCCTATATGTCACCATTGTGCAAGAAAGGGACATGTAAGAGAGACCTGCCCCGATAGAAGAAAGGATCCTCATATTATTCGCAATACATTTCTTGTTCACTTGAGAAAAGAACGGATAACGCAAGTTTGGGTCCCCAAAGGCACTATTTTACCAAATATGGTTTATCCCAATAAAGGATCTAAAGTTGCTTATTGGTCTAGCCACAAATGTTGATTTTTTGCAGGAGATCACCAAGGTGAAAGAGCAAAAATGGATTATTGATAGTGGATGCTCTAGACATATGAGTGGGAAGTGGTCTCTCTTTCATGATCTAAAGAAGCAATCCACTGGAACAATCACTCTTGGTGACAAAGGAAAGTGGGACATCGTTGGTATCGGTAGTGTTGGGAGTGATCCTAACCACAATATTAAAAATGTTTATCTTGTTGATGGTTTGAAGTATAATTTGCTTAGTATTTCTCAACTATGTGATAATGGTAATGATGTTGGATTTAACAAGAAAAGATGTTTAGTGCGCAGAGAAGATACAGGTGAAATAGTTCTAATTGTCTATCGTTATAACAACATCTATGCCATGAATGCTGAGCAAGTGGCACAAGGAAGCTTAACCTGCCTAAAGGCTTTGACGGACGATCCAAAGCTCTGGCACAGGAGACTCGGTCATGTAAGCCCACATACACTACAAAAGCTTGTGTCCAAAGGGCTTGTAAGAGGACTACCTAAGATGGACTTCAAAGGTATTGAGATGTGCAAAGCATGTACTTTTTACCAAAAGAGTTGTAAGTACTTCTAGACCCCTTGAACTTTTACATATGGATTTATGTGGTCCTATGCGAGTCAAATATCCCAATGGTAAAAAGTACATGCTTGTTGTTGTTGATGATTTTTCGAGATATACTTGGGTTCCATTTTTAAAAGAAAAATCAGAGGCTTTATTTGAGTTTTCAAAACTTTGTAAGGAGTTGCAAACTTTAAGAAATGAGCCCATAGTGTCAATTCGAAGTGATCATGGTAGGGAGTTTGATCAACTTCAGTTTGATTTTTTTTGTGCTAAATATGGAATCTCCCATAATTTTTCTGCTCATAGGACACCTCAACAGAATGGGGTTGTGGAACGAAAGAACCGCACCCTAGAGGACATGGCCAGGACTATGCTTTTAGAAAATGCATTACCTAAAACATATTGGGCTGAAACTGTTAACACAGCTAACTATATTTTGAATCATTGTCTTATTCTTTCCATCTTAAAGAAAACTCCTTATGAACTTTTCAAAGGCCGCAAACCCCTTATATCGTATTTCAAACTCTTTGGCTGTACTTGTTTTGTTCATAACAATGGAAAAGATAACCTTGGGAAATTTGATGTGCATAGTGATGAAGGTATATTTCTTGGCTACTCCACAAGTAGCAAAGCATATAAAATCTTCAACAAAAAGACCAAGATGGTTGAGAAAAGTATTCATGTTATATTTGATGAATGCAATGACAATTCTTTAAGTGAAAGTGTTGCAGATTTAGATCTTAACAACCATACAGAGAATGAGGATGGTGATGATATTGCTACTAAGAACACAGAGAAGAGGAACATGCAGGATCAGATTCTTAACACTGAGGAGTTGACTCAAGGTCTTGAAGCTCAGTCCAAAGCCCTTGACAATCAGGCCAAAGCTGTTGAGACGTCAGATACTGCAGTAACTGAGCATAATGAATCCATGGAGTCAGATGGACCTCAAACAAATCCTGTTGATGTGACGAATCAGGGAGCTGAGACTAGCAAGAGAAAGTTCAAATACTCCTCGTCACACTCATTACACGATATCATCTCTGACCCTACATCTAGTGTTCAAACTCATTCTAAACTTAAAGATCTATGTGTTTTTCACGCTTTTGTTTCACTTGTAGAATCAAAGAAAGTGGATGAGGCCCTTCAAGAGCCAGGCTAGATCATTGCTATGCAAAGTGAGCTTAACGAATTTGAAAGGAACAAAGTCTGGACCTTGAAGCCTAGGCCAAAGCATCAATTAGTCATTGGCACACGTTGGGTATTTCAGAACAAGCTAGATGAGAATGGTAAGGTCATGAGGAAGAAAGCAAGGGTTGTTTCTCAAGGCTACAATCAAGAGGAAGGTATCGACTACGAGGAGACTTTTGCTCCCGTAGCTAGGCTTGAAGCCATTCGCATTTTATTAGCATTTGCATCTTTTATGAGCATAAAATTATATCAAATGGATGTCAAGTGTGCATTTCTTAATGGTTTCTTAGAAGAAGAAGTTTATGTGGCTCAACCCCCAGGTTTTGAAAGTTCGGAATTTCCTAATCATGTTTACAAACTAGACAAAGCGCTATATGGTTTGAAACAAGCCCCAAGAACTTGGTATGAGCGCTTGTCAAAATATCTTTTAGAAAATGATTTTAAAAGGGGGTTGATCGACAAGACTCTTTTCATCAAGACCAAAGGAAAGGACATATTGGTTATCCAAATATATGTTGATGATATATTGTTTGGTGCTACTAACACATCTTTGTGCAAGGAGTTTTCCGATATTATGTGCAGTGAATTTGAGATGAGCTTAATGGGAGAACTCAACTTCTTTTTGGGGTTGCAAGTTCATCAATCTAAGAGAGGGATCTTTGTCAACCAAAGCAAGTATACTAAGGATCTTTTGAAGAAGTTTAAGATGGATCAATCCAAAGCAGCTAAGACACCCATGAGCTCAACCTTGTCCTTAGATCAAGACAAGACCGGGAAGAGTGTCAATCAAAAGGAGTATCGAGGGATGATTGGATCTTTATTATATCTTACTGCTAGTAGACCTGACATCATGTTTAGTGTTTGCATGTGTGCTAGGTTTCAAGCTGACCCTAAAGAATCTCACCTCGTGGTTGTGAAGAGGATCTTTCGATATCTCAATGGCACTAAGGAGCTTGGCTTGTGTTACCCGAAGCAAAGAGATTTTACACTAATTGGGTATTCTGATGCAGACTTTGCAGGCTAGAAGGTGGATAGGAAGAGCACGTCGGGATGTTGCCAATTCTTAGGGGCATCCTTGATTAGCTGGCACTCAAAGAAATAAACTCAGTTGCTCTTTCCACTACCGAAGCCGAATACATAGCCGTTGGAGCATGTTGCTCCCAAATCCTTTTGATAGCTCAACAAATGAGAGATCTTGGCATCGACCTCAAAGAAATTCTCATTAAGTGTGACAACACAAGTGCCATCTCCATTACAAAGAATCCCGTTAAGCATTTAAGGACCAAACATATTGATGTGAGGCATCATTTCATTAGAGACAATGTCGAAAAAGATGATGTATCAATATCATTTATTTCAACTGATTATCAATGGGCTGACATTTTTACTAATTAAGCCATTGGCAGATGACAAATTCACCTTCATTAGATGTGAAATCGGAATGCTTAATAGGGATGTACTTTCGTAGGGGGAGCTTTCCCTTTACGAAAGAAAACTTCTACTCAGTGTCAAGACCTTTGAACCTCATTTCAAAGGTTGTGAACTGAACAGTAGAGCACATATAACGGATCATATATTTGGTTGGTATCTTTTTAGATATTTGATCAAATATTTTTTAAAAAAAGAATTTTAAATATCTTTACTTTATTGTTACCTATTCGGGAAAATCTTTTTTATTGCATTTTATCCGATTATATTTTTTATTTGTGGAAATTAATTAAATCGGATAAACATCTTGCCTTAATCGTTAAGATTCGAACGCTTCTTTGTTTAAATTTTGAAATTGTTTTGGTAAGTCTGATTTTGAAAATATGGCAGTTATTATGGTGAGTTAGAGTTATTACCTTGGAAACTACCATCTTGTCCCATCAACTTACCTCACCCGCTCCCTTTTTAAGCCACACAATCTTTACCTCCACTATTCACATCTTCAGAGCCTACCGAATCTCTCAGACCTTTAAACCATCTTCTTCAACCTTTCTCTGAAATTTTTACCGTTCGTATCCATGGCACCCAAATCCAAGAAAACCTCCACCCCCAAAAGCCTTGGCGCTACCTCCAAAGGTCGTCAGATCCCCCTCGTGATTTCCCCTCAACCCGAACCTACCTCTGAGACCACTGTCCCGAGCACCGTCCCTGAGAGCACCCTTGCCGAAATCAAACGGTCCATGAAGCGCCTGAAAAAGACGCCCCTTAGTGGGAAGCTTAAGGGAAAGAAAAAGATCATTGCTGGGGAAGAGGAGGAAGAGGAAGATCTTGAGGAGGTTCTAGAGAGAGATGCTGAAAAAGAGGCCGAGGAAGAGGTCCAGAAAAAGAAAAAGACTGAGGAAGAGGCTGTGAAAGAAAAGAAAAAGGTCGAGGAAGAGGCCAAGAGAGAAGCAGAGAAGAAGGTTCCCGCAGGAGAGGAACCAGAGGAAGAGAAAGATGATGAGGACGACGAGGTTGATGATGACGAGGAGGCCGAAAGAGATGAGGCTGAGGAGTCTGCTGAGGGCTCGAGGTCTGAGGAAGAAGAGGAAGAGTAGCCGGAACTTGTTCCCTCTCCTACTCCTCCTCCTCCCCTGTCCCCGAAAAAGCGCAAGGCCGCTAAAGCCAAGACGTCTCCACCTCCCAAGCGCTCGAGGAAATCCACTCTCAAAAGGTTTGAAGCGCCCGTCAAGTCGACTGCTCCAACAAAAGCCCGAAGAAAGAACGTCGAGTCTGCTGTCGATCCCACTCCACTTATCCAGGTAAACCAATCCTTACCCTCCTCCTAGTTTGAGAATGCCGAGATGGCTGGAAAATGGGTAGACGAGTTTAAAACTCGTAGGATTTGTTGTTATGATTTTATCGATTTTAAATTTTTAGAAGCTTTGAACCTACCCTGCATCTCCCTTCTCAAACAAACCCCTACATGGACCCTGCTGAACCTTGAATCTGAGTACTATCCCCAACTCACCCGTCTCTTCTACATAAACCTCAAAGCCAAGCACACCGATGAAGGATGGACTCTGGAGTCAGTCGTCAATGGGGTTAGAATCATGTTCAACACCCTTGACTTCGTTGAACTCCTTGGTCTTCCCAAACCAAGTCCACCCTCCCCTGAAACCCCCACAAAAGACCAGTGTGTTACTCTTGCTCGCTCCAAATACCTGCTCCCCGAAGCATCAAGCAGCACCACCAAACAACTCACCCACTCGTCCCTCACACTTGAAGTCAAAATCATCTTTAACATCATTGTAAGATGTATTTTACCCCGAATCAACTCTGGCTCCCTCCTCACTGAAAATGCTATGGTCCTCCTGTACCGTATATTGAATTGACATGATCTTTATCTGGCCAATAATATTTTAGGATCCATAGCTCACACCCGCAAAGCCAGAAAAAGAACTCCCCTCCCAGTCGCAAACCTCTTGACCCGTGTCTTCAAAGCTTTTAAAATTGATTTTGAAAATGAAGAACAATAACATCATACAGGAAAATTTGACTCCAGGAGCTTTGAGAAGATCGGCATAACTCAGACCCATCAAGGGACTTGGAGCCTTGCCTCTCCTTCCTCAAAAGCTCTTCCCACTAGCTCTGCCATCGATGAGCGCATAGAGAACCTGGAGTTTGGTTTGGAGGAAGTTCGCCTGGACGTCAAGGAGTTGCGCCACGAGTTGATACTTGAGAACTGAGATGGGAGAGATGGTCAAGCTATTAAACGAGTTGAAGATGCGGATCAAGGATGGTGCTCAAGACGATGAACCTTGAACCCATATCCTAGCCCTTGATCTAACTCTCTAACACTATTGGCCCTGTTTTCAAAACTTTTGGTGATTGTTTTCATACTCCTCCCTTTGTTGAAAGACAAAAAGGGGGAGATGATGGTTAGACGTTAGACCGTAAACTGCTTTGAACTGGCCCTATTTTGTTGGATGCTTTTATCATTGGTTTTGAACTTATATGATCCAACATTTGTCTAACCCCTGCAGGTACTTAGTCCGATTTTTTATATGATATATTTTCTTGACTAAGTTACAGGGATGCACAGGTTTTGTCTTTCATCAAGGGGGAGATTGATAACTCCACTCCCTTGATGAAAATCGGAAATGGTTTCAAAGGCTTTGACACAAAGCTTGTGTCAAAGGTCTTGAAGCTAAAGCTGTATTGATGAAATTCAAAATCTGTATTTTATTTATTATCTTATATATATTATCTATGTATGGTTTCCGGATATTATTATACATATTTTATACTAACCATACAGCAAGGATTTCGAAGAAATCTTCTTCCTTAAAGCTGAAAGATATGAAGATCAAATCAGGTGGATTGTGGCTTCGCAGTTTCCCGGAAAAGAAGATTGCGAAGATCCTTCTTAAGCCATGATCTCAAGTAGCCGTTGCGTGAATATTCTTGTTTCAAATGGCGTCGATTTGATCGAGTATAAAAGGAGATGAAGAAGAGAGAAGAGGACATGAGTTGAACACTGACGATCATTGAACTACAACGCACACTCAACCCTCAAGTCAATCTTTCTTCTACGTGTACTCTCTGCTAGGTGTTAAGAGTCTTATCTTTTGTGTCAAAGCATTTGAGAGTTACACAGTGAGCTTATAGGATATATTTTGAGAGAGTGTTATACTCGAGAGTTTATATAACTCAGGAAGTGTGCACTAGGCAATTGATTCGCGAGTGTAAAAGGATTGTACTAGATAGCTGAGAGAGGTGGGGCTTTTCTAGATTGGTGTAGGACTCCAAGGGAACGTGAGTTGACTAGATTGCAATTGTATAGGAGAGAGGCTTCTCAGTGAGCTATTAGGATCCTAAGTTTTGTGAATCAATAAAGCCTGTTGAATCCTAGGGTTGTGGAAGAACCATAGGCGGGGACTAAGCCTTAAAGGAGTCGAACCTCGTTAACAATTCATCGTGTTCTTTACTTATTGCTTTACCATTATATCCGCACTTGTTTCGAATTGTATAACTTTATTGTGATTCAGGTATCCCAATCGAAAGAATTGAGTTTCCTCCCAAAGGGTTTGGCAAGCGTTTCAAAAGTCTTGAGATTGTCAGCGAAAAGTTGGCATACTCTATTCAACCCCCCTTTCTAGAGTATCTTTATTCTACTTTGTTATTAGGGTTGTTATGTGAGCTGAACAGCTCGAGCTCGGCTCGGGATCGGCTCGAAAAAGCTCGACTCGGGATCGTTCAAAAGCCTTAAACGAGCCGAGCTTGAACAAGCTTTTGAGCTCGAGACGAGCCCGAGCTCGAGCCGAGCCGAGCCCAAAAGCTCGTAATTTTGACAAAATTGCCCCTGAGGCAAATAAAGCCCAATTACCCCGGCCCAAATCTCGTCAGTCTTATACGCCGTATCTTATGTTGTAAACCCTAGCCGCCCCCTCCTTCTCATATTTGTACTGATTTCTCTCTCTCTCCTCTACAATTCCCCCGTTTATCCGTCCTCTCTCTATGAGTCTCACCGTCGTCTCTCTCCGAGTCTCACCGTTGTCACCGATATTCGACGTCCCCGTCCCGAGTTTGTTCGTCTTCGTCTTCATCCCTGTCTTGTACGAACAGATTTCAGCCTCTTCACATCTTCATATTCATTCAATCAAGATCAAGGAACTGGTGGTTTGGTGTTTCTCCTTCCTCCAAAGGTACTGTCGGCGGCAGCCGGCTCGTTTCTAGCCCAAAGCGGTGGGTTTTGCTTTCATTTCGGTTTTGTTAAACAGATCTGAAGATACATCGACTGGTGTATGTGACTGGTAGTTGTAATCTCTTGAGGGTTGCTCTTCTCTAATCTGTATACTCTCTCTTAAGATTTGTTGCCATTGTAGATGTTTTGTTGATTATCAAAATCTGATTGTGAAGATCCATCTTGAGAATCGCATTCTATCTCTCAGACAATATGGTCACTGTGTATGGATTTTTTTTTTCAAATAGTTTCTAAACTGTATTTTTTTTAGTTTGCTGCTGCTTAATGCTTATGTTCTTTTTAGTTTCTCTTTTTGATTTTTGATGATGGATTTTGGCTAAGCAATGTGTATTTAATTGTATCCTTTACGCTTAGTCTGTAATTTTCCATTATTGAAAACTACTATTGTATTCTCTGTTTTATTATTTACCCCCAATAATCCAATATATTCACTCTTTTTCTGTTCGAGTATTTACTCATATAATAATAATATATTTAATTACACTATATATTTTTGCTCCTACACGAGCTTGAACAAACGAGCTTGAACGAGTCAAATGAACGAGCTTGACCGAGCCTAAGCATGTTCGTTCGGCTTGACCGAGCATATCAAGCCGAGCTCGAGCTTGTGGTAGGGCTCGCGAGCCGAGCTTGAACGTAAAAAAAAAGCTCGTATAAATTTTGGGTTCGAGCTCGGCTCGGCTCGCTTCCCTATCGAGCCAAGCTTGAACATATCGAGCTCGGCTCGTTTGGCTCGAATAACACCCCTATTTTTTATACATTATCGAACCTTCATAACTTTATATTGACTTAACTTCTCCGTATGGCGTATGGTTAGCCTTCTCTATGCGAATTAACGGGATTAAAAACGAATTATGCCTAAATAAAAGTACGGGTTAGAATTCAAAGTTTTAAAAACTAAAAAGGGCATAATCTGAACGGAATAGAAAGTACGTGAGGTTTGGGTAATTAGTTCACCTTCCTCCCTCCCGTCACCGTACAAGTACATAACCCCTTTGCAATGGTGGCTTGGCAACGTCGGACCTTCGGCAGGCTCTCGATGACAATCCAGGGCATGGCGGCACAAGGTGACAGCGGCTACGTGACCGTGGTGGCGTGGCGAGTCCGTCGGTGGCGACCATTGATGACTTCGGTGGTGGTAATACGGCAGTCGACGTCGAAGAAACGGAGCTCCAGTGTGATGAATCAAAATGGGATTTTGAATTTGGAATGTTTTTATGAAACTTTGTTGAAGGAAATCGTTGCTAGAGGTGTTTAGAACGTAATGGAATAGATTAGAACTTGGATTTTCTTTCTACTGGATGAATTTCAGTGATCACCGAAGTATTTATAATGGATGTCAAACGAAGCCGAATTGAATTTTGGTGAAATCTTCGATTTGGGGTAAGTTCGTTTGGGTTGGTTTGGATCTTGAATCTCAAAATTAGTTAAGAGAATTAAATATGTATCACTTTAGGGATGTTTTAGCGTTGATTTGGGGTATGCTCATTTTTTGCAAAACAAGATCTTTTGAGGATTTTCAAACAAGACCTTCATATGCTTATCAAATCTTGACAAAGTAAAATCAAACAATGTAAAGAAAATTTGGAATGTAAAAAGATGAACACGCGAATTGTTAATGAGGTTCAACACGAATTTGGTCTACGTCCCCACCTAGGGTTATCCAACACATAAGATTCAAACCACTTCTTATTTCACTTCCTTGACCCTAGAACTTCATAGAAGAACTTCTCTTCTTTTATACAAAGCCTCACCGGTTCTATTCTAGCATTCACCCTTACAAGTGAAATAAAAGCACTCACTACACATCAATGTGTGTTTGATCGAGTATGGAATACTCTTAGAGTAAAATAAATGACTTCTACAATAAGCGTTGTGTTTCCCTCAACTCTCAAAGACTGCCCACACTAAGCTTTATGAGAACACATGAGAGAAACTTTGAATGACGAATACTTAAGAGGACTTGGTCGCTTTGAAATGATTTCTCGCTTGGTTGATTTTCACCTTCTGCACATGTCTATATATATAGCCGTTCACCACAAGGCCAAGGTGGAGGACCGTTTGAAATTTGAATTTCTCCAAAACGATTCTTTCTAAAATCTCCATTCCATGGGGCACTCCTCAAGCATATGATGAGATCAATATAATCGGCAGTCATTGATGTGATCTTTGAGCTCATAGCCGATTGATTCAAAATGATCCACTTTTCTAAAACAAGTAAGCAAATAATGACAAGTATATATATGGAATCCAAATGTCTCATATAACATATGGGCCTAAAACATCAAGTTCATAAGACGATGTACATACGACCCATTTTTCATCAAGAGTCCTGCAAGTGAGTTCTTTCATACATCACAATATAAATATTTTAGGATAATTCAAAGTAGACAAAAATAGCCTTGGTTTCAAGACCTTGAAACCAAATCGTTTGTTTTGTCTTTCAGGATAAAGACCTGCAGGTTAGGGCTCAAGGTTATACAATCAAGGTGGAGTCTTCAATTCAGTTGAGATTCAGCCAAGATTTGAGGAGACGAGAAATCACATTGTTCAACAGTGCATCGACGCATGAGGTAAGAGAAGGGTCTGGTTCAGCACTTTATTTTGGATCTGATTCGGTTCACTAGAACCAAAAGAAAACCAGTTCAACCCGTATTCCTATTTATAAATACATAAATGTATATCCATAATTTTATTTATTAAAATTCTACACAATTTAAAAAATAAAAATATTTATATTAAATTTTTTTACAAATAAGATTAAAAATTGAAATATCTTTAAAATACTTATAAAACTTTTTATATAATTTGAATTTGAAAGAGAAAAAAAATCTAAGTTTAAAATAAAATAACTTTTATTAAGAAAATTATATTTACTTAAAATGAAATACCAGAAAATGATTTGGGGTATTTCACTATGCCCGTACAGTTTGAAAGAAGGCAATTTTCTTTGTTGGTGTGTTTTGGTATGACAATCAACAAAAGTCAAGGGCAATCGCTATCACAAGTTGGCTTATATTTTCCTCGATCGGTGTTCAATCATGGTTAGTTATATGTTGCGGTCTCTCGAGTGACGTCTAGGAGAGGTTTAAAGATTGTGATATGTGATCAAGATTCTAACCTTTTAACCTCCATTACTAATGTAGTTTATAAAAATGTTATTCAAAATGTATAGTTTGTAGAAACTTCCGTTGAGGACATATGCATATAAATGTTATGGTTCAGTTGATAATTATTTGTGTGCATTGTGGTTGGTTTATTTTACTTTATCAAATCATGTTGAAGTAACTTATGTGTCACTCCTTGTATCATATTAGTTGAAACTAAGGTTCAACCTAGTACTATGTTTTATACATCATTTAAAACACATTTATAATTAATATGTTAATTTCGGATAAATCATATGAATTTATTTATATGAATGTTAAAAATCTCGTGCGTTGCGCACAGGTTCTAGGCTAGTTATGTACTTAAATGATTTTCCTCTTTATAAAAAAATAAGCACCATTGAATATCGTGTTAGATTAATCAGAAAAGTATTACCGGAGTATATCGTTTTAAAGATAAGTACCTTTTGATGTTATATAAATTGAACATTGACTACTGATACTCTAAAATTAGCTCACATATATGGATCCTAGGTTTATAAGTGATATACAATGAAAGTATATTGATGGGATAAAGAACACTATGAATAAGAATAAAATGTATTTAATAAATACAGATAGTTGGCTATAAGTCTCATACTTTTATATGAAACCAACATAAGTTCTAGAAATACCTAGTTAATCTAACTAAATAAATGGTTCACTGTGTACAAATTTCAATGGTTAGAATACGAGGAGTTGTTAAAGTTAAAGTGTAAATCATAAAATATACGAAGTAACATTTTATTTTACACACACTTGAGTCCCGATTTATAATTGCACTACCGATGAATTTCTTAATGGGATAGCCTAGGCGTGGCCACGGGTCAGACCCGGCGGGTCGACGGGTTTGACCCGTCGGGTCAAGGGTCGGGGAAAGGCGATCCGAATCCTAACCCGGGATTTTCACGGGTTGGCGGGTTCGGGTCACCCGGCGGGTCGTCGGGTCGACGGGTTGACCCGTCGGGTCTGACCCACCGGGTATCCGTCGGGTCGACCCGACGAGTTGGAACCCGGGTTGGACGGGTTTGCACTTGTTTCGGACCCGGAATCTGAATTGTCAGATCGAATTTATCGAGAAAGGAAACGGAAATTGAACGCCTATGTGTTTGACAAATATCCTTTCGTGTTCACAAATCATAACTTGACTCTTTAGTCTTTATGTACAAAATACAATATGTAATATTACATCTTATAATTTTCAAAACTAAAAAGTCTACAACTTATAACTCTATAAGTTTTACAAATTACAAAAACGTTGTACAATATTTGTATTAGGGAGTTTTGGGGGGGAAGGAAGAAGAAGAAGGGCTTGAATCGGTTTGCCGACTACCTACGTATCCTCCCGGGGGTGAGGAATCAAAGCCCACGTAGTTCTTTTACCTGTATGTCTGAACCCCGGCCCGGTTACCTCCTCTTCTAGTCTTCTTGATCGTCGGATCCTCCACCACCTCCTGAGCCATCTGTGACCGCGCCATCAATGGAGCTCCCAACGGACTCTGTCTCTATTCCGTCATCATCCTCGGAATCAGTCCCCAAGTTGTTCTTCTGCATCCGCATCTCCGCCTTCTTCCAATCTGCAAGGCAAACTTGGGCTTCGAGGTTCTCGGGAAGCAACCTTGATCTCTTCTCCGAAAGAATCTGACCTCCGCGACTAAAAAGCTGCTCGACGGCTACGGTGGAGCAAGGTGCCCCAAGTATTTGTCGGGCGATTACCTGCAATGTCGGGAATCTTTGTCTTTCGGGTCGGCTCCACCACTCAAGGACATCGAAATCTTCCTCTTCATCGCTGAGAAAATCAAAGTTAGTGGACAAATATTCGTCGAGCTCCGAGTGGGGGCTCGACGAAGATCTCGACCTCTTTGACCCAAAGATATCTCGGGCAAGTGCCTTAGTTCTAGCGGTGATGCTGGTTCGTGACCCGCTTGAACCGGAAGGCACCGGAGGACGACCGGAGGGCGCTCTATCGCCCGTCGAATATTCAGTATATAATTGTTCTAACAATCCTCTAACTCTAGCAACAATAATTGTAACATTGCAATCAGGATCATCCTCAATTCCTAAAGTCGGATAATAGTTTTCTAAAAACAATTGAACTCCGCTTAATTTATATCTAGGGTCGAAACAACACGCTACGAGAAAAATGTCGGGTATAAATTTGTAATATGCGATCCATTTCCGCCGCATCTCCATAGTTGCTTGGGAAATGGAAGGCGTGTTAACTCCGTCTTGAAGGGCTAATGCTACGTTCATTGCAATAAAACAAAAAATGTTTGATGTAGGCATGTAAACGTGATGTTGCCAATGGTCGGTCCAAATGTCACTACAAATCGAAACGTGTAAATCATGGTTTTTTTGAAAATATTCAATTAATTCATTTTTACGGGTGTTATATCGTCTAACTATTTTCCTCTTAACTGTGTTTCGACTAATACCTTGCCATGCAGGTTGAACATTTTGCGTCATAAATTCATTGAAACATAAACGTTGTGAAAAACTATAAGCTAAACCCTCGGCAGCTATCATTTCCGCATATTGATCACTACAACTACGATAATCATAAGACCATAAACCAGGGGGTTGAGAGGAAGAAGATGCGTACCCGGTTAGTTGAGTTTGCCCTTTGGCGAGGCCGAGCTTCTCGGGATGCTTCGAGCGGATATGTCGACCGTAGTTCCCATATCCGCCTCCCTTCTTGTGCTTGTAGACCGTGGAGCAAAAGTTGCACTTGGCGGCGCAACTCGATTCCTCCCAAGCCGGCTCCCTAGGACCCTTCGTGAACCAATACTTGAAAGTAGCGGCTCGAACTTCCGCCGTAGTAATAGGGTCGCCATCGGCCGGAGTTCCTTGGCTCCCTTCGGCGGGGAACCCGGACTCTTGGGTCGGAATCGTCGGAGTTCCGGCTTGGGTGGTGGGGGTCCCTTCGGCCTCGAGCTCGGCCTCCTCCTCCTCCTCGATCTCGTCGACGTGGTCGGCGAGAAGAGCATCATCTCGACGACGCCGGGATTCGCTCGCTGCCGAGACCGATGCACTTCGACGAAGGCTTGGTGCCGCCGCCGGGTTCGACCCGCCTCCTCCGACACTCGGGATCGATGAAGATGGGGCTCCACTAACACTCTTGCGACTCCTAGTAACTCGGTTAGTAACTCGGTTGATGAAACCCGACATTTTGAATTGAAGAGACTTAGGAGATTACGAGAGAGACAAGATCGAGCGATTAGAGCGATTAGAGAGATTGAGATGAGATTAGAGGAGATGAGTGAGGTGTGGGTTGGAATTGGGAGGGAAAGGGGCTATTTATAGAGCCAAAACCGAGCCTTTCCCTCCCATGGAGCCGTTGGGCAACGGTCGACCCGCCGGGTCCAACGTTCGACCCGACGGGTCGACCGTTGGAAATGTGACCGTTGCCCCCCCGATTCAATTTTTTTTTTCCCCCTTGGGTGGTGTTTGGCTACTAGTTAACTAGCTTAACTTTGAATTAAATTTATATATTAAGTTTCCAATATATTTTATGTAGATTTTTATTTTTTGAACATTTTAAATGTAATATATATTGTTTAGGTAATTTTTTCTAAGTTGTTAGGTAATTAGTAAAAATATTATCTTATAAAACAATATTCTTTGAATCATTCAAACACAAGTTTATTGTAAACCGAAATACGAATACACGTTTACAAATCACGACTCACATCCACCGATTCACATAAAATAACATAATAACATAATAACATAAACTCACTACATTACTACAAGTCTACAATACTCACTAGTCACTACTTATTATTAAGACTTAGGAGTTAGGACGTAAGAATAATAGACTAGTTTTTACCACCACTCGAGCCCGAAGCGCCATCGTTCTTAATCTTCTCGGGGTGCTTGTTAGTGATGTGATACTTCAAATTACCATGGCCAAGGTTATTCGGCATCTTGTACCTTTTAGCACAATGATGACAAACGGCTACGAATGATCGGTCGGCTTGCACATCTGCCTTATCGTAGTGATCTTCAAACAACGCCTCTTTGAGGTTGTCACCGGACATGATTACAACGTAGGAGCTTCTGAAAACCAAATTGATAGAATGATAGGTGATTGATGGAGTGGATGGGATTTGTGATATGAGGAGTCGGGTATTTATAGCCCCGAGCCGAGTTACAACGGCCATATTTTTTTTAAAAAAAATTGCTCCAACCTGTGGGCCCCACATCCAACGGTCGGTTTTTTAAAATAGGCCGACCCGGCGGGTCACGGGTCACTCATCCCTCGACCCTAACCCTAACCCGCTACCCGCCCCTACCCGGCAACCCGGACCCAGCGGGTCAACGACCCGGCGGGTCGTTGATCCGTACGACCCGGCGGGTCACGGGTTGACCCGTAACCCGTGGCCACGCCTAGGATAGCCCATTATGAAAGAAAACAAGAAGAAGCACCTCCAAATCCTCTCATAGAAGTCAAATGTGCTACTGCTGCTCCATTAAGCTTTCTTATCGACACTACCATTCTTGAACCTCCCGCTAATCATCCAAGAAATGCTTTAGAAGATGTAACACCCGAGAATCTAGACAATCGGGTAGACTCGATTGTTGAGTAGTAACAACCTGATCAACTCAATGTCGATGACACTAATATAGAAAGGGATTTCGGTAAAAAAAAAATCCAAATATGTGGGACTATCTTGTGAACAAGCTCGATAAGATTAGACATGCTTATTTGAATTTTGGATCTTATCAATTTCATCTTGAAAATTTTCTAATATTAAATTAGGAAAGAAACGAGTTCATCGATTTCAAGCATCATGGTACACAAAATTTCTTTCATGGCTTGAATATTCTTCCTCTACTAATGCAACATATTGTTTTTGTTATTTGTTCACAATGAAGCCAATTCAACCGTCCGGGTGGGATGCATTTTGTGTGAAAGGATTTCGAAATTGGAAGAAGGTGAATGATTGAAAAAAATGTGCATTTTTAAATCACATCGGGGAGGATCCTTGCTCACCTCATAATATGATTGTGCAAACTTGTGATGATTTAATTATTAAAGCTATCAAGACATGTCGACAAAGTGAACTATGCACAAACACAAGAGCGGATTTTAAACAATAAATTGCGAGTGAAAACTTCTATTGAAGTTGTTCGTTACCTAGAAAGCCAAGGATATGTACTTTTTGAGGTCACGATGAAACTTTGGAGTAAAAAAATCCAGATAATTTTCTCGAGTAAATTAAAATTTTGGCTACATATAATGACAAGGTTGCACAAACACTTTTAGAGAAGGCTCCTAAACATGCCAAGTATACATCCCCTCTAATTTAAAAGGAAATTTTACAAGTAATGGCAAGCAAAGTGAGGAGTAAGATTTGTGAAGTTGTTAGGGATTCAAATTTCTATATTATTATTGATGAAGCCAGTTATAAATCTAAAAGAGAACAAATGACTCTTGTTTTGAGATTTATCAATAGAAAAAGTGTTATAGAAGACCGATTAATTTGATCTGTCTCATGTTAAAGGCACTTCACCAGCAACTCTAAAGAATGAAATTTGTGTCATTTTTTATCACTCTTTATGAAGAGTAAAGTAGGGATTCGTATCAAGCGAGACAAGCAAACATGCAATCGACAAGCATAGAGGACAAGAGATCGAACCAACACACAAGACTTTTACAAGGTTCGGATCCGCGATCCTACATCCCCGGGGCCTCAAGAGTTGGCCCTAATCCACTATGATAATCGAAAGAATACAAGGGGGTTTGGACAAAGCCAAGTACAGAATATGCAAGTCTAAAACAAGAAACGAAGAACAACAACTATACAAAACCAAAGGAAGAAGAACTCCCTTTGCAGTTCTCGGATCTGGAGACACAGTTCCAGATCGAGAAGGTAACCCTCTGGGATGGCGGCTGAGATCACTAGAGGAGCCAGCAACCTTCGCACCACCGTGGAAACGCCGAGGAAGATGAGCTTCAGCAGCCGTCGGAGGAGAGGGGATCGAAGATCGAAACCCTAACCCTAGAACTCTCTCTTCGCTCTCCTTCTCTTTGGAGCTAGAGTGAACAGTGAGTTGGACCACGGAAGACAACAAGAGCTCAAGCCTTAAATAGAGCTTAGAACCCTAGATGAAACGCAGTGCATCGGATGAAGCTTCAACCCTAGAGCTCAGCCTCTCTCTCCCAAAGGGCCAGTGTAATGGTTTCCGAATATGGGCTTGGATTGGGCTAGTATACATGGTTAGGAGATCAAGCCCAATGGCTCAATTCAATCCAGTCCATTAATACTTAGCTAAATCCAGCTCAAGCATAATATAAACCTTATTACACATAACCTATAGTTATTGTATCATTACAAATCATATAATAAAAACATTATACAACTTAGACAAATATACATATATCTCAACAATTGCCCCCTATATTTTTCTAAGTCCGCTCCAGGCAGACCATCTCCTAGATGTGGATTAGGTAACCAAGTCCATCGTCGGCCCTTCATACCTGCTTGAGATCCTCAGCCTCCTTCATCTAAGTGAAGGAAATTCCTGCAAAATAAAAACTTTTCTCTAGGCACTATCTTAGTGCCAAAGTCAGCAGGATTATAGTTACCATCTATTTTCACAACATGTATCACATTATCATCAACTTTTTCCCTAATGAAATGATACCTAACATCTATATGTTTGGTTCTTTCATGATAAATGGGATCACGACACAAATATAAAGTAGATTGGTTGTCAATATGCAGCACAGTAGTATAAGTTTTCTTTTCAATCTCATGCAACAAACCCTGCAGCCATATGGCTTCTTTGCAAGCCTCAGTGGCTGCAATATACTCAACTTTTGTAGAAGATAGAGCAATAATGGGTTATTGCTAGGATTTCCAAGATATGCAATTCCTAGCCCAAGTGTAAACATAAGAAGTAATGGATTTTCTATTATCTTTGTTACTAGCAAAATCAGAATCCACATATCCATATAACTCATTTACAGAACTATGCTTAGCATAACACAATCTCAGCTTAGTAGTGCCAAACAGGTATTTTAAAAGATATTTCATGGCATTCCAATGTTTCTCACATGGATTTGACATATATCTACTTAGAGCACTGATGGAGAAAGCAAGATCAGGACGAGTGCAAATCATACAATACATAACTGAGCCTACAGCAGCAACAAAAGGAATCCTTTTCATTTTGTAAGACTCAGCAGCAGATAAAGCAACATGATTTTTACTAAGGTCAAGATGTGAACCAAGAGGAATAGCATTAGGAGTCACATCTTTAATATGGAATCTATCCAGAACCTTAAGCACATAGTCAGTTTGATCAAGCCATAGCTTACCTTTTCTCCTATCTCTAGTTATTTTGATACCCTGAATTCTCTTGGCAGGGCCAAGATCTTTCATATCAAAATGTTTAGCAAGTTCATGTTTAGTGGCATCAATATCAGTTTTGGATTTAGACATCAACAATATATCATCCACATATAACAGAACATATAGCACATAACCAGTCTTATGACCTTTAAAGTATAAGCAAGTGTCAAACTTACTCCTTTTAAAACTCAAACTTCTTCTCATGCATGTGTCAAATTTGATATTACATTGTCTAGGTGATTGTTTGAGTCCATATATAGACTTTTTAAGTAAGCATGCAAAGTCAGGTTTGTTCTTATTGACAAAACCTTGAGGTTGTCTCATATAAATGATCTCATTTAAATCACCATGCAAGAAGGCAGTTTTTACATCCATTTGTTCCAACTCAAAGTTATAAACAACAGCCATAGCAAGTAATAACCTCAGAGTTTTGTATTTAACAACAGGTGCAAAAATTTCAGTATAATCTTCACCTTCTCTTTGGGTGAACCCCTTGGCAACAAGCCTAGCTTTATACCTAGGGGGTTCATCCTTAGAGTTACCTTCTTTCAATTTAAAGACCCACTTACTTCCTATAAACCTAGCATCTTTAGGTTTCTGAGCAAGTATCCAGGTTTTATTTTTCATCATGGAATCAATTTCTTCAGACATAGCATCTTTCCAGTTTTTAGAGTGAGCACATCTCATAGCTTGTTCGTAAGTGTCAGGTGTAAAATGATCAACAAGTTCAGACACAGCACAAGCAAACTCAACAATGTTACTGATATACTTTTTATTTGGAATCTTAGTTCTAGGTGATCTATCCCTAGTTAACTGCCAAGTGGTTAAGTCATGCTTATCTGGAGATGAAATGCTAGAGGAACCAGCAGCATGAACAGATGAAGCAGGCACATCAGTAGGTTCTAAAGACTCAGAATGGGGGGAGGGAGCATTAGAACTAGCAGGGATAGAGCTATTACCATCATCATCATTAGAACTATCAGAAGATCCAACAGAAGTATCATCATGCACTTCCCCACCCAATTGGTGAGGTTGCATAGGAGTGGGTGATGTTCCTGGAGTTTCCTGAGCATCCTCAGAGTCAGTGCCATCCTCAGCTTCATCATCACTCCCAGACAGATCTGGAGTGTAGAACTGGGTTGCATCAGACCCTGGAGGTACCTGCAAGGACTTCTCAACAGAAGGAATGAATACATTTTTAAAATGGAATTCATTTTCAACAAACACCACATCTCTACTAATTATGGTTTTATAGGCTCCAGGTTGTATAACAAGCAATTTATAGCCTTTAACTCCTTTAGGATAACCTAACAATACACATTTTTGAGACCTAGGGTTTAACTTGCCATCACTTTTATGAGCATAAATCACATAACCAAAAGGTCTAATATGAGTTAAGTCAGGTTTCTTGTCATGCCACATCTCATAAGGAGTTTTAAAACCAATGGTGGAAGATGAAGACCTATTTATGAGGTATGCAGCTGTGACAACAGCTTCACCCCACAAAGAGGCTCTCATTCCAGAAGATATCAACATACACCTTGCCCTCTCAAGGAGAGTCTTGTTCATCCTCTCAGCAGTTCCATTCTGCTGAGAGGTGCCAGGGATGGTAAAGTGTCTCTTGATACCATGTTCATTGCAATAAGAGTCATATTTAGAATTACAAAACTCTAAACCATTATCTGTTTTTAAACATTTTAAGGGAAGGCCAGTTTCAATAGTAACAGTTTTATGCCACATTTTAAACATATCAAAAGCCTCATCTTTACCCTTAAGTAAGTAAACCCAAACCTTTCTGCTGAAATGATCTACAAGAGATAGAAAGTACCTTCTGCCCCCTGGAGTGTTTACCTGTGCAGGTCCCCACAAATCCGAGTGAACATACTCAAGAGGATTGGAAGCAACATAGGAGGATTTTGGAAAACCCTTCCTAGTTTTCTTTCCCATCAAACAGTTATCACACACATCAATATCAACAGGTTTAGATTTAAGTATGCCATGTTTATACAGATAAAGTAAACCCTTATTTCCTATATGTCCTAGTCTATTATGCCATTTTATAGACTCATTTAAAGACATATCAACACCAGAAACAGCAAGGATGGCAGCAAAATTAAGCTCAGGAGAAGCATGAATAACATATAAACCTCTTCTTTTTTCAGCTTGAATAAGAACTCTATTGTTTCTAGATAAAGTTCTAATGCCATCTTTGCTATACACTTCACAGCCTAAGGCCTCTAAAGCACTTTCAGACAAAAGATTTCTTCTAAGATCAGGAACCCATCTAACATCATTTATGACCCTCACAACACCATCATGCATTTTTAAAGCTACTGAACCTATGCCTTTAATTTTCAAGATAGAATGATCACCAAGCATCACATCTCCACCATCAAACAATTTCAAGTTATGAAACCAAGATTTATGATGAGTGGCATGAATAGTGCATCCAGAATCAAGAATCCAGCAATCAGAAGCATTTTCAACAAGCAAAGAAGTAACAGCAAGCACTTCATGAGTGTAATAGGGTGGGTTTCAGATACTGTATTGATAGCAGCTTTCTTAGAAGCTTCTTTTTCATCTCTTTTCTTCTTATAACAATCTTTTTCAAAATGACCAGTTTTAGAACAATAATGACATTTCACATTTGTTTTGTCAAAGTTCTTATCAGATCCATTTTCAGCTTTAGATTGTTGATTATCTTTATCTTCTTCCTTCTTCTTGTTATTTCTCTTTCTATTTCCCTTACCTTTAGGCTTAACCATAAGAACTTCATCTTTAGTATTAGCCTTAGGTTCAGTTTTAGAGCCATTAACAGTTTTAAACACTTTAAGAGATTCATTTTTCTGGATTAAAGATTCAATGATATCTTTCTTAACCAGCTTAGTATTTCCATATTGAACAACATCTTTATAAGTGTCAAACTGACTAGGCAGAGAATTTAAAAGAAGCACACACAACTGAGTCTCATCAAGTTTGTCACCACAACGAGTAATATCTTGAGTAATTTGTAAAAATCTATCAAGATTCTCAGAAAGAGTGCATGCAGTGTTCATTTTAAAACTAAACAGTTTATTAAACAGATTAACACGAGAAGGCAAGGATTTTGTAAAATAAAGATTTTCAAGAGCTTCCCACAGCTTTTCAGCTGTGGTATGCTCTATTACCTGCCTTGCTACATCGTCTGAGAGACGTAGCAAGATCTCACTATGGGCTTGTTCCTCCAGTTCCTGGATCTTATCCTTAGAGGTAGCATCAGGGAACTTGTTGGTGACTGCTACCCAGCACTTTTCCTTCATAAGCACTGCTCGCATCTTCACCTGCCACATAGCGAAATCAGTAGAGCCATTGAAAGGTTTCAAACGAACAAAATCAGACATTTTCTAAAGAAACAGAAAAAAAATCCAAAAAAGTTCAAGAAACTAAGCACAAATCGGCGGAAGCAACAATAGGTCACAGGATAACCAGGAAATCAGAAAGCCAAGTTCATGATAGAGGAACCATGGCTCTGATACCACTTTGAAGAGGGAAGTAGGGATTCGTATCAAGCGAGACAAGCAAACATGCAATTGACAAGCACAGAGGACAAGAGATCGAACCAACACACAAGACTTTTACGAGGTTCGGATCCGCGATCCTACATCCCCGGGGCCTCAAGAGTCGGCCCTAATCCACTATGATAATCGAAAGAATACAAGGGGGTTTGGACAAAGCCAAGTACAGAATATGCAAGTCTAAAACAAGAAACGAAGAACAACAACTACACAAAACCAAAGGAAGAAGAACTCCCTTTGAAGTTCTCGGATCTGGAGACACAGTTCCAGATCGAGAAGGTAACCCTCTGTGATGGCGGCTGAGATCACTAGAGGAGCTAGCAACCTTCGCACCACCGTGGAAACGCCGAGGAAGATGAGCTTCAGCGGCCGTTGGAGGAGAGGGGATCGAAGATCGAAACCCTAACCCTAGAACTCTCTCTTCTCTCTCTTTCTCTTTGGAGCTGGAGTGAACAGTGAGTTGGACCACGCAAGACAACAAGAGCTCAAGCCTTAAATAGAGCTTAGAACCCTAGATGAAACGTAGTGCATCGGATGAAGCTTCAACCCTAGAGCTCAGCCTCTCTCTCCCAAAGGGCTAGTGTAATGGTTTCCGAATATGGGCTTGGATTGGGCTAGTATACATGGTTAGGAGATCAAGCCCAATGGCTCAATTCAATCCAGTCCATTAATACTTAGCTAAATCCAGCTCAAGCATAATCTAAACCTAATTACACATAACCTATAGTTATTGTATCATTACAAATCATATAATAAAAACATTATACAACTTAGACAAATATACATATATCTCAACAATTTACTTGATGTACAATATATTCATGGACAAGGATATGATGCATCTAGCAAATGCATAGAGAATGGAAATGATTGTAGCTGGCTTTGTTTCTTAATGATTGTCCGTTTGCTACTATGTGCATTGCTTTGCTCACATATTACAATTGGCCCTAGTTGTTGCATCTCGTGGGGCAATTCTTGTCCATCACTTATTCTTTAACTTGAGTTGTATTATCAATGTTGTTGCATATTCTTATAAACGCCATGGTCAATTACAAGATGCCCAAGTAGAAGAAATTGCTCATTTGTTATCTATTGGGGAACTTGAAAGTGTAAAGGGAGCAAATCAGGTTGGCACATTAAGAACACCAAGTGACACTTGATGGAGTTCACATTTTCATTCTCTTTGCAGCTTAACGCGGCTATTTGGTCCAGCTATTATAGTGCTTGAAAAATTGATAAAGAAAGCTCAATTTATCAACAAAGAAGATATGTTCATGCAACTAGCAAAATGATCAGTTCATTTTAGTTTTTTTTTTTATGTATCTGATGAAGTGGGTATCACAAACAATCTTTACTTAGCCTTGCAACAAAAGAATCAAGACATATCAAATGTTATGCATTTGATTTTAGATACAAAGAAATCGATTCAAAATTTTAGAGAAGATGGATGAGTTACTTTCTTAACCAAGTTGTTTCATTCTTTAAAAAAATTGAAGTTGATGTTAATAGTTTGGATGCTTCTTATTTTGAAGGGCGGGGTTGTCGTCGACAAAGAGATAGTACATTGGAGAAGTACTATTTTCACTTTGATATATTTGTTGCTACAATAGATGCCCAGCTGCTTGAACTTAATTGCAGGTTTAGTGAGTGTGTTGTAGAGCTTTTATCTCTTAGCAATGCTTTGGATCCAAGAAATTCATACAAGTCGTTCAATATTGATTCCATTTGTTTATTGGTGGATAAATATTACCCATGCGAATTTAGAGATCAAGAGAAGATTGACTTGAAATATTAGTTGAGCTCTTTTCAGATTGATGTGCACAATCATCCGGTTTGTATTCATCGACATCTATTCAAGAGTTATGCATAAAGTTGGCGGAGACAGAGAGGGGAACCAAGTATTGTCTATTTGATAGATTGATTCGCCCTGTTTTGACTTTTTCGATGTCTATAGCTTCTAGTGAAAGGGCATTTTCAGCAATGAAAATCATCAAAACAAGGTTGAGGAACAAGATGGAAGATGATTTTTTGCCAGATAACTTAGTTGTTTACATTGAAAGAGAAATGGTCAAGACCTTTACATCAAATGAAATTATAGATTAATTTATTCAAATAACGTTGAGTACTATTTAGATAGAATTCGCTATAATTTATTTTTTGTATGGAGTTTTGGCATCAAGTCCCCTTCTATGTACTTTGTTTTTTCGTATAAATGAAATGGCGTAGGGATGAGTCTCCTAACTTGACTAGGTTCCAAATTCTAAAAAAAAAAATTGCCCTTGCGAAACTTTTGTCCAGGTTCCGCCACTGCTTGCAATGCAAGGACTAAGGATGTGAAAAAAGATTAACAAAATGATTTAAAATTTTCCCTAATGACATGGTAATCCTTGGCAGTTATATTTCCGTCACTCCTGTTTATGGTCTTAAGTTTGGATGGAATCGTTCGTGGGTGTGGAAGTGTTAATTAAATCCTATGTTAGTCTCAAAACACCCTGTTGACCGAGGTGATCTTGTTAATGTTTATGGTTTTCAAAGATCCCTCATATATGTGAGTAAAATGTCGTTGATACAAACTTTTCCATGAGAGGTCTTTTTCCCATGGTAGGTTTTTGTTATTGTCTCCTCGGTGTCGAGAAGCAAAGCATCAGTCTCTAGCCTCACTCGTATTCTCGACATGCATCTTCCATCCTTGCATTGTCCACGAATTCCATGCAAATCGTCCTGCTTGGTACCATGTTTGTAGTGTCCAGATTTTTCTTTCCTTTGTTTAATTATGAGTTTTTGTTGTATCATGATGATTTGTCCGCTAACATGGATCAACCTCTCAATTACCGGATATAGATTTTATCTTGTATTTCAAATCGTTACTCAATAAAAATAAAATAAAAGTTATGTGTTCAATGAGTACAACACGAACCTGAACTTGAACTCGAGCCCAACTCATTTTGACTCGATTTGTTTTTTATAAATTCATACTACCTCCGTTCATAAATATATGTCGTTTGACTTTTTGAAACGTTTTTAAGGAGCTAAAAACTATACTGTAAAATATCAATTTTTAGTAACTTTTTAATATAATACTACTTTAAATACTTATTAATAACAAGTATCATATTATTAAAAAATTGTTTAAAAAGTTAATATTTTATATATTTCAAAATGTCAAACGATATCTATTTATGAATGGAGGTAGTATGAATTTATAAAAACAAATATAAAAAAATTAATATTTTATATAAATTTTTATTATTCTAAAAAAGTACATGCTCCGTAAATAATTAATAAGTACTCCCTTCGTTTCAAAATAAAAGTCATTTAATTTTTTGCACGTTTTTTAATGAGGTAAAAACTCTATAAAATATTATTTTTTTTAATCAATTTTTTTAATAAATTGATACTTGTTACTAATAAATATTAAATATTAATTTATGAAAAAAATTTGATTAAAAAATTCAATATTTTATAGAGTTTTTAACTTATTAAAAAATGTAAAAAAAAATCAAGCGACACTTATTTTGAAACGGACAGAGTAACAGGTTTATGTTCAAATTCAGCAGTACAATGTACAACAGATGTACTTCTCTTTCATTTGCCTCGAGTACATTCTATACAGTAGCATTCTCTTCAATAGTCTCTCGATAGTCGACCACACATTTTCAGTGGCAAATTAGTAAATTGTGAACAAACAATACACAATCAGCGGACAAGAATCCTCATATGCCACATGTCAACATCTGAATGGACTATCAATAATATCCCTTTCCACCTCAGCTTCCCACGTCATGGACTTCATCAGTTGGGATGCCTAGCTCTTTAGATTCTCCTTTTGTTCTAATGGTGAATTCAACTTATCTCCAATCAAAAGAGCAAAAATTCTGAGAGCCCCTATCAATATCTATCCTGCTTGTTCATTGAGTTCTGAAGAATGCCATGGAGGCCCTCAATGCACTAGGAGCAGGATTGAAACCCATCTGTCAGTGTCTCCTCCCTGACAAAACCTCTAAACCCAGAAGGGTTTTCTCAATCCCTTCCATTCCCCATCCCAAATTCCCAACTTCTCCCACCACAAACCCAAAAAGTCTTCCTGATTCATTATCAAGGGTCCTCCATGGCAAAAGCTTGGTCCTTCTTTCCCCCTTCCTTAGTCCCAAACTGAGTCTTGCTTTGACCTTTGAGGAGGCACTGCAGCAATCCATAAGCAGTAGTTCTGGGGGTGAATTTGACACTGGTGGTGGATCCTTTGAGGGTATTGTCAACTACGCCAGTGAAAACCCAATTGTGATTGGAGGTGTTGTTGCCATTTTGGCAGTGCCCTTGATTGTGTCTCAGTTCTTGGGGAAGTCCAGACCCTTTGGTGTGGAGTCTGTAAAGAGTGCATATGCCAAATTGAGCGATGATCCCACTGCTCAATTGCTTGATATTAGGCCTTTGAAGGATGCCAGGGAAGTGGGTAGTCCTGATATCAGAGGACTCAAGAAGAAACCGGTATCGGTTGTTTATAAGAGCCAAGACAAACCAGGCTTCTTGCAGAAGCTTGCCCTCAAGTTCAAGGAGCCAGAGAACACCACACTGCTCATCCTGGACAAGTAAAATGAGTTCTTGTTATTTTTGTCTGTATAAAATTCTAACTGTCATATAACTATTTTTTTGTCCATGAATATATCATGTTTACTAAGACATAGATTAATTGATTAGAGGATCAAATTCTGAGCTCTATGCTTTTATAGTTGCTTTGGTTAAGGACTTAAGAGTGCTAATGTGTTCTAACTGCTAGCGAATCTCCCTGATTGAGTTTGTGACACTGGATGTCACAAGTCATTGAAATTGTTTGTTATATGGGACTTGAACCTTAATTAAATTGTTAAGAGGATCAAAATGTGAATTTTGTTAGCTGAATGCGGCTTTGGTTAAGGTGGTCATAGAATTCCATAACATAAATAGCCTGAATCTCTTAGCTACATAGTCATAACTTCCATGGATATATATTTCTTCATTTAAGTTGTTGGTAAGTAGAATGTAACATTCAAATTCTCTGTAGTTAGCATGGATTTTTGTCTTTCCAACTAGGGAAGTCTTCTTGTAGCTTTTCAAAAGCCTGAAATTGTTCAATTTTTCTTGTGACAAGATTTGATGGTAACGCTGAGCTAGTTGCTGAGTTGGTCACTGCCAATGGATTCAAAGCTGCATATGCGATAAAGGATGGAGCAGAAGGCTCTCGAGGGTGGATGGTCTGTCCGTCTTTCTTTTCGTTCGTCTTACATTCTTATGTTACCCTCTACCTAAATGAGACTATTCAAATTCGCGCATGAAAGACAGAAACTTGTATTCACAAGGTTGCTCAGTTGTGTTGCAGAACAGTGGCCTCCCTTGGATGCTGCCTAAGAAATCCGTCGGCCTGGACTTCAGCAGTTTGACTGATGCACTTCCTGTATGTCTAGTGTTCTCCCCATTTCAAACCCCTACGCTTATAGAGTTCCATTTCCTAAAATTATGATTGCGCTTACTTCTATTAGTGATCATGAAGCAAATGAGTCTGTATCACTTAAAGAATTTAATTATTGATGATTTTAAGCTCAAACTTCATAAGTTGATTCTCTTGCAAGATTCTCTAGCATACAACTCATCTGCTAAGATCATCCTACCATACAGGAAAGTTCTGAGGTATTGCCGGTGACATTGGGGCTCGCTGCTGCCACTGGATTCGGATTGTTGGCATTAACAGAGGCTAGTCTATGGATTACTTCAAATCACTTGCTCTTCTTCTTTTCATTACTGGAAATTACTTCTGTAGTTCCTTTATTCTTCTTATGAATTATTCGTCTTTTTTTTTTTTTGAAATTTCCAGATAGAAACAATTCTCCAGGTTTTAGGCTCGGCTGCAATCATCCAAATAATAAGCAAGAAGCTTTTGTTTGCAGAGGTAACATCATTTAGGGCCTTTTTGCGCGCCAGAGATTAATCTATCTTAAGATTAAAATCTAGATAAAAATTTTGCCTTTGTGGATAGATTAAAAGAGTAAATTCTTGTTTGGCATGACAAATTACATAGAGTTTTGTGCGAAAAGCTTTGCAACAATTCTTTGAACAGCTTCAATAAGCTTGTGCCAAGCATGCCCTTAAGTATCAGTTCTTGCAAAGGAACCTTCAAGGCTTCAACTTAACCTTGTACGTTTTGACGACAGGATAGAAAGCGAACACTGCAACAAGTTGATGAGTTTCTAAACACAAAAATTGCCCCTAAGGAGCTTGTCTCTGATGTGAAGGTAGGTTGTACATAAAATCCTGCACCATTCTCCTGCAAACTTTATCCAAGATAGATTCTTGACATATTACTATGATTGTATTTTCCTTCCGGAATCCGACTCAGGAAATTGGAGCAGCACTGCTTCCATCAACGGTTAGCAGCAAGGCTCTTCCTGCTCCTGCAGAGGCAAGCTCTGAACCTGCTCCACTTGAGAGTGCTGTTCTGAAAGCTGAATCCATTGCTGAGCCACCGAAAGAAGAAAAAGTAGAACCAGCTCCAGAAACCAATTCAGCTCCTCCGACTGCAGCTAAACCAGATCCCAACTCTGGGACTAACAGGCCGCTTTCACCATACCCTTGGGTACATTTTTTCTCATGCCATTCTCACAAGCTAAAGCGTTACTTGTTCATTGATCAAGTAGATAGGTATGTGAAGCTACTAGATAAATGTTGATTATTACTGAAACAATATGTTAATTTTCTTGCAGTATCCAGATTTCAAGCCTCCATCTTCTCCTAGCCCTTCTAAGCCTTGAAGTATCGGACAGAATTTGACGAGGGAAAGGTATCAAACTGGCCAGTTCTTGTGAGTTTTCATAGAACTCAGCACCCTTTTTATTCACAAGCTAGTCGTTTTGTGTTTGATCTGTAATGTCAGATCCTCATCACAACTCTCTTTTCAGATAGAGGTTTGTACTTTTAGATGTACCAAGCAGGAAGGCACTGTCAAAACTGTATCTGGGATTCTGGGGTATGTTGCATTGTATCCCAGCCAAGAAAAAAAAAAGTATAGATGATGTGTTATGATGGTTCACATTCAACTTTTCTGGTCTTCCTAAATTTGTAATAATATAAAGCTTGTCCAAACATAGAATTAAGAGCCCGTTTGAAAAGGGTATATAGATATAAGATATATAATATAAGTATGAGATATAGATATCAAGATATGAGTATTGAGTATGGGATATAAGATTGATATATGAGATCTTATATCCGCGGTTTGGAAAGGGTATATAGATATCCGCGGTTTGGAAAGCATCTAATTGATCCCAAATTGGCTGCCAAACTACGCTCACATCATCTGCAATCATTGGACATCAAGGAAATATTGAACACAATTAAGAATGACCCGAGGAAACAAAACTTCACCAAGCTCGCTACTATGTGGTGGAGTATTTGGTATTTTCGTAACCAAACTCCATTCGACAAGACAAAACTCGATCTCAGAGCTATAGCTACATACACAATGGAACAAGGTAAAACTATTGAACGATACCCAAACGACTAATGGAAGCAGCATCTAGTAACCAACGACAAACGACTAAATGGATAAAACCGTCCAAACAGCTGTCACAAGCTCAATTTTGATGGAGCCCTATCAAACACCAATAAGGGTAGTTTTGGTTACATAATACGAGATCATATGGGTAACCCAATCAACTCCGGGGCAGGTATCTCGCCTCTGAACTCGGTCATTGGAGTTGAGGGCTTTGCGCTTTGGAAAGGCATTCAAGCCGCCTCGAAACTCCACCTAAACCATATTCTCATTGAAGGAACAATCTCACTGTTATTAATTGCCTTAAAGGTGTTGGTCCACCATAGGGGAGATTGAAATGCTTATTTCTGACTCCTCTATTTCTTTGCATTGTTTTGTCTCCGTCCAAATTCGCCACATCTACCGAGAAGCCAATTGAGTTGTCGAACGTCTATCGCACCTTGAAATCGACTTTTTGGGTTCTTCGATCCCTGACAATTCAGAGCTTGCTAATCTCATCTGTCTTGATACACTAGGGCGGGTCTCTCCACTAAACCAAATTCTTTTTGTTTCACCCAAAAACACATGAGTGAGACATATTTTATTTTTCTTAACATGGAAAAGTTATTACATGTGTGCATTTAATTACCAAATTACGGAAGTGAGTTCATTTAATTTTTCTAATTTTAGTATAGGATAACCATATCCTATAATGGTTTTACTATTTTTCTCTCCTACTTTACAAACAACCCTTAAAGTTGTGATATTCTTGGAAAAGTTTCGGATCATGAAATGGTTTTAAGATTTAAAAGGGGTCTTGAGATAGGGACAACGATTATCTCACCAACGGTACCGTCACCATCACTGTCATCGGCTTTTGGAGTCGACGAAGCGTTTACCGCTACCGACATTCAAAGTCGGCAACGAATTAGATACTTGTTGTGTCAACTATTCAGGCAATGGATATTGAAAATTCATCCCTTAAAGTTGTTTCAAGCAACCGACATAGTCCAAAGTTCGTCCCTTGAAACAAAGTCTACTTGTGTCAATCATTAAAGCGACAGGTATTCAAAGTCGGTCTCTTAAAGTTGTTTTAAGCAACCGACATAGTTCAAAGTTTGTCCCTTAGAACCCAGTCTAATTGTGTCAATCATTACTTGTGTCGGCTTTGGAAGCCGCTGGAAGTCAGAAAATGTACCATGTATTTGACAACACTTACCGAGATATCAAATAAATTTGTGACCTCAGGGATTTCATAGCTGCAGCTTATTTTTTCTTGATTTTGTATAGGCCAATTTGCTAAACTAGACCAAAAAATGGGCCTAATTGCTAAACTAGACCAGTAGCCCAAAAATTGGCCCAAACTAACCTCTCTACCCCCATGCAAATTAAAGTGCCGGTTTTTTTTAACTGTGCATAACCGGTTGTAGTGGGTGAGTATTTGGGAAATTAAAAGGAGGAGGGAGGGAGGGAGACAGTTACATGTTCTCAAAACCGAAAGGAGGAGGCGACGAAGATAGATAGACGGAATAGCGAAAGGAGGAGGCGACAGACAGAGAGACGGAGAACCGGTTGAAGAAGAAGGCCACCAGTCACAGCCAGGGAGGAGAAGGTTGAAGACCTTGACAAAGGTAAGCAAATGTGGAGTTTTTTCTTTAAGTTGCGAAATTAGGGTAATGGGGGTGCGGTTTTCCGAAGGATTTGAGACGAATTTGGGGTAGATGCGTAGCAGTAGAGGAGGAATGAAGTAGGAGGGGTTAGGGGTGCCATTGTGAGTCGATTTTGGGGAGGCGGGTTCGATTAGGGTTTGAGGGTGTCGGGAAAAGGATTGGGGTAGCATATTTCGTAGGACCGGGTAACGAAATTGGCACGATAAAATTGAACATCTGGTATGCCGAGTAGGATGAAGGAATTTTTGGTTGATTGGTTTTTAATGTTGAAACCGTAAGCGCCCACCAAGTGTTTGATGAAATGCCTAAAAATAAGATGAATAAATGGTGATTTGGTTTTGGTTAATCTCATTGCCTATATGTTGTGTTGTTAAAGACGTAAAATGAAGAAAACAAGTAAGACATGTTGGTATGACAGAGTAGGTGTTTGCCTATATGTTTGAAACTTAATGTGTGAATTACTTGTTGGTTAAATGCCTAGATGTATGATGAATTGTTGGTCATTTGGTGTTGGTGTTGGTGAATTACTTTGGCTATCTCTTGGTTTGGGAAAGAGGTAAAATGAACCAAACTTGTATGAAATTCGAAAATGGTAGGAAAGAAAAATATAGCAGAGTTGGTAGGAAAATAATAATCTATTGGTAGGATACAAATACACTGTTGGTAAGATAAAAGTTGGTGATCTGAATGTCTGAATGCATGTGTGTGGTGATTGTGTTGCAGGTAACCTTTGTGCAACAACCATACAAAATGACAAAGGCCGACAAGAGGAAAGTAAAGGCAGAACCAAGCAGCCAGGGGGTAAGGACACTTAGAAAGTTCCCTTGTTTTGGTAGTTATGCTTGGGAAAAAAAATTCGAACGTAAGAGTGTTACATGTGTTGCAGGCTGTCTTAGTTGTGGCGGAGAAGGACCACTTCAGTGGCAGAGCGCTATCACATGGCAGTTTAGACCTCTTGGACGGTCTTGACTTAGCCATCGACCGTGATGATGTGAAGGCCCTGACGAAGAGCCAATTCGGAGGCATAGTGAGGATGGGGTCGAGGAACAAGTTTGCCGCACAGCTGGTGCACTTTTGCCTCCTGTGGCAGCTGAAGACCTGGAAGCAACACGAGACGTGGTACTCCATCCAGGGGCATCACGTGCGATTCTCGCTTCATGAGTTCGCGTTGATAACGGGGCTAAACTGCGCACCACCCCCTAGGGATGTGATGGAAGGGGATCACAAAGACGCCATATACCAGCTGTTCAAGAAAGAGAATGTAAGTCTGAAGGATTTGGAGAGAGCTTGGGAGCACGAAAAACAGACGGACTCGGGCTCCCTAATGAAGAAGTACAAGCTTGCCCTCCTAGTCATTGTGGAGGGCATTCTTTTCGGATTGGAGAAGAAGACACAAATTACAGGGTGGGTGGTTAAGCTGCTGTTGGAGGACACGACGCGGTTTCTGGAATTTCCTTGGGGACGCCTTGTGTACGAGAGGCTACACAAGAGCCTGGACGGGACGTTGAAGGACTTGGTGGCTGCAAAAGCTCACCTAAAAGATAGGCCAACGTACGCGCTCTACGGGTTCCCCATGGCATTCCAGGTTAGTCAAGTTCTGAAAAAAGGCTCAACCCCTTGCCATTTCAGATTATGTGTGACTGTGTGGAATGCCAATAAGGCAATTATATCATGCCAATAATATATGTCTATCTTACCAGAGATATGAAGTTGACATGGAAACTGTGTAGTTCTATCTTACCAAATCTATGAAGTTGTCATGCAAACTGTGCAATAATAGCTTACCCAAATTTATCATATTGTATTTGCAGTTGTGGGTGTACGAGACCTTCCCTGAGATTGGTAATCATTTTGGCCGCAACATCGACGACACCATCATCCCCAGGTGTCTGCGATGGGAAACGCCAAACTCGCACATACGATACGAGAATGTGAAGTCCTTCCTCAGCCTGGACGCCCCCGCCAACGACCCAATTGATGAACACGTTCTGTTGGCGACGCCAGAGCCCATCTTGCACCCCACCCATAAGGAAAAAGATGCATCCCCCCACTCATCGTAAAAGAAAGACGCTCCAGACGTCTTCTTTGATCAGATTGTGGGTGACCACATGAGGGCCCGCAGAGATAAGCGGAGACATGAGGATGCCACTGCTGGACCCAGTCAGGGCACCAGCCAGTCCGGGTCAGACGCGACGAGCGTCGGTTTGGAGGCCTGGATTGTGGCTAAGGTTGAGGCTCTATTCAAAGGCATGATGGTAGAGATGGGGACCAGGTTCAGGGAGCTTGAGGAGAAGGTCACTGAAGTTTCGAGAGAATGCAAGCAGGTGTTATCAGAGAGGATCGGCAAGGGAAAGGTATGTGCTTCATTGTCCATCATCCGTGCAATTGGTAGGATAATGTTTTTGTGTTGGTAAACCATTCTTAGCCTTATGGTATGACATACATGTATAGTTGGTAGGATCATGTTGATGTATTTGATGACGATGTTGTTGAGAAGGTTGTTGAGAGAGATTTGGACAAGGTTGTGGCCGACGTGGTTGACAAGGCTGAGAAGGTTGAGTTAAAGGCGGAGGAGAAGGAAGAGATGACTGCTGATGACCAGGGGTCGGTCAAGCAGGGACAGAACGTTGAGGATAACACGGCGGAGAAAGAAGAGTTGAAATCTGATCTGAAGGGGCAGGGCATGTGCACTGGTGAGGGCGTAGAGACATTCGAGACCGTCAACGACAATTATATTGCCCCCTACCGCCAGTACTTGGGACTCTCCATCCAGCGCCACGATTTGTAGGTCTCTCCTGTTTGTTAACACATGCTCTCCTGTTTGTAAAGACATTCTCTAATGGTTTGGAAACTTCTGTTCTGTTCTAAGTACACTTTTGGCTGTTTGGACACTTGTGTTAGTTTCAAAACTTATGTTGTTTGTAGTTTCAAAACTTATGTTGTTCACGGTTGGTAGGATGTTTTGTGATTGTAATGGTTAAAACTGGTATTTATGGTTCACGTTAATTAGTTCCTGCTTACACCCAAGGTTCATTCTTGTATTATATTGCGGGTAAGTTTACGTTTGCATGACTGTTATAAGTGGTAAGATTATACGAAACTATTGGCAAGATAATACGACACTTTTGGCATGATATAACTAAGTATTGTTCAGGATATCAATTGCAGTTAAGTTGAGAATGAATTGGTAAGATAAAGAAAATGTTATGGTCGGATATTTTTTAACTATTGGGTAGATAAAGAGAGGATAGTGGTAGGACGACATGAGAAATACTTAACAGATCCGATAATTCATGTGACTGTGCCCAAAACATGCGAAATCCCAAAGATTGCATCACAATTAGCCCCCTAGGAACACGAAAATACGAGACACGTGCAAAAAACATACTGCCCAAAATAAACCCGTCAGCTGACTTGATCGTCCATCAAACATACTGGCAGAATCCACACTCTGTTATGTTATAAGTACACTACTGTCGACGGCGCTTTGGACCCCTGTATTCGCCCTTCGACGGATAGCGCTTCGTCTTCGGCCTTCCCGGCGCACGCTTCACCACCGGGGGCAAGCAAATCCTGGCATCTATTTCAGCAGGCACCGCCCATGTTTCACGAGGTGGCACTGGGTACACGATATTGATGTAGCAAGCGCGACAAGCCTCAGCCCTGTATAGAGGATGGACGAGGGAGTATGGGTCGATCCGACGTACCTTGGCCGCGGCGAGGGCATGTGGACATGGAATCTGGTCAATTTGAAAGTGCTTACATGTGCAACTCCGAGCGGAAAGGTTGCCCAGCCAGGCGGACAGCCCCTTACGTACGTCATACTCATGTTTGCTCAAAGGCCTCACCTGAAGACATATAGCCTGCATGGCGTTTTGCCTCAAAACGGCGTCCACATGGTCGGTGACAACCTTCTCGGGATTAGAACTTAACTCCCGGCGCTTCACGAACCACTCACCCACTTTGTCGAGTATGTTGTCCATCAGGGAGGTGACGGGCAGGTCACGAGGTTCAACAAATACCGAGTTCAAGCACTCGGCATGGTTTGTGGTGGTGACGTTGAACCGATTCGCGGGATAGAAAGCCCGAGCCCAATTGGAGAACCCGGCCATCTTAATGTACTCAGCACCAGTGGGAGACTTCTCTCTGAAAGCTGTGAAGTGGCCATTGAACTCCGCAACGGTGTACGTGTTTGCCATTAGGAAGAACAGGTTTTGTAGCCCACCCGCCTTGTGATATGCCTTCACATTCTAAAATAGATGGTAAGTGCAGCGGCCATGCTTTGCGAAGTCGTAACTCGCTCGAATCCCCTTGGCGATGCTCATGTGCATGTCGCTTACCCACACCACATTGGGCTCATCCGGGACCACGCGTTTCATTTGACGGAAAAAGAAACCCCAGGATGCGTCATTCTCCCCGTCGACAATGGCAAATGTAATGGGGTATATGTTGTGGTTTGGATTTTGGGAAGTCGCAAACATCAAGCAACCCCGATACTTCCCCTTCAAGAAACTTCCATCCACCGAGAATACCTGTCAATGTCACAGTTTAAACAGTCGGCTAACATAACACTATTGGTATGGCAGAGGGAGACTGTTGGTAGGATACATGGAGACAGTTGGTATGATCGTAAAGGGTGGGATGGTATGTGCCTATTGGTAATACATGAATTGGAATGACAAATATACACAGATGGTAAGATGATATCTGCCATTTGGTAGGATTATAAAGTTGCGCGGGCGTACCTGTCTGAGGTGTGGGATGGCTGTCCGCCAAACACCCAAGCTTACGAACGCATACTTGAATTGCTGGTTATCATCACGGACTAATGTGGTTATGGTCCCGGGGTTTTCTCGCTCAAGCATGTAAAGGTATGAGGCCATCCGATCGTAGCTCGCTTCGTAGGTCCCGTGCAACCCCTCCCTTGCGGCTCCCTGCGCCCTGCGTGCCTTCCAATAGCTGCAGTCCACGCCCAACCGAGTCTTCATCATCGTACTGATCTGACGGGGAAACAGCTCCTTCCCTGACCCAGCAAAACTACAAAGACGCGAAGATAAGAGTTAAACCAAAAAAATTACACCAACACAGTACATAGACGGGGAACAAGACGCCGGTTTAGAAACTTACTCGGACACCAAACTCTGCCCCACCAGCTTGTAATTGGCGTTGCGCTGGTAGTTGCTGGCGACACTAACCTTGCAACTGTGTGTGTCAACGAACTTACGAATCACCCACTTCTTAGTTTCCCGATACGTTGACGCCCGACAGTACCATGAGCAGTTCGGTTCGAGACAAACAACCACGTACGCCTTTGTTGTCGATCGCTTCACTTGGACCGCGAAGCACCCGCGCAAAGCTTCCCACTTCACTATAGACTAAATGGCAGCCTTCGTATCGAACATCTCCCCCTCACGTAACTCCTTCACACTCTCCCGAGGGTCTCCGACTAGAGGAATGAACCGAGCCACGTCCTCTTCCACTTTCTCCAACGTCGGCAAAGGTTGTTTGTGTCCTTTGTACGCTCGCTCTATCTCTCTCACCGCTGCCTCAGCCTCCTCATCCCATGATTCAGATTTCTTGTTCAACCTTCCACCCTCCACTTTCATGGGGAAACCACAACCGATCATTTCATCGTCGGAGCTTCCTACGTCTATTATGTCCTCCATTCCGTTGGGGGGTAGGTCGTCCACATCATCGTCGGTGTCCACGATCACCACTTGCTTTCCGCGTCGAATGACATTGGACCTGCTCACGTCACCATCCTTCTCTAGTTCATCCATTTCGTGAAGCTGTCCCAAATCATCGCCCTGTCCTACCATTATGTTTTCATCCATCCTACCAACTCCGTCCGCCTGTCCAACCATTTTGTTGTCATCCATCCTACCAACTCCGTCTAAATGTATACCGCTTCCAGCAAGCTCATCCTGCATCCCACTGACGCTGTCCTTTGCAGTGGGACAACACTCTCCCTCCCGCGCTACACACTCATCACACAGGCAGGTCCCTCCAGTTTCGCTGCTAAGGTCGTCCAACTTCCCTTTCTCCTCAATGGAGCCTCGAACCTTCTCATCCGCCCCTCCACCTCCATCAAGACCATCCTAGAAGTCTTCCTGCGTGGTGGGAGGCCCGGTTAGGAGGATTTCCCCTAGGGTGGGAGACGAGAGGTCCTCAGCCCATGAGTCGGAGTTCTCCGACTCATGTTCTTTGGATGTTGTGGAAGGGGTTGTCGTTTTCATCCTTAAGGTGGTGTGCAGTGCGATTGGCCAGGCTCGTGCACCGGATTCAGTGTTGTAGAACTTGTAGGCTTCTAGGTCATCGTCGTCCTTGACCCGAATCGGAGTGGCCCGCCCCATCGAAGGAGGGAGGTAGGTGAACTCAATGTCGTACAATACCATGTCCACGTCGAATTTGGAAACAATTTTCTCCTTCAATTGGGCGTAACCAATATTCTGTGCCACCTCCATAGCTGCAGTACATGCCTCTCCTTTGAACACCAAGCTCCCACTCCCGGGAGCCCACCAACCGCCGCACACGACGTTCATACATACCCTATCACCTGGGGTACGCCACGGAAATAGAGGATCAGCCTAGGGGGTAGTTTTGATATAGGAAAGAGGAACAACTACAAAGGAAAGGTACAAGATGCCTTACCCATCGCTGCCACTGCCACTCACAATATTGTTGCACTTTTCTTGGAATGGAAAGACAGTTGAACACTGTTGGTAGTCCAGACCTGTACTTTTGGTAGGATGACAACTGTATCGTTTCCTCGGATCCACGTGTGCCTTTTCCCCCGCCCTTTCCGCCTCTCTCCTGCTCTTCTTCACTTTTTGCAGGGCATGTTGGGATGTTTGAGATCCTCCTCTCAAGCTTATATATGTGCTTGGGGAACACCCATCAATGCAATGATTGCATTTTCCCCTCATAAATGCTCCCCCCTTCCCCCAAATGAAGAACCCCGTTTTGGCGCCAAAATTACACTGACAACACGCCAAAACAGGTTCGGTCAATCCGTTTCAAATTTCTCCAAATTTTCAGGTATGGTAAGACATTTTAAGCCTATTGGTAGGATAACTATATGCTATTGGTTATATAATTATACCATATTGGTCAGACAGATGCTCTCCCTCTCCCCCCAATGAAGAACCCTGTTTTGGCGCCAAAATTACACGGACATCCCGCCAAAATCGCTATGGACATCCCCCTCCATATTATATCCAAAATTTCAATCTATGGTAGGATAAGTTTGTCTTATCGGTAAGACACATGTATTCTATTGGTAAGATATTTGTCCTCTATTGGTAAGTCAACCGTTTCCAGTTCCCAAAAATGAAGGTGATGCTTTGCCCTCAACTTTCCACTCGTCTCCTATGTTGGCTCCCTTTTTTGCAGAGCATTTAATAAGGAATGACACCCATTAGGGCTGGCACGGTACGGAACCGTGGTAAATTTTTCATTACCACGTACCGTACCGATACCCCTCGGTATGGGATTTTCTGTACCACGTACCAACCGAATAGTTTCGGTACCGAAACTTTTGGTTCCGAAAGTATCGGTTACCGAATGTCGGTACCGTGGTAACCGAAGCCACTATTTTCATTCTTGGATTTTCGTTTTATACACTGTGGTACCATCGGTACCATCGGTACCGATGGTACCAATGACAGATTATGCTTGAAAACGAACCGGCTATCCTTGGTACCAACGGTACCACGATATTTTATTTTATTTTTAAATAAAATATATATTTTTTTTTTATTTTTTTAAAAATAAATATATATTCGGTATCAACGGTACCACGGTATTTGGGTTGCCCATACCGTTACCGTACCGACTATCCTTGGTACCGAGACTTCGGTTACCGATTCATTCGGTTACCGACTTCTTGGTACCGATGACCTGTTGGTACGGTTGGTAATCGGTTGGTATGGTAATTTTCGATTACCATACCAACCCTAACACCCATCAATCAAGATTTTCTAAGGGTTGATTGACACCCTTAATTCAATCATTGAAATTTCCCCTCATAAATGCCCCCCATTTTCCTACTTTATTTGAGCCACACACCATGTCCAGCACCCCCCCTCCTGATTTCTGTTTTTTCAAATGATGGAGCTACAGTGCCCAACTCCCCTTCACCTGCTACCTCCACTGCCGGTTGGATTTTTGCATTTGTAAAAATACACCACTTTCTACCCCTAGCCAATTTTTTAGGTACATGTCTAGTTTAGCCAATAGGACCACTTTCTACCCCTAGCCAATTTTTTAGGTACATGTCTAGTTTAGCCAATAGGCCCATTTTTTGGTCTAATCACTACCATTTCCTCTTTTGTATACGCTTCCGGATTTTTTATGTACTTTGTTACTTCAAATCACTTCTCTTTCCAAAAAAAAAAAAAATTGCAGCTTGTTTTTATATTTTACCTTTCACCCCTTTTCCACCCCCATCCAATTTCAGACCAAATCCACAAGCACGGTTTGTAATGCATTTTGCTGCAAATAGAAGGACAAATAGTGTTCCTTTTGAGATCCGAGCAGCCAAGGTAGAGAACACACCTTCATTGTAGTGACATTAAGCCATTATATTACACAAATGTAGTTCAGTTATCATGGACCAGGATTAGAGCACCATAAGCATACAATGTCCTTCCCGAAAAACACAAACAAAACACACTGAATACCATAGTAGTGTAGTTAAGCTGTGGTGCAGGCGACCAGAAGCGGATAACTACTTCATGTACTTGTGCAAGAATTTGCGGTGGAAGTCACTCCGGATGGTGTCATTGATGAAGCGTTTTGGCGCCTTTGTCTCACCACGTGCCTGGTTCTTGAACACAACATCATCGTCCCACCTGAAACAACATGTGCAAAAGAGGACATTTATGAGAAATGCGCATAAGCATTGACCTTAGTGCTTCAACCTTAATTCTTTCAGGCTTTCAGTTAATCTAACCTTCTTTTCACACTAAAGTTCGTGGGATTGTTCAAATTGAGCAATGGATTTCCTCGCATGAGCTCTGCCTCCTTAACTTTAAGCTCTTCTTCCTGTTGTTCACGTTCCTGCAATGACCAGAATAATATATGTTATATGCACTATGCAGTACGCACCACTGGGAAAGAAATTAAGGTGGTACAGCTACGTAATGCTACCAGCCAGGCTGCGATTTCTAGGCTATTTATTTCTCCTGCATAAACTAGAATCTACAACAAGTATCAATTTACTGAAAAAGGGCATCCTACCTGGCGCATCTTCTCTTCAGCCCTTTCCTTCTTTATTCGTTCCAGTTCAGCTAATAAAGCTTCAGTATCGTCATCTTCCTCGTCATCACTTTCATCACTACACCAGCAACCAATATAGAGATTTTTGTTGAGTCACAAGTCATAAATGAAAAAACAAGAACAGCAGAGACCCCGAAACATGCATCTAAGCAGTTAGCCAGAATAAGACTAACACGTCCACAACCAAATTTATGTTAAGACCTTGAACTAGACTAAACCAAAGAGTGACATACATCATAAATCCATACTACTGAACAAATGAGTTTTGGAGATTTGCACATGAGACTAAACTTGCCCATTCCAAAGTAGAAGGGAGACACCAGTTAATTGCATTGCAATATGTAAGCAAAATTGAGCAGGTTCACTCAGGCAACATGCATAATCAGAGAGTATGATACAAAATTGCTGCTGTCTACTTACCTATTAGCTTTTTTCCTATTTCCTATTAGCATTTACATTTTCAATTAATTAGAGGCCAGGTATTTCCCATCTAGCACTCTTAAGTGGGTTAGTCACCGAATATCTTGCATTTTCAGTTTAGTAATTTCCCTATATTCAGATTAAAAAAAAAAGTAATTTCCCTATAAATAGCTTAGGTGACGGATGATAAGATTTTGAATTACTTAATATCACAAATTGTTAAAGGATTCCTTAAAAATTTCTCATGCTAGAGATTCGTTAGCACAAATCCTGCATTTTGCGAGATCCTTGCTGTGCAGCCATATAAATTTCTAGGGGTGAGATCCTTGCTTCTGGCGGGTTCTAACAGAGTAGATCTTGTTATCTACACAAAGGTCCATCTTCGAGTCCCCCACAAGAATACAATGTAGCATTGTAGATAGCATACATATAAATACCATTCCCAGGCATAATTCAGCATGCATCAATAATAGACATGTGAGGAATAATAATACACAAGCTCAACCAACCTTTCTTCGTCACTTTTTACTTCCACATCAGAATCATCAGCATCTACACTCCGAGGAACAATGCGGTCTTCAGCGTCCCTTTTTGACCCTGCACATAACCTTCTCAATAAGCATGCGGAGCTAAAACATGGATTCCAATAATGTAGCATATACAGAAGCACATACCTTCAAGAAGCAGATGTGCACCTCTTCTGCGATCTCTATCCTCTGACAAAAAGAGATAAATGAATTCAGTAACATCAAGGACAGTGACCGTAATATGCAGGGTTCATGTAGAAAGTAATATCAAAGGATTATCAAGGAACACGTGTCATGCAAATTTCTCTTACCACTAAAGGACTTGTCTTTTGAAGAAAAGTGCCTCCGTTCACGCTCTTCTAGCTCATCCCGTAGGTTCCTCTTTTGCAATTCATCTTGGGTGTCCTGTCCATCCCGCCTGGAGCAATAAAAATACAAAATAAATCAACAAGTTGGAGTAGAAAAGAGAAAATGCTGACTAGTGATTACCACCTCCCTACATAATCTCAGCAAAGACCAAGAGGCATTCTTAAGTAAAATCCAGCACATTAGATCACCAGAAAGTAGTTATTCCAGAACCATTTGCACACCCTGTGTGGTTAACTAGAAGATCTAGTAATGACTGCATAAGTACATATCAGAATTACCGGCCAATTTATTCAGTGTCTAATTAAAAAACAGAGGCAGAAATTCCAAATAAACAACTTTAAGTTCAACTTCAATAAAGTAACTCAGGTTCTAGATATGCAAAGACAGGGCCACTAATCAGACATGAATTTTAGATACTACTTAGAAAAGGCTCGCTAGGATTAGTAGCACCAATAATTAACGATTTAATGTAAGCCTCTAAGAATACTTTGAGCAAACAGACAATAGAACCATCAATACCAGACTACCAGTTCAAAACAAAAGAACCATCACTGTATATAAATATAGTATGTTGACAATGAGAGATACAAAGTCATAGACCGTTACCTGGGCTTCAGAGTAGTATGAGCTGCAAGATCTCTCGAAGAATACTTTTGGGAAGGGCCAAAAATTCTAGTACCACCTTGCTCATCTCCTCCCTTGGCTGGGGCCCATGTGGGTCTAGCTGCAGTCGTCATTTCTTCTAACTAATCCCTACAAATCAAGCATGTATTTTCATGTCAACAACATGAGGTGATAAACATCATCAAACTGAAAATGGAGAAACATCAAAACCAGAAAACACGAAAAATGAAGAAACAACAGCATCTACCCAGTGATTCCTACTCAAAGCAGGGTTTAGGGGTTGGGAAATATGCAGTCATTGGTTGAACTAGTCAAGATGGTGTTTTGGAAAGACCTAAAGGCAAGGCAACAAATTGAAATAGGCAGGGGCAAGCAAAAGTACACAAACAAAGACAAGGCAAGGCAAGGCAGGCATGGGCAATTTCTACAAGGTGTGCCTCTATGTGCAAAAGCATATTTCTCTAACAATTAGGTAAGAGGCAAATAATAATAAAAAAAATCAGAGTGATAGGCACATCACATGAATGAGGAATAACTAAATTTAATCAATGGAAACCCAAATCGATGTCGGACTTATTCAATGCAATGAAACTGATGTCGGACTTATTCATAGTCAAATCCCAATCGAAACCCAAATCGCAGCAATTGAAGCAGTGAAATCCAAACCTAAATCGAAACCCTAATTCGCAGACTGAACACCCAAATCGAAACCCTAATTCTAGGAGACTAACGCTCAAATCTAACTGAAGCGGCATAGCTATTGAATTCGACGAAGTCCCCAACCCCATGGTACAGGAGAACCTTACCTATGGAATGAAGAGGAGCTTGGATCGTAGTAAACCTCGTTCGCCCCAGGCAGAATATTCCCAACGCCTGCGCTCGCCGTCGTCTCTGTCCTCTTTTGCCCTGTTGTACGCAATGAATTGTGCTATATGCAAAAACACAGGTGGGGTATAGTAACACAGGGCCCAAATCCGATCCGATCCGAACGGGCTCAACCGAACCGAACCGAAAACCGAAATTCATTAAAATGTACTCCCTCCGTTCACAAATATAAGTCGTTTGACTTTCTAAGACGTTTTGTAAGGAGCTAAAAACTATACTCCCTCCGATCCAAAATATAAGTCGTTTGACTTTTCAACACGTATTTTAAGAAGCTAAAAACTATATAAAATATCAACTTTTTTTTAATTATTTTTTTACAACTTAATATTTGTTGGTAATAAGTATTAAATTGTAAAAAAATAATAATAAAAAAGTTAATATATCATATAGTTTTTAGCTCCTTAAAATACGTGTTATAAAGTCAAACGACTTATATTTTGGATCGGAGGTAGTATAAAATATTAACTTTTTTATTAAAATTTTTAAATAATATTATACTTAATTTTAATAAGTATAATATTATTTTTAAAAAATATTAAAAAAAGTTAATATTTTATAGTATAGTTTTTACCTCATTAAAAAACGTGTCCGAAAATCAAATGACTTATATTTGTGAACGGAGGGAGTAAACTGAAAATCGATCCGAAACTAATAGATTTGGTTCGGTTTTTCGCCGGTTTGATTTTGGTTCGGTTCGATTATAAACCTAAGTGAACCGCAATAATTTGAGCACTTTGTTTTTGAGCTTTTGGGAGGGAATTTCATCCGAAAATCCAAAGTAACATAATAGGAAAACTAACAGCATTATTTAGCACTTGCACAACAGCACAATTACACAATAGTAAAAAAAAACAAATGCACAAATGCATCCAAAGTAGCACAAATGCATCCAAAGTAACACAAATGCACTTGCACTACGGAGAGTTAAAATGAAATCTAATTCTAGAGAGAGAGGATTTGCTTCTCTCTCTAGAATCCCATAAACCTCATTGTGAACCTAGGGCCTCAGCCCTTCTAAAGCTCCAAATTTTTAGCGAAATCTTCAAAAATTGGTTTGGGAAACCACCAATATTCACCTTCCTTTGATAGATTCTACTAGGATTTGGGGTTTTTGTGGTTTGTCATGGCCGGCCTCCTCCTTCAAGTCTCGGTTGTGTGAAATTGGGTTTTGATTTTCGGGTCAGTCAAAAGATCTGCCTAGTTGATGGCGGTGGGTGTGAGTCACCTGGGCGGCGCCAACGGTTGCACATTGGCCTCGTCCTTCTCATTTCCTCTCGTCTATCACCTATGTCTTCATCTCTAGGTGGGGGTGTCTATTCGTTGCCATCTCGATCTCTTCATCGGATCCTTGGGTAGCGCTGTTGTTGGCTTCGTTGCTGACGGTTTTTCTGCCCGTGGTGTACCCCTCACCGAGTCTCCCTTTCCCTCCTGGTTGTGGCCGTCTCCATGGCCGCCTTTCTCTCGATCGGCATATCCATCGTGCGCTCCTGCTTCCTTGGTCTATTCGGGTTCCCCTTGTGCCCGGGCTGGCCCGCTCGCAGTTGGGGGGTGGCATAAAAGTTGTCCTTTAGGCTCAAGGCTAGCTAAGCGTTGGGCACTGGGTAGCCCTGGAAGGAATGAAAATTTTTTAAAAAAAAAAAAGAGTATAAAGAATACTTAATCTGTATTTTATGTTTGAATAATTTGTAGCGTTGGGCTGAATCGCTTGCAGTGTTGTTGTTTGGTGCTGGAGTCTAGTGATATTGAGCGGTGTTCTTCTCTTTTGTTGATGTGTGAGAGGTCGTGGACGTGATCGAAACCTAAAGGCTCGCTAACTGAGTCCAAATCTGAGGTTTTCACTTAGTTCCCTAGGGATTCACTGCGTCGTCTCTACCAACTGAATGAAGAGTTGTCACACACTGCTTATGTTCGTTCTCGTTTGTACTAGACTGCATCTGCAACTTCACCTTTGTAATTTGGCTTTTTTTGCTTGGTTGCTTGTTTATGTCTTTAGCATGTGTCGATGGTTTGTCCTTCGTCGATTTTTGGCCTATCGACCCGCCGAGCTTATCTGGTGTGTCGAATTTTTACTCAATTAAAAAAAACGGAGAGTTAAAGTGAGAGAGGCTATGACCTCTCTAAAAATCCCTAATTCAGCCATCCCAACACCACCACCACCCCTCATTCTACCACCACCAGCACCTCTTGGACTCCGAGCCTACCACCTCCACCACCTCCGACCTCCTTGGCCGCAACTACTACTTCGTCGTCTCCGGAGGCTCTCGACCCGATCGTCCGCGGAGTTTCTCCCCTAACTCTCGATCGACCTGATTTTCGGGTGGGTTTGGATTCCAACTCTCTGATCCCGCTGGTTTCGTCGTCGATTTGAGGTTTTCGGTGCGTCCTGGCTTCTGCTCGTTGCTTGGCCTCCTTGGATCCTTCGTCTCCCTTGCCTGTGTTGTTCGGTGGTGTTTGTTGGCGGTGGGTTAGGGGTTGGTGCCTGTTATGGTGCCCACGTCGCTGGCGGTGCCGGCTGCCTCCTCGGATCACCGGGGGTTGTCGCATGGGTTTCTGTTTACAAGTCTCCTTTTCCATTTTGGGGCAATTCTGAGGAGATTGAGGAAAAAACCCTGAAAGGTGTTGACACACTTCCGAAAGGGGTGAAAATCCCAAATGGGTCTAAATCCCGCAAGGTCTTGACGAAAACTCTATAAGGGTTTGAATAAACATAGTTATTGAATTGAATATTTCTAAATAGGTATGACCAAACTGTTTGAGTTAATCCATCCAAAAGGGTGTTAATCAAAATCCCATAAGGGTTCCAATAAAATCCCGTACAGGCTGTTTGGTGTGTGTTTGGATGGTTCTCGGTTGTATGACTGTTGCTCTTCGCGATCCTTTTTCTTAGTTTGGGCTTTGGCGTCTAGAGTCGAGTCTAGTTGGGGTCGATGCGGTGCGTATCGAGGCGACTCCGTGATCCGGAATTTTCCTTGGAGGTTTGTCTTCACTACCCACAAGGACTCTTGAAGTACCACTAGCCAACGGTGCCACTGCTTGGGATATTTGACTTTGGATTTAGTCTATATTGTCTCCAATGTGATAAGATTAGGTTCGTGTGTTCGAGTGGTTTTATGTCCTTGACATCGTCTGTATTGCACTGTTTGTATTTCTTAGATTGTTTGTTTGACAGTTCACCAGTTGCCGACTCTCGAGGTGCCCAACTACCAGGTATGTCTGGCAATCGAAGTCTTTCCTTATAAAAAAAATGCACTTGCTCTACATCAGCACAATAGAAGGAATTCGGTTTTTTCCCAATTTAACCGTACCGAATACAAACCGAACCTAAAACCGAAAATAAAAATTTATTGAACCGAAAGCCTAAACCAAAACACCTCAGTTTGGCCCAAAAATTTGGTTCGAACCGATTTTGAATAGCCGTATATAAGCCTGTCCACGGGTCACGGGTAAGCCCGTGACCCGGCGGGTTTGGCGGGTCGGCGACCCGACGGGTCAGACGGGTCAAGGGTCATGGCGGGTTACGGGGTAGGGCCAAGCTAAAGTTGGGTTTCTGGGATATGGGGCCACGAAGCGGTGCGTCAGTCACTTAGTCTCCAAGAAAAACTCTTTAAATGGTAGGGTCAAACTAAAGTTGGGTTTCTGGGATATAGGCCACGAAACGGTGCGGCCAATCACTATAAAAATGTACCCGTTTACCTTGCTCCTTACAAGTGGGTCAAGCCGATTAACCTGGTGCGTAGCTCCTACCGGTTGGGTTACATGCCCGGAGTTTGCCATCAAATGGTGACCATCCCAAAACATGGACAGATATATCCATTTGTGTATTTTGAGTTACAATGATTATTGGACAGGTGTCAAGTTACGGGTGAAACGGATCCAGGTTCCATCCATATACAGTGCATATGGCACCAACGACAGATGCATATAGCCACCCCGTACACGATTCATCCGAGTCCGAGGGGATGAAATCTCATACGCGTTTTTTTTAATGCTTGAATCGAAAATTTTACCCACACATTTTTAAAGCGTTTGCAGTCAGTCGTAAATGATTATCTAACTGGATGTAGAATGTAGATTAATATTGGAATGGACTTTGTAAAATATTCGAATAGATATTGTACTTTTCTTGTATGGAAAATAAGTAGAAAATGTAACCGATGGGTGTACGTCTAATTAGATGTTTACTCAAGGAGGTGAATCGGATTGGGATGAGTCTATTGGTCTAAGAAATGTGGAACGTGTTATTAAACAATGTCGTATTGAATGTTGTTAAATACCATATTGTTGTATTGAATGTGGCTGAACAACTCTGTATTGGACGTTACAAGAGAAATGCCTAATTGGGGCAGTGGACAGGGGTGATTTACGAGCTGGGATGTAGGGTAACTGGATACGCTTTTGGTGGTCATGCTCTTCGTTGACAAGTCCTTTAAAATCAACTTAAATACACTTTACGATGAACTTGAACTTGATAGTGAGGGAACATGCTGGGACACATCGACTGGGAAAATCGACCACTGTTACTCAATATCGACTGGGAAAATCGACCAACAGTGCTCAAAATCGACTGACAGAAACTAAAACTCAGCAAAGTAACTCGATTTCGACCAACTCAACTCAACATCGACCAGATTCTTCGATGTCGACCAAATCTGCTCGAAATTGACTTACACAGAAACTAAAATTTGCAACTTTTCGTAACACAGAACACGATTTTCGATGAAATAAATCAATAAACTAAAGACTTCCAGGATCAGGGTTTCAACACCACAACGATAACTATGCAAAGTAACACATAAAGGCATAAAAGATCATGCTTTTCATCAAATAACTTTCGTTATTAACAAATAGGAATATAGAGGATTTCGCATAAACCCTAATTGTTACAAACCCTTTTCACATAATTAACCCAAGTTGTATTAAGATCACTTTCGCTTCAATAATACAAACAAGGATCACCTTCAACTTTCGCAAAAGAATCATGCTTGTAGGGATAGAAGAAGAATTGCATAAAAAGCTTGTACCTTACCACATCACCTCACATGGCTACCGTCGGGCTCACTCCGACCCTAGAAGTGGGTGGACTACTCGCTCTTCATCATGAATAAACTTATCAAAGATTTTAGGAAAATAAATTGCATTAAAATTAACCAAAACTTACAACCGATCGAAGCCAAAACCGCTTTCGCCAACTCCAACTTCTCTCGGCTACAAGCTCTCTCTCTCTCTCTCTCTCTCTACTTACTACCTCTTCTCCTTCTCTAGAATTCTTTTCAATGGAAATCAGCCCCTAAGGCTTTATTTATAGGCTTTCAATCCTTTCTAATCAAGGAAGGAAATTCTATCTATATCTATATCTATCTATCTAAATTATTAAGATAAAAACATGGAAATAAAGAAATAAATTTAAAAGGAATTATATCTAATATAGGTAAATATCTCTTCCTCTTGATAGAACTTGATAGATCTTGATGGAATTTGCTCTCAAAAATATCACCATCGGATTCGGGATATAACCTTAACAAGACTCGGACTACTCGATTTCGGCTTCTGTGGATTGTTGTAAGGAGGAAATTGAGTTTAAATTATAATAAAATAAATCAAACCAGATTCTTGCCCACGCAAATAATTACAAGACCTCCTCCTGATGTAGCAGTGGGAAGTCAGGATCGATCCTCGAGGAAGCGTGTCAGCGAATCTCAGGTAGCGGAAGAATCTCATAGGCAGACAGAAATAACAGAGAACAGAAAAGAAAACGAAAGCAGCAAACTTGGTCGATATCGACCACTGTTACTCGATATCGACTGGGTATATCGACCAACAGCAAGTCAAAATCGAGTAGAAACAGAAACCAAGCAAAGGCAGAAATCTGGTCGATATCAACAAGTGCTACTCGATATCGATTAGAAAAATTGACTAAAATTTAATCGAAATTGACTCAGAAACAAGCAGAGAACAAAGGCAGAAAACTTGGTCAAAATCGACCAAATAACTCGATGTCGACCAAAAATGTCGACTTTGCAGAAACTCGATTTCGACAGAACAGTAACTTTTAAACCGAAATTTTAGAAAATAAATCAATGAAATAAAAGACTTCCAAGATCAGGGTTTCAACACCACAATGATAACCATGCAAAATAACACATAAAAGCATAAAAGATCATGCTCTTCATCAAATAACTTTCGTTATTAACAAAGAGGAATATAGAGGCTTTCACATAAACCCTAATTGTTACTAACCCTTTTCACATAATTAATCCAAGTTGGATTAAGATCACTTTCGCTTCAATAACACAAACAAGGATCACCTTCAACTTTCGCAAAAGAATCATACTTGCAGGGATAGAAGACGTATTGCATAAAAAGATCAAACCTTTACCGCATCACATCACATGGCTATCGTCGGGCTCACCCCGACCCTAGAAGTGGGTGTACTACTCACTCTTCATCATCAAGAAACTCATCAAAGATTTCAGGAAAATTAATTGCATTAAATAAAAACTAAAAAGAAAGCTTACAAGCGAACAAGTCAAATCAGCTCTCGCCTTTCCACCTTGCTCTCGCCATAAGCTCTCTCTCTCTCTCTCTCTACTTACTAGCTCTTCTCCTTCTCTAGAATTGAATTGTATGATTGAATGAATAAAAACTAGCCCTGTAGGCTTTATTTATAGCCTTCATTCCAAGCTAATCTAGGAATGAAAACTATATCTACATCTAATTTTATCTATCTAATAACATAAAAATAAATCATGGAAATAAATAATTATATCTAAAAAGAAACTAGAACTAATTATGGATAAATCCTCCTTTGACTTGATAGATCTTGATAGAATTTGATCTCGAAATAATCTCCATCGGCTTCGGGATAGAATCTTAACAAGATTCGGATTACTCGATGTCGGCTACTGGGGGTTTCCTCGATATCGAGTAGTTTCCTTGATATCGACCGACATTTCTTCGTCTTCAGCTTCTTCGTCGATCTCGGCTCCAGGAAGTCACATCGACTAAGTTTTTACTCGATATCGAGTAGATTTCTGATGAGCGGTTTTTAGTCGCATAAACCGTTTCAAAATGAAACTCAAACCTACAAAATAGTATAGCAAGCAAGTAAGAGGTCAATCCCACAGAGAAACAAGTATTTCTTAGCAATGTGTATTTACCAATTAGTAGAAAGGGGGGTTTTGGTGATTGAAACAAGAAAGAAAGCAAAATAAACTATAAACAGATTGATGCAAAACAATTTAGAGAAGATCGCTCTACCTACAACTATCCACTTTATTTGGTTGAATTGATATTGTAACTTCCTCTTGTCCTTTAGTTTTCCTATGAATGCCCTTGTCCCGACCTAATATAGTTACTAGTCCAATCAGTCCTAGAAACCCTTATCAATCGAACAGTCCCTAAAGAAGGATTTAACCCAATTGATAGCTTTAAGTTCAGAGATTAACCAAGGTATTTGCAGTCCCTAAAGAGGGATTTAACAACACATCCAACTTCCTACTCATCCAATTAGTTCAATCAGCCCTACAGGGACAAGTTTGCTACTTGGGTTGAGGTTCGCAATCAGGAATCTACAAAACCCTAGCAATTGAATTGATCTAACAAGTTGGCCAGACAATATAGAACAAAACAATAAACAATCAAGCACAAAGAAGTTGAAACATTCAAATATAGGAAATAAGGAACAAGATTCAGAAACTCACAATTCAATCCAAATAAAGCTTCAAATTGTAGATAGAACGAAGAGAGTTTAGCCGCCCATGGCAAACATCGCTCTCAATCTCCAACTAAAATCGTCTTGAATCCTAATCTAATGAATGAATAGAATAGAAGTTGTGAAAAAAACATAAAACTCGGCCTTATAAAAGTCTAGGCGGCCACACAAAAGGAAAACACAAAACTAGGGTTTTTAATTAAAACGACGTCGCGCTGGCAACACGTGCTGCGGCCGCGGCATAGATGCTGCGGCCGCAGCATCCTCACTGGCGGCGGCCGCAACACACATGATGCGGCCGCTGCATTGGTCTTTTACGAAAAATCCGTCTCGAATTTGCTCTTCTTGTCAACAGAAAAGTTGTAGCTCTTTGAAAGAGCTTTTCAACGCATGGTCATAATAGTCAATCGGACAACCGATGCCTCCAGAAAGTGCAAAACAAGTTCAGCATGTCTGACGACAACTTCTGCAGACTTGTTCTTCGTTTCGGTTCGCTTCTTCTTCTCAATACCTCTTGAGATCTTCATGTAAGCTTCTTTGATCAACTAGACATTCTCATCTAATGCGTTATCAACCCATGTCTCCTCCTCGGATCCACGATTACCTGAAATAATCAATAAAAGCATGTAGATTCCGACTCCAACCACACAGAAAACAAACATGCAAATTATACTTAAACCATGCATGATATGCATCATAACTAAGCTAAATGCAACCTATTATAACTCTCTAAATGCATGCTATCAATTTCCTCGTCATCGAGTTTTGTCTTCCAGCTCCCATCTTGATCGTCGACTTTGGGGTCTTCACTCGATTTGGGCAACTCGATATCGAGTAAAACAACTCGATATCGACTAACTTCATCAGCTCTGCTCGATTCTTGGTTGTCCGAGTGGAAATCGACTTCTTGTACTCGATATCGACTAAGGGTGCTCGATATCGACTAATGTGTTGTCGAGTAGATTTCCTTGCTTTTAGCTTGATTTGTCCCGGTTCCGCTGCTCCTTGACCTCGGACTTCTGTAGTTGACTTTGAGCTTTTTCTCCTTTCCCAGAACTGCTGTAAATTGCTTCTATTTCTGTGAAATTAAACAGAAACTGGTGTAGATTCTATAATTTGGCAAATAAGCATAAATTACATAGATTCTGTACTATTCTAGCCCAAATGCATGAAATGCATGCAGAAAACGATATAAAAGTAACTATAAAACATGGAAGATTATGCTCACAACAAAAAAACCCATACTTAAGCTTGCTTGTCCTCAAGCAATACTTTTAATCGTCATACAGGGGAAGAAATCAAACTCTCAACATCTTAGATTCATTCTCATATGTCCCTACAATCAATTACCATCCTCGAAAAGGTACCAGTGTCACAAATCCATGCATGTGCAATTAAAAAGCAACATCTACTCACAAAAGAAGGGTTATGCAAAACAATCATAAGTGACAAAGTAACAATAATCAAGAGGACTTTAATTAAGCTCAATAAGGAGTAGATTGGTAAAAGGCTAAAGGTGGGCGATTTTTGGCAATGTGGTGCTAATGATCCGGGAAAATGGAGTACTTTCCAAACTTTCATACCACATTCCTTCTTCCTTTGATTTCTCACCTTTCATATTGCTTTTATCAATGTAATGCTTTTACCTCTCTAACCTCAGCACTGCCTTCTCGCGAGTCATGAATGGCCCCGGATACTTAGTGCTTTGGACTCCTCACTTGTGTGTCCCATCTCACTGAACTATTATCTCAGCAAGCAGGGTCGATCTACCTTTATCTCATGAGGTGATCGGATTTTCTTTCACTCATTAAATTTTCCATATATTTTTTCAATTTCCTGCCAAACTCCTTGAATTTGTAAATAGAGAGCGGCCACATCCGGGGTTCGAACTTGGGACCTTTGGGTACTACCCGCAAGTCCTTTCCAGTGAGCCATTCCGGAATGGTTAAAAAAAAATCAATAAATGAAGCTATATGGAATTGAACTCAAGACCTCATTGTTCAAGTTCCCACTTTCCTGCCAAACTCCAATAATAATAATAACACAAATACCATATAATAATCTCCATAATGTAACATCATTCTCAACATAATCCCCGGATGGAAATAAGGTGGAAAATGGACATATTTAGATCATGTGGAGCATATATGAAATAATGCTCAATATGGCTTTTGTGATGCATAAGCATAGGTAAAGGCTAGGATTATAACAATATGAGCATTATATGGAAATATAAAGTCCTCCATCCTCTTATCATGCAACATGTCAAAAGCAACTTCAATTTTACCTCCTTTCATGGTTTTCATAAAAATAATGCACTTCATTGTGACTTCCCTTACTAGGCAATTTCATGCTATATCTCTAATAAATCCAATTTTGCATCGCCGAGTTCAATTTAAGCTTCCATGACACTAATCAAAATTTTAAATGAGGGTGATTTTTTAAAATTTTGGAAAACATACATGTAAGCACAAAAATAAATAATGAATTCCAAAGTAGCCATGTATAAGCAATTCAAGAAATAATGCACAAATAATGTCAAATATATCAAATATGCACAAACTAAGCCCTTCCCCCACCCCATACTTAAACATTACAGTGTCCTCACTGTATAAAAACAAGGGTAAAGAAAGAAACTCACTAGACAGATGTGCAGGATGTCAAAAATCGAGTGCTTTGCTGCTGGCCCTTAGTCGATATCGAGTAAGCATGGTCGATATCGACCTACTGTACTCGAAATCGACCTCTTGTTTTCTTCCTTGTCCCTGAAAAATTTAGAAGAGATATAACCACAATAGAAAATAATGTTCAAAACCAAAAACAAAAGCAACAATGTCCAAAAATCCCAAAAATAAATGTCTATTTACAAGCTCTAGATTTTATAGTCGCTAGGCCGACTTTCCATTAAGCTCAAGGTGGCATTTGCAGGGCCCATGTAGCTTGGGCTTCAAACATGACTCCATTCTTATCCATCAGCTGCAGTCCGCCTGAATGGATCTTGTTCACCGTGAAGGGCCCCATCTTCTTCTTGTTGAATTTGTTAGGAAATCAACGATCTTTTGATTTGGCAACATAGACCTTGTCACCAACTTCATACTTATTAGGCTCATCATTGGAAATCCTGCATAATCGTACATACCAAGGCAAACCTCTCCTATGTATAGATAAATTTTTAATTGAAATATGAGAAGAAAGATCCATACCTTGGCTTACCTTCGCAGAATCGGATTCGGGGACCTCAGTGTTTGGTCGATTTCGAGTAATATTACTCGATGTCGAGTTGTTTGCTTCAGGTGGGATCTCAGTCGAATTCGAGGGAGACTTGCCGATTTGGGTTGGTCAATATCGAGCAAGATTACTCGATATCGAGTTGCCTGGCTCGACTTCTGGTGGCTTCTACTCAACAGGTGGAGTCGACTTGGTGAGGTTCTGTCGATATCGAGTACCCTTACACGATATTCCTCTGCTCAACTACTGGTGGGATCAGCTCGACATGGGTAGGTCGATATCGACTTGTGGTGGTCGATATCGAGTTGTTTACTGGGCCCGTCGATTTCTCATGGTCGATATTGACCCCATACTTAAGACCTGGCAAGGCATCCGAAAAATAGTTAGTCCAAATCGACGTACCTTTGTCTATGTCGACCGGATTCTCTGCTTCTTCGATCAGGATGGCCATGATCTCCTCCACCTGGGCTTCCATATCCCTCTTTTCTAGCTCTGTAGGAGTCATATTTCTTACCTTAGGCTCCCCACAAGTAATGTAACCAGCTGATATAGACTTTACCTCTTCCATGGGACCTGTATGCCTTCCAGTTTTATTAAAGGAATACTCAATTACTCCATCGCTGATGTTGAAAGTGAGCACTCTCTTCCTTACGCTTATATTGGCATCCACCGTCGCCAAGAAGGGTCTTCCTAGAATAATAGGACAAGCAGGGTCCTCTGCCATATCAATAACTAAGAAATCAGCAGGGACAAAGAACTTACCTACTTGCACTGGTACATTGTCCACCATGCCTGTTGGGATGACCACCGTGTTGTTTGCCATATAAAGCTTAGCATCCATAGGCTCTAGGACACCTATCTAAATGTTGGACCATATTGTTAAAGTCATTATACTCACACTGGCTCTAAGATCACATAAAGCATTAAATTTATATTGACAAAATCCAATGGTTATAGCAAACTTACTTGGATCTGGCCTTTTCTCAAGTATGTCCATATGGCTGCACTCCTCGGCGATCTCAGCCATTGATCGCTTCTTGCTTAGGATCTCGTTGAGGCACTTGACATATGATGGCATTTCATTAAGAGCGCTTCTGTGAAAGGTATGGTGACATTGAGTCTCTGAAGCATCTTGATGAAGTGCTGAAACTTCTTCTCTGCTGGATCCTTTGGAGATTTTGTCAGGAAAGGCAGCTTCTTTTTTCTATTTCGGAGCCAGAAAAGATGTCGGATGTGTTGCAGCTTCCTCGACGTCGACTTGGTTCTCCTCGACATCGATAAGATTCTCCTCGATATCGACCAGTTTCCTTGATGTCGAGTTGGAGTGCTGTGCAGACGAATCTTGGCCAAGCTGTTGCTCGATGTCGACTTGATGTTGCTCGACATCGACCAAATTTTGGTCGACATCGAGTTGCTGGTGGTCGATGTCGAGTTGTTTCTCAGCTTCATCCTGCTGCTTTCCGACTTCTGGCTCGCGTAGTTGGTGCCCGCTCCTGAGTTTTACGGCTGCGATGTGTCCGGTCTTCCCCTTGGGATTGGGCTCAAAAGATCCAGGGAGCGTACCTGACTGTTTGGGGACGTCTGCTGCTAGCTGGCCAATCTGTGTGTCAATCGATTTCCTCCAGACATCGATTTCTCCAAGCCTAGCGTTGAAACCATGTATCTGAGTGTAGACGGAATTGAAGGACTGCTTGGTGTCTGAATGGTTCCTTCGCATTTCCTCAAGGATGGTCTGTAGGTCATCCTTCTTTTGGTCCCTTTCCAGATGTCCTGGAGCTCTGTATGGCGGGGGGTTCCTAGGGGCACCTTGGTTCCATTGTGGTTGCTGAAACCTTTGGTCCCCCATATAGCGATTGGGACCCCCTGCGTAAGCTACGTCTTTGTGGTTTTCTGCCATCCTGACTTGCTCCATGTGTGGGCACTGAGTAGTGGTGTGCCGATGTGATCCGCATTCGATGCAGGGCTGGTTGACAGCAAGATACTTGACTTGCTTGAGGAGCTTGCGATTCTGATCTCTGTAGTATTGCTCATTGACATCTGGGTCAATCTCCTTAGAAGGCTCATAGAGGGGCATGGATGGGGCTGGTCTGGCATATGCATTCTCATCATAGTTTGTCGGAGTCCCATACTTATTGTCGTAGGTGGTAAGCTTGTCGAGGGTAGCCCATGCGTTAGCTGGTGGCATGGTCAGATACTCATAATAAGTATACTGGTTGATCCTATCCTTAGTGGCCAGGTCAAGAGAATTGAAGAAGATCTCCTGAACGACATAGGGTGGCTGTCCATGTGTAGGGCAGGATCGCAGTAGATCCTTATATCGTTCCCATGCTTTTGCTAGCGGCTCCCCAGGCTTTTGTTTGAAAGTTGTAATCTTCTGGCGAAGGAATGCTGTTTTGGTAGGAGGAAAGAATTTGTTGAGAAATTCCTGCTTTACATCAGCCCATGTTGTTAGGGATCGTGGAGGGAGACCTTCAATCCACTTCAATGCTGGACCGGCCATAGACCATCGAAAAGCTTTCATCTTAACATATTCCAGAGTAGTATCTTCAGCAAGAGTATGACACATGTCAGAAAAATTGGTAATATGTTCAAGAGGGCATTCATTAAATCTTCCATAGAAGGCATTCTTTTTAATCTCAATCAGGAAAGGAGTGCGAATTTCAAAATTATTTTCAGGGATTAGAATGGCCGATTCAGGCACGACGAGAGTAGGGTGCATGTAATCCTCTGCAGTGGTAGGGTATTGGGCAAGCTCAGCTTCTGCTTGCCTCCTTCGCTCAGCTTTCTGTGCAGTGTGTGCTCTCTCAGTAGTGAGAGCAGTATCCTTGGTGGCTAGTTCCCTCTGAAACCTCTCAATCATCTCAGCTTGTGTTTCGGCGGTTGCCATGATTTTTCAGTTTAGAATGGATGTGTGTAAGACGTTCCGGATCGTCTAAGGCGTCAAACTCAGGTGGTTGACCAGAATGGCGCATACACCTGCAAAATCAAAACTTAAAGAAAACGTGAGATCTAACTACCTAAGGCGCGAATGATTGCTTCCCCGGCAACGGCGCCAATTTGTTGTAAGGAGGAAATCGAGTTCAAAATATAGAAATATAAATCAAACCAGATTCGTGCCCACGCAAATGATTACAAGACTTCCTCCCGATGCAGCAGTGGGAAGTCAAGATCGATCATCGAGGAAGCGTGTCAGCGGATCTTAGGCAGCGGTAGAATCTCACAGGCAGAAAATCAACCAGACAGACAGAAATAACAGAGAAAAGCAGAAAAGAAAGCAAAGACAGCAGCTTTTGGTTGATATCGACCACTGTTACTCAATATCGACTGGGAAAATCGACCAACAGTGCTCAAAATCGACTGATAGAAACTAAAACTCAGCAAAGTAACTCGATTTCGACCAACTCAACTCGACATCGACCAGATTCTTCGATGTCGACCAAATCTGCTCAAAATTGACTTACACATAAACTAAAATTTGCAACTTTTCATAACACAAAACACGATTTTCGATGAAATAAATCAATAAACTAAAGACTTCCAGGATCAGGGTTTCAACACCACAACGATAACTATGCAAAGTAACACATAAAGGAATAAAAGATCATGCTTTTCATCAAATAACTTTCGTTATTAACAAATAGGAATATAGAGGTTTTCGCATAAACCCTAATTGTTACTAACCCTTTTCACATAATTAACCCAAGTTGTATTAAGATCACTTTCGCTTCAATAATACAAACAAGGATCACCTTCAACTTTCGCAAAAGAATCATGCTTGTAGGAATAGATGAAGAATTTCATAAAAAGCTTGTACCTTTACCGCATCAGCTCACATGGCTACCGGCGGACTCACCCCGACCCTAGAAGTGGGTGGACTACTCGCTCTCCATCATGAATAAACTCATCAAAGATTTCAGGAAAATAAGGCTTTATTTATCGGCTTCCAATCCTTGTTAATCAAGGAAGAAAATTCTATCTATATCTATATCTATCTATCTAAATTATTAAGATGAAAACATGGAAATAAAGAAATAAATCTAAAAGGAATTATATCTAATATAGGTAAATATCTCTTCCTCTTGATAGGACTTGATAGATCTTGATGGAATTTTCTCTCGAAAATATCTCCATCGGATTCGGGATAGAACCTTAACAAGACCCGGACTACTCGATTTCGGCTTCTGTGGATCAACTCGATATCGAGTAGCTTCCTCGATATCGACCAAGGTTTTCTCCGTCTTCAGCTTCTTGACTCGATCTCGGCTCCAGGAAGTGAAAATCGACGTATGTTTACTCGATATCGAGTAGGTTTCCTCGATATCGACTTGCAGCTTCTGCTCCCAGCTTCCTCGTGTCGATGTCTTGATCTTCACTCGATATGGGGTACTCGATATCGAGTACAGCAACTCGATATTGAGTACAACAACTCGATATCGACTAACTTTCTAAGCTCTGCTCGATTCTTGTCAACTTTGGTGGAAATCGACTAACATACTCGATATCGACAAGGCTTAGTCGATATCGACCAATGTGTTGTCGAGTAGATTTCCTTCTTTCTAGCTTGATTTGTCCTGGTTCCGCTGCTCCTTGACCTCGGACTTCTGTAGTTGACTTCGAGCTTTTTCTCCTTTCCCAGAAATGTTGTAAATTGCTTTGATTTCTGCGAATTTAAACAGAAACTGGTGTAGATTCCATAATTTGGCAAATAAGCATAAACCACATAGATTATGTACTATTCCAGCCCAAATGCATGAAATGTATGCAGAAAATGATATAAAAGTAACTATAAAACATGGCAAATTAGGCTCACAACAAGATGCAACTGACGGTCGCGAGGTTGTCACCTTCAATCATCACGTCGTAGACCAAATCCCTAGCCATCAGCAAGTTAGAACGGAGTGCCAAAACTTCAGCTATCAATGGGGATACCATGCCGCACTGCGAGCTACGAGACACTATGACTGAATCAATGGAGTCATGGATGATAAAGCCTAAAGTAGCAAGTCCAGAAGGGAGCTTGGAGCCATAAAAATTAATCTTGAAGTGGTCTGCTATAGGTTTTTTCAATCGAAGGTTTTTCTAATGTCTAGTTGGGGGTTGTGGTTTGTGTATCCACCATGGTTATTAGGATCCCGATCCGGATCTTACAATCCTACGATCATACGATTCTAGGCAAGGTTTTGATCCGGATCGGATATATAGACTCCTTCTTGCTAGGATCCACCTAGGATCCTATGAGATTGTGTGGGATCGGTAGGATCCACCTAGGATCTATCGATCCTAGAAAAAATATCCGATCCTAGTAAAAATCATATTTGTGTAATTGTGTTTGTTTTGTTTGAATATTGAGCCTTCTAGATACGATGAACCTTTTTATTTTTTATTTTTTTGGTAGTCCATCTCCTTATAAATTGAAGGCAGAAGAGTGAAGACGTTGAATTGAAACCCTAAGCCCTTTGTTTCGTTACTCAACTCGACAAATCCACGTCTGAGCGCTTGAAAATTGTTCATGATGTGGTTAATTACGATGATGACATTTGAAACTAGATATGTCATTGGATATTTGGATGTGTGATTTATCTCTTGTATGTTTGTCATATTTTAAGACATTATCCTTGTCTGTTTGTCACCTTTTCAGACATTATTCTTGACAAATTATGAATGTTAAATGTTTATTATTGGACAGGACTATTTTAGTTACATAATGTGTTTAATGGAGGAAAGCTTAGTTTTATTTTAAAATTAAGGTATTTGTTTAGGATGGTTTGTTTTTATTTTATTTTATTTTATTATTTTTAATTTTTGTCTAGGATCTTACGATCCTACGATCCGATCCTACACCCTTGTCTCGATCCCACACTAGGATCCCGATCCCAAAAACCTTGGTATCCACTATGATGGTGTCTTCCCATAATGTACTTTTAGAGTCTCATATAGTTGTTCTAGGAGTTTTTTTTTATTAAGTAAGAATTCGAGATCAGATATACTTAGATCTCGATAGGCCAACAAGTCGGCAGACGGAAGACCATCAAGACATACAATAAAATACAGAAAAAGGTGCAATAAAACAGGCAGAAACACACTAACCGACGAGCCTAAGTAAATCTAATACTAGAAAGTTGGGAACGGAGACTAATGGCGAAGCCAAGCACTATCGAAGTAGCACATTTGTCCAACAATACATCAGGAATCACTTGTAAGAAGTGAAGACGAACCTCCAAGGAAGCTCCTTCCTGAATACGGAGTCACCTCGTATACACCGCCACGATCCTAGCCAGTCCCGACTCCAAACGCTAGAACCCCAATGAAGTAAAGATCACGTAGACACATTGAGCGCAAAGCTGAACATCGCTTGAACAAACCGCACCACAAGCGTCGGTCGAAATGGACACAAATTTTGGTCAAACCCTTACGAGATTAAATTCATGTCCTTTCGAGCGGGATTTCCAGCCCATTTCGGGATATGAGGTGCTTTTATATAAATATATAAAAACAGAATTATGTGTATATATTTTTTTTAATGAAGTAAGGATTCAGGATCAAACAAGTCTAATTCTCGAGAGGTCGACAAATCGATAGGCGAAAATCACCTAAACATACAATGAAAACAGAAAATGGCGGAATGAAACAAGCAAAAAGAACTCTACAACACGAATGATCTAAGAACAACCCCTCCCAACAATTGCAGACGAAGACGAAGAACGAAGTCAAGCACCACCGAAATAATAGCACCGCGGGCGATCAATACAATATGAATCTATCTCTAGTGGGAAGTACAAACGAAACTCCAAGGAAGCTCATTCCCAGATACGGAGTCACCTTGAACGTACCACCACAACACTAGTCAGTCCCGACTCCAAACTTCACGCCCCCAACCAAGCAGAAGACCCCTAAGAAACGTCGAAAGTAGAGCCACACACTGGTTGTGCAAAAAGGCCAAAAGAATTAGTCAACCGGAATTTAGTCATGGTCATACAGGATTTAGTCAAGCCCTTTCGGGATTTAGACAAGCCCTTGCGGGACTTAGTTTAAACCCTTTCGGGATTTAAATAAAGCCCTTTCAGACTACTTTTAATATATATATTCTTTTTCCTTTTTGAATAGACATTTCCTCGCCCTTGGACCCGAAGTACCCAAAGCTTTTCCCTTTTCCAAAACCTGGCGCAATAAGGAGTGGAAACTTTTTTTTCCTTTCCCCAAAGACTTTGTGCAACAAGGATCTAAAGATGATGGTGGTTTGCCCGACCGACCACATAGACAAAGGGGAACGAATGAAGTTGGAATCAGAACTCTGGGATGGCGAACGATGTTGAAGACAAGCTCCTCGGAGGCCAAGGGGACACCGCAACGACCACACACCTTCGAGAGGGAGCTAAATGAAGACCCAAACGTAGGGCCAGCATAGCCAAATGCCTAAGGATTTTTGACCGCCTTTGCCACCCCTGCAACACAACCGATAGAGGTGAAAGAAGGGATAGGGAGTAGATTTGGGTTACCCCTTAAATGGTAGTAAAAGGGTTCAAAGAGATTAATTTGAGAAGAGGAGGTAACTGATTTGGGTGAGCATATGGATAACTATGATCTAGATTTTCAAAGAAGTAATTCAAGGTTTTAATGGCGGAAGAAATTTAGGGGCAAGAATTGATTTGGGGGCGTATGGGTTTATTTCCTCTAGAAAAGGTTTTTTTTGCGCCTCCTTTTTTTCTCATTGCTTCGGTGTTTGGGCTATGGTTAGAATTATGTGTGTGTATATAATTATCTAAAAACAAGTTTGTTTTTCATATAAAAGATATATATAAATATAAATATAAATATTTTTTTTATATCTTTCAAAACACAAGGCAAAACTTCCCATGCAAGGCCACTATTCTCCATACTTGCATGAAAAGGCCAACTCTCTTGCAAGGGAATGCATGATTGGGGTGCAACAGGGAAGCTGAGACACGATAGGGTGATTGGAGAGGTCGAGGCGAAGGCAAGGATCGACACGGAGGTGAAGGCAGCACTCCGAGAGGAACCTTTGAGATACTAGCCGAGTCGACCACTGAGGGCCACGACCTCGATGATAACCAGCGCGGTCAGGAGGAAGAGGATAAAGAAAGTGGATGGTGGAAGAGCATAAGAAGTCGTTGGACTTAACATGGGCAAGCAAATTGAAAGAGGGAGGAGCGAGGCAGTCCTCAGAGCTCGGTGAGCGGGTTTTGAGCGAAGAGCGAGGCGATTCTCAAAACACCTCGAAGGTTGACGTGTGGGCTTTGAACGAGATTGGGTTTGACGATATATAGGGCGAGATTCGATGGGTCCGACGGTGACGAGAGGTCGTCGGTGTTGGCGCTAAGGAGCGACACAAAGCTGGAATCGGAAGTGGGTTCACCCTCACCGAAAATGAAAGAAGCCCGGGAGGAGAGAGGTGGATGCTACCCAGATCGGAGGCGGTCGGAACCGGCCAGTTGAGGCCGCCGAAGCCGGATTGGGTGGCCGAAGCCGAGATTGGTGCTCCCTTTATATAGAAAATCTAGAGGAGAGAGTTTTCACTTGGTTACTTGTTATAGGAGTTGTCTTAGTTAGGTATCCTTCTTGTTGGTTGGTTTCATTAAAATTATCATCATTAAATATAATTTTGTTCCTAATGGTCTAAACACCCCACCAAATTATAGCTAGAGTGGATCTCTAGATTTTGTTAAGTTAGGAGAAAATATCATTTGTAATTTGTTTGATTGTACGATTAGTTTTTTTTTGTGGTACGGATAGTGTGCGCAATTTTGTTATCGATCTTGGCGATCATTTGTAATGAATGCATGAGTACAACTTGCCAATAGGTGTATGGAGTCTTCATCTGAATGGTTACAAAATATACAAGGCAAAGGTATCATAATAACTCCTTTTGCTAGTCTCGTTTTTGTTGGGATTCCATTCATTATAAGTTTTCATGGAATTTTTTTTTATTTTTGGAAAACGATCCATATCCCAAATTCAAGCAATATCACTTGCTTCAGCCCTTTGTTTCCTTGTGATCTTGTCCAGTGCTGCTATAGTAGTAAACCAATCCTGCCAGCTGGTTCACCAATAGACTCTATCCTTAATCTCTGTCATCGGAAGTTTGATTTCTTAATTAGATTCTTGGTTCAACATTATGTGGAGTACTTGACATAGTTTGTTAGTCTCCCATTGTTTATTTGGTCCTATATATGTATCTATTTTTTCATCTTCATCACTTGTATTGTTAATTTGGTTGTTGCATGTTGGTCTATAAGTTTTCCTCATTGTGTCCACTTATCTTTCCAAAATCGTATTGTTTTTCCGTTTTCAACTTGCCAAACAAGTCAATCGAGGAATTCTTTTTTTATCTGATCTCCATGAGTTTTGTCCATTATCAAAATGTTTGTTTCTTCTTTTTATACTCCCATAGAGGCGATTCTTTCAAATATTTTTTTCTTATGATTTTAACCTAGAGATTGTCCAGTTTTGCTAGAATTTTCCACAACAGTTTCATTTGTTGGGCTTTATTGATGTCTTTTGGCTTATGTACGTTATGTAGTCTCATCCCTCTCTGATTACATATTTTATCTCATCCAATTAGCGGTTTATACTTGTTGTCTTTGTTTTAGAAGAATGATTTATTAATTTGATGATCTAATTCATTATGAATTTTCGTTGGCAGTATAAAACTTTACATCATATAATTTGGTTTCATTGCCAAGTTAGATTTAATTAGAATCGTTCGCCCTTGTTGTGACAACGAGTTAGCCTTCTATTTTGCAGTTGATTCCTTGTTTCATGAGTAATTTCGGCCATTGTCTTAGTATAAATGCCTTTTTGATGATATGAAATGAGATGAGTGTATAGGGTTGTTATTCGAACCGAATGAGCCGAGTTTTCATGAAAATTTTAAAAATTTTATAAAATTCGAGCTATTCGTGTTTAATTCGAACGAGTCGAGTTTTGGGCTGAGCTTAAAAGGATGCTCATACTCGACTCGTTTAGAAAATAAACGAGCTCGAGCCGATTTTTTTTAACAAACGAATACGAGTCGAATACGAGCTATTCGTGTTAATAACACCCTGCGAAGGAAAGTATTGCATATAATAGGCCGATAATGTCAACTTGAAGCGTAAGCAAAGGGATGATATGATAGACGTCAGCTGATAACGTCACAATTCCGCACGACTCAGCCCGTGTAAGCCGGAGGAGAGAGGATGTGGAGTGAACCCCACACAGAAGCTGGTTTGAAGATTCCTGCTTTCTTCTCTCCCACTTCCCATTTCTCTTGTCATGCCCACACAACTTATTTGGTTTTTTTCTTATATAAAAAATAGAAACAAACAAAAATTATGCTGAATATATAACTTCAACCAAAGGTTGATTGTTTTATATTGGGTTTTAATTCTAATCAACGCTTGGTTATAGTTTAAAAAAATCTTGGCTCCTTGTGATGTGGGGATAAGCCGGGTTTGAAAATGTACTTCATCTTATCTTATACATGAAAATAAACTGAAAAACAATAAGAAAAAGTCTAGATTCTGAATTTTCGTTAATATTTCATTTTGAAAAGGTCACGCATGTGACTTTTCTTTTCATCCATACAAATGATTGTTTTTGAAATTTAAGTACAATTTGTGCACCATGATACGATTTTTTAAAAAACCTTACTAAAATAAAAAATTAATATTATAAAGTATAAATAAAAATTACGATAAAAATTTATAAAAATCCTTGCCATAAATATATCTTAAAAATCAATTACATAAGCAGCATATCCTTTTCCACCAATCAAGTTTTTCGTCTTTCTTTATATTTTATTCTAGCATATTTACTAAATGTTGGTCTTAATTGAAAACATTAAAACCAATCTAACATTGAAATCAATAAAAAAAAAATTCCCTTAATTATTTGATTCTTCTTCCATATTTTTTTTTTTGACAGTAGGCAAGAAGTAGATCGACGAAGCGATCTTGAAGTCATCAAAAGATGGCTTGATAAACCCTACGCAGAGGGTCGCCAGTCAAAGAAAAAAAGAAAAAAAACACTAGCTTACATCTAATATTACATTTAGCTTACATCTAATATTACATTTACCGATAACACTAGTAAAAAATCTAAACATTAAAGCTATTTCTTGATATCTGATCTGGTGGCTTAGATGGTGATCAGGTGGCTTAGATGGCTTGCATGCAAGCCAAAGAAGCTGTTGGCTTTGACAAATGACAAAGTTGGCTTAGATGACGGATGTGGATCTTGTTCCAAATATGGCGTCTCGTCTTGCATGTGATATCTTGGAGTCGAAAAACTTGGAATCTAAAATACGACAGTTTTTGTGAATAGGTTTTGTTTGAGGTTTTAGTTTTAGGGTTAGAAGATTAGGGATTTTTGTGAGGAGGGTCTCGAGAGACGCTCAAATCAAGAGCCAGAAAAGGTTAGATCTAGGGGACGGATTGATTCCTGAACCGGCAGCTCCGATTCAAGGAAGATCGGGATGAAGGAGGACTGGAGGAGGCGATGCAAAAGCGCAATTTTTTTCTTTTTTCTTTTTCTTGGCCATGGAGAAGGTCGAATTCGCCAACGCCGTCGAGGGAGCCAAAGAAGCCGTTGCCCAAGAGGGCGAAGGCGCGGACCACTAGACCGAAGACATTGGGGGAGGGAGTGAGGAGAGATGCGCCGGGGATGAGGGATCTCGAGCTGTCAGGAGGAGCGAGTCGCCGGAGCCGCAGGAACTCAATCGAGGAGAGTCCGGTCAGAGAGATTGATGGGGTGTGGATCGGGCGGCGGGGAGCCAGGTGGACTGGGCCGTAGAAAGAGGCCATGGGAGAAGGCTAGTGTTGATAGAAGAGGCGGAGTCGTGCGCACAAGGTTGTCGGAGGAGGAAGCAGCGGTGACGGCGGGGCTTGGACGGGATTTAGCAAATTGATGAAGGAGAAGGAAGGTGCGATGCTGTGGAGAAGGAAGGTCGAGGGCAGTGGCCAGCCACGCAGGCCGTCGGAGAAGACCCAGTCGAGACGGCGGCGGGAGTTTGAAGGGCTTTTTAGGGTTGGGTTTGAGGGATGAGTTTTGTGGGGTTTTTTTTGGATATTGGGAGGACTTGATTTTCATTTGTTTCTTCCATTTATCTTTTCAAACTAATCATCACGTTATTTCCTATATTTTTAACACATTTATTAACTATATATATATTTATCTTAACTTATATTTATACTTTATAATATTAATTATTTTTGTATTTTATTAAGATTTTAGATTTTAAAAATCGTGACATGCCACTAGAATTGTGGTTTTTTGAATCTTCAATTAATGTGGTGTTGACACTACATCATTTTTTTTTCCAATTAAGATATTATATCGATATAGATTATAATATATATATATATATATATATAAGGATTTAAATATAGATTAATAGTAGACATTAGATTTAATTTAATATTTTGGATTAAATCCATTAGTTGGTAAATGAGTAAAAAATAAAAGGGAAAAAATATGAACGTATTAAGAGATAAAGAGAAAAGAAAAAGAAATAATAGTATAAAATTGTGATTAGTGAAAAAAACTTTTAATTAAGGAGGTGTTGACACATCATCAAAAAAGTCTTTAGAATTAAGATATTACATACATATAGATTGGGGCAAAACCAAATTTATATAGATAGATAGATAGATAGATTTCTCCAATATATTTAAACAAAAACATTCTTTTTAATATATGCATATAAAAAATTTCTTTTAAAAATTTTCTACAAAAAATTACTATTTAAATAATAAATTTAAGATTTTTTTTGACATATTAAAAAAATATATATTTTCCGTATATACATGCAAAATTTTTTTGTATCAAAATTCTTTTTTATCCCCCCCCTAAAAAATTCTCTAGATCGGCCTCTGACCTACATAGTAAATGGTTATTTTAATTATATTAATGTATTATTCTGAATTCATACCTTATATATAAATAAAACATGACACTTTATTATTCAAATACATTTTTTAAGAAACTAAAAAATATAAAATAATGACTTTTTTATTTTTATTTTTTTCGATTTTATACATTAATAATTAATAAGTATGAAATTAATAATATATATAGTTTTTATTATTTTAAAAATAAGTGAATAAAAATGTTATGGTTTCTTAATGAACGGAAAGACTGAACCATTAAATCCTCGGTGGCCACTCATGGGATCGAAACTAAAATTTCAAAGGAGGTTACTAATTTTTCCCTAATTGAGCAACCATGAAATGATTAGACATATATATATGATCCCCAATCACATGGATCACATATCGTTTGGGTAATTAATTAATCATTTTTGTTGGTAAATTAATTAATCATTACAAAAAATATTAATTAATCATTAAAAATTCCCTTGATATTCACATTAGGAAATGTGGTACACCATAAAGAAAAAAGAAACAAAGTAAAAACCACTTGTCCTTAAATAAATTTAAAAAAAATGCAAATTGACTAATATTATCGGCTGTTTGTTGCCTACTTGCCTTTATGCAAAATTCATTTCCTAGTTGCTTCTCCTTCTCCTTATTGCTACACTCCTATATAAAAATAAAGCCTTCAAAATTGTATCTCCTCTTCACCTGTCATTTCCCACTCTCCTTCCTCTCCAATATTCCCCCCCAAATCAATTGAGATCTATCTTAGCATCAATGTCGAATTAACCAAACACCTCAATTGCGATCAGAATCAGAGGCTATATATGGAAATTGGAAGGAGGTGTAAGATGAACATGTGGAAGCTGATGTCAGATGAGCTGACACAGGGGAGGGATTCAGCGAAGCTGCTTCAGAACCATCTAGATCCTTCGGCTCCACGCGAGACGCGCGAGTACCTCATCGACAAAATCCTCACTGCTTACACCAACGCCCTCCAAATTGTCAATTCACAGCCCCGCGATTCTGAATTCCGAACGGATCAGATCAATTTCCAGGGGAAGATGGAGCACTCTCCTTCCCATTGCAGCGTGGACAGCTCCGATCACCTCGAAAACCATGGTCGCCCCTCTAAGAAGAGGTACGTACTAATACTAGCACTCGCATGATCGATCAATTTACTGTCATTATCATATATTCAGTTATTCACATTCGGTTAATTAAGTACTCAGTTAATTATTTCATTCATTAGTAATGAGATTTTGAAAATGCGTGGGGGGGTTCAGGAAGACGTTACCCCGTTGGGTGGAGAAGGTGAAGGTCGAAACTGATCAGACAGATGGAGGGCTGCCGGGGCCTCTAAACGATGGCTACAATTGGAGAAAGTACGGACAAAAGGAAATCCATGGCGCTGCTTTTCCAAGGTCTTTATTTCTTTTTACTCAAATCCTATACACTGTAGTAAATTTACAGTTGTTCTTTTTACAGGCATTTCTATCCTTTTATTTTATTTTCTCATCTTAGCAGGTCGAATTTGATAATATTCCATTAGATTTACTGATGTAATTTACTCATTTTTTAAATTTATCTTATAAAGTTCATTAATTTTTTAGGATTTTCTTTCATGATAAAATATCATTATCTTATATCTTAGGCACACAATAGCCAAACAATTTTCCTTTTTTTTTTAAAAAAAAAAAGTTTGTTACACACGACTACAGTGTTTGGATTCCAATGCATTATAGTAATACTTATACAGTGTTTATTTAATAAATTTAAACTATGTTTAAAATAACATAAATTTTAAATGTCAAGCACATTAAATTTATAATATAATAATAAATTTTATGCAAAAGTGTATGTTTAATATATACAATTTATAAGATATTTTTATTAAAATTTACTTATTTTAAACAAATTGGAATCCAAACACTACCTTTGGTGAATTTGCTTTCTTTGCTTAGGTGTAATAAATGTAGTACGGAGTAGCTTTTTAAAAGGGGCTGAAAATTCTTTGGATTGAACTTTTCAGAACTCTCATGTAACAGGAAACATCAAACAAATTGCTGTAGGTATTTTTTATTTGGTCAAATTAAAAAAAAAAAAAGATTTTCTTTTTTAAGTTTGTGTAATACGCATTACTCACAATTAAAATTTTGATGTTGATAACTTTATTTTACCTAGAAAAAAAGTTTGCTTATACGATAAGTCAGTATCGGTAAAATTCATGAGAATCATTTTACCGACACTGATAGCGATTTTTCATGCAAAAAAAAGTTTGTCAATATTAAAAATGGATCCAGAAATCAAGTTGGTTAAGGAAATAGGCAGAAAACACAACCTTATTTTATTTTATTTTTTGAGAATACCCGAAATCATTGCATATATAGGTTCTCAACAAGATAATAATGTCATGAGTAAAAAAGAGTAATAATTGAATACCTCTTTCTATCACGTTCTGAATAAAAATGGAGGCAGATAAACTGTCCCACGTCGTACTACTAGTACCACTAGTAAAGTAGCATGGAGTTCATCATCAATGGTTCTCTAAATGTAGATAATCCATCACATGTGATTGTATGAGATACTTATATGTCTGTTAAATTGCACCACTGATACGGCCTAAAACTAAAATTAGTGCAGTGATTTTGAGTCCCGACCCAACAATTCATTCCAATCAGTACAACTAATTAAAGTCGATGATTTAATTTTGCAGAGGGTACTACAGATGCACCCACCTGCATTCACAAGGCTGCATCGCCACCAAGCAGATCCAGAAATCCGACGACGACCCCACCCTGTTCCACGTCACCTACAGGGGCCACCATACCTGTACTCAATCCACGCCATCAACCCTAAACCTGGTTAAGCCGAAGCCGAAGCCCGAGCCCCAACCTGCGCCTGCGCCTGCGCCTGCGCCTGCGGCTGCTCCTGATCTGGCTCCGGAGGAGGACTTCTTCTTAAGGTGCTTCTCGTTCTCGAGGGCATCTCCCGAGGCAGGTGCTACGGGGGAGGTAGCGAACGACGGGTTCATCGCCACGCCCACGGCCAGTTCCTCTACGGAGACCAACGCGGGTGGGAGTGGAGGCGTTTGGACGCCGGAGTCGGACATGAACGATCAGGGTGCATCCGCTCTGAATTCCCCGATGCTGGATTGGCCCCATTTTACGTTGGAGGAGTTGGGCATCGACGCTAATTTCTCCTTCCACAACCAAAACTTTTTATTCTAGAGGACCATATGACTCAGATTCTTCAATATTGGAGTTATAATTTTGACTTTCTATATATCCACCCCCGTAAATCGTAATCCTAATCGTAATCTCTTCTTTTATCCACCATCTTTGAAGAATCTCATTCTATATTAACTCCAAAATCACATACGAAGAAAATGAATACCTTATTAGACCAATTACGAACCAGGAAGTTAAAAATGCATTTTTCTCAATTGAAAAAGATAAATCTTCGGGACCAGATGGTATGACTGCGGAGTTTTACCAGCACTATGGGGATATTGTAGGTCCCTCAATTACGAAAGCTATGAAGGGGTTTTTCCACTCTGGAAGGATGTTGAAGCAAATAAACCAAACTTTCATCTCTCTAATCCCAAAAAGAGATAACCCAAAAATAACAAATAACTACAAACCAATTAGACTTTACTCAACGATGTACAAGGCTATTGCAAAAATTCTGGCTGATATATTGAAAATGGTGTTAGGAAGAATCATCCACCCATTACAAGGTGCATTCATTTCTGATAGAGTTATTCAGGATAATGTCCTGATTGCACATGAGATTTTCCACTCCTTTTGTGGGAGGCAAGGTAAAAATGGATGGATTGCCATTAAGCTTGACATAGAAAAGGCATACGATAGAATGAACTAGAACTTCTTGATCTTTGCAATGACAAAATTCGGATTATGTAAAAGGTTTTGCGATTGGATCAAAGAGTGCATCGAAACAATGCCGTTCTCAGTCCTAGTAAACGATGAACCAACTGAAACCTTCCGTCCTCAAAGGGGACTTAGACAAGGTGATCCCATTTCGTCTTATCTATTCATCATAGGCGCGAAGATTCTTGACAGAAAACTCCAACAACAAAGTGATCAATCCTTGAAAACCATTGGCTTCAAGGTTTCTAGGAATGGTCCTTCCATCCATTTCCTCTTCTTTGCAGACGACATTATGATCTTTGCAAAAGCGACTACGGAAGCATGTCAAACCGTTAGAACTATTCTTGATGAGTATTGTGAAATTTCAGGACAAAATGTCAACTTTCAAAAGTCAGCGTTCCAAACAACAAAAGGAATCACTGATGACCAAAAGCTTCGAATACAAACGCGCCTTCAAATAACCAACCAAACCACCCTAGAAAAATATCTCGGCTGTCCAATCATTAATGACAGAGTAAACAAAAACACATTTGAATAGATATTGGCAAATCAAGAAAACAATTAACAAAGTGGAGAGCTAACAAATTAACCCAACAGGGTCGTGCTATCCTTGTTAAAACAAACCTTGTTGCGAAGCCAAGCTACATAATGCAAAACTTTATGCTTCCGGCTAGCATCAATAATGATCTTGACAAAATAAACAGATGTTTTTTTTTTCTGGAACAAAGATGCTAAGTACAAACCTCTTATCGCTTAGGAAAAAGTCTGCATACAAAAGAAAGAGGGGGGCCTAGGATTAGTAAAGCGCTCCAAATGAAGCTCTAGACATTGTCCAAAAAATCCTGCTTAGCCAATTTAATGAACAAGAAACGACAGACAAATTTAATGAACAAGAAACGACAATTGGCTACCAATACTAATCTGGGAGGGAAAAACCTGCTTAGCCAATTTAATGAACAAGAAACGACAGACAAATTCATTAAACCAAACAAAACATGGAATGTAGAAAGGTTGAAAGAATTCCTACCCCTAGACATTGTCCAAAAAATCCTTGACGTTCACATCCCTATGAGTGACATAGAAGACCGACTGTATTGGAGACCTAGTAGAAATGGCTAGTTCTCTACTTCCAGTGCGGTCGAGCACATTACGAGAAACAAAAGAACCAATACAGACCCATTGAACTGGATTTGGAAAATAGACTGGCCGCCTAAAATAAAAAACTTTCTATTGAAAAATCTCCTTAATGGGACTCCAACGAAAGTTAGACTTCAAAGTAAAGGAGTCCACGTTCCCCTTGAATACCCGTTTTGTAACGATAATGGGGGAAATGCTATCCACCTATTCACCCATTGTCGCCTTTCACTATCTTTAATTGGTAGCTTGGATAGGCCAATCGAACAAATTATCAAAAACACGGATAAAACTGATAAACGATACAAGGACATTATAACAAACATTTTTGAAAAACTTTCGACAAACTAGAAATCTATCCTTGCGTTTTCCCTTTGGGGTATATGGACAATGAGAAATAAAATATTATTTGATAACAATGATCTCAGAAATCTGGAAGCATGGATAAAATATATAAAAGAATATAGATTAAGTTGGAATAAGACTAAGGAATATGAAGTGGTGGAAGAGGACACAACCTTGAGAAGAGAGTCTAACCAACCTAGAAAAAGGACTAGACCGAAAACTGTTAAATGGAGAAAACCAGGCCAGGGATCTATCAAACTCAACTTTGATGGAGCAAGGAATGATGCTGGCTCTGCCGCTACAGGTTTCGTTATCAGAGATGATCGGGGGGGGGGGGGGGCGGTGGTCTCTTGTGGCGCCCGGAGTCTTGGAGGGGTCTCCGCTGTGCAGGCGGAATGTTTTGGTCTTCTTATTGGTCTTCATGTGGCGTCGATGGCTGGTCATTCTCGGATTGAGGTGAAGGGTGATTGTCTTTTGCTCATCAATGTTTTGAAGGGTCTTTGGCGTTTCCCTTGGGAGCTTGAGATAGCGGTCTCGGATATCCAGGGTATCTATCGCTTCTTTGAATCTGTCAGCTTGTCACATACGTTCCGGGAAGGGATCCAGGTCGTGGATAGATTCACTCACATCGGCTTCTTGTCGTCCTTTGTCGTCAAGCGGGTCCCTGCTGAGATCGATGACCTCGTCCAGATGGATGCTCTTGGGTTAGGGTTTAACCGCGGTTAGCCATTCCCAAATTATTACCTTGTATCAAAAAAATAATAATTCCTAGGTGTCTTGTCGCCTAGCGCCTAGACGGTGCCCAGGTGGCGCCTAGGCGCGATTTTTAGAACAATGGGCTAAACTCAATGATAAGAAGCAAAGTGAACCTTAATACAAACTGAGTAACATTAATTAAACATAATAAAGTAAAAAACCCACCTAAACCCACCTCTCTCTCTCCTCAAATTGATTTGTTGGAGTATGATCCTCTGTTTAAAAATGGAAGATTAGGTAGAGGAGACTCTACCTCTCTCGATCTCATACTAATTACAATAGACGTTATTTTAACGTTAATTGGGAAATGCGCACCCTATATACACAACAAATTAACGTTCAATTGGACGTTGTTTTAAAGTTGAATTAGACATTGTACAATGTTAGATTGGACGTTGTTGAGTAGAGAATTTGCCGACGTTGCTCGAAGGTCAGTGAAGGATTGAGTCGCGTCGGACAACATCGGAATGAACGTTGCTAATATGGGTCAGATCAAGCCTAACATAAAATATTTTTAAAAAAATTTGGATTCAGCGTCCAAAAGGACGTTGTTATTTTTCTTGTGTGTGAAATTGTGGCTTCGTAATATTTTCCCTAGCTAGCATCGTCCTTTTGGACGTTGCTAGTCTGGTTTGGCCCGACTCGATCCTTCACCTCTCATCGAGCTCGCAATGTCGACAACTTCTCCACTCAACAATGTCTCATCCAACGTTGTGTACAACGTCCTTTTCAATGTTAATTAGCTAGTGCCGTGAATTTGCGATGTATATAGGAACATCCAATAAATACCTTTAAAACGTCATTTAATTGAAAAGAGGGTTTTTTTTAGGGAAATAAAAGAAAATTCAGAAGGAAATTTTTGGTGAAATATTCATTTACAAAGTGTGATTAGGTAAATGTCCATTTTTATTTGATAATTAAGTAAATGTCTATAATAATTTCATAATCCCAAAATAACCTTGTCTTAATTCCCCCAACCCATCTCTTTCCCTATTTTTATCTAAGGACTCCCACTGTTCTCTAGCCGCCATTGACGACAAATTAAGTCTCGTGGACACCATAACTTGATCTACAACTTCGTGGCGAGGGGGACGGTGGTTCTTGCTGAGTTCACCGAGTTCACCAGAAACTTTCCCAACGTAGCATCGCAATTGTTGGGAAAATACGGGTAGCTAACTCACTCGATCTCGTGTGACTCGGATGGATCATACTCCACTTACAAATGAGAACTTGTATTATATATCATGTACACAAGTACACCTCTAACAAATACAAGACTCACCTAAACCACCCGACTCAAGAGACTAACCTCACTCTTTGGTGGACCCCACACTCGTGTGATCGAGACGCCCTCATGCTCAATCGATCGCACCTACTGACCAACCCACACACTCTAGTTTATGATCGAGACACCCTCATTCGCAATCGATCACACACTAGGACTCACACTCACTAGTATGTCATCGAGGCACCCTCGTCCTCGATCAATCACATACTAGGTTACACAACACCTCACCTACTCACACTCATTTTAAGGAGCACTCACCTTGCCCACTCTCCTAGGATACACTCACCTAGAATAATCCCCAGTTCTTCACCTAATAACTAGACCTTTCTAGTTTACAAGTAATCCACATAATTCTAGAGATATATGCATCTCACATTCTCTCATGCTTCCAATGACTAGAAGGTTCGGAAGCTTGCTTCTCCAATTTGGCCCAAATATACTTAAAAGTTAATAGCCCAATTCTCTCATTCTCTTGGACCAAATATTATCAACCCAATTATTTATTTGAAATTAGAAATTACCTCCAACAATTCCTCCCTTAATTTCTAATTTCAAATATCTCCACTTCATCCTTGAATCGCACTCTCTTCTGCATCTTGGTTTCAATGCCGACGGATCTCTTCTGCATGACTTGTCCTTCAAACAGACATAAATTCTTCCCATTCTTCATGCCTTGCATGATCAAGCGTCTCCCCTTAAACACATGACACCAATTCTTATTGCTAACACACTCGTATCCCTCCAATGTCATCGCACCCAATGAAAGTATATTAACATTGCTTGAAGGGACGTACCTCACATTATGAAGAATGTGACTTTCACCATCATAGAGCCTCATCCTCATGCTCCCGATGCCTTCAACCCTCAACTTCTCTCCGCTCGCTAGGTTGCAATGACCAAATGTGCCTTCAGTTTTTAAGGTGTCAAATAACGCTTGATCTCGACAAATATGCATCGACGCTGCATTGTCCATCACCCACTCAGACTTAGCAACCTCTTAACTCATTGCTAAGTACACCTCATCGTAACCATCAACTTCACCATCAACCGCACTGACCACATTCGTTTGGGAGGCATCATCATTCTTCCGCAAGGACGTCTTTCTCAGCATCTTCACGTCCTCCCTGAATTGCAGACACCTCACTTGTATGTGACCCTTCTCCCCGCAATAATAGCACTCCACATCACTAAGATCTCGATGTTGATATGATTTTGATCTCCATCTCGGGTCACCATTCCTTGATTCTACATTATCCGGGTCACGACGCGGTCGTGATCCAGATATCCACCTCTGGTGATCATTCCCCCTTGACTCGCTCCTCACTCGCTCTCGATTCTCCACAACTAGTATGCGATCCTCTTGTGTTGAGAGCGTCATTCTTCGCCATCCTCTCACTCTCTTGTAACACAGTTGTTACCTCCTCTAGAGTGAGAGTCGTCCTTCCTACAAGTAACATCTGCACCAAAGGCTTGTAGGACCTTGGTAATGACGCTAACAACAATAACGCTTGCTCCCCATCCTTAATATTATCATCCACATTCATCAGCTAACATACTAGTTGATTAAAAGAGTTAATGTGATCATGAAGGTTACCTCCTTCCTCCATCCTGAGCGAGTATAACTCCATCTTCAAGCACAACCGGTTCATCAACGGCTTTGACGCATAAATGCTCTCGAGCTTCTCCCACAACGCCTTTGGAGAGGTCTCCTTCATCACAATGGACTTGATCTCGGGAGCAAGCGCTAACCGGATGGTACTCACCGCCTTCTTCTGGAGTCTACTCCACTCTCTCTCGCTCATGGATGTGGGTTTGTCCTCCTCAAGGGTTTGATCAAGAGCTTTTTGCACCATTACATCTTGAATCGTACTCTGCCACATCGTGAAGTTGGCCTTACCATCAAAGAGTGGGATCTCGAACATCTTCATCACACTTGATGCCATCTCGTCTACACATAATCCTCCCACCAAAAAATGCTACACCAATTCATCGACTCCGATGTCCTTCGCAACCTTCGGCTCTGATACCACTACTGGGAAAATACGGGTAGCTAACTCACTCGATCTCGTGTGACTCAGATGGATCAGATTCCACTTACAAATGAGAACTTGTATTATATATCATGTACACAAGTACACCTCTAAAAAATACAAGACTCACCTAAACCACTCGACTCAAGAGACTAACCTCACTCTTTGGTGGACCCCATACTCATGTGATCGAGACGCCCTCATGCTCAATCGATCGCACCTACTAACCAACCCACACACTCTAGTGTATGATTGAGACACCCTTATTCTCAATCGATCACACACACTAGGACTCACACTCACTAGTATGTCATCGAGACACCCTCGTGCTCGATTAATCACATACTAGGCTACACAACACCTCACCTACTCACACTCATTTGGAGGAGCACTCACCTTGCCCACTCTCCTAGGATACACTCACCTAGAATAATCCCCAATTCTTCACCTAATAACTAGACCTTTTTAGTTTACAAGTAATCCACATAATTCTAGAGATGCATCTCACATTCTCTCATTCTTCCAATCACGAGAAGGTTTGGGAGCTTGCTTCTCCAATTTGGGCCAAATATACCCAAAAGTTAATAGCCCAATTATCTCATTCTCTTGTCCCAAATATTATCAACCCAATTATTTATTTGAAATTAGAAATTATCTCCAACAACAATCTCTCCAGAACCTTCCGGCCTCCAACAACAAGTTCACCTACAACTGCAACGACCATACCTTTAACTTCGTTGTCGCTGATGGATTCAGTACGTCTCCGATCTCACCTCTTTTGACCTAGATTGGTGGTGGAAAACCTGATTTCTCTTTTATTTTTGGACTTTTGAGCTAGATTGTTGTTTTCTAATTGTGTGAAAATGATTTTGGATGATGTTCGGGGTGTTTGACTTCTGACGGATGAGTTTAGGTCTTTGTTTTGAAGTATTGGTTCGTTTGGAGAGAACGGTGACTAGTATTTATTATTTAGGTCGTGATTTGAGATTTTTTTGTTTTTGTGCTTCCGTGATTTTATTGGTTCTGCTAAATTAAAATGTATATATCTAATGAGAAATCAGCTTCCAACGAGAAGAATCTACCGATTGTGGAGGAATAGAAAGGAAAGAGGGAGATCCGATATATTCAGAGGTGATGGAGAGACAAGAAAATAAATTATAGTGGTGATATTACAATTATTTCTTTTAAATAATTGCAATATCAGATGTTGCTTGTGAGCATAGACTATTAATTTGAGCAGATGTGTGTATGCATCTACACTTTTTCCTCTTTGCACTCCAAAACAACTAGCTATTCATATCCACTAGAAAAGAAAATGAAAGATTCTTTAATCTTGTTGCTGCTATCTTGTAGAACGAAGATGGAGAACAAGAGAGTGTAGAAGATTCTTGTTGCACAGCAGAAAACAGTTGATATGATCTCTAGAGTTTTTGATGACAATGTTCTATAGTTGGTGACAATCGGTTTATGACACTATTTTATTGTTGGTGACAATATATTACTAGAGTAGGTTGGTGATAATAGGGGGTGGTGATAATGTTCTCTGTTTAGGGATAATAAATTGGTGACAATGTTTTATAGTTGGTAACAATTGGTTTATGACAATGCTTCGTGATAGTGTTCACTTGTTGGTGACAATAAATTGGTGAAAATAATTCGATGACAGTGTTTCGAAGTTGTTGACAGTAGGCTGGTGACAATATTTTGTAGTTCGTGATAGTATGTAGTTAGTCAAATTTGGCAGTGACAATATTTTATAGTAGGTGACAATGATATGTAGTTGATCGATGTCAATGTTCTATAGTTGATGACAATAGGTTGATGATCGACATTGTTCACTAGTACTAGAAAAAAAAAATCCTTTTTTTGTGGTTATATGGTCGTGGAAACAGATATTTGTTCAAATAATATTTTGGGGATAATTTCATGTACGTGAGGAAACTAGTCAAGCTTTTAAAATTTTATTTGACGACAATAATTTGATGATAATGTGATGGTGACATTTCTTGTGGGGATAGTATCATATTGATAGTTTTTTTAATGAAAGTGTTATGATGTTATATTTTTGTGAGCGTTAATGGTTCAACATTTTAAAATATGGGTTGATGACAATGCCTTGGTGATATGTAGTGTTATGATGATAATTTGTTAATGTTACAATATCGTGGTGACAATATATTGCTATCAACCTCGTCATTAAAAGTTGTCACCAACAAATGTCACGAGGAAATCATATGTTAGTAGAAAAAAACATGGGTCAATTTGTTAAATATCCAAAAAAAAGTTTCTTTAATTAGGGGAGTGTTCACAAATTTGTAAAAATTGGTGGAGTGTCCATCCCCTTTGCCCCGACCCCCAGGCCTCCCCTCGCGCGTGTCCATTTTTTTTTCGTTTTTTTTTTGCGCGACAACACTTTCTGTTATGCAAATATAACCTGATGTTGTGCACATATAATATTATGTTGTGCACATATAACTTTATGTTGTGCGAGCTTAAACAACCTTATGGAAATGATATGCACATGCATTTGTATTTTAAAATTGCACTAATATATCTTATTTGCACATAAGCATATCGTTTACCATTGATCTAAGAGGCTTTTAAAGCTCAATTATTATTAGACCATTGCCGACAACGATGCCGCTAACGTCGACGTTGTCGACGTCGATGTTGCTGAAACTGACATTCTTGACACCAATCACGTTGACATTGTTGGCATAGCTGACACTATCACCACTAACATTGCGGACACCACTGACATTTTTTGTGTTAGTACTGACGCTGATGTCGGCTGACGTCGACATTGGAGATGCTGACCCCGATGTTTTTTTTTGTGTGTCAGCACTGACGTTGACATTGCTGACACCGACATCGGAGATGTTGACGCTGATGTCGGCTGACGTCGACATTGGAGATGCTGACCCCGATGTTTTTTTGTGTGTGTCAGCACTGACGTTGACATTGCTGACACCGACATCGGAGATGTTGACACTGACGTTGACGTTGCTAATGCCAACGTCGGTGATGCTTTTTTTCGTGTCATCACTTTTTTTTTCGTGTCAGCACTTTTATTTTTTGTTTCAGCACTGAAGCCGACTTCGATGTTGCTGACGCCGACGTCGAAGATGTTTTTTTCGTGTCAACATTTTTTTTCATGTCAGCACTGACGTTGATATTGCTTACGCGCGACGTCGGGGATGCTTTTTTTTTGTGTCAACACTTTTTTTTTTCGAGTCAGCATTGACGCTGACGTTGCTGACACTGACATCGAAGATGCTGATACTGTTGACGCCGACATCCGCTAACGTTGCTGACGCCGACCTCGAGGATGCGATGCTGATGACGCCAACGTCGGTGATGCTTTTTTCGTGTCAACACTTTTATTTTTTGTGTCAGCACTGACACCAACATCGGAGATGTTGGATGACGCCGACATCTCCGATGTCAGCGTCGACGTCGAAGATGCTTTTTTTTGTGTCAACACTTTTTTTTTCGTGTCAGCACTGACGTTGACATTGCTGACGTCGACATCGGGGATGCTTTTTTCGTGTCAGCGCTGATGCTGACTTTGCTTACATCGACATTAGAAATGCTGATGCCGACATCAGAGATGATGACGTTGACATCGAGGATGCGATGCTACTGATGCCAACGTCGGGGATGCTTTTTTTTTCTTCGTGTCATCACTTTTATTTTTGTGTCAGCAATTTTATTTTTCGTGTCAGCACTGACGCCGACATCGATGTTGTTGACGCCGATGTCGAAGATGCTTTTTTTTTCGTGTAAGCACTTTTTTTGTGCCAACACATTTAGTTGGACATCAACATTTTTTTTTTCGTGTCAGCACTTTCTGTTATGCAAATATAACCTGATGTTGTGCACATATAATATTATGAACAGTGCAAATGTAACTTTATGTTGTGCAAATATAATATTTATATTATATTTGCTTAAACAATCTTATAAAAAGGATATGCACATGCATTTATATTTTAAAATTGCACTAATATATCTTATTATTGAACATTTATTAGAAAAGTTTGCAAATTACTAGAATTATTATAAACTTTAGCCTATGTGGGATTCGAACCCACGTATTTGCACATTAGCATGCTGCTACAACTAGTGCAACTAACCCCACCTTGATTTAAAGTTACTGAACTGAATTAGAAATCAAAAAGAGACCATTGCAACATGCATTATTTGCACAAGAGACCATGTCAGCACACAATTATAAATAAAAAAGAACGTATAAATCTACTTGAATTGCATAAAAAGAGACCATGTCAGCACAAAAAAAAAGAGGAAGCTGTTGCGATTCAAAAAGGCAATCAAGAAGTTTGACATCAAGATTAAAATTGGCATAAACAAGAATTAGTGAATCGATTTCGACCAATTTAGTGCGTAGGAGCCAACGATAAGTAGATAGATAAATAAAGGCAAGATAAGGGATGTGAACCTGCTTGAGAGTCGCAAATCAAGCTGGAGTTGCAAAACAAATTCAAGAATAAGCAATTCGAATTAAAAAAAAAGTGAAAAAAATAAGAAGTTTATGTTGTGCAAATATAATAATTTGTTAAGCAAATATAACTTTATGATGTGCACAAATAACAATCTGTTGTGCAAATTGTTGGTGCTGACACCGTTATTAGGGTGTGTCAACAACAATGTTTTCCCCTCTTAATTTTAAGCAAATAATGTGACAAGTCTAAATCTCAAAAAGATGATATTAGAATAGCACTAAAAACCAATTTCTCCTCAAAATTTCATTTGATGAACGTTTAGAAGGCAAAATATTGAACACTAAACAACCCAAAATGCATATAATTTCAGTATACTATCAGATGAAGTGATGAACAATTACTAGAAATAAAAAAGAAACTATACATCTACTTCAATTGCAGAAAAAGAGACCATGTGTAACGGAATTATGATTCCCGGGTTACGTTTCGAGGGATGGAACCCCTCCTTAGGATCTTGCACCCTGAGTACAGGTTGAAGGTTTGAAATTCTATCATAATATTTTGAAGGGGGATTTCATATCCAAAATTCGAAGGGATCGTTGGAATCTCCGGGGAAGTCCCTTGTACCTGTCATAAATCTAAGCGTGGAAAACCATCAATCATGCAAATAGTAGAATCAAGGTGTAATACAAGAGGGTGCCACGGCAGAGCCGGGTCAAAACCAAATCAATAAGCGTATTTATCGAAATGTAAGGTTAGACCATTTCTTTGCAATTGCCCAAGAGAGTTCCCACGTCACAGAAGCAAAGAACAATCATGCTGCAAAACAAACCTAAAAAATATGTATGCGGGGCGGTGTCAGATCGAAGCCTTACGCAAAGTAATCCCAAACAAGCAGACCCAAACACACGCTAATCCTAATAAAGATGCTTCTAGATGCAAGGCGGAATTTTACACACTAACATGCTCCTAAGATCAAGTGTATAAATATAATAAGGCCTTAGCACCGAATACCAAGTGGTATATCCCTCTCCTACCTCCACCCTCTTCCGATAGGGCAGAGACTGGCCAGCTCGTGAATGCATTCCATCATAATCGGGCGGCACGCATGCCCAACCCGCTCCACAACAAAGCCTGCATGCATCTCATAATATAAGGAAGTTCATGACTCGATTGACTCAGGACGGGACCCGATGAGACTAGGTCGTCCTATAACCCTAGCAATGACTCTAGTTACTTCACAGATAACGGCCGTTCTGTTTACAAAAGCAATGAGTAAACGAATGCTCAATCATGAGTGCAATCCTAACATGATACTACATGACATGCTTTATTATGAATGCAAGCACCTAGTATGCACATAGCTACAAGCAGGGAGATCTCTTTTCGAATCTGAGTGAGCTCATATAGGAACTCGCCTGGAAGTGCAGAACAGCAAAAGGCAACAACTAGATATACACAAAGCCAACATGTCACAGATAATCACCTAACACATATATAAGTAATATAAATAAGTCTACTTCTAATGTTATTTAAAGCATATAATATCACATACAAGTCATCAAATTTATTCACCAAGTTAGACAAGGTAAGTCATTTTCCCAAGATTTTCCAAAACTCTTTTAAAATCTCAAGTTAGATCAAATCACTATTCAAAACGCTTTCTCAAATCATCCAAAAAAATCTATTCATAAAACATTACCCTTTCATCGACTTATTTTAATAATTATTTCAAGATAAATCCGACAAGGTTAGTATATTTCCAAAATCCTCTTTTTAGTTTTATTAAATCAATTCTCCATTCATCAAAACAAATTTCAACTTTGAAAACCTTTTCCGAATATCTCTTAAAATCCAAGTCTCATATTGTTATAAAAATCAGCCTCTTTTAAAATTACCAAAACAGCCCTTTAATTTATAAAAATTACAAACCGACCCTCTTTATTTTTGAAATTGCCACAACCAAGCTCATCCCTTTTTTTTAAAACCCCAAACCGAATTTATTTTACAAATATAACCCCAAAATCATTTGGTTTCTCAAAACAATAGTCCGTTCCATTACATTTGCGCTTAGAAGAAATTAGGCCCAAAATCTTATTTTGATTACTTGAAGGAATTAGGTCCAGCAGACCACCCATTCTCTCTTTAATATTGCTTTCGGATTCAGAAGGAATAAAAGAAACGTGGGACCCCGGGCTAATGACGTGGACGATGATATGGAGATGGGACCCATGGGACCTTCTTCTTCCTTTAATTTGAACGGAAATAAAAAACAGAGGGACATGCCCTGCCTGTGTTGACGGAAGAAGAAGAGGAGGAGCAGGGAGGCTCACCAGTGGTGGCCTTGCTCCGGCTACCAAATCCCGACTACCCGACACACACAATAAGGAACAAGAAGCGCGCGCGCGCGAGAGAGAGAGAGAGAGAGAGAGAGAGGTTCTCACTGAGGGGATCCGAAGTCGTCGGGCTTCGACTCGACTCGCCAAGGCTCGTCGGAGGTCGAATCGGCTCGTCGGAGACTCGGACTGCTTGTGCTTGGCCTAGGACGAATTTAAGAGTCAAAAGTTGGGACTTTTACGGGGCTTTGAGCGCAAGAGGAAAAAGGGAGGCTTAACAATCGTTCCGTCAGAAACACAGGACGGAGGAGGGAGGAGCTGGAGGTGCTCGGGTGCCTCGACAGGTGCCCAGAACGGAGGTGTAGGTGGGAGCTACCGACGCTCACAGGAGGTGCTCGGGCAGTTCTTCTGGCGGAGATGATGGCCAGAACGGAGGTGACGGGAAGGAGAGCGGAGGGCTTGAGCTCGCTTCAAAAACAGGGGAGAGGAGCTCTTCTGCTCGGCGAAACAAGGAGGTGGAGCTGGTGGCTGGTGGGTTCATGAGTTTGAGGTGTTTGAAGGAAGAAGAGATTGGAGGTGTGAGGTGTGTTCGGATAAGGTTCTAGAGGGGTCTTCCTCAGATTCAAAAGATAGAGATTTGGGAATTGCAAATTCTGATTTTGTGAAGATAGGTAAAGAGGAGCTGTCTTCGGCTGCAATAGGTTTGCCTTGGTCAAATTTGCAGAGATTTGTTTGTTTTCCAAATAAAAATGAATAAAGAAGAGAGGGAGGGTAGCATAGATAGAGTTTTACCCAAATGAGAGGGCATGAGTTGGATTGGATAAGAATGGGAGAATATGACAGGATTGTGGTCCCGAGTCGGAAATTTATATTTCCGGCGATTGATCTTTGAAGTTCCTCTCTCTTGATCGATTATATTTTAGAACCCGAATAGGATATTGCTAACGGAAGGAATTTTCGAATCCCGATGTGCAAGACGGATTCGATCGTTAAAGTAAAAAATTGGGCCGAAATTTGCTTTAAGAATTTTAATTTGCGATTTAGTAAATTAAATACGAGTTTTCCTTGAAATATCCAAAATTAATCCGATTTAAATTCATTTTTAATTTCTTTTTCCGAAAATTAGGATTTAAAAATCCGAGCCTTTGCACCTTGTCAGCACACAATTAGAAATAAAAAAGAATCTATACATCTACTTGATCTGCACAAAAAGAGACCATGTCAGCACACAATTACATACCATGTCAGCACACACTCAAAAAAAAAATCATGTCAACACATATTTTTTTTGAAAGAACGAAGATATAGAAGTAACATAAACCTATCAAATGGATCAAAATCGAAAATAAAAACACAATCAGACCACAAAATCAAAAATAAAAACAAAGGACAGAAAAAGAAAATGCAGTACATTCTTACTATTCTGCACTCGATCTCTACCTAGGTTTTTCCTCAAGATACAATACATATTCCGCACATATTCACTCCATGTCAGCATTCACGCCCGTGTCAGGACATATTCACTCGGTGTCAACACCCTTAGACCTTGAACTAGACTAAACCAAAGAATATGATATAGGTCAATGTAATCTGTCTGCAGTGTCATCAGACTAACACAACAACAAAGAAAAGCAAAAAAACCGATAAGGCCAATGAATCTGATATAGGTCAATGTAATCTGTTTGCAGTGTCCGCAGATCGACTAACACAACAACCTTATAAAAAGGAAAAAAAAATGAAAAGACTTCATTTTAATTATTCCCAAGTTCCCAAAAACATCCATTTCATTGTTAAAGAAAGATCATGTCACCAAAAAACCCCAAACAACCCAAAATGCATATAATTTGAGCATACTATCAGATGAAGTGATGAACAATTACTAGAAATAAAAAAGAAAATATACATCTATTTGAATTGCACAAAAAGAGACCCATGTCAGTACACAATTAGAAATAAAAAAGAATATATACATCTACTTGAATTGAACAAAAAGAGACCATGTCAACACACAATCAGAGACCATGTCAGCACACATTAAAACGTAGCAGTAACAACACATTAAACTTTGTAGAGCTACTATCTCCAGATAAGTTAGAAATCAAAAGGCACTTCAATGTAAAGATACAAACACGTTATTAATTAGGAAAAGCGGAAAGAAACCCTAGTTGTTAAGCGATAAAAATAAAATAACAAAAATTATTGATATTGAAGAAAAAAACATAAAAACCCAATTTTAAGCCCTGAAATGATCTCCGATGGCCTAAAAACCCCATAGTTCATCGCATAGCTGTGAGTTTGAATTGTGGCGCGATTCCCTATCCAGAAAGGTATCATAATAGAGAATCCGACACCGTACGCTTGATATCACTTCTGCCGAGACCGCATACTAAGCAAACATCTCTAGTTTCAAATTAAGCTTGCTGGCATGGTTTTTAAAAACCCATGTCAGGACAAAACCCATTCATCTAGTGTACAAAACTCTCCTATGTTCTCACATAACCAAAAAAAAAGTTCAGATTTCTTTGTTCTTCTTATATGCTAAGACAAAAACTGCTTTCCACCTCAAATACTATCCACTGGATTGCAACAGATGATTAAATTTGTGTGTTGACATGGTCTAATTCTGTGCTGACATGGTCTAATTTATGTGCTGACATGGTCTAATTTATGTGTTGACATCGTCATTTGACTAGATATAACTAAGCCATTTTATATCCGATTCAAGTGGCTCGGTTCTTCAACCAAAGCATACACAACCAATAACACATTCAAACATACCCAATCACCAATTTCAAAGAAATACTCACTCAAAAAAATAAATTGCACAAATTGCACAAACCAAGAGCTTGATATGGACCTATTCAAAGCTTGTTGATAATTCACTAAACACATGAAAATATTGGCAAGTAAAGTTCATCATAAACAATCAATCTCAATTTCCTTGTATTGACCTATTCGAAGTTGCATATTTGGTTAGGAATGAACACACAATAGGTGATGTAAATTCTGTATAATTACATCAAGTACTTGATCTGTATTCTGTAAGAACAAACTGTATGAAAAAATATGAAAAAAAAATCAACTATTCTCTCTTGTGGCAATATAAGTTGACCTGCTTCACACATTTGAGCTTGAGAAGCAGCCATGGAAGAAAGCAATACGCAGATTTAAAGAACACACTAAATATCAAAATGAAGTAATTGTAAGAATACAAACAATTACGCCTCTAAATTCTAGCGATTTCCAATCCGGAAAAATACTAGGGAAGGGAAGGAATGGACGATTCAACAACTCACCTCCAATTGAAGGCAGAGAAATTGAATGCGGAGCCAAGTCAGATATGATCAGGAATCGAACCAGATCTGAGATCCCCCGGCTTCCAATTGAAGGAGGAGCAATTGAAGGCGTCCTCTCCGCTGAAGCGTTTCTCCCTCTCAGGCTCTCAACCTCGTTGGCTTCCAATTGGTGGTCGGATACGCCGCTCACCGAGAACGAAGGAGACGCCGCTCGCCAAGAAGAAGATGGAGAGAAAAGGTCGGAGAGAGGAGGAGGTCAGAGAGAGGAGGATGAAGATTAGGGATGTCGATGGAGGATGAAGAACATCGACGCTATTAGGGATTAGATTTGGAAGTTCAGTTTTAATTTAATTTTTTATTTTTCGTTCTTAATTTTTATTAGGTTAATAGGAATAGACACTCTACCAATTATTTCAAAAGGTAGGACACTCCATCAATTAGAGCTAAAATTTGTGCCATCGACCCAAATTTTCTCAAAAAAACATTTGTCACTAGGAAAAACTGTTACTAGCAACTGTCACCAGAAGAAAATCAATCGTCACCAAAAAAATCTTTGTCACTAACAATCGTCACCCGGATAAAAAACAATTCTCACTAGAAAAAATTTCCACCAACTGTCATTAGAAAAAATAAAATATCACCAAAAAATTCAATTGTCATCGAAAAAATTATAACAAACAACTGTCACTAGAAAAATATATTCAACTGTCACCAGAAAAACTGTCATCAAATGTAGGCGTTGATGGCTATAAGTGCACATTTAAAACGAAGTCGGCACTGGTTGGTTGGAGTCAATCTTCGACGAACAGTACGGGATATTCTTTGGGAGAGGAATGATCGATTCTTGCAGAGTTGCCACAGTATTGGAAGTAATTGGTGGTGGTGGGCTATAGATTGGTTCCTTCCGCCGCAAGGAAAAATTAAATTTGGGGGAGATTCTTGAAAGCATGTCTTGAGGGTTTGTTCGAGTCTATCTTTGTTAGGCGGTGTGACGGATGGCTCTGAGATTCTAATAGGATTACAAAGGTACTGTTTATCATTCAATTCGTTTAGAGATTTGTATCCAAAAACTGTCTATTTAAGGCATGCCCGTAGAATTGACTCGCACACCTCTTCTTCTTCTTCACTCCCAATCTCTAAACACATATCTGCTGATTGTTTTCTTTGGCGAGGAATGATGGCTGACAAGTCCTTCTCAAAGGGAAAACAGAAGCTGATGGAGGAACCACCGGTGGAGCGCTCGGTTAAGAGCTCTGCTACCAACCCCGCTACCAGATCGTTGGCTTTCAAAACTCAATCCAAGAGGGGACCAGGCCCCGAGGATAAGGGTGCTTACCTTGCTCTTAAGACATCGAAAGGAAAGTCCAAGCTTCCCTTTGACATGGAAAAATACAAGTCTTGCCTTTCTGGGGTGCGAGAAAACATCCTCACTCTCCGGAGCACTACAGTGTATGCAACTATCATTGGTGATCCGCTGGATATCAGAGAGATCCGGAAGAAAATCCGATTCGACTGGAAGTTCTTGGAAGGGAGTTTCTAGGTAATCCTTTTAGCCAACAGCTGGTTTGAGATCAAATTCTCGCGTCCCCAAGACCGAGACCGGGTCTGGAATGGCCGCCCATTCCACATTCTGAGCCAACTCCTATTGCTCAAGCAATGGCGCCAGGGGTTCGATCCTATGATGAAGTCCATCACCATTCTTGACATGTGGATCCGAATCCCTGGGTTCCCTGCCGAGTATATCAGTGAGGAAGTGCTGACCTCTATTGTCGAGGAAAATGGCTTGGGCTCTGTACTCAAGCTCGATGCGTTTACATCCAAAGGGAAGCGGGTTTGGTACCCACGCGTCTGCATCAATGTGGACATTACTCGGATTCCTAACAAGTATGTGCTGGTTCCTAATGAGTTTGATGAGCTAGTCAAGTTCCCGATGTGGTTAGAAGAGTTCCCGGAAGGCTGCGGGAGTTGTGGTAGCCAAGACCACTTTTTCGCTGACTGTCCCCAGAGGAGGGGCCCTGCACCTGGCCCTACTCCTCCGATTCCTCCTCAGAGAACTGGCGCTTCTGTTGGGGTTGAAGAGGACCCGTGCGATGATGACTCTAGAGACTGGGTCCGAGTGGCCTCTAATCGGAAGTCTGCCCCACAAAAATGAAGATAGGGCATCTAAAGTCTGAGCTCTTCAAATGTGTTGGGATCAATGCCGCCCGATCTGACTCCTCCTCCTCCAGGCACTCATTGCAGTCTGGCAATCACTCCTCTTCCCACATGGTTATGCCACCCCCGCAGCCTACTGTTGAGGGTCCTCTCCGACGCTTAGGTGAGGTGTTCTCTGAGCCGCCTCTACCGGTGAACCTGATGCATGAGCTCCCACATGATGAGTCCTTCCATGAGCTGATCGCCGACCCGGACTCCACCCTTATCCTTATCGATGATGATGAGGATCCAATGCAATTCAAGGGGTTCTCTGATGAGCCCCCGCTGGATGGCTTCGACCCGATGCTTGAGTTTGCTCAGGAGGACTTCGACGTCATCCTCCAAGACGTCCCTCCTGGGCAAGAGTTTCAACTTCCAAAATCTAAGCAACCCGGGGGCTCCAGGTCTGTTCTCTCCTACTATTGATGTTGCTAAACAACTGGAAAATCTTGAAGTTCTAACAAACTCTAACTCTAAATCGAGCAAAATGAAGGGCAGATCCGGGGAAGGTGACACTGCCTCATCACCTCTGATGGGTAGCGGCGTCAAGAAGGTTCGCTATGAATAGAAAATTCGGTGGTTGGCTTGTGATTGTGCTCGAGGGGTGCACCTTCACCCTGAAGGTTTGGTATTAAGTACCCCTCTTTCTTCTAAAATTATGGATTTGGATAGTGTTTGAGGTCTTTTTGCTATCCTTATCCTCGGCTATGGCTAAGTATCAACTCGGAAGTTATGGAGTCGAACCATGTTGGGTAGTATCTAGTAGGTATGTAACTAGGTGAAGGTTCGATAATGTAAAACAAAGTAATATAAAGATACTCTAGAAGGGGGGTTGAATAGAGTATGCCGATTTTTCACAGATAATCTCAAGACTTTTGAAGCTCGTGCAAAACCCTTTGAGATTAGACTTAGTCTTTTATCTGAAAACCTGAATCACAAAGTTAAACAATTCGAACCAAGTGTGAAAATAAGGTAAAGAGGTAAATAAAGGACTCGATGAATTGTTTACGAGGTTCGGCACGAACTTGGCCTACGTCCCCGCCTAGGGTTCTTCCACAACCCTAGGATTCAACCGGCTTTTATTGATTCACAAGACTTAGGATCCTAGTAGCTCACCGAGAAGCCTCTCTCCTATACAATTGCAATCTAGTCAACTCACATTCCCTTGGGGTCCTAGACCAATCTAGAAGAGCCCCACCTCTCTATGCTATCTAGTACAATCCTCTTACACTTAGTGAAACAATCGCATAGTGTCCACTTCCTGAGTTACAAACTCTCGAGTATAACACTATAACAAAATATATCCTATAAGCTCACTGTGTAACTCTCAAATGCTTTGAAATGAAATAACAAACTCTTAAGGACTAGCATAGACATTACAAAAAAAAAATGAAATTGGCTTCAGCAAAAAGCCGTGGAAAAAGGCATTCAAGGGGTGGCAAAAGGCATCTAGCTTCGGCTAAGCTACGACAAATAGGGGGGTGGCGAATTTTGGGGTGGCAAAATTTGGTAGCTTTGGCAAATAGCCGTAGCTAGAAAATTTGCGACGGCTGAGCGACGGCAAGCTGCCGTAGCTAAGTATGGGAAGAAAATTAAAAAAAAACCCTGCTTTTTAGCCCGGATTCTATAGACCCGGGCTATAAAGTCCAATATTTATAAAAAAAACACAATTTACATATATAACAAAATTTTATTAATTATACAAAATTTACAAAAATAATAAAACATATATGAGCCTGGATTAAACTCAATACCACACATGTTACCCTCAATGAAATCAGAAAAAGCTAAATACATGAAACTTAATGAACTATGAGCTTTTCTATGATTAATCAGAATCAATATATGGATAAGAACCTACTGATGAATGGGTCCCAAGGAAGTAACAGCTGAAAGCCTGAAACCAAGGCACGCTCGCAACGCTTAATAGCTCTATGAAGCTCCATCAGATGACTGTATTGTGGTTGCCTAAGCATACCTATAAATCCACAATTAGAAGCATAGATAAGTTCACTGGTAGGAGAAAAAGAGATTGAAATTCCAACTTTAGATGAGTATATAACCCAACTTTCTGGATAGGAGTTATAAACTAACTAAGCAATTCAAACTAAAAAGTGACAGGAGTTCAAAACTAAGCAATTAATTTTCTACTTGGCATTGAAAAAAATACCAAATCAAGGCATCAAATTACTCAAGAATATAGCTAGAACTATTAAATTACTCAGGAATACAAATATATGAAGTTAGAAGACAAACCGCTTAAGGATGATGCCAAGTAAGCATTACACTACCATATTGTAGGTATTTGGTTTGGTGCATTAAACTACAATATCAAGACATCAAATTACTCAAGAATATAGCTAGAAGTATTAAAAATAAGAAAGGCATAAGTTATACTTTAACTCTTCAACGCAGAAGTTATACTTTCACTCTTCAACAATGCATGATTCTAAGCAACACAAAACATTTTACCTCATTTTAAAAAATCAAAGCATCGCCTTGTTCAGTTAACCATTGTCTTTCAGATAGGCTGTCAAGATAGTCTATAGTCTCCAGGCCCTCTACATTCACTTGTCTTTCAGATAGGCTGTCAAGATAGTCTAGAGTCTCCAGGCCCTCTACATTCACTTCACTGCAAAATAAATATTAACTTTCGGTAAAATTTCAGTAAAAAGGAATAAACCTCTATTTCAAGATTTGAGGAATCTCAAGTTCCAACCCAATATCATGAAAGAAACATCTTTCTCCACATACTTACAATGAGATGGCATTTTTTTATGTTTTGGATAAACGGGATGAGATGAGAAATCATTGAAGAAGACTTAAGATTAAGAACATCCCATCCCTATGATTCCATTGTCCTCCTTATTACTTTTAGAAGCAGGATACAAAGTTTTGAGACCCGAAAGACTACACTGCACACAAAAAAATGTTGCAGAATCCAATAAGCATATTTTTCAAATAAATTTAATAGCCCATAGAAAACATAATTTCTTCGTAAATTATGCCTGCTAACTCACCCAACACGAATCTCAGCTTCAACATAGTTCCTTACACTGTTCTCTAGAAGAAGCAACGATTTCCTAAGAATCTGCAAACAACATTAAGAGTAAAGCAAACGATTCTAATCACTACTAGAATACTGTAATTAGACATCATAGGATTTAAGTCTGTCAAAAAAACAACCGATGTTAAAGTAATCTATTACATCAAATAATAAATTTGTGATGTTAAAATAATTTAAGACAACAGTTGAAATTTTTGACAGATATTAAATGGTTATTTTAAAAAAAAATTGAAACGCGCGCCCAGTGAAATTTTATAAGTGTTTGAATGCCTGCCCATACTTGGAAATTTTTTCTATACATCCGCCCATACTTTAGTGAAAAAAGGAGGGACAAACCTCTCCTTTCTCCCATTTCTCCAACTCTCTCATGTCTCACCACCGTCCTTTCTCGCCTCTCTACTTCCACCCGTTCTCTCCTTCTCCCTCTCTCGCCGGCGGCCATCCACCACCAAACCAGAGATCTCTTCACACACTCTGGTCAGTGACCATCCTTCACCGAACCATCCATCCTCATCCTTAATTTCTCGCCCCCACTCGATCTCTTCACATCTCCTCGCCGCCTCTTGTCGAGCTCCCTCCCTCCGTCCTTATTCTCTGCCTCTCTCTCAGATCCCTCGAATCTCGACCCCAAATCGAAGACAAAGGCCGGTACTTCTCCTCTCGGCTCCGACACTGCCCAGGCGCCACCTTCAGCAGCACTCTCCCTCTCCTCCTCCACCCGAGGTCGGCGGCCAAACCCCGCAGTGACGAGTGCTCAATCTATTCCATGCACACCACCAAGAGCCAACGATGGTTAGTTCTCCTCCATTGATTCTTGAGATCTATGTTTAGGGTTCTTTGGCTCAGATCTAGGTTTTCAATTTTGGGAAAGAATTTTCGATTTAGAGTTTTAATTTTGGTAAAACTCTTGCACGGGTCGAACTGGTTAGGGTTTTCAATTTTCGAATTCATTTCTCGCGTTTGAGTTGTTGGTCGCGTTTGATTTGGCTTCTGTCAAGATTCAAACTTGGGTGTTGCTCAAGGTGGGTATTGCTGGGGAGCTTCTTCGAAGCGTCTTCACAAAAAGGCAGTCCCTACTGAGATTTGTGAAAGCTGTGCGAATCACACCTTAACTGTGCTTGAGTTCCCTAGGGAATCAATAGATTTTTACATTCTGCTATGGTTTGAACAATTTCAATGATTTTTTATGTGAACTTCGCAAGATTAATAAGATTTTGTTTTTCTCGGACCCATTTAGGTGAAGAGCAATAGAGTGGATAAAACAAGATGGGGCTATGTAAGAGTATACCTGTGTGGAGAAGAAATTATGTCAGTAGTCAGAGTGGAAGATTCACTGTTTGTGACAAGCTCAGAGGCTATATTTACACAACCACCTGAAGAAGAGATTCCAAAAGAAGGCAATGTCCAAAGCCAAAAACTGGAAGAAAAAAAATGAGTCTTGAAGAAGATGAAGTCGCAGACCGTGATCAGGAGTCAAAAGAGATGCAAGAACTTGCAGCAGATGACATCCAATCGGAAGAGATGAAGGAAGCCACATCAATTTTCATCCAATGAGTGTTCAGAAGCTTCACGGTTAGTTCAGGAAGTACTAGTTGACATAATGTGTTTCTATAGATCAATAATTATGCACATGATATAATTAGGCATCGTTATTCTAGAGATCATATATTAATTTAATAATATATTTACACTGCAATTCCAAACTTAATTGCAGGAATATGCATAGTTGTCTTGACCCTTGCTGAACTCTCTTCCTAGAATGATTCAATACCGCATCTTGTAGATACAATGACCATCATTCATGAGCATATTAACTAATATTTCAAAGCTTGACTACAAAACCTACTATAAAAGAAATTCCATCAACATTTAGATTTTAGCTGTGTTGGCCACTTTTCTTTTTCAGTTGTGTCAATGATGGAAGAACACTTTGTATGATGTTTCTTGTTTGAATACGTTTCCCTTTCATCTCCTAGTTTGTTTAGTTTGCATTGATTGTCTTTTCTATGACAGACTGCTGCTGTTGTTGTTTCTGTTCTTAATGAAAGATTGAAAGAATTCTGATTGCTCTCTTTCTCTAGCGCACTCTTCTCTTATGCTTAATCTTTGGATTATTGTTTTTATTGCGTGGTTTGATTTCAGTTTTGCATGGCTTGAACCAGTTAGTCACAGAACCTTCATACCTAATTTACTTACTTGAAACTCTCATAAGGGTTGGCCTTATCTGCACCGGTTATTGGTTAACTTGTTTCGGTTCATAGAGCCATTCTTTAGAAATGCTGAATTGGGACAAGCGATTTATCTCTGGCTTTAGATTATCTTGTACTTTTCTGTTTGTACATCATGTTATTGATTTTTCCATGTTTGTTCTATGAAGATACATTTTCTTAATAGAGGAACTCTCAGAGTGATGGTGGTTCTGCTGCACGATTTTCTAGAGTTTTTTATTTGATTATCATTTCAATTTCTGCGATGTAATTTCTCCCAGCTGCATACATCTATAAAATATTGTACTTGGTGCTATTCCAAGAAATATGATGCTTCCAGATCCTTAAACTTCTAATTTGAAGGCAGTTTTGCAATCATGATATCTTGATACACTCTTTAGTTTGTTATGTGGTAAGTTTTATTTTGCGCCAGTAACTGTTTTTTACTTGTGCAGATTGATCTGCTTGAGGAGATGAGACAATCACCTGGCATTCTCTCTGGGGTTGATGCAACTCAGAGAGAAAAACAGAAGAAGGTTGATGTGGATGAATACCTGAAGGTAATACTCTCTTTTGTTGCTTTTTATGAATACCTGATGATGCACTTATGGTCTTATTTCATGCTCTTACAGCTCCTTATTTGTCTGTGTTTGTAGTGACATTGTGTTTCTGTCTTGTGTTGGGTTGTAGGAGATACAATATAACAATGAATTTCTGAATTTTTATTCCTTTTGTAACTCCATATATTAGGCACGTCTACTTAAAGCAACTCCTTTTTCAAACTTGCACTTATTAGCTCATATTTATCAGAAACTCATTTGTTTCTCAGTGCTGTGAAGACATGGATTGAAGGATCTGAAGAAGCTTAGACTCGTGCAGCATCTCTACCCATTTTACTTTGCCATGGTTCAAGTATCTTTAATGTTGTATTTTGTGTTGGTTTTCGATGTGTGATCATTATGATAGCATGTAATTAAGTCCTTTGGGAATCTTGTGGTGTTTTAGTTGATGAGGTAATCGGTCTCGAGCCAGGGGAGAAGTCTACTGAGACTCTAACTTCGGATGGCTTTAATAATATTACTTTTCAGAGCTATGAAGGGTAATTCATTCATCTTCCTTTACATTCCCCTCATTTTTCGTCTAATAAAATGCCTCCCCTAGTTTAAGTAGTGATTTGCTTTATGCAGACTCGGGCACTATACGGTCCTAGAAGAAACCGATGACATTTGCAGTTGGCTGAGAGAGATGTCGGGCCTCAATGGAGCCGATTCAGACTCTTGAAAAGGGTTCTACTGGAGGAGAAGATCTGATGGTGTGCAAAAGAATCGCCTCGTAACAGCTCTAGTTGACTTCTTATATGTATACCGGGGATCACTCTTTGGTTCTGAAAGTAGGAGTACATCAGCAACTATGACACTAAATCCTTGATGAATTTGGGATTAGGTGGGGTTGAAGATGCTGAAGAAACCACTAACCTTGGCCAGGATGGTGGAGATGATGATGTTGTTCCCAAGAGCTTTCATGTGAGTTTCGTTCTTCTCTTTTTCTTTGATTTAGTAACACTGCTGGCTTATTGACCTTCTTGTCCTTTAACACTCGGAATTGATTCCTTGCTTATATAGACACCTCATATATGATATACCAGTTAAGATTGAAGTTGGATTTATCTTTGACGGAACACTATGAAAGGAATTCTTTATTGCTTTGTTCTTATCGTTTGTGTATCCTTTATTGACTCTAGAAACGGAAAAGAAAATCATGCAAAGAACTGAAGATGCATACAACCATCAATGCAATTGTGGAGATTGTGAAAGACGATTGCTTGGCAGATGTCTTTTTTTTTTCCTGGTTTTGTTTTTCAAGGAGATCAACTTGTTAGAAGTGATCTATTTGGAAGGGAATTGACTGAATCCTAATGTATCTATTCTAAATAGGTGTTTTCACCTCACTTTCATCATCATTTGTAAAAGTGTCCTTTAAGTACCTATCATTTGTAGAACATTTGTAAATGTCGATTTTGCGTTTATCTTAATATATATGTTCATTAAAGTATGTCACCATTTGCAAAATCTAATTATATGAATAAAGGGAATTCGATATCGAATGAAAATACATTGGATGTAAAGTGTTGTGATTGAATAGCTATGAAATCAAACCATTACATGAAAACGGATGTTAGTATCATTATAGACATCGTCTAAATAATGTAAATCAACGTGTCACGTATATTTTTACATCACAATATTAATATAAATTGATATATATTGCGAACAACGACATCATTATAAAAATCTAAAATGATGTCTATATAATATTTTTACATCAGTTATATACATATTCTATATGATATATTATTTTAAAACAATAAAAATCATAGATTATATATATGAAATTAATATACACAAAATCAATAAAATAAAAAAGATGTCTATTTTGTTTTAATACATTGATTATTTTTAAAATAGTGATGTAAATGTAAAATTTAGGCTTGGTGTGGACATCTTCAAAAGCTTATAAATGAAAAATAATGAGGATTTAACAACAAGTGAACATGTCAAAAAAAAATTGAGGGGCTTAAAACCGAGAAAAGACATCGGCCTAAAACCGATGTGGAAAAGTTGATCTTTTACTACACGCACAAAGAGATCGAATTTTTTTTTCAAAGACATCTGTTCACAACAGATGTATAATTGTATTTTTCTAGTAGTGAATGGTAACAAAGACCATAAAATGTAACGGAATTGTTTCAAGGGAAAAGAATAGGCAAACACTTACAAACATAATAAAAAATAGAAAGAAAGGTGATAGAAGTGGACAATATGTGCAAGTCCTTAACACACGTTAAAATATCGAGCTTTGGAGCTCGGGGATGACACCAAGATGCCACACAAGCAGGGGAAGTAGCAGAATACCCAACTGATTAGTAAGCTAATGCAAGTACAAAACATACAACAAGAAAAACAAATATTATTTTTGAATGTTCATGAAGAAGATTAAAGAGTAAGCCACTGTCTACATAGGTAATTTTGAAAGAAAGATTCTTGTCTCAGGGAATGAAAAAAAAATACAGACATAAGAGAAGAATATTTGAGGTTTCAAAAACTGAAATAAAGCAGATTTATATAAGTTATTATTAGACCAGGCCAAGTTGCAGACATGCAATCAGCCAACATTCAAGGACAGGAGAGTACTTATGTTATCTTATGTTCTAAAATATAAACGAGCAAATCAATGGAGAAGAACTATGAATCAGACCATCATATATATTGCAATACAGAGCATGCACAAATGCACTATATATCCAAAATTAATTGCTACAATGAAACATTATAAGACACTTAAACCAAATATAGTGAATGCTTATTGACATCTCAATCTCAGGAGCATTTGGATTCCCAGAAGCATTAAAATTGGCATTCTAAAATTTATTTTAAAATGTTTTAAAAAGCAAAACTAAATACTGTATATTTTAGCCACAAAAGACTGATTTTCCAACTTGTTCTACTACCATGAATCATCTAGCTATATTTTATAATCTAATCGTTTTCCTATATTACTACCATGAATCATCTAGGCACAAAAGACTGATTTCCAACGGCACAATTAGAGGCGGCGTAAGGCTCAAATCCAGAGTGAAATCAATTATATAATCTATTCGTTTTCCTATATTACTCCCACTAAATCGAGTGAAGATTTGAAACCTTCAAAAAAACGAAGTCGTACAGTTCAAATCCAGAAGTAAATCAAATCGAGGAATGAAATTCTAAAAAAGGTAAAATCTAGTGAAATCACCTGCTCAATCTGCCTCTCGACGTACTCCTCTTGTCTGAACTCAACCATTGTCGAAGGATCTTGCGCATACGGGAACCCTAGCACCATCCATCTCTCTTAGATCTCTTCTCGCTTTAGCTGCCCCGCTCTGCGCTGATCCCCCAACCCAAGCATACGAGAACTAACCAGGAATCCTCTCGTTCCCACGAACGGAGTCAGCCGACCGGCCCAAGGTCGGCCATGGATGGATCTCACAGACAAGAAGGAGATGGATGAGCAGAGATTCAGAGAAGCGAGCGAGAGAGAAGAAGGCTTCAGATCTGAAAGTTTATTTTGTAAATCTGAAAATGAGGATGGCAAGGAGAGGGGCCGACGATTATAAGCTAGGGTTTAGGTTTTCTTTCCTTTTTTTTTAAATAAAAACATACGGAGTACTTATTTTAGCAACAGGACTTCATCGAGGTAGCAAATATTAGAAAAATTATCTTCGGAAAGCTCATTTCCGTGGCTATGGCGTGGCAAAAGGTTGGCAATTGCCACGGCTAACCCATTCCGAAGCTAAACAGCGTTGCAAATTTCATTATTTTTTGTAGTGAGAGCACACAAAGAAGACAGATCTCGCTTGAGGGCTTGAGTGTATGAAAGCTTGTGTTCAACGAACGTCTGGCTGTCTTCTTCTTCCTTTTCTTTATATTGAAACAAATCGGCGCCTAAGGATCTTCACCAACGGCTAGGGAGGGTCATGGCTTGAGCTGGATTCTTCACAATCTTCTATCTTTGGAAACTTCTGAAGCCATGATCTTCTGATTTGAATCTTCTCGATTTACATCATAAAGAAGGAAATAATATTCGAAAAGGCTTCATGAAAGGTTAGTGTATATATAATAATAATATGGAAGCATATAATAACATAAAATAATATTCGAACATAATATCTTATATAACAGGTTTTGTGTTTCATCAACACTGCTAAAGCTTCAAGACTTTTGACAAAAACAGACTGTCAAAGCCTTTGAAACTTATTTCGATTTTCATCAAGGGAATGGAGTTATCACTAGGAATGATCGGTTATGGTACCTATGTAGACGATGCAAGTACTCTGTTTGTCTTTCTTTTTGGTATCGGTTAATGAGGGCAGACAAGGCTTTGTATGATATTATATATGTAAGCAAAATGAAATCAAATATATCTAAATTATATTATATGATCCTTGCTTATTCAACTGGCAAAAAATGGCAACAAATGCTGAGACTTTGGCTCCCAAGTCTTGCATCTACTAATTATTCCCCCTTCATCATTGAGTCCATGTTGATGAAACTGTTAAACTGGATTTCCCATTTGTTAAAGTGCACTAATCTTTGTTGGGTATTGTTGGGTCTTGGGAGGAAGCTCAAGGTCGGCTTAAAAATTCTTGTTGAATGCTACTACCTGCTATCGAAATTCATCAGATTGGATTTTTCTATAAAATTTTGGCGTGGGATAGTCTCACTTCAATTTCTTGCTACCATGACCAATGACCACAATGGTCTTTATTTTAAAGTGTGGCAATGCCAAGGCTATGGCCAAATTCATCAGATTGGATTTCTAAACCACCCCACTAGGTGCTTGCAAGCAGATATCATGAACAGGTCTTATAACTGCTGCTAGTTAGGGATATCGGTTTCCCTCACTAGATTTATTGTGTTCAGATGAAGATAAGCTTTTGGAATTACAGAGGGATGGGTAGAAAATTATTTTGGGAAGATATTAGCATGCGATGCAAAATGGAACATATCCAACTTATGGCTATAACAAAAACTGGATTTCCCATTTGTTAAAGTGCACTAATCCAACTTTGAAATATACTAACATTACAGAAGACTTCAGCTGCTTAGTATGGTTTATCTATGGCCCTCCACATGAGCAAGATAAGGATGAGTTCTGGAACATGATAACAGAGTTGGTTATAACACAATCTCTACCATTTATAATAATAGGAGACTTAAATGAAATAGGTAGTATTTCAGAAAAGGAAGGAGGAGCGGAAGTGCACCCTAACCGGTTGCGCAGGCTAACAACTTTTAAAAATTCCTGTTCGTTATTAGAAATCCCATCTTGGGGGAACAACTTCACCTGGAGGAGAAAAAGAGACGGTGACGATAACACATATGAGAAGCTTGACCGGATACTAGTTCATCATGAGATCCTTCAACAGTTTCCAATGATTGCTACAAAAAATGGGGCTTTCTCTTTTTCGGATCACTGTCCCATTACCATTGAATTAAACACAAACTTAAAGATTAAATCACCTCCTTTTAAATTTGAAAACATATGGACTCAACACGCAAGGATTTCAGAAACATTGTATGATAGTCCTGGCGTTTTAATTGCCCAGGCTCAGCGGTGTTTAAACTAGTTAATAAGACTCGCCTTCTCAAACAAAAATAAAAAGAATGGAACAAACACACTTTTGGTAACATCTTCAGGCATTTACAAAAGATGGAGGAGCAACTCCTGCAATTACAGAAGAGCCATGCACGACCCTAGAACTCCACCAACTCAGCAAGAGAAAACAAATTAATATCCAAAAAAGCCAAACTTCTACAATTTCAGAAGGCTTACTGGAGCCAGCGAGCAAAAACAAAGCATCTCAAATTAGCAGATACTAACTCTGCATACTTTCATAGGGTGGCAACAGGAAAACGCAATCGGAAATTCATCCGCTATATTACATTAGCAGAAGGAACACAAATCCTAGGGGATACTAATGTCAGTAATGAAATCAGAAAGGATTTTCAAAATCGATTTCGAAGTCAAAGCATCAACGACACAAAATTACATGACTACCTGCAGTTAGTACAACCGGAAATCACCATTGAGGAAAATAACAAACTAATTGCACCCCCATCAAATGATGAAATCAAAAAATTAGTTTTTGACCTAGGAAGGAATAAAGCCTCCGGTCCTGATGGAATGACAGTTGAATTCTAAAAGGAATACTGGGATATAGTCGGTCCATCGGTTATCAAAGCTGTCAAAGGTTTTTTTCAGTCTGGCAGAATGCTAAAGCAAATCAATCATACCTTCATCACATTGCTACCTAAATGTGACAACCCAATGACAACTGCTAATTATAGACCCATCAGTCTGTGCTCAACAATCTATAAAGTCATATCAAAAATCATAACAGAAAGACTAAAAAGGGTCATGGGTAAACTAATCAACCCTCTACAAGGTGCCTTTGTATCCGATAGAGCAATTCAAGATAATATCCTTATCGCTCATGAAATCTTCCACTCCTTTAAGAACAAAAAGGGCAAAGAAGGGTGGGTAGCCATGAAACTTGACATGGAAAAAGTGTATGACAGAGTAGAATGGGAATACACAGAGAAGGTTTTGCTAAAGTTTGGCTTTCACAAAACATTTGTTAGTTGGATTAGAGAGTGCATAACTACAGTCTCCTTTTCAGTTCTCGTGAACAACAGTCCGACGGATATATTTTACCCATCGAGAGGTCTTCGGCTAGGTGATCCTCTTTCACCCTACCTATTCATTCTAGGAGCTGAAATTCTAGCTTGAAGACTGGTTTGGGAGTCACGGGCTCCTGGACAGTCTATTGGGTTTCAGTTTGGGTCTACAGGCACATGCATACCTTTCTTAGCATTTGCAGATGACATTATCATCTTCACGAAGGGCAGCGCTTCGGCAAGCCGAAAGACAAAACAAATCCTTGACGACTACTCTCAAATTTCAGGGCAAAAAGTTAATTTCCACAAATCAGCTTTCCAAGTTACCTCCGGAATCACCCGATCTAGAATCTCTGAACTAGAAAGCGTACTCGGGGTATCGCCTGTCAAGTCCCTGGAGAAATATCAAGGATGTCCTATAATTAATGGTCGTGTTAATAAGGATACTTTTACTGACATCATATGCAAATCGGCTGAACAGTTGGCCAAATGGCGTGCTGATTCCCTGTCTCAGCAAGGACGCACAGTCCTTATCAGCTCGAATCTATCAGCAAAACCGCTATATACCATGCAAAGCTTTATGCTACCGGGAAACATACATAAAAAATCAAACCAAATTAACCGCAGATTTTTCTGGAATAAAGATGCGCAACACAAACCTCTAATTGGGTGGGACAAAATCTGTAAGTCAAAAGAGGCTGGCAGTGTAGGCATAAGAAAGGCTAAGGAAATGAACGAAGCTCTGCAAATGAAGTTATTATGGAAAGTTCTTGCTGAACCACACAACCAGTGGGTCCAAATTATTTCCCATAAATATCTCAAAGGGACGGAGATTCTGAAATATAAGAGAAGGAGGAGTGCGTCATGGCAGTGGGCTAAACTTTCGTCGCTTCTGAACCAGTTCAAAAAGGGTCTTATATGGGCGATAGGTGATGGTCAGTCTGTAAAGTTCTGGACTGATAATTGGATCACAACCCAACCATTCCTGTCTACGCCTAATACAGACGAAAATGTGAGTGAGTATATTATTGGTGGCCGATGGTGGGAGGAAAAATTAAGGGCGATCTTACCCCAGCACATTGTAGAAGAAATCATGGCTATCCGTCTTCAAATTAATCCAGTTCTTGATAGGCTCTACTGGTGGCCCGACAGAGAAGGATGGTTCACTACTGCTTCAGCATATAAGCTACTAACAAACACGACAGATATTACAAACGAAGAAAGAAACAAGAATGCATGGATTTGGAGCCTCGATGTACCTCCAAAGATAAAAAATTTTCTCTGGAAGCTAAATCAATCTAGTCTCCCATCAAAATCACGTCTTGCGAACAGGGGCGTCTCTATACCAACGACCTGTGAAATTTGTAACGATGTTACCGAAGACGACGTCCACGCCCTGATTGAGTGCGGTAGGCGGTCGTTTCAGCAGATTCTGAATGGGACAGAAATGTTAAAAATGACTCAGATCCTCACAAGAACTACGGACTTCAGGGACATCCTGGCTTGGCTGGGCTCTGCCCTCTCTAAGGATAAAAGGCACCAACTTTGTTTCCTTTGGTGGAGTAAATGGTACTTCAGGAATCAGTTTATTTTCAGACATGGCCCAAAGCCATTGGACACTTCACTCACAATTTTCCTCAGAAGACAGTTGGAAGACTGGAATCGTGTCGAGAAATTTGATGTTACAAACGAGGAACAAGATTGTACAAAAAAATTCATTCAGCCAAAGGGGAAGATAGAAAACCGTCAAACTGCAAAGTGGCGTGTGCCTCCGAATGGTTACTTCAAAATTAACTTCGATGGGTCTACATTAAGCAACAGAGCCAGTGCAGCCGGGATTATCATTCGGGACTGGTTGGGCTGCCCTATACAAATGGCCTATAAAAAACTTGGGTTCTGCTCTCCTATTCTTGCAGAAGCACTCGCTCTAAAACTTGTTGTGAAAGAGGCCGTAAAGCATCACATAAACCACCTTGTTATTGAAGGCGATTCGAAAATCATTATCGACTACTTCCAGGATAAGGCGAAATGCCCCTGCGAAATAGAACTTTTACTATCAGATATTAAAAGATCCTTAAACAATATGAGAGGAGTTCGCTTGGCCATTCTGCTCTGGGAAGTGCCTTTATGACAAACTCAGATCTTCTTGGTCTCATCCGTAAGGATGCTCTTGGATAGCCCCGGCTATCCAAAAATTTACCGAATAAAAAAAAAGCCCAATAAGAAAGTAAAAGAGAGTTATCGAAAAATCGCGATTCCAAACCCAATATGGGCCTCAGACAACGCGCTTCACGCGCCCCCAATCCCCCTCCCCAAACCCTTCCTCGAACTCCCGTTTTCCATAAACAGAGTTACCAAATCTTCTGATCTGAACCTCCGTTGGCCTCCTTCTCCGCGATGATCTGGCTCCTGGGTGTCGGTCTCGTCCCTGGGTTGAATCGGACGGGGTTTTCTCCGTTCCCTGGGCGAAGATTATCATATCGAACCACAAGCCTTTCTCTTCTTTTCTAGCCCTGCGCGATTTCGGCTCGCTGCGTCCGAGTACTTCAAAATTCCCAAGAAAGAGGGTTAGGAAGAAGGAGGTTCAAATAAAAGGGAGGCAAATCGGTCTATCTTCAAGTTCGGTGAGGACGACATGGAAGGGTATCAAATCAAAGAACAAGATGTTCAATTTCTTGGAGGGTTCTCGGTTACTGGGGCGGCGGGTTCGTCCTCTGGGGCCCTGGTGGTGTGGGGTTGGTCGTGGTGGCTCCGGTCTGGCTGGCCGTAGGGGATGGTCTCTTGATCGATGCATCTGGTGTTGGTTGCACTGGGTTGTGCGGTCTCGTTGCTTTCTGTTTCGCCGGCTCCTTTGTTGGAGGGTATCTATGATGCTTCTCCCTCCCAGGTATTTGTTGATGTTTCATCATCAATCAATAAACTTGCCAAAAACCAGTAATTTATTCTACTGTTTGATAAAGTTCTTGTTTCCCTATGATCTGATGATTGTTAGGGTTCACTTGCTACTTATTGCTCTGATATTCACCATCCATTGGTGCTTAAAAAACCCGGTGCTAGAGGTCTCCTCTTCACTACTTACCCGGTGCTTAAAAAACTTGCCAAAAGCCAGGCCTTGAACAAACTATGGATCTTGGGGCTTCTTTTGCTCCTATCTACATTCTTAACGATGAATTGTTTTTATTAAATGGTGTTATTGGTATAATAGGTCTGGCTTCGGCGGTCAAAAAGCTTTGGTTGGTTGAATCCTGTTGCAGTCTTAAGTTTGTTCAAGGCTGGCTGAATCTACCTTTGTTGCTAGGTAAATCCGTACCTTATCTCGGTGCCCAAATTTTAAAATTTCACTTGGAGCTCTTTGTCACAAATATGTTAAGCTACAACTCTGTTTGGTGTTTACAAACGGGGGCAGAGTACCTTGCTCTCTCCCCACCCAAATCCCGAAAGGGCCCAAATCCTCGTAATGAGGCAAAACATCCTGTTGGTGATTCACTTTCTGGTGTAGGAAGCAGTCATCGGATGGAAAATAAAAGGAAGCTCATACAGGAAAAACAATTCCTCTTTCTGGAAAAACTCAAATGTGCACATGATGGTGTAAAGAGGAAGCAGTCATCCAAGGCTTTGCAGAAACTCCTGAGGAGAACGATCGATTGGGAGGTGCTCATGGCTCTACAGTGTCGTGATCAGCTCTACTTTGCCTTGCTATCTGATTTCTTGAAGGTTGTATGCTGTATTAGAGTTTATACTTTTCCTTTTGTTAATCTTCCTCCAGGTTGGTGGCAAGTTTTCGAAAAATTCAAACGTATTGTCTTTTACCCATTTTTCGGAAAATTTCAATTTATTCTAAATAAAAAATCGCTCTGGCACATCCATCTGTTGAAACACTTGCACAAGTTCAGCACTCATTGCTTTCACTTTGAACAGAACTCATTTGAAGTGTGTAGGTTTCATCTTCTGTCATATTGCTCCTGTATGACTTTCAATTGGAAAGTATGGTCTTGCTTGTGTCATTCTAAGGTTTGGGCTCGATGGCATGGTAAGGCCCATGTTGATTATAGGAGCATCTACCAATTCAATTTGTCAAAAAACGTTTTTCTCAAATTAAAATTTCAAAATCCAATCGATTTAAGGACTCTGAAACCCAGTCCTTTTATCATCACAAGGTATACATGAAGATCTGCTTTTGGAATTGCAGGGGTATAGGAAAAAGAACTTTTTGGATGGAAATTGATTCTATGTGTAAAAATGAGCATATTCAAATTCTGGCTCTAGCAGAAACTAAATCAGAAATAATTCCCGACGACAAGATGTGGAAAAATGTTGGATTTGATGAAGCGGTCTGGTCACCGGCAACTGGTCGATCCGGTGGTATTGGTGTCCTATGGAAATCCTACCAATTACTAAACTTTACGATCTCCATTGCTTTTCACTTACCGCGTATAATTGGTCTCAGACTTGATGGCTTGATTGAGGGGTTTCCCATCCTTATCCTGTTCGTCTATGCCCCTCCAGGTCCTAATGAAAAAGAGCCGTTTTGGGTTATGTTAAAATCAATTGTGATTAACTCACCCATCTTGTGTATAGTTTTAGGTGATCTAAATGAAATTATATGCTGTGTCGACAAGCTCGGTGGTGCCACTACCCGAACTTCTAGGTTCGCTAGACTTCTCTCCTTCAAAAATGATTGTTCACTAATAGACCTCCCCACCTTTGGAAATGCATATACTTGGAGGAAGAATCCGGATGAAGATTTCAACATCCGTGAAAAACTAGATCGGGTGCTTGTTCACCAACATGGCAATGGGTTATCGAAAAATTTCCTAATATGATCACATATAACGGAGCTTTCTCCACCTCAGATCACTGCCCAATATCAATATCTTTTGAGGTCGACTCTACATTTAAAGCTCCGCCTTTCAAGTTTGAAAATGCCTGGCCACTTCGAAAAGATTTCCGCAATATAGTTAAACAATCCTGGAGGGCCAATTGCCCGGGATCTGCCATGTTTCAATTAATGTTTAAACAAAAAATCCTTAAAAAGAAGGCAAAGGAATGGAATAAAACGACTTTTGGAAACATTTTCCGCCAATTGAAAGAGGTGGAGAATGAGCTCCTAAACATTCAATCCACTGGCCCGACGATAAATGTTCAAGCAAACTACAATAAGGAAAAGTGCCTCATAAAAAAGAAGGAGAAGCTTTTACTCTTCCAAAAAACTTTTTGGAACCAAAGAGCCAAAACCAAACATCTTAAGCTCTCGGATTCCAACACAACTTATTTTCACCGAGTGGCGTCGGGGCGAAGGCATAGGAAACAAATACGTAACGTTGCTTCTTCCACTGGAACTTTGGTTGTAGGCGAGGAAAATGTCTGGAATGAGATTAAAGAGGATTTCGACAAAAGATTTAAGAAAGAACCGATAGACGACAGGCTCCTAAACGAGTTGTTGGAGCTAATACAACCATCAATTACACCGAAGGATAACAATTTCCTTGTGCAACTACCGTCTAACATGGAGATTAAAACTGCAGTTTTCAATTTAGGGAAAAATAAATCCCCGGGTCCTGATTGCTTCACAGCTGAATTTTAAAAAAAAAATTGGGATATAGTAGGTACATTCGTAATTCGAGAAGTTAAAGGTTTCTTCCATTCCGGAAAAATGCATAAACAAATAAATCACACATTCATCTCCCTTCTCCCAAAAAGAGAAAATCAGACTGCCACCTGTCATTACCGACCAATCAGCTTATGTTCCAATATATACAAAATTATATCCAAAATCTTGACTGATAGAATGAAAACGATTATTGGGAAACTTATCCACCCTCTGCAAGGCGCTTTTGTATCTGACAGGGCTATTCAAGATAATGTACTGATAGCTCACAAAATTTTTCACTCCTTTAGATCTCGGAAGGGTCGTGAGGGATGGTTAGCAATAAAACTAGATATGGAAAAAGCATATGATAGAGTCGACGGTATCTTTCTCAGTGTTAGTCAACAACGGTCCTACTGACCTGATCTTCCCGTCCAGGGGTCTCCGTCAGGGGGATCCGATTTCCCCATTCCTATTTATTTTAGGTGCTGAGATTCTGTCCCGAAAGCTCACAGCTGAGGCAAGACTGGATAAAACCCACATCGGCTTCCCGATTGGAAAACATGGCCCCCGGATTCCGTTTCTCTCCTTCGTAGATGACATCATAATCTTCTCAAAAGGTGGTTTGGAAGCTGGGCGCAAAGTGAAGCCGATTTTAGATTCATACTGTAAAGTTTCGGGCCAAAAGGTCAATTACCATTAATCTAGTTTCCAAGCTACAAGAGGCATCCATAACCATAGGATCCTAGAACTGCACAACTGTCTTAATATTACAAATGAAAACTCAATAGAGAAATATCTTGGTTGCCCTATTATCAATGGGCGTGTGACCAAAAATACTTTCGAAGAAATCATTTGTAAGTCTAAAGAACAATTGAGTAAATGGAGGGTCAATGCCCTTTCTCAACAAGGACGCACTATCTTAATCAACTCCAATCTTTCTGCTAAGCCACTACACTTTATGCAAAATTTCATGCTCCCTGGGACGATGCACAAAGAACTTGACCAGATAAACCGTACTTTCTTTTGGAACAAGGATCTTCAGTACCCCCCACTAATTAGCTGGGATAGGATTTGCAAACCGAAGCATTGTGGGGGTGTGGGGATTCGGAAATCTCGTGACATGAATATGGCTCTCCAAATGAAGCTTCTTTGGAAGATTCTGGCTGAGCCTAGTAATGTATGGGTCTCGTTGATCAGACACAAGTACCTTCGCTCTCCTAGCATTTTCGAATACAAAAAAATTGGGTCAACCTCCTGGCAATGGTCTAAGCTCACAACTCTAATTAACAAATTTAAGTCGGTGCTTATTTGGTCTGTAGGAAATGGGAAATCAATTAAATTATGGACTGATAATTGGATCACAACTTCTTCCTTGTCATCCATGGAAGATTGCCCTCAATATTATAATCAAGAGGAGACTGTCAGCGATTACATCATGGGGGGGAAGAGGGTGGAAGGAAAAACTCCAGAGCGCACTACCTAACTGCTTGGTACGTGAAATTCTAGACATTCCGCTACCCGCCTCGCAATTTGAGAACCGGTTATACTTGTGGCCCGATAGGGAGGGATGGTTTTCCACTGCTAGTGCATACAAATTGATAACTGCTCAGTCAATACTTCTCCCTGACAATAATGCCTGGATATGGAAGGCTAATATTCCCCCGAAGATTAAAAATTTTCTTTGGAAAGTTTCACAGGATGGCCTTCCAACTGCTTCTAGGCTATCCTGTCGGGGGACGTCTGTCCCGACCAACTGTTCTTTATGTAATGGGGGCCCCGATGACGAGGTTCACCTTTTACTAGAGTGTCAGTTTATACGAGCGATCCATCAATTCCCCCCCAAGTCCAATCAACTATTGATTGCATGATTGTCCAGTCTCGGGACATCAAGCCCATTTTGTCGTTTATTGGGAAGAATCTTAACTCGTGAGCGCTGAAAAGCCTTGCTTTCTCTTGGTGGTCTACTTGGTATATTAGGAATCAATATTTGTTTCAGCGGGTGGCCATTCCGCAAAAAGACAAAGTATTACGTCTGATTAAATCGCACATAGACAACTGGAAAAAGACGTCTGTGGTTGAGGCTGATTTTGAGGAGTTTAGTCATTTTATCCCCAAAACTCCAAAACAGAATAAAAGACAAAAAAATGTTTCTTGGTGCAAGTCACCGTGGGGTACGCTAAAGCTCAATTTCGATGGATCATCACTTACAAATAACGATAGCATTGCTGGGGCCATTATCAGAGATTGGGAGGGACAACTAGTATCAGTGTGTCACAAGAAACTAGGCAAACAACGTCCTCTCACTGCGGAAGCTCTCGCTCTCAAAATGGGAATTCAACATGCTCGCCAACTCAATATAGACAAAATTCAAATCGAAGGTGACTCTAAGATAATCATTGATTACTTAAATAGGAAAACCAAATGCCCTTGAGAAATTGAAATGATCCTTTCAGATGTACAAATTCTGCTATCGATTGTGAAAGAAGTCTCCTTCTTTCATGTTCCTCGTATGGGCAATAGAGTGGCTGATAAGGTTGTACACCTTTGCCACTCTGCCCGAGGAGTCGATATTAAAAATGATTCAGGTCTTCTGAACCTCATCCGTAAGGATGCCGCCGGGTAAAGCCTTCTCACCCAAAATCTTTCCTAATAAAAAAAAAAAAAAAGAGTTATCGAAGATTTCTCTTCAAATTTTATTCCTTATGATATCTCTTTATTTTGATTTGGGATTTCTTCCCTTATTTTTTTAACTGACACCCCATGTTCATTTTCCCATCTTATAAATTATTTCTAATCATTTTTCTAAATCGGGTTATAATATGTAGGGTTCTTATATGAATTGAACAACTCGAGCTTGGCTCGGGATCAACTCAAGCTCGTTCATTTTCTAAACAAACTAAGCTTGAACAAAATAAAAACCTCATTTAAAAATTAGGTTCTGGTCAAACTCGTTTAACAAATAAACCAAGCTTGAATATGTCAAGCTGCTCGTTTGAGAAATAAACCTTGATTTCTTTAACGAAGTGATTATTTAGCCAGTCGCGTCGCGTGCAATATTATGTGAAATGTGGTTTTGCCTGAACTTTTAACATTTCTTTTATGTCGTTATGTATGAGCTGAAACCAGCAAAAACCCAAAATAAAAAAGGAGTAAATGAATGTGCATGAGAAATTCTACCATTCTCTCATGTGTTAAAATAAACCAATTGATTCTCCGTCCGCCATCGCCACACAGCGACCTCCGTCGGCCCTCCGCCATCAATTATGTCCACCGCCTTTGATTGGCCCTCTTGTGGTTGTTGGATGTTTGGTCTGGCCTTCCTTGGCCTCATCTATTTCCATCGCCTAGGCTCCCAATGGTTTCGTCGTCACCGCACCGACGCCTTCTTCGGCATCCCAGCCTGTGTTCTGCCGATGCTAGTGCTTCTTTGTTGAGGAAACATTAAATTAAAATACAATTTGGGGTTTCTTTTTTAGCCCGATTTTTCAATCGCTTTCTTGTTCATTGTTGCTCTTATTGGCTTCCTTGTCTCGTTTTTTATCGCCTCTTTTGGGCTTTCCTTGTGTTAGTCTGCATACGATTTAGTTATCGTCCTTGAGGGTTTAGACGAGTGCTTGGGGTGTTTTGAGCTATTATGTGGCTTGGGATTGAGTTTGCGGGTTAGTGTACTGTGCTGTTCTTGTTGTGTTGCAGGCTTCTTGTGAGCGATGTTGATTTGCCATGTTCGATGACGTCGTGGTTGTGCGTTGACATCTGAAGGCTCGCTTGAGTCCATAATCTGAGGTATCCGATGGTCCTCAGACTTCTCTGTGTGCGTTGTCTCTTTGGCCGATCGTTTTCGTTCGTCTTTTGGCTTGTGTTTCATGGTGTAGGATGGCTTGTAGTTGTATTTTTATTTATGTCATTTGCTTCTGTAATTTACTTTCTGTCATTTGCTTCTGTATTTTCCTTTATGTCATTTGCTTCCAGTTGTACATGATGGTTAGTCCATCTACTGGCTTGTCCGGTCTCTCGGTTTCTCTTGGCTTGTCTTGAGAACCGAATCATTATCTTGCTTAAAAAAAAAAAAATACCAATATGAACAAGATAGATCTGATCACTCTCTAAAATAATATCAAGTATCCCTCAGCTCTCTTGACTTTAGGCCAATTATTAGGAGATGAGAGGATCTTAGGGCAAGGACATTAGGAAGATCCTTGAATCCTTCCCAATCTCACGCACACAGAAATGAGCTTCATATATACTGTATCTGGTTTCATGAAATCTTGAGGAAATTAGTAATCAAGTTGGTGACAACAATGCATGAGACATATAAGTTCTTCACGTGCACTATGAGAAAAGGCCCCCTCACTAAATCCATCCCACACCGGCAAAACCGCACACCCCACACTTTTTCTTCCCAATTTATTTCTTTTTTAAAATTAATAGGGCAAGGACTAAGGAGGGCCACGTAGGGATAACTATTCCTAGATGAGGTTAGGTATTGCATAGTGCCTATGTGTTATCTAGACATGATTTTTAAAACATATCTTAACTCATTTCAGCCACATTAACAACCATTCATGTCTCACGACTCTTAACTCATTTCTACAAATTTTTTAACTTTTTACTTTTTCTTTTCACAATAAAGAGTCATGCGACTCTTATTTCACTTTACCATTTTTTTTATATTTATTAAGCTAAATGTTGATTTATTTTACTTCATTTTTTTTATTAATGATATTATTAATATTAATGTTAATACATATAATTAAAATAAAAAAGGCCCAAAATTAAATTTAGAGATATTTTATCAAATTGATAAACTGAAAAAAAAACACGGAAACAAAAAAATTACACAACTTAAGAGGAAGGAGTTGGAGTTGAGGGAAATGAAAACAAAGATGAGAGCCGAAGAAATGGAAATGAGAAGAGAATCTCTCCGGCTATATGCTGAAAGTCAAGCAAGGAAGAAAATGGATGTCGAGAGGAAGAAACTGGAAGCGGAAACGAAGGCATTGAAGTTTAGTGAAAAGGCGAAACATGAGGAATATAAATATAACTTTCTTATGAACTTGTAAACTAGGATATGTTCATTGTCATTAGAGGAAGAACAGAAGATCAAGCTGATCAAGAAGCCAAAGGACGATCACCAGTAAGTGACGAAGAAGTTAATGTTCGAATGTAATGTTCATTTGTAGTGTTTAAATTTATGGTTCTGTGTAATTCATGTTTAAGATGTATGTGTGTGTGTGTTTTCATGTTCCATGTGTAATGGGTACTGTAATTTAATGTTCAAATTTATGTATTTTTATGGTGTAAGTTTATGTTGGTTTAAGTTAATGTTGTTTATTTGACTATAAATCTTTAACATACGGTAAACTTAGCAAAAAAAATGTCTCCAAACATATGCAAAATGGGTGTCATTGGATTTAGAAAAATAAATCCTATTCAAAAATATTTTTCTAAAAAAAAAGTTATTTAACGAATAACTGGGGGTTTTAATTTAATTAAAACCCCTCGCCATGTGGCGGGTTTCCATTGGCTAGCAAAAAATAAAATAAAATAAGCGTATGAGCCTGAAATACCCTCGTATTTTTGTTTATTTAATTTTAGAATTTGATTAAATTAAAGTTGGAATTATTTCTTATTCCTATTATTTTAATTAGAGGTGGCAAAACCCGACCCGAACCCGAAAGCCCGACCCGGCCGACTCGAAACCGATTATTCTGAACACCAACACATCCTGTCCATTTTGGACCCGAAATCCGAATGAACTGAACCCGATTAACCTGAAACCCATTAAGACCCGAACCCGTTATAGCCGAAACCCGAAATAATCCGAACTTTAACCTACAATCTAGTAAATTTTTTTAAATGAATATTGAAATAATGAAAACCCGAGACAACCGAAACCCGATACAACCGAAACCCGAACCCGACCCAACCGATTGACCAAACTATTAGACATTACCCAAAACCCGAATGACCCGAAACCCGACTAACCGAACCTAAACCCAACCCGACCCGCCCGATTGCCACCTCTAATTTTAATGTGTCAAGTTCATAAGATAGGTACCTCACATTTTGTAATGTGAAATGTAAGAAATTAATTTATTTAAATTATTTAAATAAATTAAAGTTTCATAAATAATATTTATATATTATTTATGGGTAAATTAGTGGGTAACTAGGTTTATATATATGTGTATATATTGTTTATATATGTACGTAAATCGTATATATATATATATATATATATATATATATATATATATATATATATATATATATATATATATATATATATATTTGTATAGCTTTGGCTTCAGTTGTAATCCGGCCCATTCCAAATTGAGCCAGCCCAGCACTGCACACACGGGAGGAAGATTGAAGAATCAGATTTTTTTGTTATAAAAATCAATCTTTAACTATAGGATAACTAGCAATCTTTGGTCAAATCTTTCAACCTCAAATCCCAATCTTTAGGGGATTCGAATTAGGTAAAATTTAAGGGAATGCTGCAGAGTTCTATTCCATTTAACCCTCTCACCATAAATCTTTCCCATTCATTCCCTACAAACTCACCAACAACAACCGAGGAGCATAGATCACCAACTATCTCCGATCACTCTCGACCGCGATTCCAGCGAAACCAAGGCTGATGGACGCCATCACCAGTCTCCTCCAACACCCAGTCAATCACCGTGAAGGCCCCATGACAGCAGATCATCGGAAGGTACTCGAAAACGCTGTCGGAAGTTGCTGCAGAACTGTGTTCGACAAGCCTACTTTCGGGCTTCTCCAACACCAGCACCGTGTCCCGACGCCATCAAATCTGACTGCATCAGAAATCTTGCAGCACCCTCTGTCGAAACCTTCCAGGCTTCTCCAACACCAGCACCGTGTCCCGACGCCATCAAATCTGACTGCATCAGAAATCTTGCAGGACCCTCTGTCGAAACCATCATCCCTTTAACTCATACCCTTTTCGAGGCACTCGCTCCGCAGCCCCAAAATTGACTAGTGAGTGGTTTTTCTGTTGTGCAGAAAAACATGTTTTGTGTTCGTTTTTCTTTCTTTCTTTCTATCCAAGGGCTGTTATCTCACCAAAATCATTTCTTTTCAGATTCATAACATAGCAAGGGATCATAGGCTCGAAACTTGGATGTTTTCGAGCGCCGTTTGGGTAAGATCCGCTCCATTCATCGCAATTTGTTGAGTTTTGAATAATTATGCGATGTTAATCTAACCTATACACTATTTTGGAACAATTTACAGCATGTATAGCTCTTGATATTTTGTGGTTACAAAATTGGGTTGGCTTTTGGGAAAAGGAAGGATAAGTTTTGTACTTTTTAAAAGTTACGGTGCCGTTTCCGTAATTTCTGAAAAGTTCATAATACCCTATCTTAAATTCTGTAAAATCTCAGGTCCAATATCAAATTATTTTCCTCAACCGCGAATAAGCATTTCGTCGGATTAAGGCAAGTAGTTTGGTTTAATTAGTGCATTTCTGCAATTTCGTGCCTTCTTCGCAATTATTGCAATTCTGCAATGTCGTGCATTTCGTGCATTTCTGCAATTTCGTCGGATTAAGGCAAGTAGTTTGGTTTAGTTAGTGCATTTCTGCAGTTTGGTATAAATTCCATAAATTCCATGCTATGAGTTTGTGATAAATATGAAAGTTAGTTCAGCTTTTTGCTATTTATCAACTCCTTAATCTCACATAATAATAATAATAATAATAATAATAATAATAATAATAATAATAATAATAGTAATAATAGTAATAATAATAATAATAATAATAATAATAATAATAATAATAATAATAATAATAATAATAATAAGACACTCGACATGATTACCAATTCACAATTACATCATAGGTGACCACAAAAGGCGTAATGTACACTTTAGATCGATAAAATGCACAAAATAATATAACTGACAAGCATTGATATTCAAAACCAATAATATATCATACTTAACTAGCATGAAGGAAACAAAATGAACAAATCATGATTTTTAGGAAGTTTTAGGAAGTTCGGACATTTAATATAATTTTCTCAAATCATGGATCAAACTATAATTACCCGAGTTGTCATGCTATGTGAGATTAAGAGTTGATAAATAGCAACAAACTGAACTAACTTGAATATTTATCACAAAATCATAGCATGGAATCTATCAAAAAAGGCACGAAATTGCAGAAATGTACCGATTGATAATGGACCTGAGATTTTTACAGAATTCAAATAGGGTATTAGTAACTTTTTAGAAAATACGAAAACGACACCGTAACTTTTAAAAAGTACAAAACTTAGCCTCGCTTTTCCCAAAAGCCAACCCGATTCTGTACCCACAAAATCTCAGGATCAATGTAGGTTGTATACTGTTCCAAAACAATGTATACTTATTCGAAACTCGATAATTTGCGATGAATGTCGAAGATCTTACCCTAATGGGACTCTAAAACGTCCAAGTTTCATGGCTATGGTGCGAGTGCCTCGAAGAAGGTATGAGAGAAAGAAAACATGGGCTCGACAGAGCTTATTGCAAGGTTTCTGATGCAATCATAGTTGATGGCGTCAGGCTACGATGCTGGTGTTGGAGAAGCCCAAAAGTTGGCCTGTTAAACACTGTTCTGCAGCAACTTTCGACAGCGTTTTCGAGCATCTTCCGATGATCTGCTGCTATGGGGCCTTCACGGTGGTTTCCTGGGTGTTGGAGGAGACCGGTGGTAGTGGCCTTCAGCCTTGGTTTCGCCGGAATTGCGGTCGAGAGTGATCGGAGATAGTTGGTGGTATGTGCTCTTCGGTCGTTGTTGGTGAGTTTGTAGAGGATGAATGGGAAAGAGTTATGGTGATAGGATTAAATGGAATAGAAGTCTGCAACATTCCCTTCAATTTGTTCTCATTCGAATCCCCTGAAGATAGGGATTTGAGGTTAAAAGATTTAACCAAAGATTGCTAGTTATCCTATAGTTAAAGATAGATTTTTGTAACCAAAAATCTGATTTTTCAATCTTCCTTCCGTGTGTGCTGGCTCAATTTGGAATGGGCCGGATTACAACTTAAGCCAAAGTATGCTATACAATTATATATATATAAATGAATATATATACTATTTAAGTACATACATTAACAATATATACACATGTATATAAAATGAGTGCATCTGCTCGCTCATCCCAACATATTGGCACTGAACTGTCAACATACGCTACCTGATCACTCCTCCTTGCATGGTGGTCTCCTTTAGAAGCTCGGCCCTAAGAATGAGTGCATCTGCTCGCTCATCCCAACATATTAGCGATCTGCACTTCCGCCCATACAGAGCCTCAAACGGAGCCATCTTGATGGATGGATGCATGCCAACTATTGTTGTAAGTGAACTCAATCAAATTGAAGTCGGTCTCCCAATCAGTTGGTCTATCCAGAACACATGCCCTCAACATTTCCTCTAACGTCTGAATAATGCGTTCTAACTAGCCATGGGTCAGTGGATGGAATGACGTACTGAAATTCAAGGTCGTCCCCAGGCCTCCATGAAGTTCTCTCCAAAACTTGGAGATAAATCCCATATCGCGATATGACACAATGGTCTTCAGAATACCATGGAGTCGGACAATTTCCTTCATGTACACCTTGCCAACTTCGGCACCTTGCAATAAAATGCGCACATTTAGTGAGTCTATCCACTATAACCCAAATGACATCCTTCTGCCCTTGGACTCGCGGTAAGCCTGTCACAAAGTCCATCGAGATATGCTCCCACTTCCACTCTAGCACCGAAAGGGGCTTCAATGTTCCAGCAGGTCATACGTCGATGCTCAATCTTCACCTGCCGACACACCAAACATCTAACCACGAACTCGACTATGTCCTGCTTTATCTCTGGCCACCAATAACCACATCGGAGGTCTTTGTACATCTTGCTTGACCCCGATTGTACATAGTAAGCAGAAGGAACACAAATACGCTTCCCAAACCATAAGGAGTCATCTGGAACACAAATGGTTTGCCTAATCTCCTGAACATCTGGAACACAAATGCGCTTCCCAAACCATAAGGAGTCATCCTCCTGAACAATAAAGCCTGGGGCTTTACCCTCAAAGAAGTCTGCACACAGATGCATATGCTATCACCCTACCATCTTGCATAAGCACACAACCCCGACCTTGCTTGGAAGCATCGATGTACACAACATACCCTTCCCTAGCCTATCTCTTAACAATGCTAGAATCGGTGCAGTGGTCAACTGCTTCTTCAGTTCATGAAAGCTCTGCTCACACTTCTCATTCCACACGAACTTTTGAGACTTCATCAACAAAGAGTCGGCTCTGATACCATCTGTAAGACCCGGGGTCTTAAGAGGCGCCAACCCATTCCACCTAGCCTTCTCAGTAGGGGTGTGCATATTCGGGTACCCGAAACGAACCGGTTAATCGTGTCGGGTACCCGAAACCGTTTAGCTCGAAATGGCCGAACCGTATACGAACCGTCTTAACCCGGGTTCCCGAAACGGTTAAGCTATTCGGTTCCGTGTCGGATACCCGTGTTATCCGACACGAACCGTATGCTCTTTCTTCTATATTTTTTTTCTTTTTTCCCTGTTTGTTCAGTGAAGAGATTTTCAGAGATGTCCATGGCGGCAGAGAAAACCAAACCTAAAAACGATTGAATGGGACAGAGCAACTTTGCACAAATCACAAATTCGCATTAAAAAAACTCACAAATTTACATAGGCCCTATAGAAGGAGGAGAAAAAAGAACACCAACAACTCTACAGATTCGCACAAATTTGAGATTTAGGGTTTGTTTACTTTGACAAACTTGAACAAATCCCGGCACCGGAGAAGAAGGGTTGTCGGCTGGCTCGGAATGGGAGAAGAAGAGCCTGAGAAGAGAAGAAGGAGGCTCGCCGCTCACTGGCTGGACTCTGGAGAAGAAGAAGAAGGGTCGGATGTTCTGCAGATCGCCAAGGCTTTGAAGTTGAAACTCGAGCAGAAGGGTCGTCGGTTGGCTCGGAACAGAAGAAGAAGGGCCGGAGAAGAGAAGAAGGAGGCTCACCGGCTCACCGCCTACTGGCTGGAGAAAGAGAATGAGAATGAGAAGAAGAAGGGTCGAGTTTAAAACATGATAAAATTAAAAAAAAAAAAAAGTGAGGCTTGGGGGAACAAATGCCCACAATAGGATTCGAACCTAGTAAGACTGGAACAAGGCACTAGACTTATACCAGATGAGCTAACAGATGTTATTGATACTCTTTGGACTTCATATATACTAGTAGTATAATTTTAGTACCGAACCTAAAAAAAAAATAAAAATTTAAACGGTTCGTGTCGGGTATCCGACAAGGGAATTTGCCCGAACCGTTAAATGTCGTGTTTTAGCGGTTCGGGTTATTTTCGTGTCGCGTCTTTTCGATTTCGGATTTTTTTGTGTCGTATCATCATGTTTTCGTGTCGTGTCGGGTTTTTTTGCACACCCCTACTTCTCAGGTCCGTTGTCCGCAGTTTGAGCCTAAAAAGGAAGAGTTCTTGTGATATGGGTAGTGCTTAAATCACTTATAAATCACTCTCAACATCCTTATGATATCCGATGAGCGATGGGAGTGTTACAGAGCCGACCCTTCTAAATTCCAATTGATTCACCTCCCCCGAATCAAACATTATCACTCCTCCAACTTTCCGAAATTGTTGACATGGCCACCATTTAAGCGTCGTCCGCATCTCCGTTGCAAATGGTATAACGTACGGTTTATGTACAACAAACTCTTTAAATAACATTTTTTGTATTATATGCTATACTCTATATTCTTTGGGATGGTTTCACAATGTACTTAAGGTTTTGTCCTGGTTTTAGAGGATGTCAATTAGGTTGCCTATAATAACACAGTGTGCTAGCAATAATGCTTGAGATTCTAGTCCATAATTCGTCTTTGTCTTTTGGGTGTGGAGGAACGTATAAACCATTCTGGAATGGTTCAACAAGAAAGGACTTGCGGATAGTATCCAAAGGTCTCCGGTTTGAACCCCGGATGACCGCTCTTTATCTACCAAATTCAAGGGAAGGAGCTAGACCTGTCAAAACTTGACCGACCCGAAAAACCTGACCTGTACGCCCGATAACTTTACGGATTTGAACTCGGTGTTTTTGACCCAGGACCCGAAATCGACCCGAACCCGAATTACTCGGGATTTTTAGGGCAAAGACCCGGTAACCTGTTGGGTCAAAATCGACCCGGTGAGTCAGCACTATATAGACGCCACAAAGGTACCAGATTGATCCCACACAGATTCGTCTTGCAATTGTATTTGTTAAGGTCACTCATAAGTTAAATAACTTATACTACTATATTTTATAATTATAGTATGTTTAGAACACTTATTTATATAAATATGAATTTTTTGTGTTAACAATATTAATATAATATTATTATTATAATGATATTTATAAATTTAATTATAATATTATTATTTAGTTTAATTTGACATATTTATATTACAATTTAAATTTTATTTTATTTTAATATTTTGAAAAAATCTTCAAAAAGTTCAAGTTTTTTGGTTAGTCCATAGGATGGGAAATGCATAGGTTCAGGGAGTCCAGCAAAGCTTGCATTAGGTTCATCAATAGATATAGATATAGATATATAGATATATTATACGAAGATTGTTTATTAAGGTTGTTATTTATTATTGCATTCGAGACTAAAAAACTATACACTTACTTATCGGCAAGGCAAGGATAACATTGCACACAACGTACATGCTCTAAATATGAGCAAACTAGGTAACAAAGCAACGGTGTTAATTGCAGAACATACAAAGTGTGTTTTCATGCGGGCCGATTTATCAAATTCATAATTATATCGACTGATCACATCACCTATCAAACTAAATCTTGCTTTCCCATTTTTTTGGCAATTTCATTGAGAGCTCTAGTAGATGAGCCATCCTCACTCAGCGCAACCGAAGCTGCATCCTTGAGCTCCTCCATCCGCCTCCTAACTCTCTTACCTTCCTCGCCTTCCATCAACTCGATGACCAGTCTCGCGATGTCCTCCCCTCCGAAAACTCCATCCTCACCGGGCGAGGGTCTAAGCCCAACCCTCAGGCCATCGGCCGGCATTGCCGCATTCATCCTCTGCTCCGCGTAGAGCGGCCATGTGATCAACGGTACCCCATGGACCACACTCTCTAGGGTCGAGTTCCATCCACAATGGGTCAGGAACCCACCGGTTGAACTGTGGCTCAGGACCTCGATTTGCGGGGCCCGCGTTGGCACAACGAGGCCCCTGCCCGCGGTCCTCTCCAAGAAGCCTTCGGGCAGGGTCCGCAGCGGGTCACTCTGACCGTCCACACTGAAGTACGTAGGTTGCATTGGAGACGGAGTCATTTGACATTCTAATCACCCATAGGAACCGTTGCTGGCTCCTCTCAAGCCCAATTGCAAGCTCCTCTTGTTGCTCACGCCCTAGGGTCCCACCGCTCCCGAAATTGACAAATAAGACCGAACTACGTGGCTGATCGTCTAACCACTTCAAGCACTCAAGCCTCTCAGATAGCTTATCGGCCGAGCTGGTCTGCACGAGCGGGCCGATCGGGTAAATCGGGGGCTTGCTTGGATCGGGTTGCGAAAGAGCACTGATTGCTCCCTCTTCAAGAGCGTCAAAGGAATTGACCAAAATACCCTCGGCCAGGCAGTACCTCCTAGAGTGGTGGAGGAACCACTTGTAGGCGTCGTCCTTACGGTCCTGAACCGGGTCCATAAAATCCCGGCCGTGAACCGGTATACATCCCGGGATCCGGACCGGTTCGGATAGATCGGCGTACTCCGACGAAATTGTACGGTCGAGCGTCTCGATGTAGAAGACAAGGGAGAGCGTCATGGCGGTGGAGGGGAAGAAAATGTACGAGGGGAGGCCGAATTCAGAGGTGACGTCGAAGGCATCGGTGCCGAAGAGGTCGACGACGAGGGCGGCGACGCGAGGGAGGCGGGCGAGGAGGTCGCAGAGAGAGGGGAGGGAGCAGGCCACGGTGAGGGAGATGAGGGTCTCGATCTTGGAGCCGGATGGGGCGTCGGAGAGGCTGACGGGAGGGAGGAAGACGGCGTGAATGCCGGCGGGGAGGGAGGAGAGGAAGGAGCGGTGGGAGGAGGAAGGAGGGTCGTCGGAGGGGATGGCAAAGGTGAAGGAGAAGCGTGGGAGGAGGCGCTTGGCGAATTCGAGGAGGGGGATGAGGTGGCCCATGCCGGGGGAGGACAGGAGTACTATGTGGGGTGGCTGTTGCGTGGTGGCGGAGGCGGTGTCCATGACGCGCGGTTGCGGTGAAGGTTGGGAAAATGATGGTGGATCTGATTAGTTGTTGCTTTTTGAAAAGACAAGTCCAAGATGGTGAAATTTCGCAACAAAAGAGATGAGTGGGGAGTTTTTTTTTCATTTCGGCTATATACACCGCAAATCCGCACATCGTAATTAACGTGCAAGGTGGATAGACCCTAAAGCGTGCCTACGTGCACGCCCGTATTTTTTTAAAAAAAAAAAAAAAACTATATGCACGTCCTTAAGGACGTGCATGCACATCCTTAACAAAGTGCATGCACTTTGTTAACGAAGTGCACTTTTGCACATCGTTAACGAAGTGCATGCACTTTGTTAATGATGTGCATGCACTTTGTTAACGATGTGCAAAAAGTGCACTTTGTTAACAAAGTGCATGCACTTTGTTAAGGATGTGCATGCACGTCCTTAAGGACGTGCAATATTTGCACGTTGTTAAGGACGTGCAAACCCTAATTTGCTAACGACGTGCACATTTCCACACTTGCACGTTAATAAGGACGTGCATGCACGTTAATAAGGACGTGCAAATCCTTAAATGTCATTTGCGGTGTATATAACAAGACCTTTTTTTTTGAATTGTTTATGCGATTGTGGAAATTAAATGGATTGTTAACTTTTAAACTAGTGGAATTCGGTATGATTATAGGCTTTGATTGTTTGGCAATAGGTCTCTTAAACAGGTTGCACTAGTATGGTCACAGGTCCCGTTTCCAACTTTCCATGACCCGTCGAATGAACGATTTAGATCCTTTAGTACTTTGATAGAGCAAAAGTAATTTCATAATATGTTCAGGGGTATTATCGTCTTTTATCAGGTGAACTAACCAAATCCTAACTCTCATTATACGTATGATTGATCTACTACGGTTTGAGGAGGCTTCTCCATCAGCCGACACATTCTGACTTGAGCGTCGGAGGCTTCTCCGGGGGAGCGAGCCCCGCCTCTTCCTTTTCTAATCTATGCAGGAGGATCGATCAATCGATACGAGATGTAGATTTGATGTATTACATTTGGCGCCGTCCGTGGGGATTACGATAAAAAAGCCATAAGATCGGATCTCCCAATCAACAAAGCAATTTCTATGAGAAACAAGGATCAAACGGACGAGGGTTTGGCCACATTCGACCAAGAATCCCCCCTCGGCGAACCGAGCAACAATCTCGAGGAGTAGGGTGGATCTATAGCGCATCGCTCAAAGTCGTTGTCGTAGCTGTCCCCCTTTACTAATGGTAATTTTTTATTCCGTGATTCCTATATATATCAGCCCCAAATACAGTTTTGATCCGAGTTCTTGGCCCGACGGCCGACGACGATCCATCTCGACTAAACTGTGCATCCATTGCATATGCTAGATTGAGATTGGTAAGTACTGTACTATTGCATCCTATTTCGGATACATATTGCGTAAACTTGCACTTGATAGATTGAATTTGTCAGTTAAACATATTGATTTTATCGGACATAATTAGGTGCAGTATATGCTCTTTTCATTGAAACCGTTTGGTTTGATTTGATGAATTTAATTAGTCAATGGACATTAACTTTGAATATCATTATCATTAACTAGGCTGTGTTTGGCGGAAGGTTTTCGAGCTTTTAAAAAAAACCGAAAGCTCATGAGGCGGTGTTTGGCGGAAGATCTCGGGGAAGCTTTTCAAGATTTTCGCGAGATTATGGTAGCTTGCAAAACGCCCAAAATGAAATCTTGGGGTACCAAGATTTCGGAGATTAGGAGGAGCTTTCGGATTTCTCAATCCATTTTTGCCCTCGTCTCGCCTCTCTCGGAATCTCATTTCTCCGCCTCGCCGACTCTGGTCTCTTCTCCTCCTCGTCGCGAAAGGTACGTCACTGCCCTCCTCTCCTCTTGAATGCGGTTCACCGGCGGCCCCATGACACTGGAAACCCCCTACGTCGGCCGGTTATTTGACGACATCGAGATTTCTAGGGTGTCGGTGGGAATGGGGGTGGCTATGGTGACCGGATTTGGGGGGTTTTTGTGGTTTATAGGGTTTGGTGGAAGAAATTTTAGGTTTTTGGTTTCCATCGATTTGGGGCTTTCACCGATTTCTAGGGTTTGGCTGGAAGAAATTTGGGGGTTTTTGCATATTGTTCCGATTTGGGGGATTGTTGTGTGTGAATTTGTGTTAATGCGATTCCAATTTCTTCTCCCTTGATTCTTCGTGTCGGCCATTGTTGTTCATGCTCCCATCTGTTTGACCTTGTTGTTACTCAGATTGTTGTTCATGCTATTACTATGGTATTTGTTATATGCGATTAGTGTTTTTGAGGTATTAATCCGATACAACTAATCTGGATACAACTAATCTGGATGGACTTATATATTACTTCATCAGTTTGACTTGAAATATTTACCTAAATGTTGTCATTCATCTGCTGACATCTGTATTAGCTGTAGTCCATTCAACAAATGAGATCTGTAGTTGTTTAAGCAAATTGTAGGAAAACAAACTATACAATTATATGTAGCAGAATACCAAAAAAATAAGATTTGTATGAGCTGAAATGTTGGGATAAATAACAACAACAACCAGATTTCGCATTTGGCATTGTGTGGTTGAAATCAGTGTTTGGCAATCGGATGTTGGCATAAATTGATTGCTTCTGTATTCTGTCATTCCTTGTTTGTGCATTGCTTATTTCCGATCTTATTTTTTTCCCTCTCTTTCAAACATGTTGATTTTCATCCCCTGTCAACTAGGATCTTCCTGGTGATTTTGATTGTTGTTGAAAACAGAGGAATTAACATAATCTCATTAATGTGCTGATCACTGCTTGCAATTGTCCATCACATGTGTTTTTTGTTGTTGTTGATTGGGTGATGACTGCTGTGTCAATAGACAATGAATTGATGATGGCTACTTTCATCCTTCATTTTGTTTGGGTGATCATGCTTGATTCTGAATTGACATTTGTTCATGGTCTTTTGCATTTGTTCATGGTCCTTTGCATTTGTTAATGGTTGAGCTTATTCTGATTTCGACAATATGTTTCCTATGTCCACGTAGGAATCATGTGGCCTCACTCTGACACTGAGTCCGAGACCGACTCCGACAGTGACCGCAGCTACGCTAGCGGTGACCCTCGCAGGTACCCATGGCTGAGGACGTCATATGAGCAAGGCCAGTCCAGTCGTCGTAGGGGACGGCATGACGACGACTCTGACTCCGAGACCCTTGACCCCGATGACGTCAAGGAGGATAATGGACTGTGGGCCTACGCTACCGACGAACGGAAGGAGCTGCGCGCCAAGATCCGGGGCCTCCTGGCACAAGACGCAGTTAGGGAGAACGCTCTGGCCGCTGTCAACTACCAGCTGCAGGAGACGAGGGACCACAATGCCTCCTTGACGAACAGCCTCGACGCCTCTGAGGCGAGCAACGAACATCTCGTCAAGAGGGTGGCCGAGCTGTGCTCCTTCATGTGTGGGCGTTGGGTGGACCACGCAAGCGACCAGCTCCGGGCTCAGAGGCTCTCCTGCCTGGTCAGGCTCCTGGGCTGGATTATTCTTGGCATGCTGGTGATTATACTACCTCTGGTCGCCCGCCCGTAGGACATCAAGCCTGTAGCTGCTGTTGTTTCCCTCTTTTTGTTATGATTTGCAACTGTTGTATTAACGAAACTGTGGATTCAGGCCCCCATTTTGTGCATTTCGGGGCCTCGGATGTAGGAACAATGTATGTGCAACCTCGGCATGATTACCCCTTTTTGTAAACCGAGTGTTGTTGCACCCTTTTGCAATGGTGCATTTAGCCAACTGTTGTACGTAAACCACTTTCTATAAGTTAGCGCAGCGTACGTTATATTCCTCCACTACACTTGCAACTTTTATACTTTCATCGTTTTCTTTTGATCATGTCTTAGACAACATCAGTGAACAATTTCCGCCTCTGTCGGAGGATCGACGGCCGACAAAGGTGACCGGAAAGGGGCGAGGTCTTTGGTCTCATTACACTCGAGCCGAAGAAGGGTGCGCAGGAGAATCCCTCGCGATAGTGTCAGTTGCAAGGGTGGTTGTGTTCATGGCTAAGGACAAGGGGTAGGGCAGGGTATATTGAAGGGCAATATGGACTTTTCCCTCACATAAAGCCCTTACAAATCTTACCCCCACCAAACACCTTTCTAGCTTTTAATGAGATTTTCGTTCCCCAAAAACCATAATCTTTGAAATCTTCATAATCTAGAAAAAAAACCCATAACCTACAAAATCTACATAATCTAGACAAAATCTACTTTTTACAATCTACTGCCAAACACAGCCTTAGTTGTTGAAACTGCCGTAGTTGGTTCAAAATTCCTCCTTTTTGAATTCCTAATCAAGAGCCTCCTTTACTAATGATTCTTAAAATGGTTTGTTGATAAATGGAGATTGGTAGTTGTCTTTGCCCCTGGTGCTTTCTTTTGGTTTCCTTTGCTTGTTTTGTGATCCGTGAACAAGTGATTATAGTTGGGCATGAGTAGAGAACACCGGGATAGTTTGCTTCCAGATGAGCACTGGGGCAAGGTTCAATACGACGGAATGCACTGATTGGAAATTAATTAGATGGTTGCATCCTAGTCCGGATCAAACCCCTTCCATGTGGTCGCAATACCTTTAGCTTATGAAGAAGAGAAATGAAGACGAACAACAGTCCGACGCTACTCGCTGGCAGAGATCTCTCCCATCCCCCGCCTCGGCATCGCTACTATATCCCGTCAAGCAACCACGGTCAACCCACGATCGGGTAATCAGGACACCGCCGAAGTCTCGAGCCTGGACCACATCAGGCCCTACGCGCCTCCTTCCTCATCGCATGCGTCGCCTCCGAATGCCCGACGCCACCGCGTTACCTCGCGCGCACCCACGACTCTTTAGTCACCGACGATCAACGACGCATATGCACCAAGGGCATAGAGAGCCCTCCCGCACCGTCGTCATCGTTGCCTTCGAAGCTGAAGCCAGAGGTGCACACAACTGTCGATCGATATCCCTCTCGCACCGATTTCGGCCTCCGTCAATGCCGTCGAGTTCTTCGCAACGGAGAAGGCTTAGTTTAGGCGACGGCTTTTCATTGGAATTTTGGGTTAATTATAAAACCGACATAAACTTTTCACAAATTGTGAAACCAACCTGCACTTTCAGGTTTATTGCAAAGAAGGGCCGAAACTTTCAAAGTTGCGGATTTCTATCCCTAAACATCGAGATTTTCATACCGGATCAACCGGGAATGACAAGGGGCAAGATCTCAATGCATTGAAGTCTGACGATTCAAAATAAAGACAATCTCTCATAGGCACAAACAGGAAGGAGTTTACCCTTTCCATGGCACCTGTCTGGACCAATCAAGGTGCCTAGGGGCATCGACTCATGTTGGTCGAACTCGCTAAGGCATGCCAACCTGCTGACAAATATAGCCAATTAAGGCCAACTATAGCAAATTACGACCGTGATAGCCAATTACGACCTATAGCCAATTAGGGCCAACGAAGCGCCACTCAAGGCCAATTGATCGCCAATCAATGCCAGTAGATCGCCAATCAAGGCCAAAGGAACGCCACTTAAGGCCAAAAGATCGCCGATTTCAAGCCACGAGTACGCCACTTAAGGCCAAAAGATCGCCGATTTCAGGCCATGAGGACGCCACTTAAGGCCGAAGAATCGCCACTCATGGCCAATGGAACGCCACTTAAGGCCTAAAGATCGCCGATTTCAGGCCATGAGAATGCCACTTAAGGCCAAAGAATCGCCACTCATGGCCAACGGAACGCCACTTAAGGCCAAAAGAACGCCGATTTCAGGCCACGAGAACGCCACTTAAGGCCAAAGAATCGCCATTCATGGCCAACGGAACGCCACTTAAGGGCAAAAGAACGCCGATTTCAGGCCACGGGTACGCCACTTAAGGCCAAAAGAATCGTCACTCATGGCCAAAGAATCGCCACTCATGGCCAACGGAACGCCACTTAAGGCCAAAAGAACGCCGATTTCAGGCCACGGGTATGCCACTTAAGGCCAAAAGAACGCTGATTTCAGGCCACGGGTACGCCACTTAAGGCCAAAAGAACGCCGATTTCAGGCCACAGGTACGCCACTTAAGGCCAAAAGAATCGTCACTCATGGCCAAAGAATCGCCACTCATGGCCAATAGATCACCACTCATGGCCAATAGAAAGCCAATTATAATCCATAATAACGCCGTTAAGAGCCGGAAAAAGTCAAAATTAAGCAATAAGCATGTCATTGAAAGACGAAACGCTCAACCCTAATGAAAACCATCGAATTGTCAATCATAAATAAAAGCAAGAATGTCATCAACTAACACTGCTTCTCATTTGTGGCAAAAAATTCATTTAATCATATTGAGAAGTAAGTTTCAGTTGATCAGTTAATAACGCACCAACTGCATGATATTGTGTTATTCGAGTGAGAGTGCTAAAGCTTGCAGGATACAACGAAGACAAGGGGCAAGCACTACTAGTGATCTTTGATCATAACAAGTGAAGAGTATCAAATTATTCGTCTTCCCTCATCACTAGATCGTGATAAGGAAACCCAAGGGGAAATTGATAGAGCAAAAGTAATTTCATAATATGTCCAGGGGCATTATCGTCTTTTACCAGGTGAACTAACCAAACCCTTACTCTCATTATACATATGATTGATCTACTAGGGTTGAGGAGGCTTCTCCATCAGCCGACACATTCTGACTTGAGCGTCAGAGACTCCTCCGGGGGAGGGAGCCCTGCCACTTCCTCTTCTAATCTATGCAGCCGGATCGATCAATCGATACGAGATGCAGATTTGATGTATTACAGACTTGTTTGGTATCCATTCTCGGGAATCAAAACTAAAAATCGTAATATATAATTCTCAATTTAAGTATTTGGTATAATTAAAACCTGAAATCCTAATTCTTTTCGAGAATTATCCATTTCTAATTTTACAGCTCATTTCATTCCCATCAAAATTATAGGTAATCCCTCATTCCTACTTTTGTAGCTCATTATTATTATTATTATTATTATTATTATTATTATTATTATTATTATTATTATTATTATTATTATTATTATTATTATTATTATTATTATTATTATTATTATTATTATTATTATTATTATTTTTATTTTTATTTTTATTTTTATTTTTATTATTATTATTATTATAATTATAGAAATGACTTACACAAAGTTAGATGGGAGCCTCGTAACAAATTGAGCTCCAACACCTTTTTGAATAGTAAAACCAACTCTATGAAATATGAAATCGCCATTAACAGATGACGACCCGTGACTTCTCATAACCAACTGAACCCGTTTTAAAAAACCAATAGCATCGACTCCCAACTCACCAAATGTAGAGAACGCAAAAGCCATGAAGCCATACCCTTTAACAGCACAAACATCAGCGTACTTCTTCTTCTTTCTGTCAGTGGCTTGAGAGACCGCCTTGCCAAGTACAAATGAGTCATTGGCTCTAGTCGTGAACGGTGAAGCCCCGACCACATCGATACAAGTGTCTCTCCCCTTGTCCCATCCATAAACAAGCAGATCACCCGGCCTCAGCTCAACACCGTCATCACTGCTCATACCTGTATGAGCTTCCTTCTTAACTGCAATGCCCGCTTTATAACAAATGTCTGCCAAAACATCTCGAACCATGTTATGTCGGTGCTTAGACCCGATGCCTCGGATGCAATGTAAAGCATGGTCTCCAAATGGGTCCATCTTATTATTATTATTATTATTATTATTATGATTATTATTATTATTATTATTATTATTATTATTATTATTATTATTATTATTATTATTGTTAGTACTTTATTATTTAATATATACTCCCTTTGTTCCATAATACATGTTTTTTGCTTTTCGGCACGTTTTTTAATGAGCAAAAAACTTTACAAAATATCAATTTTTTAATTAAATTTTTAATTCGTTTGATAATTAATACTAATAAGTATCATATTATATAAAAAAATTAATTAAAAAAATAATATTTTATAGAATTTTTCGCTCATTAAAAAACATGTTGAAAAGCAAAGGGACATGTATAATGGAACGCAGGGAGTATTATATTATATTTTTATTTTTAATAATAATAATAAATTTCTATTAATATTTTTTAATCAATATTTCATTATTTTATATTAGTTTTATATTATTATTAATTATATTATATTATATTATATTATATTATATTAAATGTATGCTTATTTTATTATTATCAATATTTTATTATTTAATATATATATTATATTTATACTTATATTATTATTATTATCAATATTTTATTATTTAATATATATTATATTATATTTTTATTTTTAATAATAATAATAATAATACATTTTTATTAATATTATTATTTTTATCAGTATTTAATTATATTTATACTTATATTATTATTGTTATTATCAATACTTTATTATTTAAGATATATTATATTATACTTTTATTTTTAATAATAATAATATGTTTCTATTAATAATTTTATATTATTATTAATTATTTTATATGTATACTTATATTATTATTATTATCAATATTTTATTATTTAATACAATATATATTATATTATAATTTGATTTTTAATAATAAAAACAATATATTTCTATTAATATTATTACTTTTTATCACTATTTTAATTATTGTTATTATTATTTCAGGAATGGTTCATTCTGACAGCATACCAAACAACCAGCTCCAGTAATGAGTCATTATCATTTTCTGATTCCGTTTCGATTCCAATTCCCATTCCGATTCCAGCACTTATACCAAACGAGGCCTTAGTGTTACACTCGATGTTACAAGTAAATATTTTGGAATGAAGAAAGGTTAAACAAAACCTCCCATTGTTGTAGATGAGATTCTTAGAATCCATATTCTTACAACAGACATTGAAGATAGATTATATTAGAAAGCTAGTAGAATTGATGTACCTCTGAGCTGCCCCCTTTGCAATTATTGTGAAGAAGACGCAATCCACTTATCAATGGTATGCCAGACATCTCTGACACTAATCAAAGGATTGGACAAACAGATTGAAAAAATAGTTCAAAACAATGACAAAACCTAGAAGATGATAATCGTTGAAATCTTTTCCCAACTATCAGCTACTCGGAAACCGATACTGGTGTTTTCCTTGTGAGGGATTTGGCCTGTGAGGAATAAAATCTTTTTCGAAAACCGCAATGTCTGAAGTATGAAACAATGGATAAAGGTCATTACACAACATATATTATCTTGGAAAAAACTAAAGAAGAACATCCAGAGAAAGATGAGGCTACATCTACACATCACAACCCTCAAAACAGATCGAGACATCAGAAAAAAAAAAGTGAAATAGAAGAAACCGCCCGAGGGATTCATGAAGCTAAATTTTAATGGAGTCATTGTTGCTTCGGGGCAAGCAGCGGCTGAATTTGTTATCTGCTATAGTTGTGGTAGAGTGGTGTCCTGTTGTGCGCAAGGACTTGGGAGCGCTTCTTCGATCCAAATCTAGTGTCTCGGCCTTCTTTCTGTTGCGAGCCTACAAAGATGGGGTTATCTCGCCTCGTGGTGGAAGGAGATTGGCAGACCGTCATCATTACCCTCTAAGGGATCGATACTTGTCCATGGGCTATTGAGATGGTGATCACCGATGTTCTTGGCCTCTGCAATTCGTTCGAGGCTACCGATTTCTCCCCCACTCCGCGGAAAGGCAACCAGGTCGCTAACAGAATGACGCACGTTGGTTTGTTCTCCTCTTTATCTATTGAGCGAGGCCCAACTGAGATTTGAGGATCTCCTCCGTAAGGACGCTATTGGGATGTGGTTCGACCAAGGTTGACCACCCCAACTTTTCGCCTTGTATAAAAAACCTTATATTAATATGTCTATAAACTTTTATTATTAAAATATATGTTTTAAAAAAACATAAAATATATTTTCTAAAATTATCAATCTTTTAATTATCCATAGTTTTTAATAATAACTTTTTGTAACAAAATTTTATAAACATGTTTATATAAGTGTATAGAATATAAATATTAATTTTATAAATTTTTTCAATATGAATTTATATCCAAAATAATTAAGTGTAACACCAAGTGTAACACCCGGTGTTATAAGGGATCCGAATTGTCGAATCAATGACATGTCAAGTAATGTTATAAAAAAACCATATTCTGCAACAAATTAATTTGTTAGAAAAAGGAATTCTTTTCCAAAAAACAAAAAATCGAAAACTTATTATCGAAACAGCCAAGATCTGACAGTTATTAGGGAAATAGTCAAAACGCGGCAAAGTCAATGTTTCAATCAACGACTTTGCCCAAATATTTAAAAAATTAATAAAATAGATAAGTTGATCTTTGTAATAGCGACTTACCTTTATTTTAATTTTTTTTTTCAATTTTGGTTTCTAATATAACTGAATTTTAAAAAATAAAATAAAAAAGGGCCTTTTAATTTTATTTTATAAGAAATTGGTGTTTTCGTAACTGAAAAAAAAAACCTAGAGTCGTTGTTTGTAACAACTACTCTAGGGTTCGGTCCAAGATTCCACTAAGTCATTGATCTGGGTTTGGCAGAATTACTTTCAGTCGCTGTTAAAAATAACGACTCAGTTCTCTCCCTCCCGAAAAAACCAAAAACAATCAAGGGTAATGTATACCCTATGACCTATGTTAACGGATAATTTTATAAAATATTAGTATAAATGAAACATATAAATGAGTTAACGAGTAATTTATACCCTATGTTATATCAAAAGAGTTTTAGTAAATTTTGATCATTTATAATTATCTTAATTAGTCAGAGTGTTTATATTGTTAGAACTTTAAAAGATCCAAAGAAAAGTGGGAAATTTTGTAGTCTACGAACTTTAGTAAATCCAAAAAAAAAAGGAAAATTTGGTACTATTGTTCAATTAGAAAAATATGTAAACTGTTAACCATGTGATAATTATAGAAAACGATGTCCCAGTCACTGAATACCCAAACCAGAAGTTAGTGACACCAATAACATCCAAACCAATATACCAAAGCAATCTGATGTGCGCTTATTTTGCCATGTTTTGCATTAACTTTTATATCGATTTCCACATGCATTTCATATCATTGGGTTAGAATTATACATAATCTATGTAGTTTATGCTTATTTGCCAATTATAGAAGTCTACACTAGTTTCTGTTTAATTTCGCAGAAATCGAGACATTTTACAACAATTCGGTGAAGGGAGAAAACTATGGAAGTGCTCGGAGTCGACTACAGAGAGCTTAAGGTCGAGTAGCAACTGAACCGGGACACATCGAGCAGAAACAAGAAAGAAAGCACTCAACGAGTCTATTCGATGTCGACCAGTTTGGTCGATATCAAGTACAAGTTGGTCGACCAAACCTTCAGAACACTAGATCGAGCACCAGACCACTCGAGAGGACAAGGAATACTCGATGTCGAGTACTTTACTCGTTGTCGAGTACATGTCGAGTCCGAGCCGAGATCGAGGATGTGTATGTTGGTAAGAGAAAATCGAGTTCAAAATATATAAATATATCAAACCAGATTCGTGCCCACGCAAATAATTACAAGACTCCCTCCCTATGCAGTAGTGGGAAGTCAGGATCGATCCACGAAGAAGCGCGTCAGCGGATCTCAGGTAGCTGTAAATCTCACAGACAGAAAAAGCAAACAGAAAGACAGAAATAACAAAGCAAAGCAGAAAAAGAAAGCAAAGACAGAGTCTGGTCGTTATCGACAAAGAGCTACTCGATATTGACTAAAACTATGTCGATCAACAGAAACAAAGACCAAACACAGAAACTCGATCTCGCCAAACCGTTACTCGATATCGACAAAGCACTACTCGATATCGACTAAAAACTCCCCGAGATCGACAACACAGAAACTTAAAGATGCAAACTTTTGAACACAGAACACAGATTTTCAATGAAATAAATTCAATAAACTAAAGACTTCCAAGGCCAGGGTATCAACACCACAACGATAAACATGCAAAATAACACATAAAGGCATAATAGATCATGCTTTCCATCAAATAACTTTCGTTATTAACAAAATAGGAATATAGAGGCTTTCGCATAAACCCTAATTGTTACAAACCCTTTTCACATAATTAACCCAAGTTGCATTAAGATCACTTTCGCTTCAATAACACAAACAAGGATCACCTTCAACTTTCGCAAAAGAATCATGCTCGCAGGGATAGAAGACGAATTGCATAAAAAGATCGTACCTTTACCGCATCACCTTACATGGCTACCGTCGGGCTCACCCCGACCCTAGAAGTGGGTGGATGATAGCATGCATTTAGGTAAGCATATTAGGATGCATTTAGCATGATTTAGATGTGCATAATGCATAATGCCCGGGAGCGGAATCGAAGTTAGAGAGCCTAAGTGAATAACAAGTCAACAGAAGTTGTCGACAGACATGCTGAACTTGTTTCGCACTTTATGGAGGCCTCGGTGGTCCGATTGACTATTATGACCATGCGTTGGAAAGCTCTTTCCGAGATCTACAACTTTCATGTTGACATCGAGACCAAATTCGAAACGGGAAAATTACTGTGAACAGTAAAAGCCGCCCCGCGGCTCGAAGCTCTATCGAACGATTTCGCTGATCGCCTAGCCGCCCCGCGGCCTGTGGTGGCTGCCCCGCGGCCTTCACAGAAACGCCGATTCAAGACTGGACTTTACTTAGGGTTTTTATTAAGTTATTTGGCCGACTTTCTAAAGACTATTTAAGGTTTTTCTAGTTATGATTTTCATTGACCTTAGCCACATTATTCCATTGTTGAGAGCGCCGTTGAGCATGAGCAACTAAACTCTCGAGGTTTCGCCTACAGTTTGGATCTTTGATTGTTGAATTGTGAGTTTCTTAATCTAGTTCTTATTCCTATTGCAATGTTTTGACTTCCTTGTGCTTAATTGCTTGAATGTGTTTTATTCTCTCTGGCCTGATCAACTAGTTAGAGAAGATTCATTCAATTGCTAGGGTTTTGTAGATTCCTCGTAGCGAACCTTAACCCAAGTGGCAATCATATCCCTTTAGGACTCGTAGGACTAATTGGATGTGTAGGAAGTTGAATACATGTTGAATATCGACTCGTAGCTTGATGTTATGTGTACCTTGGTTAATTCATAATCTTAATGCTATCTCTAGGTTGAATCTTAAACGTGTTATGGTTATTTAGAGATAAGGGTTGCTAGGACTCGTAGGACTAGTAATTTACCTAAGATCTGGACAAGGACGTTGATAGGAAAAGACAAGAACTAGAGGCTGAAACAAGGATCGAATTCATCAATCGAAGTGATAAATTGTAGGTGAACCTATTTCTCTCCAATGCATTCTAAAACTAATTTCCTTTGTTTGTTTGCTTCCGCTTTGATAAAAGGCGGATCTTTTTCATACCCAAAAACCCCATATTCTTACTAGCGATTAGAATTGACACTCGAATTGAATAGATTTCCCTGTGGATCGATCTCTTGCTTGCGCACTATACTAGTTGTGAGTTTGAGTATTCTTTGGCAAGGACAACGACAGGTTTTCCTCTTGTCAAATTTGGCGCCGTTGCCGGGGAATTCTTATCAATTTCTTGTGTTTTTTTTATCGCTAACTTTTGTATATATTTACATCTAACCCCGTCGTGGACCTATCTTACGGTTCACGACACCTTATTGCTAATATTTCTAGATGTTGAAGTTATGGCAGTTTCAGGGAGCATATTTTCACAATTACCTCACAAGAGTGCAAAATTTATTTAACATCCGTTATTCACGGGGTTTCCGAGATAGTTTGCGAGATGTGGTGGTTTGCGTTTTTGAGGGCATGGCTCCTCAGACCCGAGAACTTGCCAGGTCCATAAACAATGGAAGCTTTGCTGGTTTAGGAGTGTCGGGATTATGGGATCTTCTCTGCTACATGGGTGACCAATCGGCGGAGGAAGAATCCTACACTTCGACGTTTCAACCAATGGAGTACTCCGAACCATCCATGGAAGAGTCAACCATTGTCTTGATGGAGCAGATAGGGCAATTATGTGAGATAATGAATCAAACTAGGGAAGTTATGAATCAAAATGGGGAAGCAATTATCCGACTCTCTAAAACAGTGAAGGAGTTGATAGTTCAGCAATGTTCTATTCCTCAACTTGATGAAAGTCAAGATGCAAACAACGATGAATTCTCTGATAATGAAGAAGAGCATCTAGTGGTTATCGACACGAAATCTCAGGAGACATCCATAGAGATTGAGTATGTTTCGATGCTCTCTTCAATCGTAGAAATCATCCCCAACTCGCCTATCAAGGAACCAAGTCCGGAACCAATTTCTGTGGTTCCCGAACAAGAAACTGATACTTTTTGCAAATTGGGAGGCTTTGGTGAATATGTCGATTCATGGAGTCACTACTTCAACAAGCCACCAACAGAACTGTGTTGGTGGTCCTACATACCCTCGAGGGAGAATCAAGCTCGAATGAAGGGTAAGTTGGTAATGGTTCTCATTGCTAAATTTTTAATTACCAATTGTTTCATCTACAGTGTGCATTCGAATATCGGTTGGGCACGAGAGTTTGATTTGCTTTTGAGGGCACTGACGATGTCCGCTTGAGTCTTGAATGAGTGGATGAATACACTGTCGAGCCAATGACCTTAACCAAAGGCGCTTCTTGGGAGGCAACCCAAGGTCATTAGATTTAGATTCTATTAATTGCATTAAGTTATTTTTTTGTTTTGGGTTTTTGTTTGTTTTCGTGGGGTGCTAACACCGCAGGGTGAAAAGATGAGGTGAAAAGGACAAAGAGGAAAGGCCGCCCCGCGACCAGGAAAGCCGCCCCGCGACCAGGTGAAGTCCTTAGCCGCCCCGCGAACTCTGACGGGACTGACAGGTTTCCCTTCATCCATTCCCAGACCTACCAACACTGCAATTAGCATGTCAGTTTTCTCTCTTTTCTTCATAATTTGATCTTTTGTTGTTTTTAATTTATATCCATTGAGGACAATGAAAGATTTAAGTGTGAGGGAGGGATTGCATTACATATAGATAGATTTTCCACATCATGTTTATTTATGTTTTCATATTTATTTTTACTCATATATTGCATTTGCTAAAAAAAAAAAAATCCAAAAATATCATGCATCTCATAAACTTTAGGTCTTATTTTTCCATCTATGCTACTTGTCCTCTATATTTATCTTATCATGTGCCCCATGACTTGCTTGAAGTGTTTGAAGCTTTGAATTGTTTTTATAGACTTTTTGGGAACAAGATTGATGAGAAAATTGAACATGTATAGTCTTTGGAATTTAAGTGGTATTGAAGTTCTAACAAATTGACCTTGTGAGTTGTTTTGGCCTTATTGGGACTACACATATATGTCCTCTAGTTTCTTTGTGTGTGAATACTCTCCTTGATTACTTCCTCTTTAAATTGCGTTTAGATATCTTTATTGAGGCTGTATTTATATGATTTTTGCATGTAACCTTAAAGTGATTGAGGCATGATTTTCTTTTAGCCATATTATACTCTATCCACCCGTATACATTATTCTTTGCTTGAAGCCAATTTGAGCCTTATATGCCTATTTTGTTAGCTCCACAAATCTTCCTAGCCGATGATTAGCCTGACCCATCCGGGAATTAGGAGAAGAGTTGGTGAATATCTTGATGTGTTGATGGAGTTGCTTTGAGTTGAGAAATTATGTTGGGTGATTCATTTGTACTACATAGAGATGGTTTATATGTGCTTATTACTTGGGACCTAAGGAGGATAAAATTCACTTAGGGGTAAAAGTCAAGAAAATAAAAAGAAGAAAAGAAAAAAAATCAATATCAAAAGAAAAAAAAGAAATGAATGAGTTTGTGTGGATATTGGAAAATTGTGTGCGGATTTATATTGTGAAGGAGTACATGTTATTGGAATGGTATACGAAGTGTTTTGGTGTTGGTGTTTTTCTGGTTGTTTACTAACCCTTTTTCCCGGATTTTTAGCACCACATAACCTAAATAATTTCCATACCCTATGTTCCTACCATGACCCCATTACAACCCATACAAAGACCTCATGATTTTGGTTGCATGTGAAATCACTAGCGGTGGAGATTTAGACCACTGACGCAATTTTGTTGTAGCTAAGTTTTCAAGGATTGAGTTGAGTGTGAATGTTTAACCCTAAACACATGATCGAGAGTAAAAACACATTTTCCTGGCGAGGTTGAATGAATATGCTTGCTTTATTCCTTGGATTGCACCTATACATGTTATGACGTTAATTGTCAATCTTCGTTTCCCTACTTTGAGCTTTTAAGTGTTTTACCAAAGTTATTACATTGATTGCTTGTCTGTGGGGTGTTGATTTGATTTTGGTTTTAATTGCTTGAGCACAAGCATATGCTTAAGTGTGGGGGAATTTGATAGCATGCATTTAGGTAGGCATATTAGGATGCATTTAGCATGATTTAGATGTGCATAATGCATAGTTTAAGCTAGATTTGCATTTATACTTGTGTTGTTGGTGGAATCGGAATCTACACGCTTTTATGGATTATTTCAGGTATATGTGGATCCGACTAGGAATGAGGAGACTCATGGATGAAGGAAGAGTAAAGAGGAGGAGGAAAAGTGAAGAGCCCGGGAGCGGAATCGAAGTTAGAGAGCCTAAGTGAATAACAAGTCAACAGAAGTTGTCGACAGACATGCTGAACTTGTTTCGCACTTTCTGGAGGCCTCGGTGGTATGATTGACTATTATGACCATGCGTTGGAAAGCTCTTTCCGAGATCTACAACTTTCATGTTGACATCGAGACCAAATTCGAAACGAGAAAATTACTGTGAACAGTAAAAGCCGCCCCGCGGCTCGAAGCTCTGTCGAACGATTTCGCTGATCGCCTGGCCGCCCCGCGGTCTGTGGTGGCTGCCCCGCGGCCTTCACAGAAACGCCGATTCAAGACTGGACTTTACTTAGGGTTTTTATTAAGTTATTTGGCCGACTTTCTAAAGACTATTTAAGGTTTTTCTAGTTATGATTTTCATTGACCTTAGCCACATTATTCCATTGTTGAGAGCGCCGTTGAGCATAAGCAACTAAACTCTCGAGGTTTCGCCTACAGTTTGGATCTTTGATTGTTGAATTGTGAGTTTCTTAATGTAGTTCTTATTCCTATTGCAATGTTTTGACTTCCTTGTGCTTAATTGCTTGAATGTGTTTTATTCTCTCTGGCCTGATCAACTAGTTAGAGAAGATTCATTCAATTGCTAGGGTTTTGTAGATTCCTCGTAGCGAACCTTAACCCAAGTGGCAATCATATCCCTTTAGGACTCGTAGGACTATTTGGATGTGTAGGAAGTTGAATACATGTTGAATATCGACTCGTAGCTTGATGTTATGTGTACCTTGGTTAATTCATAATCTTAATGCTATCTCTAGGTTGAATCTTAACCGGGTTAGGGTTATTTAGAGATAAGGGTTGCTAGGACTCGTACGACTAGTAATTTACCTAAGATCTGGACAAGGACGTTGATAGGAAAAGACAAGAACTAGAGGCTGAAACAAGGATCGAATTCATCAATCGAAGTGATAAATTGTAGGTGAACCTATTTCTCTCCACTGCATTCTAAAACTAATTTCCTTTGTTTGTTTGCTTCCTCTTTGATAAAAGGCGGATCTTTTTCATACCCAAAAACCCCATATTCTTACTAGCGATTAGAATTGACACTCGAATTGAATAGATTTCCCTGTGGATCGATCTCTTGCTTGCGCACTATACTAGTTGTGAGTTTGAGTATTCTTTGGCAAGGACAACGACAGGTTTTCCTCTTGTCAAATTTGGCGCCGTTGCCGGGGAATTCTTATCAATTTCTTGTGTTTTTTTTATCGCTAACTTTTGTATATATTTACATCTAACCCCGTCGTGGACCTATCTTACGGTTCACGACACCTTATTGCTAATATTTCTAGATGTTGAAGTTATGGCAGTTTCAGGGAGAATATTTTCACAATTACCTCACAAGAGTGCAAAATTTATTTAACATCCGTTATTCACGGGGTTTCCGAGATAGTTTGCGAGATGTGGTGGTTTGCGTTTTTGAGGGCATGGCTCCTCAGACCCGAGAACTTGCCAGGTCCTTAAACAATGGAAGCTTTGCTGGTTTAGGAGTGTCGGGATTATGGGATCTTCTCTGCTACATGGGTGACCAATCGGCGGGGGAAGAATCCTACACTTCGACGTTTCAACCAATGGAGTACTCCGACCCATCCATGGAAGAGTCAACCATTGTCTTGATGGAGCAGATAGGGCAATTACGTGAGATAATGAATCAAACTAGGGAAGCTATGAATCAAAATGGGGAAGCAATTATCCGACTCTCTAAAACAGTGAAGGAGTTGATAGTTCAGCAATGTTCTATTCCTCAACTTGATGAAAGTCAAGATGCAAATAACGATGAATTCTCTGATAATGAAGAAGAGCATCTAGTGGTTATCGACACGAAATCTTAGGAGACATCCCTAGAGATTGAGTATGTTTCGATGCTCTCTTCATTCGTAGAAATCATCCCCAACTCGCCTATCAAGGAGCCAAGTCCGGAACCAATTTCTGTGGTTCCCGAACAAGAAACTGATACTTTTTGCAAATTGGGAGGCTTTGGTGAATATGTCGATTCATGGAGTCACTACTTCAACAAGCCACCAACAGAACTGTGTTGGTGGTCCTACATACCCTCGAGGGAGAATCAAGCTCGAATGAAGGGTAAGTTGGTAATGGTTCTCATTGCTAAATGTTTAATTACCAATTGTTTCATCTACAGTGTGCATTCGAATATCGGTTGGGCACGAGAGTTTGATTTGCTTTTGAGGGCACTGACGATGTCCGCTTGAGTCTTGAATGAGTGGATGAATACACTGTCGAGCCAACGACCTTAACCAAAGGCGCTTCTTGGGAGGCAACCCAAGGTCATTAGATTTAGATTCTATTAATTGCATTAAGTTATTTTTTTGTTTTGGGTTTTTGTTTGTTTTCGTGGGGTGCTAACACCGCAGGGTGAAAAGATGAGGTGAAAAGGACAAACAGGAAAGGCCGCCCCGCGACCAGGTGAAGTCCTTAGCCGCCCCGCGACCTCTGACGGGACTGACAGGTTTCCCTTCATCCATTCCCAGACCTACCAACACTGCAATTAGCATGTCAGTTTTCTCTCTTTCCTTCATATTTTGATCTTTTGTTGTTTTTAATTTATATCCATTGAGGACAATGAAAGATTTAAGTGTGAGGGAGGGATTGCATTACATATAGATAGATTTTCCACATCATGTTTATTTATGTTTTCATATTTATTTTTACTCATATATTGCATTTGCTAAAACAAAAAAAAAATCCAAAAATATCATGCATCTCATAAACTTTAGGTCTTATTTTTCCATCTATGCTACTTGTCCTCTATATTTATCTTATCATGTGCCCCATGACTTGCTTGAAGTGTTTGAAGCTTTGAATTGTTTTTATAGACTTTTTGGGAACAAGATTGATGAGAAAATTGAGCATGTATAGTCTTTGGAATTTAAGTGGTATTGAAGTTCTAACAAATTGACCTTGTGAGTTGTTTTGGCCTTATTGGGACTACACATATATGTCCTCTAGTTTCTTTGTGTGTGAATACTCTCCTTGATTACTTCCTCTTTAAATTGCGTTTAGATATCTTTATTGAGGCTGTGTTTATATGATTTTTGCATGTAACCTTAAAGTGATTGAGGCATGATTTTCTTTTAGCCATATTATACTCTATCCACCCGTATACATTATTCTTTGCTTGAAGCCAATTTGAGCCTTATAAGCCTATTTTGTTAGCTCCACAAATCTTCCTAGCCGATGATTAGCCTGACCCATCCGGGAATTAGGAGAAGAGTTGGTGAATATCTTGATGTGTTGATGGAGTTGCTTTGAGTTGAGAAATTATGTTGGGTGATTCATTTGTACTACATAGAGATGGTAGTTGAGAAATTATGTCAGCTCCTCGATCAGCTCCTACTCGACCAGGCACTGATGGGCTTCTTTGGTCGATATTGAGTAAAAGTACTCGATATCGAGTAACTCTTGGTTCCATCTTGATTCGTCCTGGTTCTGTCGTTCTTTGACCTTGGACTTCTGTAGTTGACTTCCGAGATTTTCGTTCTTTCTCAGAACTGCTGTAAATTTCCTTGAATTCTGTGAATTTAAATAGAAACTGGTGTAGATTCCATAATTTGGAAAATAAACAGAAACTACATAGATTCTGTACTTATTCTTGCCCAAATGCATGAAATGTAAGCAGAAAACAATATAAAAGTTACTGTAAAACATGGCGAATTATGCTCACAACAAACACCTCATACTTAAGCTTGCTTTTTCTCAAGCAATACCTTTAATTGTCATTCAGGGGAAGAAATCAAAACTCTTAACATATTAGATTCATTGTCATATGTCCCTGCAATCAATTACCATCCTCGAAAAGGTACTAGTGTCACAAATCCATGCATGTGCAATTAAAAAGCAACTTCTACTCACAAAAGGAGGGTTATGCAAAACATTCATTCGTGACAAAGCATTAATAATCAAGAGGACTTTAATTTAGCTCAATAAGAAATAAAAGGCTAAAGGTGAGCTATTTTTGGCAATGTGGTGCTAATGATCCGGGGAAATGGAGTATTTCCAAACTTTTCATACCACACTCCTTTTTCATAAGAATCATCACCTTTCATATTGCTTTTATCAATAATAATGCTTTTACCTCTCTAACCTCAGCATTGCCTTCTCGCGAGTCGCAAACATGGGTGTCATGAATGACCCCGGATACTTAGTGCTTTTGGACTCCTCACTTGTGTGTCCCATCTCACTTAACTATTATCTCAGTAAGCAGGGTCGATCTACCTTTATCTCCTGAGGTGATCGGATTTTCTTTCACTCATTAAATTTTCCATATTTTTCAAACATTCTTGCCAAACTCTAAATATGATAACAACAAAACAAACACCATATAACATCTCCATAATGTAACATCATTCTCAACATAATCCCCGAATAAGAAATAAGGTCAAGAATGGAATTATTTAGATCATGTGGAGCAATATGAAAATAAGGCATATTATGGCTTTTATGATGCATAAGCATAGGTAAAGGCTAGGATACAAACAATGAGCATTATATGGAAATATAAAGTCCTACATCCTCTTATCATGCAATATGTCAAAAGCAACTTCAAAATTTACCTCCTTTCATGGTTTTGAAGAAATTATGCACTTCATTGTGACTTCCATTTACTAGGCAATTTCATGCTATATCTCTAATGAATCAAATTTTGCATCGTCGGGTTCAATTTTAAACTTCCATGACATTAATCAAAAAACTTCAATGGGGGTCATTTTTCAAGGCTTTGGAAAACATGCATATAAGCCCATAAATCAATAATGAATTCCAAAATAACCATGTATAAGTAATTCAAGAAATAAACTTAAAAATATACACATCAAAATGTCAAGTATGGTCAAATATGCACAAAGTAAGCCCTTCCCCCACCCCATACTTAAATATTACAGTGTCCTCACTGTATAAAAACAAGGGTAAAGAAAGAAACTCACTAGACAGATGTGTAGGGCTTCATAATGTCGAGTGCTATTCTCTGGGCTTAGTCCGAATTTAGCTTGCTTCTATCTCCATGGACCTGAAAAATATAGAAGACATATATCCACAATAGAAAAACTAAAATTTCAAAACCAAAAAAGCAACAATTTCTAAAAGTCCCAAAAAATAAATGTCTATTTACAAGCTCTAGATTTTATAGACACTAGGTCGGCTTTCTCCATTAACCTCAAGGTGGCATTTGCAGGACCCATGTAGCCTGGGCTTCAAATAGGACTCCATTCTTGTCCATCAGCTGCAATCCTCCAGAATGGATCTTGTTCACCACGAAAGGTCACATACTCTTCTTGTTGAATTTGTTAGGAAACCAATGATCTTTAGATTTGGAAACATAGAGCTTGTCTCCAACTTTATATTCTTTGGGCTCATCATTGGAAATCCTACATAAGCGCACATACCAAGGCAAACCTCTCCCATGTATAGATAGATCTTTAATGGAAATAGGAGAAGAAAGATCCATACCTTGGCTTACCTTTGCAGAAACAGATTCGGGGACCACTGTGTTTGGTCGATCTCGAGTATCAGTACTCAATATCGAGTTGTTTTCTGCTTCTGGTTGCCTGCTGGTCGAGGATTCTGGAGTCGAGGAAGGTGAGGTTTGGTCGATATCGACTAAGGTAGTTGATATCGAGTAGTTGTCAGCTGCTAGTGGGTTGCTGGTCGAGGAAGGCGAAGTCGAGGCAGTAAGGTTTTGGTCGATATCGAGTAGTTTACTCGATATCGAGGAGTGCTGTGCTTCAGGTTGGCTGCTCGACGACGCTGCTGGTGTTGGAGGGTTCTTAGTTTGGTCGATATTGACCAAATTTCTCGATATCGAGGAATTGTGGTTGACTTCGACCCCAAACTTGCATCCTGTCAAGGCATCCGAAAAATAGTTAGTCCAAATCGACGTACCTTGATCAGTATCGAGTGGATTGTCTGTTTCTTCATTCAGGATGGCCATGATCTTCTCCACCTGGGTCTCCATATCCCTCTTTTCCAGCTCTTCAGGAGTCATATTTCTTACCTTAGGTTCCCCGCAAGTGATGTAACGAGCTTATATAGCTTTTACCTCTTCCATGGGACCTGTGTGCCTTTCAGTTTTATTAAAAGAATACTCAATTACCTCATCGCTGATGTTGAAAGTGAGTACTCCCTTCCTTACGCTTATGTTGGCATCCACCGTTGCCAAGAAGGGTCATCCTAGAATAATTGGACAAGCAGGGTCCTCCGCCATATCAATAACTAAGAAATCATCAGGGAAAAAGAACTTACCTACTTGCATTGTCACATTGTACATCATGTCTGTTGGAATGACCACTGTGTTGTTGGCCATATAAAGCTTAGCATCCACAGGCTCTAGGGCACCTATCTTAATCTTGGACCATATTGTTAAAGACATTATACTCACACTAGCTCCAAGATCACATAAAGCATTAAATTTATATTGACCAAATCCAATGGTTTTTAGCAAACTTACCTGGATCTGGCATCTTCTCAAGTATGTCCATATGGCTGCACTCCTCTGTAATCTCAGCCATTGACCGCTTCTTGCTTAGAATCTCCTTGAGAAATTTGACCTAGGATGGCATTTCATTGAGAGCTTCTGTGAAAGGAATGGTGACATTGAGCTTCTGAAGCATCTTGATGAAGCGCTGAAATTTCTTCTCTGCTTGGTCCTTTGGAGATTTTGTTGGGAAGGGCAACTTCTTTTTCTGATTTGGAGCCAGAACAGATGTCGGAGGTGTTGCAGCTTTCTTGAGATCGATTTGATTCTCCTCGATATCGACCAGGTTCTTCTCGATATCGACTACCTTCCTCGATGTCGAGTTGATGTGCTCTGCAGATGAAGGATGGTCCACTCTGTCCTCAACGTCAAGTTGGCCCTCCTCGATATCGACCAAAGTCTGGTCCACATCGAGTTTCTACTCGTCGATTTGCTGTTCAGCTCCTTCGTCCTGCTGCCTTCCGACCTCTGGCTCGCGTAGTTGATGGACGCTTCTGAGTTTCACTGCAGCGATGTGTCCGGTCTTCCCCTTGGGATTTGGTTATGAAGATCTAGGGAGCGAACCTGACTGTTTGGGGACTCCTGCTGCTAGCTGGCCAATCTGTGTTTCCATTGATTTCCGCCATATATCAATCTCTCCAAGCCTAGAGTTGACACCTTGTATCTGAGTGTAGACTGAGTTGAAGGAATGCTTGGTGTCTGAATGGTTCCTCCACATTTCCCCTAGGATGGTCGGTAGATCATCCCTTTTCTGGTCCCTTTCTGGATGTCCTGGAGCTCTGTAGGGCGGGGGGTTCCTAGGGGCACCTTGGTTCCATTGTGGTTGTTGGAACCTTTGGTCCCCCATGTATCGATTAGGACCCCCTGCGTAAGCTACCTCTTCGTGGTATTCTGCCAGCCTGACTTGCTCTGTGTGTGGGCACTCAGTAGTGGTGTGCCGCTGTGATCCGCATTCGATGCAGGCCTGGTTGACAGAAAGATACTTGACTTGCTTGAGGAGCTTGCGGTTCTGATCTCTATAGTATTGCTCCTTGATATCTGGATCAATTTCTTTAGAGGGCTCATAGAGGGGCATGGATGGGGCTAGCCTAGCATAGACATTCTCATCATAATTGGTTTGAATCCCATACTTGTTGTTGTAATTAGTCAGCTTGTCGAGGGCAGCCCATGCGTCAGCTGGCGGCATTGTCAGATACTCATAATGAGTATATGTATTGATCCTATCCTTAGCAGCCAAGTCAAGAGAATTGAAGAAGATCTCTTGAGCTACGCAAGGTTGTTGTCCATGTGTTGGGCAAGATCGCAGCAGATCCTTATATCGTTCCCAGGCCTTTGTAAGCGGCTCCCCATGTTTCTGTTTGAAAGATGTGATCTTCTGGCAAAGGAGTGCTGTGTTGGCAGGAGGAAAGAACTTGTTGAGGAATTCCTACTTTACTTCAGCCCATGTCGTGAGGGATCGCGGTTTCAGCCCTTCAAGCCACTTCAATGCTGGACCTGATAGGGACCAACGAAAAGCCTTCATCAAGATGTACTCCAAGGTGGTACCTTCAGCAAGAGTACGACACATACCAGTAAAGTTGATAATATACTGAAGAGGACATTCATTAAATCTACCAAAGAAAGCATTATTTTTAATTTCAATAAGGAAAGGAGTGCGAATTTCATAGTTATTTTCAGGGATTAGAATGGCCGATTCAGGCACGATGAGAGTCGGGTGCATGTAATCCTCTGCAGTTGTAGGGTATTGGGCAAGCTCATCTTCCAATTGCCTCCTTCGCGCAACTTCATGTGTAATGCGTGCTCTCTCATCGGTGAGAGCAATATCTTTGGTGGCTAGTTCTCTCTGAAGCCTCTCAATCAGCTGTTCATGTGTCTCTGCGGCCGCCATGGCTCTTTTCAGTTTAGCTTGGATGTGTATAAGGCGCTCCGGTTCGTCTAAGGCGTCAAACTAAGGTGTTTGACCAGAACGGCGCATATACCTGCGAATAATTACAAGACTCCCTCCCTATGCAGTAATGGAAAGTCAGGATCGATCCACGAGGAAGCGCGTCAGCGGATTTCAGGTAGCTGTAAATCTCACAGACAGAAAAAGAAAACATAAAGACAGAAATAACAAAGCAAAGCAGAAAAAGAAAGCAAAGACAGAGACTGGTCGATATCGACAAAGAGCTACTCGATATCGACTAAAACTATGTCGATCAACAAAAACAAAGACCAAACACAGAAACTCGATCTCGACAAACCCTTACTCAATATCGACAAAGCACTACTCGATATCGACTAAAAACACCCCGAGATCGACAACACAGAAACTTAAAGATGAAAACTTTCGAACAAAGAACACAGATTTTCAATGAAATAAATTCAATAAACTAAAGACTTCCAAGGCCAGGGTATCAACACCACAACGATAACCATGCAAAATAACACATAAAGGCATAAAAGATCATGCTTTCCATCAAATAACTTTCGTTATTAACAAAATAGGAATATAGAGGCTTTCACATAAACCCTAATTGTTACTAACCCTTTTTACATAATTAACCCAAGTTGCATTAAGATCACTTTCGCTTCAATAAAACAAACATGGATCACCTTCAACTTTCGCAAAAGAATCATGCTCGCATGGATAGAAGACGAATTGCATAAAAAGATCGTACCATTACCGCATCACCTTACATGGCTACCGTCGGGCTCACCTCGACCCTAGAAGTGGGTGGACTACTCGCTCTTCGTCACAATAGCAGACATCTTTGATGAAAAAGAACTAACTTGCATTAATAAACTCAACCAAACTTACAACCTCTTCTCCTTCTCTCTCAATGTGACTAATTGTAACTGAAATTGAATGACTAAAACTCAGCCCCTAGGGCCTTATTTATAGGCTTCCAACCCTTGCTAATCAAGGTAAGAAAGTCTATCTATATCTATATCTAAATATCTACTTACTTAAAGATAAATAAATGGAATAAAATAAATAAATCCGTAAAGGAAAATATATCTAAAGTAGTAAAATATCTTCTTGTGTGGGTAAATCTTCTCTCCATAGATAGAACTTGATAGATGTGGATAGAATCGGATTCCTTTTGTCCCAAGCAAGCCTAAACCGTGTCGGAGAGCTCACAGCGTAACGCGGTCCAGGATAGCGCTCCTCGATATTGAGTAAAGTACTCGATATCGAGTAACTGTGGCATCGACTTCAGCTGGCTAGGCATCTCGAGTAGCTGGTTCTCGATCTGGCTCAGGCAGGTGTGTCTGGGTTACTCGACATCGACAACTTTCGTCGATATCGAGTAAAGTTGTGCTCGGTATGTCATGTCCTCGGCTTCTCGACTAGGTGTGGCTTCCTCGACTCCGGGCATGGTTTTCAGGTTTGTCGATGTCGAGTAAAGTACTCGATATCGAGTAAGTCTCTGGATTCGGGTTGGCTTCGTCTTCAGCTCCTCGATCAACTCCTACTCGACCAGGCACTGCTCGGCTTCTTTGGTCGATATCGATTAAAAGTACTCGATATCGAGTAACTCTTGGTTCCAGCTTGATTCGTCCTGGTTCTGTCGTTCTTTGACCTTGGACTTCTGTAGTTGACTTCCGAGCTTTTCGTCCTTTCTCAGAACTGCTATAAATTTCCTCGAATTCTGCGAATTTAAACAGAAACAGGTGTAGATTCCATAATTTGGCAAATAAACATAAACTACATAGATTCTGTAAAACATGGCGAATTATGCTCATAACAGTGTACACGAGAGAAGTCCAGAGTACGAATTCTACTCGACGTCGAGTAGTTTACTCGATGTCGAGTACATCCTGGCAGCAATCCGAGTCGAGCTCGAGTAGAAATCCGAGTGATGAAGTTACTTACAAGGAAAGGCACGTGAAGATCTATCAAGAGGAAGATATTTATCCACATTAGTTAATTCTCATATTTACCTAAGGGATTTTATTTATTTTATTTGAGTTATTTATCAAAGTTATATCTTAGGAAATAGATAGATAGATATAGATTGAGATAGGATGGTTCTTTCCTTTATTAGCGGGACTTGAACACTATAAATAAGGCTCTAGGGGCTGAGTTATAGGATCATCCAAGCCACAAGCAATTGTGTTTACCCATAGATAGCGAGTAGAGAAGAGTTTTTGGGAGCTTTGGCCGAGTAAGGTGGAGATTGTCGAGAGATGTACGTTTTGGCATTGTTCGGTTGTAAGCTTCTTTTTATATTAATGCAAGTAGTTCTCTTCATTAAATTATTTATTTGTGTTTTGATGATGAAGAGCGAGTAGTCACCCAACTTCTAGGGTCGGGGTGAGCCCGACGGTAGCCATGTAAGGTAATGCATCAAAGGTACAACTTTTATTGCGATTTCATCTTCTATCCCTAATTACATGATTCTTCTGCGACAGTCGAAGGTGATCCTTATTTTTGTTATTGAAGCGAAAGTGATCTTAATGCAAACTCTGATTAGTTATGTGAAAAGGGTTAGTAACAATTAGGGTTTATGCGAAAGCCTCTATTTTCCTATTTCTTAACGACGAATGTTATTTGATGAAAAGGGCATGATCTTTTATACCTTTAGCATTGTGCTTATATGGTTATCGTTGTGGCATTGAAACCCCGATTTTGGAAGCTTTTATATTATTAAATTTGAATCCCTAATTTCATGTTTTCTTCTATCTTTATTTTTACAGCAAAGGTATGATTCTTATTTGCACAGACTACTCGAGATCGACTACAGACTAGTCGACGTCGAGTACCACTAGTCGATACCGAGTACTTTTGTGCTCGACATTGCCTTGTTTCATCTTCTGTTGTGCAGATCTGCAGGTTTAGTCGACAGTGTAGTCGACATCGAGCACTTCACTCGATATCGAGTACTCATCTGGTCGATTATGAGAGCATCTTGGAACAAGAAAGGCGAGCGCTGACACGCTTCCTCGTGGATACGATTCTGAATACCCTACCACTACAACGGGAGGGTTTCTTCTATTTTATTTGCTTGGACGGGGAGGGGGGGGGGGTTGGTTTGCTTTCATATAATTTCATATTTGCACAGTTGATTTCCCTCCACAACAAATTTTGGCGCCGTTGCCGGGGAAGCAACCAATCGCGCCCTTTCTAGTTCCTTTTTACTCTTTTATTTTTCTTTTTGTTTTTATAGATGCATGCGAAGAACTGATCGCACACCTATCGATCCTATTCTCGAGCCCGAACGATTCTTCCATCTTCAGCAAAGGCTAATAAAGAGACACATGTCGACCACTAACAACGAGAATGAGGTTCAGCTCACACCGGCACAGGAGCTTGAGCAACTCTGTAGGGAGATAGAGGAGTTCACCACCAGATAGACGGAATACGCCCAATGAGAGGCGGAATATCTAAGGGATCAACAAAGGTGGGAAGCAAGGGTTGATCGCGAAGTCAATGCCAGATGATAGCTTGAAGAACAAATTCCGCATGTCCCTGCAAACGCAAAGGAGTATCTGCACCTTACTCTGGAATTTCCAGAATCACCAATCGTCCTCCCACGCGTTAACTTTGAAATTCGTCCTTCTTTTATTTATGAAATTAGGAGGAATCAGTTTAAGGAGAAACCTTCTGAATGTCCTTTAGAGCATGTTACAATTTTTCTAGATTTATGCGAAGCTATAGCAGATGATCCGAATCTAGAATATCTTAAACTAAAGGCTTTTCGATTGTCTCTTGCAAGAGTACCTTCACAATGGCTAGAAGGTTTGCCTCCACAATCAATTCGCACGTGGAACGAACTAAGGGACTTGTTTCTTAACAAGTTTTTTCCTCCAACCAAGACAGAGCAGCTCAGACAACAAATCATGGCTTTCAAACAAAAGTCAGGGGAACCAGTTGCTAAGGTTTGGGAACTCTATAAGAGACTGCTGAAACCATGTCCTATGCACTAACAACCACCCTATGTGATCCAAGAGATCATCTTCAACTGCCTGGATGCACCAACAAAGGAGCGGATCAACAACTACACTACTTACAAGTATCTCAAGTACACCCCACGGCGTGCTTGGGAAACCTTTGAGACCCTGACCATTTATGACAACACATATGGGACTTCTACGACCTCTGAAAGAAAGGTATGAAAGGCATGTCCCATCTATGCCACTATAAGAGCCACTTAAGGAAGTTGATCCGGACGTCAGGGACCAGTTCCACAATGATTAGGTATGTCGTCTCACTAAACAAGTTAAATTTCTAACCCATGATAAACCTTGTTTGGAGTGTAGGTCTGTGAGGCACAATACTACCGCGTGCCCACACGCCGACCAAGTACAGCCTGCAACAACCCACGAAGAGGCACGTTATGCGGGGGGGGGGGGGGCACTACTCTTGGCAACATCAACAACAAAATTGGAGCCATTATCAGCAGCTCTAGTACCAAAGAGACCACCCGCCCTACCCGCCCTACGACATCAACTCTAGGCTTGGGAAGATTGATATCTGGAGAAAAACTATGGAGACCCAAATGGGTCAAATGGCTTCATCAATCCCCAAACAATCAGGTACGCTCCCTGGATCTTCTGAACCAAATCCTAAGAATAAATCTATAGGACAAGTAGCTGTCATGAACTTAAGGAGTGTGCATCAGATGCAAACGCCCGAGAAAAACACGGCGGAAGAAGTTGTAGAGGAGTACTCGACGTCAAGCAAACCAGTCAATGTTGACGAGAATCTAGTTGACGTCGAGGACCCACTAGTCGACGTCGACCAGAACTCAACACCTGCCCAAAATTTAACTACCCCAATCGATGTCGACCAACCCCCTAGTCGATGTCGACCACACTCCAGCACCTCTAAAGAAGAAAACGATGTCATTCCCAACCAAAGGATGCCACGGGAGAGTGAAGATGGAAGTGATGCCCGCTGGGAGAGTGAAGATAGAATGTACTCCGAAGCAGATGGAAGTGTACACCCGAAAGACGATGCAGACTCATATGACTGAGCACCCCTCGAAGGCCGAGCATACACAGATGGGTGCATATGGCCAGTAGATCACGGCGCCAGACCATACCCTGACTGTTCAGCATATCCCGGCAGCGATGCAAATCCTGAATGCCCAGGATGTCTTGAATGGCTTCCATCTCCCGAGCGATGGGTCAGATGCGGGGTAGATTGCGAGAAAGATGAGCCCGTGCCACCGAAACCATCGCCAAAGCAAGCTTGGTCAAATGACACTCGATCAAATACTTCTGAGGTTTGGAAAAACATACTCCCCAAAGGATGCCACGGTACCTGCAAGACCAAATAATTGCACAGTTGGGATGCTTGGTTCACGATGTCACCTACTTGGTGCTCATGATCGCCAACGTCAACAACGTAGTGCCCCTACAAATAGATGCGCTTATTAATGATTAACGGTGATCTCAACCCATGTTATTGAAATAGTTGACATATACTACTCACCAGTGTGTATATATCAGGTGCGACAGGCTGGTATCGTGCGGGTGGGACAACAACTTGTCGGTTGATGAAAAAACGGTTGTGTGCTCTATACCAATGCATGTACTCATCATGCACATACGATGGGGAGAGGCCCTGGACAGGTTGCACCGTAGACTCCTCACGGTTGTTCCAGATACTGATATGCTCTGCAAACAACTGTGCCCAGTTCGTCGTATGCTTCCCTCGACGATCTATGACATGTAACTGCACATCATATGTTAGGAGGAAAATCGAGTATGAAATAAATATAAAATATAAATCTCAAATTAACTTCATGAGCCACGCAAATACAAATTACAAGACTTCCTCTCGTTGTAGTGGAAGGGAATCAGGAGAGTATCCACGAGAAAGCGTGTCAGCACTCGCCTTTACAATTCCAAATTACCCTCGATATCGACTACTCAGTCGAGTGAACTTGCAAAGCAGAACAACAGAACTGAAACAAAGCAATGCCGAGTAGAATACAGTACTCGACGTCGATCAGACTCCTCGACGTCGACTAGAACTGGTCGAGATCGAGTAATGCGGAACAAAAACCGTACCTTTGTGAACGAATAAAGACAGAATCGGTGAGATTGAATTCAATATTATAAAAGACTTCCCGAATCGGGGTTACAATGCCACAACGATAACCATATAAGAATCATGAAAAAGGTATAAAAGATCATGCCTTTTCATCAAATAACTGTCGTTATTAACAAATAGGAAGATAGAGGCTTTCGCATAAACCCTAATTATTACTAACCCTTTTCACATAATTAATCCAAGTTGTATTAAGATCACTTTTTCTTCAATAACACAAACAAGGATCACCTTCGGCTGTCGCAAAACAATCATGCTCGTAGGGATAGAATTGAAGACGAAATTGCATTAAAAGTCGTACCTTTATCGCATTACCTTACATGGCTATCGTCAGGCTCACCCCGACCCTAGAAGTTGGGTGACTTCTCTCTCTTCATCATCAAGACAAACATCAATAATTTAAGGGAAATAACTTGCATTAAATCAAATAAAAACTTACAACCGATCGAAGCCAAAACCGCTCTCGCAAACTTCCAACTCCTCTCGAAAATCTCTAACTATCGAATGTATTGTGGGTAAAATTGGATTGTTGGATGATTGGATCCTAAAACTCAGCCCCTAGGACCTTATTTATAGTATTCAATCATCGCTATCCAAGGAAAGAATACTCTATCTATATCTAAAATTGTCTATCTAAAGACTTTATGATAAAACTTTGATAAAAGAAATAAATCTCTAAGGGGAAATATCTAAAGTGGATAAATCTCTTCAACTCTTGATAGATATTCTCTTGACTTGATAGAATCTCACGTGACTTGGTATAGAAGTAAGCCTAATTGCTCGGACTCCACTCGATTTCGACGCGGATTGATTCTGGGAAGTACTCGACATCGAGTAATGTAGTCGACGTCGAGTAGGTTTCTTCTTCTCCTCGTGATGTGCTCGAGCTCGGCTAGGATCGTGGTGGTCGACGGGTACTCGAAATCGATTAATCTACTTGATGTCGAGTAGTTCTGTGCTCTCGAGTGGGATGTTGCTCGTCTCGTGCTCGACTTGATGAATTTCGAGCATGTTACTCAATATCGACCAGAGTAGTCGATATCGACTTGTGCTCGTCGAGTGCTCTTTCTTCTCTTCTGCTCGATGTGGCCTGGTTCACCTCCTACTTGATCTTAGACTTTCTGTAGTGGACCTCGAGCTTTCCCATGATTTTCCTTCCTTCTACGAATTGTTGTAAATTGCCTCGATTTCTGCGAAATTGAACAGAAACTAGTGTAGACTTCATAATTTGGAAAATAAGCATAAACTACACAGATTCTGTATAATTCTAATCCAAAGATATGAAATGCATGCAGAAATTGATATAAAAGTTAATGTAAAATATGGCAATTTAGGCTCACAACAAACACCCCATACTTAAGCTTGCTTATCGTCAAGCAATACTTTTAATGGTCATACAAGGGGAAGAAATTAAACTCTCAACATCATTGATTCATTCTTATATAACCCTGCAATCAATTATCATCCTCGAAAAGGTACTTGTGTCACAAATCCATGCATGTGAATAAAAGCAATTTCGCACACAAAAGGAGGGTTATCCAAAAAAAATTTAGACGTGACAAAGCATTAACAATCAAGAGGACTTTAATTTAAGCTCATGGTGAAGAAAAGATAAAAGATAAAGTGGTGGGCTATATTTGGGCAATGTGGTGCTTAATCCGGGGAGAATTCTTCAAACCTGCTTTCTTGCTTTGATGCACTTTCTCTTTCATAAGATTTTCCACATCACTTATCCTCTCATAATTCACTCTTTGCTTTTTTCACTTTTGATGCTTTTACCACTCTAATATCAGCACTGCCTTCTCGCGAGTCGCAAATATTGGTGTCATGAATGGCCCCGGATACTTACTGCTTTGGACTTCTCACCTTGGTGTCCCATCATGCGGAACTATTATCTCGACGCAGGCAGGGTCGATCTACCTTTATCTTCTGAGGTGACCTAATTTTCTTTCACTCGTTAAATTTTCCATATCTTTTCAATTTCCTGTCAAACTACAATAATAATAATAACAACACAAACACCATATAATAATATCCGTAATGTATAACTTCCATTCTCAACATAATCACTGGATAAGGAAATTTGGTAGAAAATGGGCAATTTTTAGATCATAAGGAGCAAAAATAATGTAAGGCCCACAATATGGCTTTTGTGATGCAAATAAGCATAGGTATGGTTAGGAATATAAGAATATGAGCATTGTATGGAAAATAAAAATTCCTCCATCCTCTTATTGTGCAACATGTCAAAAACAACTTTAAATTTTACCTCCTTTCATAGTTTTCAAGAGAATAATGCATTTCATTGTGACTTCCCTTTACTAGGAAATTTCATGCTATATCTCTAATGAATCCAATTTTGCATCGTCGAGTTCAATTAAAGGTTCCATGACACTTAATTCAAAATTTGGATGGGGGTGATAAAAATAAACTTTGGAAAATAACATAAAAGCATATAGATTTATAACAATTCCAAAGTAACCATGCATAAACAATTCAAAAAATATGCACAAATAATGTCAAATATGGTCAAATATGCATAAAGTAAGCCCTTCCCCCACCCCATATTTAAACATTACATTGTCCTCATTATATAAAAGCAAGGGTAAATAAAGAAACTCACTAGACAGTTGTGCAGAACGTCAGAATCGAGTGTTGAATAAGTTGCAGAAGTGGTCGATATCTGATGTTGGTCGATATCGACCAGGTGTTGGTTGATATCGACCTGCTCTGCAGTGCCGTCTTTTGCTTCTCCGATCTCCGTTTCGTGCAGTTTGCGTCTGCTCCTTAGTTTTACAGCAGCTACATGTATGTGCTGCCCCTTGGGATTTGGTTCTGTTTGCCCAGGGAGCTGTCCGGTCGGAAGTGGAATTTGTGTACCGAATTGACCCATCTGGGTCTCAATGTTCCTCTTCCAGATGTCCAGCTCTCCAAATCTTGTATTGATGTTCTGGTGCTGATTGTTGATGGCGTTGTTGGCTTGCTTGCTTTCTGCTTGATTCCAGCGCATCTCATCGAGGATCATCTATAGATCATCATTCCGCTGATCCCTTTCTGGATGTCCAAGAGCTCTGTATGACGGGGGGTTCCTAGGGGCACCTTGATTCCATTGTGGTTGGTGAAACCTTTGGTCCCCCATATAGCGATTAGGACCCCCTGCGTAAGCTACCTCCTCGTGGGTTTCTGCCATCCTGACTTGCTTTGTATGTGGGCACTCTAGAGTGGTGTGCCGCTGTGAGTCACATTTAATGCAGGGCTGGTTAGCAGAGAGATACTTGACTTGCTTGAGGAGCTTGTGATGTTGATCTCTGTAGTATTGCTCCTTGACATCTGGATCAATCTCCTTAGGAGGCTCATAGAGGGGTATGGATGGGGCTGGCCTTGTATAGGCATTCTGGTCATAGTTTGTTTGATCCCCATACTTATTGTCGAAGTTGGTGAGCTTTTCAAGGGTCTCCCATGCGTCAGCTGGTGGCATAGTCAGATACTCATATTGAGTATATTTGTTGATCCTATCCTTAGCGGCCAGATCAAGAAAATTGTAGAAGATCTCCTGAATGACATATGGTGGCCGCCCATGTGTAGGGCAGGATCGCAGTAGATCCTTGTATCATTCCCATGCTTTTGCTAGCGGCTCCCCAGGCTTCTGCTTGAAAGCTGTAATCTTCTAGCGGAGGAGCGCTGTCTTGTCAGGAGGAAAGAATTTATTAAGAAATGCATGCCTTACCTCAACCCATGTTGTGAGGGATCGTGGAGTCAGTCCTTCAAGCCACTTCAATGCTGGACCGGTAAGAGACCAACGAAAAGCTTTCATCTTGACATATTCCAGAGTAGTACCTTCAGCAAAAGTATGACACATATAAGAAATATTGGTAATATGTTCAAGAAGGCATTCATTAAACCTTCCGTAAAAGGCATTATTTTTAATCTCAATAAGGAAGGCAATGTGAATACCAAAATTATTTTCAGGGATTAGAATAGCCGATTCAGGCACCACGAGAGTCGGGTGCATGTAATCCATAGCAGTGGTAGGGAATTGGGCAAGCTCAGCCTCTGCCTGCCTCCTCAGTTCAGCTTCATGCTCAGTGCGTGCTCTCTCAGCGGCGAGAGTAGTATTTTTGGGTTCTATCTCTGCTTGAAGCCTCGCTATCAGTTGTGCTTGTGTTTCTGTGGCCACCATGTCTTTTTTCAATTTAGCGTGGACGTGTATAAGGCGTTCCGAGTCGTCTAAGGCGTCAAACTCAGGTTGTTGACCAGAACGGCGCATATACTGCAAAAATCAAAACTTAAAGAAAAACGTGAGATCTAACTACCTAAGGCGCGAATGATTGCTCCCTCGGAAACGACGCCAATTTGTTGTAAGGAGGAAATCGAGTTCAATAAATAATAATATAAATCAAACCGGATTATGCCCACGCAAATGATTACAAGACCTCCTCCTGATGTAGCAGTGGGAAGTCAGGATCGATCCTCGAGGAAGCGTGTCAGCGGATCTCAGGCACCGGAGAAATCTCACGTCGATTTTGACTCGGGGGGTTTACTCGATATCGACTTGTTGTAGTCGACATCGACCAAATCCAGTCGATTTTGGGCAGCTCCAGAAAGTCAGTTGATTTCAGCCAATTATCCTCGATATCGACCTAGGGCAAGTCGATATCGACTAGTTCTCCTCGAAATCGACCACACCTGCAGAGACACTAACGAGCAGAGATCTTTCTGGATCGAGAGTCAGAAGTCGATATCGACCAAGGAGTGGTCAATATCGAGTAGAATGCAGTAAAATAATTAAAGAACAAAGCTTTTCGGATTCGGAATGAACTATGTAAAAGAAAACTTCCAAGATTGGGGTTTGCAACAACGATAACCAAACATGCATAAGGTAAGATAAATAACGATAATTACGCAAATCACATAGAATGATCAAGCTTTCACCTTTTCCAACAATTAGACAACTCTTTCAAGAAACCCTAATTGTATCTACCGATTTTGTGTTTATAATCCAAGTTGTTAACATGGATCTCTATTAAATAGGTAATAAACATATAACAGGTAGTAGATGCTCAAAACATAATAAAAGTCGGATCTTTACCTCAAACACGCATGGCTATCGTCGGGCTCGCCCCGACCCTAGAAGTAGGTGGACTACTCGCTCTTCATCGCAATTGCAGACATCATTGACGGAAAAGAAACTTGCATTAATAAACTAAACAGAGCTTACAACCGATCGAAGCCAACTTGCTTTTGCTCTCTTGCCCCTACTCGGCCTCCACTCTCTCTCTCTCTCTCTTTACTTACTACCTCTTCTCCTTCTCTAGAATTGAATTAATAAAAACTAGCCCCATGGGCTTTATTTATAGGCTTCCAAACCTTGCTAATAAAGGAAGGAAATTCTATCTATATCTAAAGATATAAATCTACTAGGAAATAAATAAGTAAAACCAGATAAAACAAGATAAGTCCTAGGGTAATTAATTGTTCAACCCTTAGGATAGATAAAAAGATAAAAAAGATAAATATCTAAAATCTTCATGTGTTGGGAATCTTCTCTCGGAAATATCTCCATTGGATTCGGGATAGAACCTTAACAAGAACTCGGACAAGCTCGAAATCGGCCATTGTTGGTCCACTCGATATCGAGTAGCCTCACTCGATATCGACCTGGCTTTGCTTTGCTTCAGCTCAGCACTCGATTTTGGCTTCAGGGAGGAACATCGACTACACTCAACTCGATATCGACTATGTCAAGTCGATATCGACCTCCGTTTTCCTTGCTCAGCTTGCGTCGTCGATTTCCGGATATCTGCCCGATTTTGGTTGCTCGATATCGAGTTAGGAAACTCGATATCGAGGATAGTAGTCGATGTCAACTAGACTACTCGATCTCGAGTAAGTTGAAAACTCAGGATGACCTTTGTTTCGACCACATGCTCTTTTGCTCGACAAGGGTGGTCGACGTCGAGGAGTCCACTCGACGTCGAGTACTTCTGTAACCTTTCTCACCTGCAAGTCTCGTTAGATAGATAATATCCACAATAGCAAAACTCAAAACTAATGTTTCAAAACCAAAAACCAAAAGCAAAGATATCTAAAACAAATCCTAAAAACTGATTGTTTTTTACAAGCTCTAGACTTTAAAGTCGCTAGGCCGATTTCTTCCATTTAAGCTCAATGTGGCATTTGCAGCGCCCATGAAGTCTGGTCCTCGAATAAGACTCCATTCTTGTCCATTAACTGTAATAATCTGGAATGGATCTTGTGCACCGTGAAGGGTCCCATCTTCTTGTGATTGAATTTGTTAGGGAACCAATAATTCTTGGATTTGGAGGCATAGACCTTGTCTCATACTTTGTATTCCTTAGGCTTGTCATTAGAAACCCTGCATAATCGCACATACCAAGGTATCCCTCGGCTTACCTTCGCTGAATCTGTATTCGGGACCTCAGGATCTACTCAACATCGAGTAAAAGTACTCCACGTCGAGTACTGCTGTGCTTATGGTGGACTGCTCGACAGAGGAGGAGAGCTCAAGTGCGTTGAAGAGTGGTCGACGTCGAGTAGTCTACTCGATGTCAAGTACTGCTCTAGCTCGGGTGGGCTACTCGATGAAGGTGTGCTCGATGGAGGTTGCTGGCCTTGGTTGACGTCGACTAGAGTACTCGACGTCGAGTACTTCTGGTCAACATCGACCCCATACTTGAACGGTGGCAAAGATTCTGAATAAAAACTAGTCAACGTCGACTTAACTTGGTCGATGTCGAGTAGATTCTCTGTTTCCTCGTTTAGAATAGCCATGATTTCCTCCACCTCGGCTTTCATATCTCTCTTCTCCAGCTCTTCAGGGGTCATATTTCTTACCTTTGGCTCCCCGCAAGTGATATACCTGGCTGAGATTGACTTGACCTCCTCCATAGGACCTGTATGCCTTTCAGTTTTATTAAAAGAGTACTCAATTACCTCATCGCTGATGTTGAAAGTGAGCACTCCCTTCCTTACGCTTATGTTGGCATCCACCGTCTCTAAGAAGGGTCTTCCTAGAATGATTGGACAAGCAGGGTCCTCTGCCATATCAATAACTAGAAAATCAGCAGGGACAAAGAACATACCTACTTGTAATGACACATCGTCCATCATGCTTATTGGGATGACAACTGTGTTGTTTTCCATGTATAACTTCGCATCCACATGCTCTAAAGCACCTATCTTGACATTGGACCTGATTGATAGAGGCATAATACTTACACTCGCTCCTAAGTCACATAAAGCATTAAATTTATATTGACAAAATCCAATGGTTATAGCAAACTTACCTGGATCTGACATTTTCTTTGGAACGTCCATCTTGCTGCATTCCTCTGCGATCTCAGCCATTGATTGTTTCTTGCTTAGAATTTCTTTGGGGAACTTTACATATGATGGGATTTTATGAGGACCTTCTATAAAGGGAATGGTAACATTGAGCCTTTGAAGCATCTTCACGAACCGCTGAAACTTCTTTTTTGCAAGGTTCTTTAAAGATTTTGTTGGAAATGGCAGTGATGTCTTCTTCGGAGGTGCGGGAGTGTGGTAGACATTGTCAGAAGGGTAGTCGACATCGACTCACGGCTGGTCGACGTCGAGTACAGTAGTCGAATTCTGGACAGGTTCTGGATTCCGCTCGACATCGACCACAGGGTCCTCGACATTGACCAGATTCTGGTCGACGTCGAGTAGACTAGTCGATGTCGAGGTCTTTTCTACCTCTTTCTACTCCGTGTTTTACTCGGGCGTTTGCATCTGACGCCCACTCCTAAGATTCATAGCAGCTACCTATCTTGTAGATTTATTCTTAAGATTAGGTTCATGGGATCTAAGGAGCATACCTGATTTTTTGGGGATTGATGAAGCTAATTGACCCATTTGGGTCTCCATAGATTTTTGCCAGATGTCTATCTCCTCAAGCCTAGAGTTTATATCATGCAGGTGAGTGTGGATGGAATTGATCGATTGCTTGCTGTCTGAGTGATTCCTCCGCATCTACTCAAGTATAACCTGCATGTTATCTTTCTTACCTTCCCTGTCAGGGTGACCAGGGGCTCTGTAGGGCGGGGGTCTCTTCGGTACTGGGACTGGAGATAGTGGCTCCAGTTTTATTGCTGATGTTACCCTGAGTAGTTTCCCCCCGCATAACACGGCTCTTCGTGGGTTTCAGCTACTAATATTTGGTCGGCATGTGGGCACACAATGGTGTTGTGCCTCACAGACCCACATTCCAAACAAGGCTTATCTTTATAAAGGAAATTAACTTGTTTGGTAAGACGACGTCCTGATCGTTATGGAACTGGTCCCTGACGTCCGGATCAATCTCCTTAGGTGGCACATATAAAGGCATAGATGGGGCAGGCCTTTCGTACCTTTCGTCTAAGACCACAGAAGTCACATAAGTGTTGTCATAGTTTGCCAACGTCTCAAAGGCTTCCCAAGCACGCCGTGGGGTGTACTCGAGATACCTATAAGCAGTGTAATTGTTGATCCGCTTCTTGGTTGGTGCATCCAGGCAGTTGAAGATGATCTTCTGGATCACGTAGGGTTGATGTCCATTCGTAGGACAGGATTCCAGAAGCCTTTTGTAGCGCTCCCAGATCTGTGCAAATGTCTCCCCTGGCTTTTGTCTGAAAGTCGTGATCTGTTGTCTGAGCGCAACTGTTTTGGCAGGAGGAAAGAACTTGTTAAGAAACAAGTCTTGCAGTTCATTCCATGTGCGAATAGATCGTGCAGGAAATCTCTCGAGCCATTGTGAAGCTACTCTTGCAAGGGACACACCAAACGCCTTTACTTTAAAATATTCTAGATTAAAATTATCTGCAATAGCTTCACATAAATCTAGAAACGTTGTAACATGCTCTAAAGGGCATTCATTCGGTTTTTCCCTAAACTGATTCCTCCTAATTTCAGTAATAAAAGCAGGAAGAATTTCAAAATTAACGAGGGGAAGAACGATCGGTGATTCTTGAACATTCAGAGTAGAATTTGCTGGGACATGTTGAATCTTCTCTTCAAGTTCCCTTCTAGCATTGACTTCGCGATCCACCCTTGTTTTCCACCTTTGCTGATTCTATTGATATTCCACCTCTTATCGGGCGTACTTTGCTTCTCTGGTGGTGAATTCCTCAATCCGTAAGTGGAGTTGCTCAAGCTCCTGTGCTGGTGGGAGCTGGGCCTCGTTCTAGTTGTAAGTTGTCGACATTAGTCTCCTCTTTAGCCTTTGCTGAAGGTGGAAAAAGCGTTCTGGTTCGATTGGGTCGATAGGTGTGCGATCAGTTCTTTGCATGCACCTGAAAGGCAAAAACAAAAAGAAAAAGAGAGTAAAAAGGAACTAAAAAGGGTGCGATTGATTGCCTCCCCGGCAACGATACCAAAATTTATTAGGAGGAAAATCGAGTATGAAATAAATATAAAATATAAATCTCAAATCAACTCCCTGAACCACGCAAATAAAAATTACAAGACTTCCTCCCGTTGTAATGGAAGGAAATCAGGATCGTATCCACGAGGAAGCGTGTCAGTGCTCGCCTTTCCAATTCCAAATTGCCCTCGAAATCGACCAACAGAGTCCTCGACGTCGAGTAAAGTACTCGATATCGACTACTCAGTCGAGTGATCTTGCAAAGCTTAACAATAGAACCAAAACAAAGCAATGTCGAGTAGAATACAGTACTCGACGTCGACCAGACTCCTCGACATCGACTAGAACTGGTCGAGATCGAGTAATGCAGAACAAAAACCGTACCTTTGTGAACGAATAAAGATAGAATCGGTGGGACTGAATTTAATGTTATAAAAGACTTCTAGAATCGGGGTTACAATGCCACAAGGATAACCACATAAGAATCATGCAAAAGGTATAAAAGATTATGCCTTTTCATCAAATAATTGTCGTTATTAACAAATAGGAAGATAGAGGCTTTCGCATAAACCCTATTTGTTACTAACCCTTTTCACATAATTAATCCAAGTTGTATTAAGATCACTTTCTCTTCAATAACACAAACAAGGATCACCTTCGGCTGTCACAAAAGAATCATGCTCGTAGGGATAGAAGACGAAATTGCATTAAAAGCCGTACCTTTATCGCATTATCTTACATGGCTATCGTCGGGCTCAACCCGACCCTAGAAGTTGGGTAACTACTCGCTCTTCATCATCAAGACAAAAATCAATAATTTAAGGAAAATAACTTACATTAAATCAAATAAAAACTTACAACCGATTGAAGCCAAAACCGCTCTCGCAAACTTCCAACTCCTCACGGCCTAAGCTCTCTCGAAACGCTCTAACTATCGAATGTATTGTGTGTAAAATTGGATTGTTGGATGATTGGATCCTAAAACTCAGCCCCTAGGCCCTTATTTATAGTATTCAATCATCGCTATCCAAGGAAAGAATACTCTATCTATATCTAAAATTATCTATCTAAAGACTTTATGATAAAACTTTGATAAAAGAAATAAATCTCTAAGGGTGAATATCTGAAGTGGATAAATCTCTTCAACTCTTGATAGATCTTCTCTTGACTTGATAGAATCTCTCATGACTTGGTTTAGATGTAAGCCCAATGGCTCGGACTCCACTCGATTTCGACTCGGATTGATTCTGGGAAGTACTCGACATTGAGTAATGTAGTCGACGTCGAGTAGGTTTCTTCTTCTCCTCGTGATGTGCTCGAGCTCGGCTAGGATCGTGGTGGTCGACGGGTACTCGGCATCAAGTAGTTATGTGGTCTCGAGTGGGTTGTTGCTCATCTCGTGCTCGACTTGGTGAATTTCAACCATAGTACTCGATATCGACCAGAGTAGTCGATATCGACTAGTCCTCGTCGAGTGCTCTTTTTTCTCTTCTGCTCGATGTGGCCTGGTTCAGCTCCTGCTTTAGCTTAGACTTTCTGTAGTGGACCTCAAGCTTTTCCATGATTTTCCTTCCTTCTCCGAATTATTGTAAATTGCCTCGATTTCTGCGACATTAAACAGAAACTAGTGTAGACTTCATAATTTGACAAATAAGATAATCTACATAGATTCTGTATAATTCTAATCCAATGATATGAAATGCATGCAGAAATTGATATAAAAGTTAATGTAAAATATGGAAATTTAGGCTCACAACAAACACCCCATACTTAAGTTTGCTTGTCCTCAAGCAATACTTTTAATGGTCATACAAGGAAAGAAATTAAACTCTCAACATCATTGAATCATTCCTATATAACCCTGCAATCAATTATCATCCTCAAAAAGGTACTTGTGCCACAAATCCATGCATGTGAATAAAAGCAATTTCGCACACAAAAGAAGGGTTATGCAAAAATATTTCACACGTGACAAAGCATTAATAATCAAGAGGACTTTAATTTAAGATCATGGTGACGAAAAGTTAAAAGGCTAAGTGGTGGGCTATATTTGGGCATTTTCCTGCAAAACTTCAATAATAATAATAACAACACAAACACCATATAATAATCTCTATAATGTATAACTTCCATTCTCAACATAATCCCCGGATAAGGAAATAAGGTAGAAAATGGGCAATTTTTAGATCATGTGAAGCAAAAATAATGTAAGGCTCATAATATGGCTTTTGTGATGCAATTATATGTATGGCTAGGAATATAAAAATATGAGCATTATATAGAAAATATAAAGTCATCCATCCTCTTATTATGCAACATGTCAAAAGCAACTTCAAAGTTTATCTCCTTTCATGGTTTTCAAGAAATAATGCATTTCATTGTGACTTCCCTTTACTATGCAATTTCATGCTATATCTCTAATGAATCCAATTTTTCATCATCGTGTTCAATTAAACCTTCCATGACACTTAATTCAAAATTTTGATGGGGTTATAAAAATAAACTTTGGAAAATAACATGTAAGCATATAGATTTATAACAATTCCAAAGTAACCATGCATAAACAATTCACAAAATATGCACAAATAATGTCAAATATGGTCAAATATGCATAAAGTAAGCCCTTCCCCCACCACTTACTTAAACATTACAGTGTCTTCACTGTATCAAAACGAGGGTAAAGAAAGAAACTTACTAGACAGTTGTGCAGAACGTCGGAATCGAGTGCTGAATAAGCTGCAGAAGTGGTCAATATCGAGGATAGTAGTCGATGTCGACTAGAATACTCGATCTCGAGTAAGTTGAAACCTCGGGATGGCCTTTATCTCGACCACATGCTCTTCTGCAACCTTTCTCACCTGCAAATCTCGTTAGATAGATAATATCCACAATAGCAAAACTCAAAACTAATGTTTCAAAACCAAAAACCAAAAGCAAAGATACCTAAAACAAATACTAAAAACTTATTGTTTTGTTACAAGCTCTAGACTTTAAAGTCTCTAGGCCGACTTCTTCCGTTTAAGCTCAAGGTGGCATTTGCAGCGCCTATGTAGACACTTATCATTCGGATGAGTTGGATCTCCACAGACAGAGCAAGGTCTAGGCTACTGAGGTTGATTCATTTCCGCAACCATCTTGTTCACTAGCTCAGTAAGCCTATCTAAGGGCATGTTTGGCATTCACATTTTTTTAATCTAGCTCAAGATTATAATCTAGTTTAAGATTATAATCTAGATGAAAATTGCAATCTAGCTTAAGATTATAATCTAGCTTAAGATTGGACATCTTGTTTGACATGAAAATTGATTATTCATGCTAATGTTTTGAGATTAAATGGTAAAATTACCAAAATGAGTATTAATAAATGAAAGACAAAAATGAGTCTATTTTATTTGATGCATGAGTTTACAACCGGTCATATTTGGCTTGGGCTATAAACTTCTTTTAAAAAGGAAAAAAAATACATGAATTTAATTGGTGGATGAATTTGGGATTTATTAAAATCTTATAAATTAATAATGAGTAATTTAATTTTCTTACATAAAGATACTTTAATAAATTGTGGATTTCAAATTAAGGATGAATATTGTTTTGAATATATTGAGATGAGTTTGACAACTTTTACGACATTTTATAAATTGTGTATTTTAAATTAAGGATGAATATTATTTTGAACATATTGAGATGAGCATGACAAGTTTTAGGACATCTTTAAATTAAATAAAAAATTTGAGTTGCATTACGTAATTTAAGTGGGTAAATTTTTAATAGTTCGAGTAACAACGGGCTAATTTTATAATTTCTCAAAAATCATAATCTAAGCTAATCCTAAAAGAGCCCGTATAAAAACTAAAAAGGGCCTCCTCTTTTCACCCATAGCCGCTCTTCTCTGTTCACACATATCCAAATCTGCTTCTCCTTCAATTCAGCACGAGACTCCTTCCATGGCTCCTCATTTCTTCCACGTACCTATCTCGTCCATGGCTCCTCTTTTCTTCCACGTACCCATCTCGTCCTCCTTGCTCATTCTCTCTCTCTCTCTCTCTCTCTCTCTCTCTCTCTCTCTCTCTCTCTCTCTCTCTCCCCTCCCCCTTCCGCCCTCCTCTATGGCTCTGCCCACACGGGCATCAGCGATGGAGCCAGATCTAGAGGGGACGCCACTGGATACGTAAATCTTGCCTCGTCCACCATGGCTTGCAAAGAACTTGAAGAGAGGAGAGGGACAATTTTGTCCTTTATAAGTTCAAACGCTCTTCCATTTCATCTAATGTTTTCAATGGGGAGCTGCAGATAAACCGCTTACAGAGCGTCTGCGGGAGATGAAGAGATGGCGTTTTTAAAATGTTGTTGTATTGCCAAACATGAAAATGCGGAGCGTTTTCATAACGCTATACAAAACGCTTTGATCATCCTCGGGTATACCATGTTTTGGACAATTACCCTCATAAAGATATAACACTAGATCATCCTCGGGTATACCATGTTGTGGGAAATTACCCTTAAGCTTTTTGAACCGCTCAACATACTCAAAGACTCTCCGTAGGTGATTGCTCAATACTAGATAGCTCCTTCTTGAGTTTGTTGAGGGGAGTAGAAGGAGAATACTTTTGAAGAAAAGCTTTCATCAATTCAAACCAAGTAGTAAGGCTCTCAGGGGTAGGTAATAAAGCCAATCGATTGCCGAATCTTTCAAGGTAAAGGGGAACACTCTCAACATCAATTGGTAATCGGTAAGGCTTTGGGGTCTAAGTCTGCCACTCACACTCACAAAGGTTGCAAGGTTTTTGTTTGGTTCCTCCCCAAGCAATCCATGAAAGTAGGGTAAAATAGTAGACCAATTCGACTTATACTCAATTTTTGAACCCTTAGGGAGATTAGGAAGTCTAATTGCAAGTGGTTGAGCACTCAAATTAGGTTCCTTTAGGTTTCTCAGGGTCCTTCTTGACGGATTAACAACTTTGTCTCCCTTCTCCTTATGTGTGTCAAATTCAAGCCTCCTTTTCAACCTAAAATATCGTTCAATCTCGGGATCAAAAGACAAAAGTATTGAATCAGAAGATCGAGTTTGAAGCATACAAGGACACAAAAGACTCAAAGAAAAAGAAAAATAAAAAGGAATCAATGATAAAAAAAATAAGGAAAAGCAAACTCCTTTCTTCCCCGACAACGGCGCCAAGAATTTGGTGCAGGGCGAACGGCGTTGGCAATTTCGCCCTTTCCCAAATAGTAATAATATTCTAACTCAAAGCTCAAAACCAATAGTTTAGTAAATCAATGACTTGATAAATCAAACAACTACTAGTATAGCGATGAATTCTGGAGTCAAACCCACAGAGAAGAACGGTTGTTATGCAATGTTTCTAACAATGATTCTTATGACAAAAGCAATGATTTGTAGCAAATTGATAACAAAGTGAAGTAAAAAGAAATACGATTGCAAAGTATTGATAATAAGATAGATGAGATATTTAACCTGTAATTCTATGACAATGGTTGAGATTCATGGTCCTAGGACTAATTCATTAATTATTTATAAGCATATGTCGAGTTGACTAATGTTGAAGGATCCGCAGGGATACAATCATCTTATTCAATATCACTAAAGAATAACATTAAACACTCAAGTTCTTAGACCAACTGGCACATCGATTCAATGCAATTAAGACACAATTGGAACAACCCTAATCGGCCCTAGTCAACAACTAACGACATAGATCAATCGAAATAAGAATCTTCGGATCCAAATCGCAATTGATGATCTCGGCGTAACGGCGGGCGCCGCCCTATGATGCGAACGACTTTCTTCTTTGCTTCGATGTTGTGCTTCCTTGCTCCTTTGTAGCTCCCTTCTAAATTTCAATATGCTCCAAAACATGTCTCCTAAGCTCTTCCAAGATCTCATCCAAGGTCGGAATGTAAAAGTGCAGAATAAACACTAAAAGACGTAGATTCCGAACTCGAATACTTCACAAGCAAGATATCAAACTAGACTAAGACACATGCAAAACTCCAACTAAATGCAATAAGAAGTACCTATAATACATATATGAAATATGCATTATCATTATTATTATTTTTAAATTCTTGGGCAACCGTTTTGACTATTTCCCTAATAACTTTCAGATATTGACCATTTCGATAATAAGTTTTCGATTTTTCTCTATTTGGAAAACAAATGCCCAGAAAAAGATACGATAAAAATTCGACAAATTTAGACTTATAATATAAAATGATTCGAAGATTCTTTATCAAGGTTTTTATTTATTACATTTGAGACTATAAAATTATACACTTACTTATCGGCAAAGCAAGGACGATTTACGAGTTCAGACCAGGAAAAGGTTCATGCTTCTAATTCGATGAGCTTTGCCTCTTAGGGAAAGCTACAGGAACAATATTATACTCCATCCGTTCATTAATAAGTGTCGTTTGACTTTTTGACACGTTTTTTAAGGAGCTAAAAACTTTATAAAATATTAACTTTTTATTAATTTTTTAAAATAATTTTAAACTTATAACTAATATGTATAAAATTATAAAAAAAATCAACTCCTTAAACAACGTGCCAAAAAATCAAACATTCCTTATTTCTGAACGGATGTAGTATTTAATAAACGGGGCAATAATACTCTAACTGATTTGATCCATCAAATAATCTTCACTGCAAACTTCTAAGCCAAGGTACAGACAAAGAAAGACAAAACACAAAGAAAAAAGATGAAACTACCAAGATGGGCCAAATTTCCTAGAGGCGTTTACAAACTGAACATAACGGACCCCTCGTTCCATTCCTCTTCTTTGCTGACGACATTATGATTTTTGCTAGATCAAATTCGGAAGCATGCCTTTCGGTTAAAAATATTCTAGATGACTATTGTCAGATCTCATGACAAAAAAGTGAATTACCAAAAATCTGTTTTCCAAGCTACAAAAGGGATCACTAATGACCAAAAACAAAGAATTCAATCTGAGCTATAAATTTCTAACCAAACGTTTCTTGAAACATATCTTGGTTGCCCTATCAATAATGGTAGAGTTAACAAGAATTCTTTCAAAGATGTCCTCGGGAAAACAAAGAATCAATTAACAAAGTGGAGGGTCAATGTACTTACTCAGCAAGGAAGAGCGACTTTAGTAAAGACAAATCTAGCTGCAAAACCCTCTTATATAATGCATAACTTTATGCTCCCAACAACCATTTATAAAGAACTAGATCAAATAAATAGATGCTTCTTTTGGAACAAAGACTCCAAATATAAACCACTCATTAGATGGGACAAAGTATGCAGACCAAAGAATGAAGGGGGCTAGGACTCCAAAAAGCGAAAGACGTGAACAAAGCACTTCAAATGAAACTGCTATGGAAAATTCTTGCAGAACCACAAAATGAATGGGTTAAAATTGTGAAAGGAAATTACCTAAAAGACATCGAAATATGGGATTATGTTAAGAAGAAAAACACGTCATGGCAATGGGCAAAACTGGTGGAATTAAAAGACGAGTTCTGCGAAGGATTGATTTGGCAAATTGGAAATGGGAAAACCATAAAATTTTGGAAGGGTAAATGGATAAACTCATATATTGATCTTCTAGAATTACGTCTTCATGACCAAATAAAACAACAGGAGACAATTGAACTATACATAAACCCAGACAAGACATGGAATAGAGATAAACTAAGAGAAAACCTCCCTCATAATGTGGTGGACCAAATTTGTCAGATCTTTATCCTTACAAATGAAATTGAAGATAGACTGTATTGGAAATCTAGTAAGAACGATTGGTTTTCCACGACCAGTGCCCTTGATCACATCACACGAGCAAGAAGAGCAAACACGGATAAATTAGAGTGGATTTGTAAAATTGACTGCCCGCCAAAAATAAAAAACTTCCTTTGGAAAAATCTATTAAATGGCATACCCACGAAAATTAGACTGCGAAACAAAGGTGTTCATGTTCCTCTGGAGTGCCCGCTCTGCTAACACTTTCATGAAGACGAGACTCACATATTTTCCGAATGTCATGTTACGTTGACTTTGATGGGTAAAAAGGATAAGCAAATCGAACGAAAAGTGCTAACCACTAATAAAGTCGACAAAGCATACAAAGATATAATTATGGAAATTTTTACCAAGCTAACGCCCGAACAAAGTTCGATTCTGGCATTCTCACTGTGGGGAATATGGTCCTTTAGAAACAAAATTTTATTTGATAACAATGACACGAGGAGTATCGATGATTGGATCAAAACTGTTGAAGTACAAATGCGAATAAGCTGGAAAAAAAAAAGCACAATCCGAGTAAATTGATAACGATATGGAAACCAAGAAACCAAACACTCTCCAAAAAGAGGTAAGAAGAAAAAAGATCGTCAAATGGGAAAAACCTAAAAATGGGTTCGTCAAACTCAATTTTGATGGTGTTAAAGTTGCCTCGGGTCTTGCCGCGTCAGGATTCGTTATACGGGACTGCGATGGTACTGTTCTGGCCTACGGGGTTCAAGCCCATGACTCGGCTTCTATATTACAAGCCGAATGTTTCGGCCTCCATGCGGGGCTTCGGGAAGCTGTTAGGATGGGTTGCTCGTGTCTGAAGGTGGAGGGAGACTCTCTTGTGACTATCAATGGTATCAAAGGCACTTGGAAGGTCCTGTGGGAAGTTGAGATGCTCATTTCGGATGCCCTCGGACTATGTCGAGCGTTTTCCAAGGTCACCTTCAAGCACATTTACAGGGAAGGTAATCGTGTTGCTGACAAGTTAGCGCATATCGGACTCTCGACGACACTGAGTGTTGCGTTTCCCCTGACAGATATTGAAAGTCTCGTCCGTCGGGACGCTCTTGGGCATTGGTCCAACCGTGGTTGACCAGGCCCAAATCTTTGCCTTGTATCAAAAAAAAAAAAAGATGCCTTTGCAAAAATATCTAGTGCTTGCAATATTAATTGGAGTAATAATTAGGATAATGCTGGTCGGATTATTGATATGCTTCAGTGTATGATTCCGCTAGAAACAGTCCTACAAACATAGGTTGCAGTCGTATCTACTAGACTAAAGCTAGCAATCACGAATAACATTAGAAAGCATATAGTTGAAGAATAAAGGTGTAACGGCAGCCCGCAATAGAAGTTCGTCAACACATTGTGAGATAATTCGAACCATCGAAGAAATACATATGCTCAAAAGGAAGTTCGATCCAGCTCCATCAGCTTCAAACACTGCTACAGAGAATGAAATTCTACTACTGATTTCATTACAAAAATATATAATACAGTGATTTGTAATATGAATACTCTCTCAGTCCGATGAATTGAGATCTTTATAACATGATTCTCATGATGATCAAAGCTGAGCTTTGCCTAGTGAAAGATAGCCTAAAAGCGTACTATAACCAACAAAAATAAAAATATTGCACACAACAAGCTCTACATATGAGCAAATTAATTAAGTAGCAAAGAAACGATGTTAATTGCATATCATACAAAGTATGTTTTCATGCAGGCCGATTCATCAAATTGAAATTAGATCGACTGATCACATCACCTATCAAACTTAACTAAACCTTGCTTTCCCATTTTTGTGCAATCATATTGAGAGCTCTAGTGGATGAGCCATCCTCACTCACCGCAACCGAAGCTCTGCATCCTTGAGCTCCTCCATCCGACGCCGAACTCTCTTCCCTTCCTCTCCTTCCATTAACTCAACGACCACTCTCGCAATCTCGTCACCTCGGAAAACTCCATCCTCACCGGGCAAGAGCCTAAGCCCAACTCTCAGGTCCTCGGCCAGCATACCAGCATTCATCCTTTGCTCTGCATAGAGCGGCCATGTCATCAACGGTACCCCATGGACCACGCTCTCGAGCACCGAGTTCCAGCCACAATGGGTCAATAACCCGCCGGTTGAACCATGGCTCAAGACCTCGATCTGCGGGACCCACACTGGCACAACGAGACCCCTGCTAGCGGTCTGCTCCAAGAACCCTTCTAGCAGGGTCCTCAGCGGGTCGCTATGACCGTCCACACTGAAAAAGGTTGCATTGGAGACGGAGTCATTAGGCATTCTAATCACCCGCAGGAACCGTTGCTTGCTCCTCTCCAGCCCAATTGCAAGCTCTTCCTGCTGCTCACGCCCTAGGGTCCCACCGCTCCCAAAATTGACAAATAAAACCGAGCCACGTGGCTGCTTGTCCAACCACTTCAAGCACTCAGGCCTATCATATAGCTTATCGGCCGAACCGGTCTGCACGAGCAGCCCGATAGAATAAATCGGGGGCTTGCTTGGATCGGTTTGCGAAAGAGCACTGATTGCTCCGTCTTCAAGAGCGTCAAAGGAATTGACCAAAACACTCTCGGTCAGGCCGTACCTCCTGGAGTGGTGGAGGAGCCATTTGTAGGCATCGTCCTTCCGGTCCTGAACCGGATCCGCCAAATCACTGTCGTGAACCGGAATGCATCCGGGAAACCGAACCGGTTCGGACAAATTGGCGTACTCTGACGAAATCGTCCGGTCGAGTGTCTCGAGGTGGAGGATGAGGGAGAGCGTCATGGCGGTGGAAGGGAAGAAGATGTACGAGGGGAGGCCGAATTTGGGGGCGACGTCGAAGGCGTCGGTGCCGAAGAGGTCAACGACGAGGGCGGCGACTCGGGGTAGGTGGGCGAGGAGGTCGCGGAGGGAGGGGAGGGAGCGGCAGGGCCGGTCCTACTGTTATATAGGCCCGGGGCAAACAAAAATTTTGGGCCCTAATAATTTAAAATTGAATTAATTATAAAAAAATAAAATAAAAGCTACATTCTAGCAAACAAAAATATATTTCAATCACTAAAAATCCATTTATTTCCTACAATAGAATACTAACTTTCATCCATTAACACAAATATGTCATTTACGAGTCACACATGTTTTTTCAAGAAAATTGAAACTACTTAATATATAAAATATCAATTTTTTTATAAATAAAACACAATAACAAGGATCGATAAAATAAGCAAGTACATAAACACGACAACAACAAAACTAATTGACAATAATAATACTACATGCCCAAAGACGTTATAATTTATACTATGTAGTTAATAAAAGAAATGGTAAGAAAATAAAATTTTAAAATGAAATGGGTTTAATTTTGGAATAATTTTTAAATAATTTTATTAAATGTTATAAATTATATTAACGCAACTCAACCCAAGCATCTTGTTTCTATACATTTTTTCAAATGACTTGTGAGTTGCTCTTGATTATGTGTTTATACATTCTTGTTGCTCGTTATTATACCACCACTAATTATGGGTCTATTCTGTTTTTTTCTAAAACAAGGGAAGAAGAAGTTACGGGCCAAAACAAATTTGAGCTTATTCTCTAAAAGAGGAATGGATTTTAGGGATATTTGGGCCTAAAAATGATAGTTTAAATGTAATATATAAACCCAGATTTTTTTTATTATTGGGCCCCAAATTTTTTCGGGCCCTGCGCCATCGCCCAGCCTTCCCTTGCCTCTGGGCCGGGCCTGGGGAGCGGGCTATGGTGAGGGAGATGAGGGTCTCGACCTTAGAGGTGGAGGGGGCGTCAGAGAGGCTGACGGGAGAAAGGAAGACGGCGTGAATGCCGGCGGGGAGGGAGGAGAGGAAGGAGCGGTGGGAGGAGGAAGGAGGGCCGTGGGAGGGGATGGCGAAGGTGAAGGAGAAGCGCGGGAGGAGGCGCTTGGCGAATTCGAGGAGAGGGATGAGGTGGCCCATGCCGGGGGAGGACAGGAGTACTATTTGGGTTGGCTGCTGCGTGGTGGCGGAGGCGGCGTCCATGGCGCCAGGTTGCGGTGAACGTTGGGAAGAAGACGGTGGATGTAATGTGTTGCGGCTTTTTGAAAAGACACAAGTCCAGAGTGTGGGGATCTTTGTACACTATTAACTCTAGAAGGGTACCACCTGACAAATTTATTTGTATAAAACAATATCAATTTTTTTTTTGTACACTATTAACTCTACAAGGGTACCACCTGACCAAATTATTTGTATAAAACAATATCAATTTTTTTCAAAAAATTATATTTCCTCTTGTATACATTTATATTCATATATTTATAAAATTTGATCATAAAAAAATCATTAAAAATTTAAATATAATAAAAGTATGAGTCATTTTAGAAAATGAGTTTCTATTTTAATTTATAGAACATAATTTTTATGATAAAGATTTATAAAAATATAAATATGAGTGCATATAAGGTAAATACTAGTATAGTTCTTCCATCATTGTATAATTTTTTTTATATAAATCATTATAACACGAAAAATTAATATTATAAAATTAAATAAAATATTAATAAAAATTAACATAAGATTAGAAATGTATAATTTAATTGTTGAAAAAAGTACACTTAATATTGCGATAACACCTCATAAAAATGGTTTCCATTTAAAGAAGTATATAGATATAGGTATTTTAAAATAATCTTAATTGAAAGAAAAAAATTACTATCATATATTGTAATATTAATAAAAATATTTAACTAAAGAGATAATTTTATTAAAATCACTTAGCCCATTTCCATCGGTGAACTCAAAGTTTCATATTGTGTCCATGTGGGGAAAAAAAAATGGATGAACCCACCAACTACGACTTATTTACAAATACCCAAAAAAATGGTCTTCATGGAATCATGGTCTAATTCGAAATCTCTTGCATTAGAGGGTTATTTATAGGGAAAAGGGGATAAACAACTTATTTTTTAATGGGTAAGACGTGAAATATAGGTATAAATATGTTTGATTTTTTTTTATAAAAAAAAATACATATGCAAAATGGGTAGATAAAAATAATTTTTTTTTTAATTTTATCATAAAAAAATTACACAACACTGCTACGTGGCGTGCCCGGGAAACAACGTGTTTCTCTTATTAAGGGATGAAACGACCAACCATTCTGAAACGGTTCAATCTGAAAGGACTTGTGGGTAGTATGTACTCAGAGGTCCCTGGTTCGAACCTCGGATGACTGCTCTTTATTTACTAAATCAAGGGATGAAACGACCTCGTTTTGCCTTCAGAATTTCGCCATGGCCCACAAATACCCCTTGCGAGCCTAGGCTCTTGTAGGCGAGCCTTTTATCCGGATTCATTCGACTTTTCCCTTTTCCTTTTTTTTATTGCTGACGTGGATTATTTGGTGAGCCTTTGACGAATAATCATGCTCTTAGATGAATGCATGTGAGAATATATAATATGTGACATTCTCATATTTTTAATTTAATAAATGATATAAAAAAGTATAAATAGGTATAGATTAGATATTAATTCAATATTTTAAATTAGACCCGTTGGTTAGAAAATATAGAATATATTAAAGAAAAAGTTTTAATTAATGTGATGATGCCACCCTATCAAAAATATTTTTTATTTAATATATATATTAAAAATAATTTTAATTCAATGTCTTGAATTGAACCACTTGTTAGAAAACGGAGTATTTAATGAATAAAAAAATGACCAAAAATATATATGTGTAAGAAGGCGAAACGTGGTTGTAAGATTATAGGTTTAATATATACTCTCCCCGTTAATTAAAACTTGTCCTTTTGAAAAGTAAATCTTGTTTAGAAAAACTTGTCATTTTAAGTATTTTGTCATCTACTTTACGGATTGTCCTTGTAATGATTAGATATTTGCTAGTTGTCGTTTTTCAGAAAGTGAAAAAGTAAAGTACTACCTCCGTTCGGCAAAACATCTTGTTTACTACTCACGCACGCTTATTTAGAATGATAAAAACTATACTCCGTATAAAATATTCAATTTTTGAAAAAAAATTAACAAGTTTGTACTTATTAATAATAACTACGAAATTGTTAAAAAAACAAAAAAAAAACTAGATATTTTATACTACCTCCGTTCGGCAAAACATGTTGTTTACTATTTACGCACGCTTCTTTAGAATGATAAAAACTACATAAAATATTCATTTCTTTTAGATTTTTAAAACAAGTTTGTACTTATTAATAATAACTGTGAAATTGTTAAAAAAAATTAATAAAAAAAATAGATATTTTATATAGTTTTTACCTCCTAAAAGGCGTGCGTGAATAGTAAAGTGACATGTTTTGCCGAACGGAGGTAGTATAGTTTTTATCTCTTAAAAAAACATGCGTGAATAGTAAAGTGACATGTTTTGCCGAACGGAGGTAGTAATAATTAGGGGTATACGTATATTTTTGTTTGTTTTTTATAACGCCACTTCCTTGATGAAAATCGGAATTAGTTTCAAAGGCTTTGATGCACAGTTTGTGTCAAAGGTCTTGAAGCTACCACTGTGTTGATGAAACACAAAACTTGTACTTTATTATATTATGTCCGAATATTATTATATGTTATTATATGCTTCCAGATATTATTTTATATACTAACATTTCAGGAAGCTTTTCAAAAACTATCTCCTTCCATAAGATTGAAATCGAGAGAATTCAAATTGGAAGATCATGGCGTCCGTGTTTCCAAATATAGAAGATCATGGAGATTTCTTCCCAAGCCAAAATCAGTTCTAGCCGTTGGAGAAGATTCCTTCCTCAAGTGGCGCCGATGATCTTCACTATATAAAGGAGATGAAGAAGAGAGAGATGACTGATGTACATTCACGAATATCATTGCACAATCAGCCCTCAAGTTTACGATCTCTCTTCAGCATGTGCTCTCTCCTAGTCCTTAAGAGTCTGTTATTTCATTTCAAAGCATTTGAGAGTTACACAGTGAGCTTATAGGATATATTTCGTGATAGTGTTATACTCGAGAGTTTGTAACTCAGGAAGTGGACACTAGGCGATTGATTCACTAAGTGTAAGAGGATTGTACTAGATAGCATAGAGAGGTAGGGCTCTTCTAGATTGGTCTAGGACTCCAAGGGAACGTGAGTTGACTAGCTTGTAATTGTATAGGAGAGAGGCTTCTCGGTGAGCTATTAGGATCCTAAGTCTTGTGAATCAATAAAAGCCGATTGAATCCTAGGGTTGTGGAAGAACCCTAGGCGGGGACGTAGGCCAAGTTCGTGCCGAACCTCGTAAACAATTCATCGAGTCCTTTATTTACTGCTTTACCTTATTTCCGCACTTGGTTCGAATTGTTTAACTTTGTGATTCAGGTTTTCAGAGAAAAGACTAAGTCTAATCTCAAAGGGTTTTGCACGAGCTTCAAAAGTCTTGAGACTATCTGCGAAAAACCGGCATACTCTATTCAACCCCCCTTCTAGAGTATCTTTACATTACTTTGTTTTACATTATCGAACCTTCAATTGGTATCAGAGCTTTACTCACTGCTTTTGATCTAACAATCTTGTGAGTTTTCGATCATGTCCGGTGAAGCAAGCGGAGGATTTGCACAAGGAAGGTCTACAAATAGACCACCACTCTTTGTTGGAAACAAATTTGTCCACTGGTGATCATTGATGAAGATGTTCATTATAGATCAAGATCTGGAACATTATAGAGAATGGTCCGAAGATTCCAGAGAAAGACGGACCAAATGGAACCAAAATTGCAAAGAAGGAGTCTGAATACATCCAAGCAGATCTTGAACTCGTCTCCAAAAACTACAGGGCTATCAACTTACTTTACTGTGGTCTTAGCACTGATGAGTTTAACCGTATTTCATCTTGTAGGTCAGCTAAAGAGATTTGGGACAAGCGGGTCGTCACCTATGAGGGAACCAGCCAAGTGAAAGACACCAAGATCAGTATCTTCCTTCGAAAGTATGAGCTTTTCAAAATGAAATCTGATGAGTCTATCAAAGCCATGTTCACACGATTCAGGGAAATCACCAACAACCTTGACTCTCTCGGCAAAAGCTTTACGAACGTTGAGAAAGTACGGAAGATATTGAGGTGCCTCCCAAAAGAAAAGTGGGGTCCTAAAGTAACAGCCATAGAGGAAGCCCAAGACCTCACCACTCTGCCCCTTGATGACTTGCTTGGGAAACTGATTACGCATGAGATGATCCTTAATGAAGATGATGGAGAACTTCCAGCAAGCACTAAGAACTTGGCGCTCAAGTCTAAAAAGGATGAGTCCAAAGATGGATCTGATTCCGAAGATGAGAATGACGATGAGGATGACCCTTTTGCTCTTATCACAAGAGGCCTTGCTCGAATCCTCAAAATGAAGAAACAATTCTACAACAAAGATGGATCAGAGTCTTCAAAATTTCGAGGTAAGTCTCAATACAAAAAATATGAGAAGAAGACTAAACCCTTGTCTTGTTTTGAATGTGGTGAAACAGATTATCTTGTAAAAGACTGTCCTCAAAAGATGAAGAGCCAGTCCAAGAAGGGTGATAAATGGAAAAAGAAAGCCATGGTGGCAACTTGAAGTGATTCTGACTCTGACTCCGATGATGAGAAGACCAATGTCTGCCTTATGGCCTTAGGAGATGGCGAGCTATTCCTTCTTTATGTCCGCAGATTCTCTTTCTTTATCTTCATTCGCCCCTACTCGTCTTTGCCCTGTCATTTACAATGCCAGTGATAAAAAAAAAGGAAGTCGGCTCATCTTTTATTCTAATGTGCCAATTCCTCAATGAAGATGAGTGGAAGGTCACTCTGCTGACCGACTAAAAGGCCCCTCAAGAGGTTCCCCTCTCCACATATATCTCTTTTTGAATGAGCCTTAACTGAGTTGGTCTTGACACAAAAAAATGTTGTCGATAGAGTGCATGCCGAGCCGGGAAAAAGCAGGCCGTAGAAAGAGCCTCAAATTCGAGCCTTGCCCTGTTAGCAAGAAAAGAAGGCTATTGATTGAATCAGGAAGAAGATAACCTCGAGCGGATTTTTTATAACTAATATCTGTCTTTTGATGCGATCAAATGAATGGTAAATTCCCAAACATAAATGGAGTAAGAGAAGAGGGGCGGGTGTCCTGGTGCTCCGCTTGATGGGTAAGTCGGTCAACCTTCCGGCCTTCAAGAGAAGGCTTATATCTCTATAAGAGAAGCTTGAGGTAACTGTAAGAGAACTTATGGCAAGTCCAGAAGAGGTATTATTGGAATTTCTTTCTAATATGATTGCCAATGAAGAGAAACTTATTGCCCAGACTAACACTCTTATTAAGAAAACTATGGACTAGGGAAGAACTATTGAGGATCTGTCTATGAGGGTCAAAAGTCTTGAAGCTTCTTATTTAGGTCTTGACATTAAAGTCAAGACTCTTGACTCAGAGAAATCTGAACTCAAGCAAGATCTCTTCTCTCTAAGAAGTGAACATCATGACTTAGAGAACGAGAAGATCTCCCTGAATAATAAGATTCAAGACCAACAGACAGCCCTCATAAGTTTTACCAAATCCAAAGGCACTCTTGATAGGATGTTGGGTGAGCAACAAAGTTCTCTAAACAAAAGTGGTATTGGTTACAATCCGAGGTTTTTAAAGAAGCAACACATCACCACTTTTGTGAAGGCAAAAGGAAGCAGAACCTCTCCTATATGTCACCACTGTGCTAGAAAGGGACATGTAAAAGAGACCTGTCCCTATAGAAGAAAGGATCCATATATCATTCGCAATACATTTCCTGTTCATTTGAGGAAAGAACGGATAACACAAGTTTGGGTCCCCAAAGGCACTATTTTACCAAATATGGTTTACCCCAATAATGGATCCAAATTTGCTTATTGGTCTAGCCACAAAGGTTGATGTTTGTTTTGCAAGAGATCACCAAGGTGAAGGAGCAAAAATGGATTATTAATAGTGGATGCTCAAGGCATATGAGTGGGAAGAGTTCTCTCTTTCATAATCTAAAGAAGCAATCCACTGGAACAATCACTCTTGGTGACAAAGGAAAGTGCGACATCATTGGTATTGGTAGTATTGGGAGTGATTCCAACCATAGTATTAAAAATGTCTATCTTGTTAATGGTTTGAAGTATAATTTGCTTATTTGGTCTCAACTATGTGATAGTGGTAATGATGTTGGATTTAACAAGAAAAGATGTTTAGTGCGCAGAGAAGATACAGGTGAAATAGTTCTAACTGCCTATCGCTATAACGACATATACGCTGTGAATGCTGATCAAGTGGCATAAGGAAGCTTAACCTGTCTAAAGGCTTTGACGGATGATCCAAAGCTCTGGCACAGGAGACTCGGTCATGTGAGTCCACATACACTACATAAGCTTGTGTCCAAAGGGAATGTAAGAGGGCTACCTAAGATGAACTTCAAAGGTATTGATATATGCAAAACATGCACACGAGGTAAACAAACACGTAGCTCTTTCAAACCCAAAAAGGTTGTAAGTACTTCTAGACTCCTTGAACTTTTACATATGGATTTATGTGGTCTTATGCGTGTCAAATCTGCCAATGGTAAAAAGTACATGCTTGTTGTCATATTTGATTAATGCAATGACGGTTCTTTGAGTGAAAGTGTTGCAGATTTAGATCTTAACATCCATATAGAGAAAGAGGATGGTGATGATGCTGCTATCAAGAACACAGAGAAGAGGAACATGCCGGAACAGATTATCGACACTGAAGAATTGGCCCAAGGTGTTGAAGATCCGTCCAAAGCCCTTGGTGTCCAATCCAATAGTGTTGAAACGTCAGAAACTGCTGTAACTGAACCTAACAGGACCACGGAGTCAGATGTACTACAAATCAATCCTGTTGGTGTGACGAAACAAGGAGCTGAGACTAGCAAAAGAAAATTTAAATACTCCTCATCACACTCATTAAAGGATATCATTTCTGACCCTACATCTAGTGTTCAAACTCGTTCTAAACTTAAAGATCTTTGTGCTTTTCACGCGTTTGTTTCTCTTATAGAACCAAAGAAGGTAGATGAGGCCCTTCAAGAGCCAGACTGAATCATTGCTATGCAAAGTGAGCTTAACGAATTTGAAAGAAGCAAAGTCTGGACCTTGAAGCCTAGGCCAAAGCATCAATCAGTCATTGACACACGATGGGTGTTTCGAAACAAGCTAGATGAGAATGGTAAAATCGTGAGGAACAAAGCAAGGCTTGTTTCTCAAGGCTACAATCAAGAGGAAGGTATTGACTACGAGGAGACCTTTGCTCCCGTAGCCAGGCTTGAAGCCATTCAAATTTTACTAGCATTTGCATCTTTTATGAGCAAAAAGTTATATCAAATGGATGTCAAGTGTGCTTTTCTTAATGGTTTCTTAGAGGAAGAAGTTTATGTGGCTCAACCCCCAGGTTTTGAAAGTTCGGAATTTCCCAATCATGTTTATAAACTAGACAAAGCGCTTTATGGTTTGAAACAAGCCCCAGGAGCTTGGTATGAGCGCTTGTCAAAATATCTTTTAGAAAACGATTTTAAAAGGGAGTTGATCGACAAGACTCTTTTTATCAAGACCAAAGGAAAGGACATCTTGGTTATTCAAATATATGTTGATGATATATTGTTTGGTGCTACTAACACATCTTTGTGCAAGGAATTTTCTAACATTATGTGCAAGGAATTTGAGATGAGCTTGATGGGTGAACTCAACTTCTTTTTGGGATTACAAGTTCATCAATCTAAGAAAGGGATCTTTGTCAACCAAAGCAAGTACACTAGGGATCTCTTGAAGAAATTCAAGATGGATAAATCCAAAGCAGCCAAGACACCCATGAGCTCAACATTATCTCTAGATCAAGACAAGACTGGAAAGAGTGTTAATCAAAAGGAGTACCGATGGATGATTGGATCTTTACTATATCTTACAGCTAGTAGACCTGACATCATGTTTAGTGTTTGCATGTGTGCTAGGTTTCAAGCTGATCCTAAAGCAAAAAGATTTTACATTAATCGGGTATTTTGATACAGATTTTGCAGGCTACAAGGTGGATAGGAAGAGCACATCAGGATGTTGCCAATTCTTAGGAGCATCCTTGATTAGTTGGCATTCAAAGAAACAAAACTCAGTTGCTCTATCCACTACCGAAGCCGAATACATAGCAGCTGGAGCTTGTTTCTCCCAAATCCTTTGGATAGATCAACAAATGAGAGATCTTGGAATCAACCTCTGAGGTATTCCCATTAAGTGTGACAATACAAGTTCCATATCAATCACGAAGAATCTTGTTCAGCATTCAAGGACCAAACATATTGATGTAAGACATCATTTCATTAGAGACCATGTCGAAAAAGGTAACGTGTCCATATCCTTTATTTCAACTGATTATCAATGGGCTCATATTTTTACTAAGCCTTTGGCAGAGGACAGGTTCACCTTCATTAGACGTGAGATCGGAATGCTTAACAAGGATGCCCTTTCGTAGGGGAGGCTTTCCCTTTACGAAAGATAAATTCTACTCGGTGTCAAGATCCTTGAACCTCATTTCAAAGGTTGTGAACTGAACAGAAGATCACATATAACGGATCAGATATTTGGTTGATATCTTATTAAATATTTGATCAAATATTGTTTTAATGGATTTTAACCTTCTTTATATGTTACCTATTTTATTTTCCGAAAAAACTTTTTATCTGAGTACATTTTATTTTTGGAAATTATTTTAATATCAGATAAATCTTTTCTTGCATGTAAGATTTGAAAGTATCTTTTTGAATTTTGAAATTGTTTTGGTAAGTCTGATTTTGGTGACTGTTTTCACGCTCCTCCCTTTGTTGAAAGACAAAAAGGGGGAGATGGTTTGATGGTTTAGACTTTGAAACTACTTTTAACAAGGGTCTTGGAAGACCTTGTTTTGTTTTACTTTGTTGGATATTTCTCGATTGACTTTGAAAACTTATAATCCAACATTTGTCTAACCCATGCAGGCACTTATTCCGTTTTTGCTTATATTATATATGTTTGACTAAGTTACAGGGATGCACATGTTTTTTCTTTCATCAAGGGGGAGATTGATAACTCCACTTCCTTGATGAAAATCGGAATTAGTTTCAAAGGCTTTGATGCACAGTTTGTGTCAAAGGTCTTGAAGCTACAACTGTGTTGATGAAACACAAAACCTGTACTTTATTATATTATGTCCGAATATTATTATATGTTATTATATGATTCCAGATATTATTTTATATACTAACATTTCAGGAAGCTTTTCGAAAAATATCTCCTTCCATAAGATTGAAATCGAGAGAATTCAAATTGGAAGATCATGGCGTCCGTGTTTCCAAATATAGAAGATCATGGAGATTTCTTCCCAAGCCACAATCAGTTCTAGCTGTTGGAGAAGATTCCTTCCTCAAGCGGCGCCGATGATCTTCACTATATAAAGGAGATGAAGAAGAGCGAGAGGACTGACATACATTCACGAATATCATTGCACAATCAGCCCTCAAGTTTACGATCTCTCTTCAGTGTGTGCTCTCTGCTAGTCTTTAAGAGTCTGTTATTTCATTTCAAAGCATTTGAGAGTTACACAGTGAGCTTATAGGATATATTTCGTGATAGTGTTATACTCGAGAGTTTGTAACTCAGGAAGTGGACACTAGGGGATTGATTCACTAAGTGTAAGAGGATTGTACTAGATAGCATAGAGAGGTGGGGCTCTTCTAGATTGGTCTAGGACTCAAAGGGAACGTGAGTTGACTAGATTGCAATTGTATAGGAGAGAGGCTTCTCGGTGAGCTATTAGGATCCCAAGTCTTGTGAATCAATAAAAGCCGGTTAAATCCTAGGGTTGTGGAAGAACCCTAGGCGGGGACGTAGGCCAAGGTCGTGCCGAACCTCGTAAACAATTCATCGAGTCCTTTATTTACTGCTTTACCTTATTTCCGCACTTGGTTCGAATTGTTTAACTTTGTGATTCAGGTTTTCAGAGAAAAGACTAAGTCTAATCTCAAAGGGTTTTGCACGAGCTTCAAAAGTCTTGAGACTATCTTCGAAAAACCGGCATACTCTATTCAACCCCCCTTCTAGAGCATCTTTCCATTACTTTGTTTTACATTATCGAACCTTCAGTTTTTTTTAATAAGTGTGTAGATTTATAAAATGACTAGTTTTAATTAACGGAGAGTATCACATAATTAAAAAGTAAAATAAAAAAATTATTAAAAATACCTGTGCAAAACGATACGTGACAGTAATGGAATGGGTTTATTTTTGAGAAAATTTGATAATTTGTACATGTTTACACATTTAATTAAGTAATTAGTCCATTTCAATGTTTTATTGGTCGTGCTGAACTCTGTTGAAAGTTAATTAGCCCCCTTTGTACCCATTCCAGTTTCCCTTTCACTATCTCCCTCCGTCCCTCCGTCAGATCCGAAGCTTCCCATGGCGATTCTCGATCCCTTTTTGTCTCAACCTCTGATGGCCTCCTTTCGGACCGTTTCATGGCGTATTGCTCGCCCTCGCCCTCTCCGTTCTGGCCTGAGACGCAAAAACTGCCTCCAACGGCTTTAATCATGCCCTAGTTGTTTTGTGTCTGCTTGTTGATTGATATTATTCTTGTAAGTATTTTCTCCATCAATCGTTTGATGATTTGTGGTTTATTCAACCAAATGATTGTCGAATTCGGAATTTTCTGTAAAGGCTCGGATTTTTAAATCCAAATTTTCGGAAAAAGAAATTAAAAAAGAAATTAATTGAATTTAATTCGAATATTTCAAGAAAAACCCGGCCTAAATTTAATAAATCGAATTTAAAATTTCTAAAGCGAATTCCGGCCCAATTTTTATCTTTAAAGATCGAATCCGCCTTTTTCTCGGGATTTGAAAATTCCTATTTTTGGTGATATCCTATTCAAATTTTAATATCTGATCGTTTGAGAGAGCGAGATTTAAAAGACCAATCATCGGAAATTCAAATTCCCGACTCGAGACCAAAATTTTGTCATATTCTCTCATCCTTATCCAATCCAACTCGTACCCTCTGTTTTGGCTAAAATTTTATCTATGCTTTTCCCCTCCCTTCTTGACTCCCCTTGTTTTGAGAAACAAACAACCCAACAACTCTTACCCATCTTATTGTTGCCGAAGACTGTCCTGGAATTGGACTCCCATTTCACTTACCACTCCCATTTCACTTTCATAGGAAGACCATGACCACATCTTCCTTTCCCATTTTCCCTGCCAAGGAGCCTTAAGCTTCAAACCCTCCACCACCACACCTCACCACCCCTCCGTCACCACCATCTCCCCACCAGTCTTCCCCGCCGCCACCACCACAGCCTCCACCTCCACTTTCTCGCCCTGTTTTGCCAAGAAGTAACACCAAGCTCCCACGCCACCTCTTCCTGTTTCACTCTTCTTCCTCGAGGTACCATCAACAGCACCCACCTCCTTCCTTGGAGCCACGAGCAGTAGCAGTAGTCTGAGGAGTCTGGAGGCCGAGCGCGAGCGCAACCTTCGATCCTCCTTCTCCTCTTTCGAATTAAAAAGGTAAAGACCCGATTTCTTGCTCCTTCCTCTCCCTTTCGCCTCCAAACGCACAAAAGGTCCCTCCTTTAACCCCCCCCCCCCCCCCCCCCCACATCTCTTCCAGGCCTCATCGTTCGAAAAATCGCACTCGACGCAGCTGAACGCGCCTCGTCGGAGCTCCGAGCATTCCGGCGACGAAGACCCCCCTCGGTGAGCTTCTTCCCTCTTCTTCTTCATTCTTCTTCTGTCTGTGCGTGTGTCGGGTGGTCGGAGCTCCTGCACCGCCGCCTCCGGCCGAGACCATTCCCCTCCTTGCTCTTCCTTCCGAGCCATGGAGCTCTGCTCCCTCTCCGGTTTCCTTCGGCAGAAATGGGGAAGAAGAAGAGGGGTTGTGGGACCCTTATCTTTTGTGCCACATCACCGCCACCTAGGCTGGGCCCCACCCATTGTTTTAAATAAAGCCTTCGGTTTCAGAATGTGGAATGAAATGTCATGGCTCTTTGGGCCTAAAATTTCCGGGCCTTGTCTCTCGGATCCGGGTAGTAAATCTGGGCATTCTTTCACTTGGGTTCCATTTCTGGGTTAGAGCTCTTCAGCAGGGGATTCGGGTTGGGCTTCTGGGTTTCTTCAGATTTGGTATCCGGGTTGGGCCTTTTCATTTGGGTTATGTGTTGTTGTTTCTTGTTATTGGTTGACTATTTGCAATTTGTTATAAGGTCTTGCTATATACACCGCAAATGATGATTAAGGATTTGCACGTCCTTATTAACGTGCATGCACGTCCTTATTAACGTGAAAGTATGGAAATGTGCACGTCGTTAGCAAACTAGGGTTTGCACGTCCTTAACAACGTGAAAATATTGCACGTCATTAAGGACGTGCATGCATATCGTTAGCAAAGTGCATGCACTTCGTTAACAAAGTGCATGCACTTCGTTAACGATGTGAAAAAGTGCACTTCGTTAAGGACGTGCATATAGGTTTTTTTTTTTAAAAATACGGGCGTGCACGTAGGCACGCTTTAGGGTCTATCCACCTTGCACGTTAATTACGACATGCATGCACGTCGTTAAGGATGTGCATGCACGTCGTTAAGGACGTGCGGATTTGCGGTGTATATATCCGAAACGTTGTTATATTATTATTATCGTTATAATTGTTAAATTGCTACTATTATTATTAGCATTATATTATTATAATTTGATGATTATAATTCCTGAAAAGTAGTATATAGTATAAAAGTATTTTGAGAATAATATTTTTGGGATAAATATTGTGTAATGATTTAAATATGTGATTTTTGGATGTTTGGAAATGAACTATTAATAAAAATGGTTGATGTTTATGTTTATGAGAAATGATTTAAAAAGGGGTTTTCAAGTTTTTGTAAATATCTTTTAAGGGTTTGTGTTTGGAAAACCAAAATGCCGGAATTATTTCTATAATATGATTTGAGAAATTATTTTAAAAAATAGTTGACCTGACTTGAGATTTAAGAGTTTGGAAAACTTTGGAAAATGAGTTTTAGAATATGATTTTAATATTCAATATTAAAGAAGGGATTTGACGGAACTTGAACTATTTGATCTTGAGCTTGAAGTTATGTTAAAAGTGTCATTTCAAATGTCGGGATTTGTCTTGGCTTGATGATGTTGGTTTTGAGAACGAAATTGGAAGAATGATTTTGGTTGATGTTGATCATATCAGAAAGGTTTTGGAAAACGGTTTTACTATCGGTTGGTTTTGGGTATGATGGGGAAAAATGAGATAAGACGGAATGATCAGAAATTAAATGAGATATGGGAAGTTATGTGTGATAGTTAGGGGCGCCTTGTGTGATTTAGATAGACTTATGCATATCTGTATATTTGTTAGGTGAATGTTGCTTGTTGGACTTCGCTTGCGTTATCTTTTGTTGTTCGGCATTTCAGGTAAGTTCCCTAGGGGGCTTACTCAGGTTGGACATTCATGCCTGTTATTGCATTTTATGTTAGGTTTTGCATATGCATAAAAGCATGAACATGTAGTATGTTTAGGTTGCGTTAATTGAATGAGCATCTGCTTACTTTATGCGTTTGAAAAGAGAATGGACGTTATCTATGAAGTCCTAGAGTCTTTGCTAGGGTCATGGGGTAGCCCAGTCCCATCGGGTTTGCCCTGAGTCAATCGAGTCGATATGAGCATGATATGATAGCCCAGCACCATCGGGCAATCGATGAGATGATATGATGATGTCGTGGTTTGTGCACCACCAAGAGGAAGGCCAATCTTTGCTATGGTCATGGGGTAGGTCAGTCTCTGCACTAACGGGAAGGGGTGCAGAGGTAGGAGAGGGACATGTCAGTTGGCATTCTGTGGGCACCTTTAATTGTCTTTCCGTATATATATATATGAACTAGGAGCATGCTAGTGTGTTTAACTTTCGTACTGCATTAGAGCATCTTTATTAGGTATAGCACATACTATGTGGCCTCAGCGAGGATTGCCGGTCCCGCATGTGTTGCTCGATCTAACTCCTTTCCCCGTTCTTCTTTTAAAGGAATTTTCTGCAGATTTTGACTGCTTGGTGTCTATATGACGGGGTTCCCTTTTGGCGATTAATGGACTGAAAGACTGACTTCTAAACTTAAACTTGGGTAATTTGGATACTCGTATTTACCATGTTTTTGGTTTTGACCCGGCTTCACCGTGGTAAGCTTACCTTCTTTTCGTTTTCGCAGTTACTCTTAAATGAACTTCCACGACTTAGTCTATAGGACAGGCTAAGGGTACACAACGGCCTTACGATGTTTTTAGGGTTTGAAATCCTCCTTTATTATTGACCTTAAATTGAATTTAAAGCCTTGACCTGTACCTAGATTGCAAGATCCGAACAAGGGGTTTCATCCCTTGAAACGTAACCCGGAAATCATAATTCCGGGCCGTTACATTTTCACGGTCAATCTATGCCATGATCGACAATAGTACCATTTCTTTGCGATTTCAAATGTTCAGATATCAGATCTTCTTTCTAGTTGGTGCATTAGTTCTTCGATTGCGAGAGGAAAGCGATAGATTACCTTTCTATTTGATTATTCACGTTTTAAATGGTTGATCAATCATATCATTTCGTTTGTGATTTCGAAATCAGTAATCTGGCTTTGAAGATATTGAGTTGAATTTGATGAATGGTTATGAATAAATGGTTTAATTTGGGGTTCAAGATTGAATCTTCATGAGGAATATAAAGCTACCTTTACTTTCTTGTAATTTTGTGTTGACCTATGTTTCTTCCTTGAGATTATAGAACTTACAACTTTGATTGGCAATGACCTATCTGTTACTGGTTGCTCATGTAACCATTTAAAATAGCACTGTGTAGAACTTTTGAAGGTCCTTGACAGACTTACATTCCACACAGTAGAATTGTCAAATTGCTTAACATTGTTGTTTGCTGAGCCTTATTCTTGCAAAATAAAGGTTTGCTTCAGCAATTCTTACTTTAAAATGGAATGAACCGGTGCTTGTGGAAGTTATTGGACATTATTTAGAGGCTTTAGGCCCTTTTTTTGAAGGTTTTCCCGTATGCAGTTGAAAGTGTCATCGACAAACTGTTCGAGCTGATGACTTCTTTACCTTATGTTGTGAAGGTTAGTAAACCATTATCTCCTAGAAGATATTGTATGTAACAATAATTGCAATTTAATATACCTTTCATGGCAGGATCCTTCTACAAATAGAGCATGATATGCAAGGTTACATATTTGCTCTTCATTTATTCGGATAGCAAAATCTGCAGATAAAAGTCTTCTTTCTCATATGAAGGTAACAATGCTCAATGTGCCCATGATTTATCTATTTTGGTATTGGGACTTATTCAAGAAGAACACTCTTAGTTTATTCATATACTTGTGATTTGTGAAGATTTTGTGATTGCCTAGTGCATATGTCTCACCTCAGGTTAGCTGGATTTTTTGAAGTTTAACAAGGTGAATTTTTTTTAATGACAATTACTTTCAAAATGAGATTCCAAGAATATAAACTGTTGTGATTTCTTTTTACTTTTTGATTTTTACATTAGACTGACCAAGATAGAGGTTTAGGAGTTATATCTCATAGCCGAAAGTCTAGGGTTGAGTTCATCTTGTAGATCATGCATCCACGTTGCTTATTTTAAGTGTATGTTTATTTTCTGGTCAGAATGTCGAGTGTATTTCTGGCAACATGAAAATCATCTAATGAGTTAAGTATATGGTTTAAGTAGTAAAGGAATTTTACTCTTTCCATTGACTTCAATTTGCTAGAACCATACTGAGTCAGACTTTGCACTCTGGTTTTAAGAAAACTCATTTTAGATTCCGGTCCAAGAAGGTTTCATACCCTTAAAAGTTATAGCATCAAATTTCACTGTTTTTTCTTAATTATGATTAAACAATGGTCGATTCCATTTTACTTAAATTAAAAAGTCCATGGCGATTGTAGTATGTTGATTTTGTTTCTTCCATTCTTCGGCTCAACTTTCCTATCGTTTTTTCGTTAATGAATAGTGAGTCTATTGATGTATTATCTAATGCTATGCAGATATGGTGTATCTCGATTTACTCCATATAAGTGACAATGTATCGGAATCGCTATCTCCATCCTTTTTGTCCTTGTTGTAAGTTGAGACAATGATTTCATCTGCCGGTGAACGTTTAAATGAATTTGCAATTGTGATGAAAAGTTTGATCATTTGCTCTCTTTGAATTTTGGTGTTTCTTTTTTTTTTTGTCTGTGAAGTGCATAAAGATTAACAAAGAGTCAAAGCTCTCTTTTGAGAAGAACATCAGCCGTTTATGTGAGCATATTGTCAGCAACATTAGCTGGCATCATGTAGATGGTTCCATTGTAAGTTGTTGTTATCTTCTTCCCACATGTAACTGATGCATCTTTGTGTTCATGTCGAATTACTCTTGCCTTGATATCCTAAAGATTTCCATTCCCATTCACAATTAATCTCTCATAATAGATAAATGTCTTAACTTATTTCAGAGTGTTGCACTCTTAAATCTTTTTTTTATCTACATAGATTTTCCATATTAACCTAGCACAGGAAGGATGAAGAGAGAAAGAGAAGGGAATAAAAGGCTTACTTATATTTGGTGTCATGACTAAATTGTGTAAATATATGTTTCCCAATATAGAACTACAAAAATAGATTAGCTACCTGCATAGGTTGGGACTCTTAGGCAGCTTCCTCCACAGCTACTCCAACAGGTTGAATCTCCTGCTCGCCATCTTTGGGTGAAGTTGGCTCAGTTTTGTCTTGCTCATTAACAACCTTCTTTTGCTGCAGCTTGAGCTTCAGCCTTTTGATTTCGTACATTATGCATTTAATTTTGAGCAATAATAAAAGTGTACACAACTTGTATACATAGTAATTTTGAAAAATCACCCATGGTTGGATGAAAAGCTGCATAAATTTTTAAGAATGCATTGATTAATTGAATTTCAATCCCGTGTAATGTCGCACAAAAATCCAGTGCATAATAAAATTTAATAAGTGAATTTCAACCCCATGTACAGTCTGTTCTACCTAGGTCAAGCTAGTGAAGTACATCAAATTTCAATTAAAATTTAATTTACAATTCTTCAAAATGGAGAAACTCCTGGAATTCGCATAATGTTTTTAGGGAAGATGAGTTTTGATTCTCCATTTTGAAAAAAAATGAGGATGCTTTTAGATTCTTAAATATCACTATTAATGTGTAATCAATGAAGTGTAATTACATATTATGCTTGTATGTTATTAATTGTATAAAAATGTCATCAATAAATAATGTCATCACAAATGATTGAGATCGATGAGATGTAATAAAAAATGTCATCAATTGTATAAAAATGTAATAAACAAGTCACCACAAGTGATTGCATCATTGTAGAGGAATCTGAAGAAAATGAGGAGCACCTTTGGTTCAGCTGCCCGACAATCCAAGAGGTTCAACGAATTGTTTTCGATTGGATAAGCATTTTCTGCAGATTCAACTCCATTGGAGAATGGCTTGCTTGGTTTGATCGGGAGCCAGAAAAAATGGAGTGAAATTCAACTCCATTGGAAAAAATGGAGTGAAATCCAAAATACGCAGCTGTATCAAGCAAAATTGCTGGCTTTTGAAGCCTTGATCTACTTCACATGGAAGGCGAGAAATGAAGTGAAGTTCAGAGAAGAGTAGTTTAATCATGCTGATTGTGCACAATCAATTATAGCTAGTTGTAGGTCAAGAATTTTCTAGATGGAAATGTAAGCATCTGGTAGAAAAGCTTGGCCTACAGGGGGGTTGAAAGCATTAGAGTTCTTTTGTATAGAGAGGTGGGATAGGATTGGAGTAGTACAGAATAGAAGTAGGTGCCTTACAGCCGGTGTTTGGCTGATTTTTGGGGTTTGGTATACGTCGATTAGTATCTTGTGATTAGCGTAGGTCTCCACGGTTTCCCTTTTACTGTATGACTCCTAGTTTGGTCATACAATTGTTTGTAACTTTTTTGGTTAACCCCCTCATCTATATATTTACCGATTCAGACAAGTGATTGCATCAATGAAGTTTCATCACAAACGTGACATCAATGAATAAAAGTAGAATCGATGAAAATATATCGATATACAATTGATTAAATTAAAAAAAAGTAGCATCAAACGATTTGATTAAAAAAGCGGCATCAACTAATTATATTAGAAAAATAACATCAAAACACTACTTTGAAAAAGTTACATCACATTAAAGAAAAAAATGTCATCAAAACACTACTTTGAAAAAAATATGGCATCACGGTAAAAAAAAGCATAAAAAATTTGACATAAAAAAAGTGTCATCAATAGTCCACAGTAAAAAAAAATTGGCATCAATGGTCAACGTTACATCACAGTAAAAAAAAATGTCATCAAGGTTTGAAAAAAGTGGAATTCAAAAAGTGTCATCAAACCCATTAGAAATGTGACATCAAAGCGAAAATAAAATTTCATAAAAATTGCATCAAAACGGTAAAAAAATGGTATCACAAAAATGTCATCACTTGAAAAAAAATAAAAAAAAATTCACATGAATTGGTCAACGTTGATCGGTCAATAGTCAACGGTTTGACCATTTACTATTTAATACCTCATTTGGGAAATTGACTACCTAACCTAATTAAATAAGTTTATTGTCTAATTAGCTAATTGAAGGTTCTAAATAGCCTACTTACCTCCTTACGAGTATGGATCTCCTACAACCCAATATGAGACCCTTGGTGTAGCACAAAAATATTTGATGTATTTTTTAATGATAAAAAAAAATTATAGAAATTATATTTACATTGTATATGTCAAATAATATGCTTTTATATATTTTTTTCTTTAAAAATGATATTTTAATAAATATTAAAATTAAAAGAGTCATTATTTTAGAATATTAATTATAATATTTATTAAAATATCATTTTAAAAGAAAAAAATATATAAATACATATTATTTGACATGGACAATGTAAATATAATTTTTATAATTTTTTTTATCATTAAAAAATACATCAAATATTTTTGTGTTACATGGGTCTCATAGGGGTTGTAGGAGATCCATACTCCCTTCTTACCTTCCAGGCTTCCCCCTTCCATTGACCAAGCTCCTCCACAATCGAATGATTTGAATCGCCAAAGGTGGTCTGCATTTATTGTGATACATTAATTGCCCAGCCACTCGAGTTATTATTATTATTATTTTTTTGATTCATTAGTGGAGTGTTGCTAGATCGGCATTTATTTTTCAAAAAACGGTGAATCGCTATTTGCAATAGAAGAAGGCGGAGCGTCCAAGGAAAAAGCTGAGCTCCGGCGGCTCCACCGCCGGGACGAAGCTCCGACCACCTCTGAGAGCGGCTGTTCAACTGGAGAACCCATTGGAGGGCAGCTCGCGCCTCTCCCCCTTGAAACAGCCTGACAGTTTTATCTGACAGCCTGACAGTGACCTGCAATTCAATAAATCCGGACACCTCTGACAAAGCTACAACCATTTTGGCCTCTTCACAGCCTCTCCGCCTCCTCCCCGACCACCGTCGCCATCACCTTCACTCCTAGTCCAACATTGGCTCCAAAGGAGAACCCAGAGCGCAAAATGACTGTGCTTGGTACTCTTCCGAAGATGCAAGAGCAACTTACCCAAGACCTCGCTTCAGCTAGAGAAGATGTCGGAAGCAGCGCAAGGTTCTCTTTCTCAAGTTATCAATCCTCAAATCGATATTTCCTAGGTACGCCCCTCTCCCATCCTTCCCCCGGACCTCGCCGGGTCCTATAGGTTAGAATATATTGCTCCTTTGCCTGCTATTTTTGAGAGTGCCAATTTATTTTCGAATTAGTCAACAAATGTAAAGTGATTAGGAGAATGGGCAAGATTTGAAAGTTATTTTGAAATTAGCCAAACTCGGCACATCGACTTCCCCCAAAGGTTTTAAAAAATACTAATAAAACATGTAAGTCCTTATTACAAACAACGCATTAGGTGTATTGTTTTTTATTTTATTTTTATTTTTTGTGTTATACTTAATTGGTTCACTGAAAACTTAAAAAATAAATAAATATTGACTCTCCTTTTTTTTATTTATATTTTTAAAATTTTGGTGTTGTAATAAACTGAAACAAAAAAAAAATATAAATACCCAGAGTCGATGTTACAAACAACGACTTTAGGGTTCGGTCAAGATTCGCTGCAAAGCGAGCTTCCTACACCTGCCCACCTATTCCTCCTAGGTGTTCAGGAGTATACCTCTCAGCGACTCACCCTCTGACTCCCCCGCCCCCTAAAAAAAAACGGCTCTAATCTTCTCCGCGTATTTAACCATAACCTGGTGGAATTCTCTGCCCTCGAAACACTCATTGTCATCTTCTCCGTCCGGTCTGGGTTGGTCGAAACCACCCATTCTCTTATTGTCTTATTGTAATCGACACCCACAACCCTCTAATTAGCCAGATATCGCCCGGCCCCAAATCCGATTTCGTTGGTGGAGATCGAGAGAGAAACCACCGCTGACGCTGGATCTTTTGCAGAGGGCCCAACCTGGTGGAGAAGGTAGCGACAACAGCGAGCTCGTGAGCCCACACCATCCCGACATTCCCTACAAAAAAGTTAGTAACGAAATCTTCCATTTGTATTTGGGCAGAAAATATTAGAATTGAAATAGTATAAGTATAAATTGATTTTATAGTATATTTTCTATTAGTATGTTAAACTTTGGGTATAATAAATCTCTATTTGCAGAAAATACATAGGCCCCCTTTTTGTATGAAAATGGTGGAATTTTTTTTTTTATGAATGGGTATATAAGATAATAGAATTGAAAATTTCGATCAATAGGAGTTTTATACGAAAACGTTGAAAAATAATGTCCTATGATGGAAAGAAAAATTTGGCCAGAATTTTGTAAGTGTTATATTAGAATGTTGTAATTTTGCAATTTAAGAAATCAAATAGGAAATTTCAGAAGGCAAAAATGACTTATTATAGTAGAATTATATTTATATTTATTATACGAATAGTTGGGAAATTTATAATTAGTATATGATAAAGTTGGAAAGTTTTAATTTTAGAATTCATATATAGAATTTTAGAAGTGAACAAAAAGATTGTTATAGTAGGTGTATACGTATTATATGATACGATAATTATCTAAAACATTTGTGAGTTTAGAATCGTTATATGAAATTTTAGAATTGGGGGGATAATAATAACACAAATAAATTTAGAATGGTTACAGTTTATTATAACACAAATAAGACAAATACATATAATGGTTACAACTAATAACACAAATAAGACAAATACATATAAACAATAGCAGGAAAGCCAAATAAATTTTACACACAGTTTATTATAAATTATTTTTATATGATGAGTTATTGACAAGATATTATACAAATACATGTCTACATGGACAACGAGGGTCACTATCTATCGTACGACGGTATGGGGGGATTCAGTAGTCCCTTAGCCATCGTTCAACATGGGAGCCAAACTAGCACATCTCTGTCTACCATGATGGAGTGTGAAGTCATTGAAGATATTGAAGCTCATGCATTTGAGATCGACGAGAGTGATGATTTAAATCAAAAAGAGGAGTGCACGGACGACCCGGAGGGTGAAGATGTCAAATTGACAAGGGAGAAGGCCAATGAGATTATCATGCAAGCAGTTGTGAGTAAAAGTCCATCTTGGAACGTTGCGCACGAACCCATCACCCAAGAGCTAGACACATAGGATCCGTCAACCACTTTCATATGCGGAATAGAATTCTAGAAGGGGTTGTTCTTCAACATTATATAAGATTTGGTATACCAGATGAAAGTGTAATCCATCTCCAACAAAAAATCATTTCAGGTTGTGAAGCACAATACTGAGAGCTATGCAGCAGTTTATAGTCGAGCTGGTTCATATGGATATGTACATGGTGACAGACGACAAGACAAGTTGATGCCACCCTTGGGTTATAGATTATAGTATTATACGCAGGTCCTCATGATGACACATGCGTCGAGGATGTGATGGCTATGGATAACTGCATTATCATTGTGGAGTTCATATGTCATGAGATTATCCCACTCATTCGTGTTGATAGAACACTCTGGCCAAATGTCATTATAGAGATCATCAATCTAAAGTATGATGTCTTGGTATCGTACTTCAGCGCATGGGATGGCAAACAACGTGCAATCGCGAAAATATTTGGGGATTGTTAGATACATTAGTCATTAGCAGGACCTAACGGCAATATTTGAGCTCTCAGCAATACCAGATCATATAGGGGCGCATTGCATATTCCATCGTGTTTTCTAGGCATTCAGGTCGTCCATTACCGGTTTCAATCACTGTAGACCGGTGATATCCATTGATGACACCCACCTTTACGGGAAGTTCAACAAAGTGTTCCTTATGGCGATGTCGATTGATGCTGATAACCACATAGTCCTATTGGCCTACACCATTGTCGAGAGTGAGAACACTGAAAGTGTGTCGTGGTTCATGCAGCTCATCCGCGAATGCGTGACGCAGCGTACTGGGCTCTGTGTTATTTCTGACAGCCATCAGGGCATCCTCATGGCAATACAACATCCTAATTGGATGCCACCTAATGCACACCATAGATTTTGCATTCGACATCTTGCATCGAATGTGAACAACACGTTCAATCAAGCGATGGAGGTGTGATGAGCAAGCCTACAACTACCTGCGTGAAATACCGCCCGAGAAGTTGTGCCTCACATGTGATGGAGGATTCAAATATGGAATCATGACCACGAACATGTCTGAGTCTTTCAATGGGGTAATGAAAGGTGCTAGATGTTTGCCATGATGTTGTTAATCTATTGTGTTCGTGGTCATGATTCCATATCTGAACCCTCTATCACATGTGAGGGACCACTTCTGGAGAGGTATTAAGCGCTTGGTCGAATTCATCTCGTTCCTTCACATACGCAACGTTTTTCAACAGAGCCTTTTGAGGGCGATTTTTGAACGTGTTGTTCACATTCGATGCAAGATGTCGGATACATCATCTATGGTGTGCATTAGGTGGCATCAAATTAGGATGTTGCATCACCCCGATGATGCCTTGATGACGGTCATAAATAACACAGAGCCCAGTACGCTGCATCACTTGTTCGCGGATGAGCTGCATGAATCACAACCAACATTCAATGTTCTCACTCTCGACAATGGTGTAGGCCAATGGGAATATGTGGTCATCAGCATCAATCGACATTTCCATAAGCAACACAACTTACTTTTTCGTAAAGGTGGGTGACATCAATGGAGATCACTGGTCTACAATGATTGAAACCGGTAATGGATGACCTGGATGCCAAGAAAACACGATGGAATATGCGATACGACCCTATTTTGTCCGATATTACTGAGAGCTCAAATACCGACCCTTGGTTTGCTAATGACTAATGCGTCCAACAATCGTGGCAATTGGGCATATGATTGGACGCTCCTTGCCATCCCATGCCCCGAAGTACGATACCAAGACATCGTACTTTAGATTGATGATCTCTATGATGACATTTGGTCGGAGTGTTCTATCAATGCGAACGAGTGGGATAATCTCATGACATATGAACTCTGCAATGATAATGCGATTATCCATAGCCATCACATCCTCGACGCATATGTCATCGTGAGGACCTGGGTATAATACTATCATCCATAACCCAAGGGTGACATCAACATGTCTCACCGTCAGTCTCCATGTACATCCACATGAAGCAGCTCAACTACAGACTGTTGCATAGCTCTCAGTATTGTGCTTCACAACCCAAAATGATTTTGTGTTGGAGATGGAGTATACTTTCATCTGGTATACCAACTCTTCTATGCTGTTGATGAACAACCCCTTCTAGAATTCCATTCCGCATGTGAATGGGTTTGATGGGTCCCATGTTTGCCATGTGTCAAGCTCTTGAATGATGGGTTTGTGCGCAATGTTCCAAGATGACGTTATACTTGCAGCTGCTTTTATGATAATCTCATTGGCCTTCTCCCTTGTCAATTCGGCATCTTCACCCTTCAGATCGTCAATGCACTCCTCTTCTTGATGCAAATCGTCTTCATGCTCGATCCCAAATTCATCAGCTTCAATATCTTCGATGATTTCGGACTCCATCACGGCAGAATGAGATGTGCTACTTTGACATATTGAACGTTGGCCAAGAGACTATTGAATCCCTCAATACTATCGTACGATACACAATGACCCTTGTTGTCCATATCTATATGTTTTTGTATTATATCTTGTCAATAATTCCTTGTATAAAATTTATTTATAATAAACTGTGCGTAAAGTTTATTTGCTTTTCCTGATCTCTACTTTTTTTTTAACTTCATTTTGTAGATTCCGCCTCTTCCAACTCCCACAAGAAATGATGTAATTCCGCCTATTATATAAACCATAAAATCATGTAGATTCCCCGTCTTCCAACTCAACAAGTAATTATGTAAATGCAACTAAATATATGCAATATTCACAACTAAACTATGCTAATTGCAATCTATTATGCAACACTAAATATGTTCTATCAAATTCCCCCACACTTGAACCTTTGCTTGTCCTCAAGCAATAGAAAACTCAACTCTGCAGCCCTACAAAATAACAATTCATGTATCCACACCTCAATATTCTTTAAGTGCATGAAAAACTAGCAAACACAATAGATTAACAACATCATAGCACATAATTGGAGTAATCACTGAAATCAGGCAACCATATCTATTCTAGACCTCACAAAGGTTATGTGTTTCACTCTCACTCCAGTGTTTAGGGTTAAATGTTTACGCTCAAAACTCAATCTTCAAAAACTTCGCTACAAGAGTCTTGCACCAGTGTTCTAATTCTCCACCGCTGGTGACTCTCCACACACAACAAAAATAATTAGGTCTTTTAATTGGGTTGTAATGGAGCCAAGGTAGAACATATAAGGTATGGAGCAATTTAGGCCATGTGGTGCTCATAATCCGGGAACTAAGGAAGCAACCAAATCATAAAACCACTCATAAACTCCTCATACCAAATCTCTATAATGTCAAATAACACCAATCTCAAGCATTAAACTTTACAAACCATACTCAACTCATTCCTTTATTCTTTTCTTTTTTTCTTTTTTTCTTTTTTTTTCTTTTTTTTTCTTTTTTTTTCTTTTTTCCTTTTTTTTCTTTTTTTTTCTTTTTTTTTCCATTCATGCTATATTAAAGTATTTTTCTTGACTTTTGCCCCTAAGTGAATTTTATTCTCCTTAGGTCCCAAGTAATGAATGTACTAGCAAGAATCAAACATCGCATAAGGATACCTTAAACATACAATCCACCACTAAAACCATCATCCACAACATAAAACATTCACCAACCATTCCTAATTCCCGGATTGGGTCAGATTGGCTATGGAAAAATATTGTGAAGCTATAAAAGAATAGGCTATTAGGCTCAAATTGGCTTCAAGCAGAGGATAATATGCACCCTTGAAAAAGATATCTAAATGCAAGCTAAAGAGGAAGCAATTGAAGAGACTACACTCAATAAGCAAGAGGACTAAATAAAGTGTAGTCCTGAATAGGCCAAAAAAAGCTCACCAGGTCATGTCTAGAACTTCAAGATCACCCATAATTCCAAGATCTTATGTGCTCAATCATTAACCAATCATGCTCACCAAATAGTATAGAAAACATATATCAAAGGTTTCAACAATCCAAGCACATCATGTGGCATAAATCTCAATAGATAAAGTAGAGGATAAACGACATCCATATGGGGAAATAAGACATATTCCTAATAATGCAAGAACTAAAACTCTTTTTTTTTTCATTTTTCATTTTCAATTTTTTTTTAATAAAGTAACACTGGTAGAAACTAAAGATGCATACAACCCATAAAAATAAACATGCAAACTTAATAGTCAAAATGCAGTGCAAACTTAGAACAAAAATACAAACGTGACATGCAATTCTTCTCCCCCACACTTAAGTATGACATTGTCCTCAATGCAGAAAAGAGAACAAAAACATCAAAATAAAAAGAAAAGGGAAAAGAAAAGAAACAACTAACATGCTCACTAATGAGGTGGTGGCGGCGGTGGGTAAGGTCGAAACTGGGGATACGCATATTGATAGAAGTCCTCCTGCCTCTGCCACATCTGCTCCGGCATCCGTCTGATCACTGCTTGGCTCTCAGAGACATCCTCCAGCTGAGAAGTCAAGCTACGGACATTCCGACGAATGTCGCCAACTTCCACATATAGCTGCTGCTGGTGCTCCCACATCACATCCTGGCGCTGGGACATCTGCTGCTAGTGCTCCCACATGACGTCTTGACGACGCGACATCATCTGCTGATGCTTCCACATGGTGTCCTGACGGAGACACATATTTGCTATCCTCTGCTCCAGCGCGTAGTAAATCAGACCAGCACCAGCTGTGCCAGAAGGTCCAACACCACTACCTCCGATATCCGTCTGAACTCCAAGGATAGCATCATCACCTTCCTGCTCAGCATCAGGAACACCTCCATCATCATCCTCAGAATCCTCATCCATCTCATCACCCATGTAGAAATCCGCTACAGTAGGGCCACTGAATCTTCTCCAGATGGCCTGTCCTCCAAACCCACATCGTTGACTTGCCCTCCAAGTGGCCAGCTTTCCTTAATTGGGCTTCATCATATAGAAATGAGCCATGCAGAACATCGGGGACAATGCTCACATCGATGCACGCTTGAGCTATTAGGGTGATAAGACCCCCAAAGCTAATTGTCGTCTTGTTGCGCTTGTCTAGGATGTCCTTACAGTTAATCAGAAACATATCCACCCAACCTGGAATCACTGGGCTCTCTGGCGTCTGACACCACAAAAATGACATATCCTTAAGCGAGATCTTGTTGACCTCAGCCTGTGCAAAGAATGTGTTCGCCAGAACCTTGTGAATCAGCCGTAATACAAGATGACGAATACTTGAGTTGTACTGGCCCTTCTTGGCCTCAAAAGGCACCCTACTGCTGGTTGGCTTGATGTGTGTAATGAAGAGGGCCCTTTGGCTTTTTGGATGCAGTCTACTAGGGTGCCTTTTGAGGCCAAGAAGGGCCAGCACAACTCAAGTATTCATCATCCTATATTATGGCCGATTCACAAGGTTCTAGCGAACACATTCTTTGCACAGGCTGAGGTCAACAAGATCTCGCTTAAGGATATGTCATTTTTGTGGTGTCTGACGCAGAGAGACCAGTGATTCCAAGTTGGGTGGATATGTTTCTGATTAACTGTAAGGACATCCTAGACAAGCGCAACAAGGCAACAATTAGCTTTGGAGGTCTTATTGGCTTCATCATATAGAAATGAGCCATGCAGAAAATCGGGGACAATGCTCACATCGATGGACGCTCGAGGATAAGACCCCCAAAGCTAATTATCGCCTTGTTGCGCTTGTCTAGGACAGTTAATCAGAAACATATCCACCCAACCTGGAATCACTGGGCTCTCTGGCGTCAAACACCACAAAAATGACATATCCTTAAGCGAGATCTTGTTGACCTCAGCCTGTGCAAAGAATGTGTTCGCCAGAACCTTGTGAATCAGCCGTAATACAGGATGATGAATACTTGAGTTGTACTGGCCCTTCTTGGCCTCAAAAGGTACCCTAGTAGACTGCATCCAAAAAGCCAAAGAGCCCTCTCCCTTACACACATCAAGCCAACCAGCAGTAGGTGCGACAGTAACACCAAAGATCTGCCCCAATCTCTCCTTCGATATCTCGTGACCCCTCCCAAGCAATCGAAACGTGACCCCTCCCAAGCAATCGAAACTCAATATACGTACGTCCCACCCTTAAAGTCGCTAAAAACTCCTTACATAAGATTGAATATGTAGGAGCATTCTTCCCTAAAAACTCTCCTAAGCCCCCATGCTCTAACAAATGCCTAGTACATACATCCATCTCTAGTAATCGAAGTGTAGGCTCATGAAAAAATTTGATTACAAAGAAATTTCGAGTGTTTAGAGCATTCCACTTCTTCTTCTGACTCTTCTACTCATTCCATGGGGTCTAGACATTTCCTTAGCTCGAATTAGCAATGTCTAGACCCCATGGAATGAGTAGAAGTAAGAAGAAGAAGTGGAATGCTCTAAACACTCAAAATTTCTTTGTAACCAAATTTTTTCATGAGCCTACACTTCGATTACTAGAGATGGATGTATATACTAGGCAATTGTTAGAGCATGGAGGCTTAGGAGAGTTTTTAGGGAAGAATGCTCCTACATATTCGAGCTTATGTAAGGATTTTTTAGCGACTTTAAGGGTGGGCGTACGTATATTGAGTTTCGATTATTTGAGAGGGGTCACGAGATATAGAAGGAGAGATTGGGGTAGATCTTTGGTGTTACTGCCGCACCTACTGCTGGTTGGCTTGATGTGTGTAAGGGTGAAGACCCTTTGGCTTTTTGGATGCAGTCTACTAGGGTGCCTTTTGAGGCCAGGAAGGGCCAGTACAACTCAAGTATTCGTCATTTTGTATTACGGCTGATTCACAAGGTTCTGGCGAACACATTCTTTGCACAGGCTGAGGTCAACAAGATCTCGTTTAAGGATATGTCTTTTTTGTGGTGTTTGACGCTAGAGAGCCCGGTGATTCGAGGTTGGGTGGATATATTTCTGGTTAACTGTAAGGACATCCTAGACAAGCGCAACAAGGCGACAATTAGCTTTGGGGGTCTTATCACCCTCATAGCTCGAGCGTGCATCGATGTGAGCATTTTCCCCGATGTTCTGCATGGCTCATTTCTATATGATGAAGCCTAATTGAGGAAAGTTGGCCACTTGGAGGGCAAGTCAACGATGTGGGTCTGGAGGACAGGCCATCTGGAGAAGATTCAATTGAGATTGCCCCGACATCTCCTTTTTGGCCCTACTGCAGCGGATTTCTACATGGGTGATGAGATAGATGAGGATTATGAGGATGATGATGGAGGTGTTCCTGATGCTGAGCAGGAAGGTGATGATGATGTTCTTGGTGTTCAGACGGACATCTCCTTTTTGGCCCTACTGCAACGGATTTCTACATGGGTGATGAGATGGATGAGGATTCTGAGGATGATGACGGAGGTGTTCTTGATGCTGAGCAGGAAGGTGATGATGATGTTCTTGGAGTTCAGACGGATATCGGAGGTAGTGGTGCTGGACCTTCTGGCACAGCTGGTGATGGTCCGAACTACTACGCGCTGGAGTAGAGGATAGCAAATATGTGTCTCCGTCAGGACATCATGTGGGAGCATCAGCAGATGTGGAAGTTGGCGACATTCGTCGGAATGTCCGTAGCTTGACTTCTCACCTCGAGGATGTCTTTGAGAGCCAAGCAGTGATCAGACAGATGCAGGAGCAGATGTGGAAGAGGCAGGAGGACTTCTATCGATATGTGTATCCCTAGTTTCCACCTTACCCACCGCCGACAGCACTTCATCAGTGAGCATGTTAGTTGTTTCTTTTCTTTTCCCTTTTCTTTTTATTTTGATGTTTTTGTTCTCTTTTCTGCATTGAGGACAATGTCATACTTAAGTGTGGGGGAGAAGAATTGCATGTCACGTTTGTATTTTGGTTCTAAGTTTGCACTGCATTTTGACTATTAAGTTTGCATGTTTATTTTTATGGGTTGTATGCATGTTTAGTTTCTACCAGTGTTACTTTATTAAAAAAAAAATACTCAAACTCACAACTAGTATAGTTGGTAAGAAAGAGGTCGATCCACAGGGAAATCTATCAATTCAAGTGCAAAGCCTAACCGCTAATAGAGAATATGGGGTTTTTTGATGAGTAAAGGATCCGCCTTTGATCAAAGCGGAAGCAAGCAAACAAAGTAAATTGGTTTTAGAATAAAGTGGAGAGAAATAGGTTCACCTACAATTTATCACTTCGATTGATGAATTCGATCCTTATTTCAGCCTCTAGTTCTTGCCTTTTCCTATCAATGTACTTGTCCAGATCTTAGGTAAATTACTAGTCCTACAAGTCCCAAAGGGATATGATTGCCACTTAGGTTAAGGTTTGCTACGAGGAATCTGCAAAACCCTAGTAATTGAATGAATCTACTCTAACTAGATGATCAGGCCAGAGAGAATAAAACACATTCAAGGAATTAAGCACAAAGAAGTCAAAACATTGGAATAGGAATAAGAACTAGATTAAGAAACTCACAATTCAACAATCAAAGATCCAAATCGTAGGCGAAACCTTGAGAGTTTAGTTGCTCATGCTCAACGACGCTCTTAATGTAACGACCCAAAATTTAAGTACCCGAATTAACCTCCATAAACCTACTTAGAAGGTAAATAAGGTTCGGAGTACTGGATTCTCGGGGAACGTTATAGGAGAATTTTGATCTTCTCCCGTGAGCTTTGTATCTTACGACTGAGTACGAGTTATTATTAGGTTCATTTAAGCGGAAGATTTAGTTGTCAAAAGTTGGGGATTGCGAACCACGAAAAGATCGTAAGCCCATTGGAGGCTTTACCCGTCCTGGACTATCGCGAAGACGTTTCAAATAGAAATAAAAGCGGAAGTCATAAATACAACAAAACGCCACGACCGCGCCGGGTCAAAACGATAAAACGTATGAGCAAAAGAGTACGAATGTCAAGCGCCTCCCTCACTCTAATCGTCAAAAAGGTCTGTCCCGACAACCATCCAAATAAGTAAGTCATATCGGGTAAGGGGTACCTGAATCTAAAAACAAGAAATAAATCGGGGTCAATCATCGGAAATATGCACACTCAATGCCATATAAAGAGGCATACTTAGACTACATGAATGTTAAAATGTAACACATAAGTAAGTGTATAGATATATATAATTGCGAAATAAACACACAAGGGCCCGTATCATCATCACCATCATATCATAATATCTTCTCAAACGTACTCATCCTTCTCAAACATACTCATTCTTTCTCATCGTAAGTCTTTCATCATTTCATTCGTGTTGCATCGAGTATAAGTCATTTTGACGGCCGTCCTACCATAGACACATAGCATACATATGAATTATTGGATTTACTAAGTTCATCCTATGTTATATTACCAGTTTATATTCCTAAACATGTTACTAGGTCGCGTGATGCATGAAGACTCTCGATAAGATAAAGAGTATCACATAAATCCATCATGAGTAAGTTCAGAGGACTTACCTGGAGTCTGGAGAATAAGCAAGCAATAAAGTGCACAACCAAGGATCCAATCAACAAGAGCCTATTAATTTCATTAAGCTTTCATTAGTTGGTATTCTAATGCATGGTACCCAACTTAATAATCAACATACATCCACATGAGGTTCATAATTCTATAGATTACACACTTTGGTTAAGTGATCCGGACTTAACCAGTTATAATCTATATCGTATTATCACATAATCGATTTTCTTCTTATCGGATCATAAGCCAAGTTATGGGTATACTTCATTTCTGTATTTTATATGCTCTAAGTTTCAGTTATGCCATCACATATTTAACCATATTCTTAGCATTCCCTTAACCAAGTTTTCTAACCGAGTCATTATAAACACTGGTTACTAAAATTATAATAACTCTTGATCCAACCGTTGGATCGCCCTAATTTTTTAAGGACAGTTAGATAAAAAGATTTCAGCCGAATTAGGCCGTTGGATTGGAATTGAATTTCAAATTACAGAGGTCCATATATCCATTTTGTTTGCTGTGACGTTTGCTACAAAACGCAACAAAAAAAAGATAGAGGCTCCACTTCCTAAGCCCTCATTTACACATAAGGATCTTAACCTATAGAGGGAAAGGTGAATAAGAGATTACCCTCGAAGCCTCTCTCGAAAAAGACCAAATTACCTCTCCAAGCTTCCCGGGACCTTGCGCCAATCACCTAGCATTTTTGACAAATCCCAACCAAAACATAAAAGGAATTATTAGATAAAAACCTTCAAAATTAGTTGTACAACAAGTATAAAATCAGATTTGAAGGGGAGGAAACCAAGACTCACCCAAACACACTTGAAAACCTCAAGAACACAAAGGGCTCGGCACAACTGGCTCGAAAATGGGCCTCAAAGGGCAGCTTGTTGGGACTGGATTTTTGTGAACTCACAATGGTTGGAAAGGCCTCTCTTTTTTGGATATTTGGCTTTGAGAATCAGCCGAAAAGCTTGAGTGAGGAGGGAGTTATGGTGGTTTGAAGTTGAGGTGTTGCTAGGCCAACAATGGCTTCCCTCTTTTCTTTCTCTTTCTTTTTCTTTCTCTTTTCTCTGTAGTGCCAAGAGGCTTTGTGGATGGGGAGCTCAGGCTGAGTTTATGGGTTTATATATATGAGGATAGGTGTGGTTAAGTGGTCAAAAGGTCATTCAACAGTAGAGTGACACTAGGGACATGAATAGTGGAAGCTAGGCTAGATGTGGTCATTTTAGTCAAATGGAGTGGTTGAGCTTTTGTGGTTCTCCTTGAGGCTGGCAGCATTGGGTTTAATAAGGGGGATTTGGTGTTAAAATTACGTAAAGAAAAGTCGTGACATGTTATGAAAATTACCGAAATAAACGGATGACAAGGCCTTTTTGCCTCATCAATATTTATCGGAAAATTATCATACGAATTCCATTAGATTGGAATTGTAATCCTCTTTCCATATAAAATATGCCATCCAAAAATTTTAAATTTTCCCGGGTTTTCAAAATCGTAAAAGGAGGATAATTGCTCGGATTATCCCTCGGAAATTAATTAAATAATAATTAAATTTTTCGGTCTTTACAATCATCCACCTCTAAAAACAAGTCTCGTCCCCGAGACCAAAAGATTTAAACCGGTGGAGAAGGTGTTAAACTTTGAGTCCTTGAATCGGAACAAAAGGCACGCGATCATCTCGGATGCGTTGTCCAAGAATCTCATGATGCCTTTGTCGCGATCGTAATAGTCCCGAACGACGTCGCCGAGCATGTGAACGAGCGCCCCCATCACATCTCGCCTCAACCCCGAGAGTATCACAACTCGAGAGATATCATCATCCTACCGCTAGGTCTTAGCGGAAATTCCACGATAGCCGTCACAGAAAGTCCGTATCCACTTCGCGAAGCACAATGAGCTTACCCGGATCATGGAAGCTTAAACTCAATCATTTTCGAATCAATTCCAATTAAAAGGTGTTAGCGTCCCGACACGACTTGGCCTAGACTCCTCTAGACTCCGCTCGACTTTCTCTCTCGGGAGGTGGTCATCCACCTCTAAAGTTCAAACCCGATTCTCGACATTTTATTCTCCCAACAGGAGGGTAGATAAAAAATCCACCTCTAAGGATCAAACATATGATCTCATTATGACTCAATCAAAACAGAGGGTGGATTAACATCCACCTCTAAGGCTAAGCCTTATTCCTTTTCCTAGGTTCAACATTCCGACATACCATCATTTATAAACGATACTCACAACAATCACATAATCATAGCGATATCATATCAGTCATATATCATAAAGTATCACATATCAATGATAATCACGTCATGTAGGACCGCTCATGGGCCCCATCATGCATATCAATCACAGAAAACGTGCACTCAGTCACAGAGGTAAACACCCAATCACACATAGTACGGCTAACGGTCCCCCTCCCAGGTACTCACCGGCCACTCACGCAGTCAAAGCTGTATCTGCCCGTGGATGTACACACGACGCTAGCAACTCATCTAATACATCTCCATAGCTCGCCCGTGGACTCTCCTCTGTCTCCAAAGTAGCCTCCTCGGGGCTCCTCCTAGCCCACTGTATAAGTACCAACGATACCTCTCTACACCTCAGCTTCTTGACCCGGCGGTCAAGAACAGCAATCAGATGCTCCACGAAGGTATGGTCAGGTGCTATCTCTAATCCAGAGTAGTCCAATATGTGAATCGGATATGGCTAGTACTTCCTCAGTTGTGACACGTGGAAGACATCGTGTATACCAGCCAAACGGGGCGGTAAAGCAACCTCTCCTACTCGCTCGGGGATCTCAAAGGGGTCCACATATCTAGGGCTCAGCTTGCCCTTCATCCCGAATCGTCGGATCCCTCTCGTCAGTGACACTCGCAACCAGACATGATCTCCAACCTCAAAGGCCAACTCAGTCTTGCGCCTATCAGCATACTTCTTCTGTCGGTCGTGCGCATCCCTCAGATGCTCTCGGATCCGTCTGACCTGATCTGTCGCCTCCTGCACGTACTGTGGTAGTGTCCCCACTCGGTTTGTAGGCTCATCCCCGCAGATAGACGACTTGCATCGCCTCCCGTACAACGCGTCAAAAGGAGCCATCCTGATCGATGAATGATAGCTGTTGTTGTACGAGAACTCTACTAGGGGAAGATGTCGAACCCAAAGGTTCCCCCACTCCAAAACACAAGCCCTCAGCATATCCTCCAGCGTCTGAATCGTTCTCTCGCTCTGCTCGTCCATCTGCGGGTAATAGGCCGTGTTGAAATGCAACTTGCTCCCAGAGCCTCGTGCACCTGCCTCCAGAATCTCGAAGTGAAGCGGCCATCTCTATCAGATACTATCCTCTCGGGAACCCCATGCAACCTCACTATATGCTGTATAAAATCTCGGACTAAATCAGACACATGCCATGTCTCCTGGATCGGAATGAAACGGGCGGTCTTGGTCAACCTGTCGACCACCACCCAAATCGCATCAAAGCCTCGTACATCTCTCCTCAATCCTGTCACGAAGTCCATCGTGATATCCGTCCACTTCCACACAGGGTCGGGAAGTGAGCGTGTCATCCCTTCGGGCTTCTGGTGCTCTATCCGCACCTGCTGGCAGACCTTACATCGCGCTACAAACAAAGTGACGCCAGTCTTCATCCTGCGCCACCAGAACGTCCTCCTCAAGTCCTGGCACATCATGTTCGATCCCAGATGGACCGAATAAGGAATGGAATGTGCCTCTATCATGATCTTCTGCTTCAGGTTGTGCACATCAGGCACATCAACTCGTCCCTGCAAAATCAGCATCCCATCATCTCGGACGGTAAAAGACCCATAGTGGCCCTGGGCCATGCGCTGTCGGATATCGGCAATCCGCGGACACTCTGTCTGCGCTCGTCGGATCTCATCCATCAACTCTGACTGAACCTCCAGGAAACTCAGCTATCCACTCTCTCGCTGTGACTAGACCTCTATCCCACAACTGATCAGATCCCGCTGCAACTCGGGTCGAGCCGTCAATCTGGACAAAACAATCTCCTGACGAGTCTTCCGACTCAAGGCGTGGGCCACCACATTGGCCTTCCCCGGGTGATACTCAATCTCCAACTCGTAGTCCTTGATCAACTCCAGCCACCTCCTCTGACGCATATTCAGCTCCTTCTGCGTGAAAATGTACATTAAATTTTTGTGATCGGTCATGATCCTCACTAACGTGCCATACAGATAGTGCCTCCAGATCTTGAGCGCATGTACCACTGTGGCTAGCTCAAGATCGTGTGTGAGGTATGACTCCTCCCCTGGCTTCAGCTGGCATGAAGCGTAAGCGATGACCCGATCCCTCTGCTGTAGCACACAACCTAAACCTGAACTCGAAGCATCCGTGTAGACCACGAAGTCCTCCGTCCCCTCTGGTAGTGCTAACACTGGCCCGGATGTCAACTTCTGCTTCAGCAGATACAAAATGGTCTGGCACGCCGGGCTCCACTCGAAAGGTACTCCCTTCTTCGTCAGCTGCGTCATCGGCCTTGCAATGCTGGAGAAGCCCTCAACGAATCGTCGTTAATAGCTAGCCAAACCTAGAAAAGACCTGATGTCTATGATGTTCTTGGGGACCTCCCAAGCAACGATAGTATCAACCTTCGATGCGTCTACTGATATCCCTGTTGCGGATATAACATGACCAAGAAACATCACCTCGGAGAGCCAGAACTCAAACTTGCTAAACTTTCCGACCCTGTGTTGAAGTGGACGGATATCACGATGGACTTCGTGACAGGATTGAGGAGAGATGTACGAGGCTTTGATGCGATTTGGGTGGTGGTCGACAGGTTGACCAAGACCGCCCATTTCATTCCGATCCAGGAGACATGGCCTGCGTCTGATTTAGTCCGAGCATTTATACAGCATATAGTGAGGTTGCATGGGGGTCTCGAGAGGATATTATCTGATAGAGATGGTCGCTTCACTTCAAGATTCCGGAGGCAGGTGCACGAGGCTGTGGGGAGCAAGTTGCATTTCAGCACGACCTATCACCCGCAGACGGACGAGTAGAGCGAGAGGACGACAGAAGAAGTATGTTGATAGGCGCAGGACTGAGTTGGCCTTTGAGGTTCGAGATCATGTCTAGTTGCGAGTGTCACCGATGAGAGGGATCCGGCGATTCAGGATGAAGGGCAAGTTGAGCCCTAGATATGTGGGGCCCTTTGAGATCCTCGAGCGAGTAGGAGAGGTTGCTTACAGAGTTGCTTTACCGCCCCGTTTGGCTGGTATACACGATGTCACAGCTGAGGAAGTACGAGCCAGATCCGAGTCACAAATTGGACTACTCCGAATTAGAGATATCACCTGACCATACCTTCGTGGAACATCTGATTGCTGTTCTTGACCGCCGGGTCAAGAAGCTGAGGCGCAGAGAGGTACCGTTGGTACTTATAAAGTTGGCTAGGAGGAGCCTCGACGAGGCTACTTGGGAGACAGAGGAAAGTCTACGAGCGAGCTATGGAGATGTATTAGATGAGTTGCTAGCGTCGTATGTACAGCCACAGGCAGATACAACTTTGACTGCGTGAGTGGTCGGTGTGTTCCTAGGAGGGGGACCCAAAACACAAGCCCTCAGCATATCCTTCAGCATCTGAATCCTCCTCTCGCTCTGCCCGTCCGTCTGCGGGTGATAGGCCGTGCTGAAATGCAACTTGCTCCCCAGAGCCTCGTGCACCTGCCTCCAGAATCTTGAAGTGAAGCGGCCATCTCTATCAGATACTATCCTCTCGGGAACCCCATGCAACCTCACTATATGCTGTATAAAAGCTCGGACTAAATCAGACACATGCCATGTCTCCTGGATCGGAATGAAACGGGCAGTCTTGGTCAACCTGTCGACCACCACCCAAATCGCATCAAAGCCTCGTACATCTCTCCTCAATCCTATCACGAAGTCCATCGTGATATCCGTCCACTTCCACACAGGGTCGGGAAGTGATCGTGTCATCCCTCCGGGCTTCTGGTGCTCTATCCGTACCTGCTGGCAGACCTGACATCGTGCTACAAACAAAGCGACGTCAGTCTTCATCCTCCGCCACCAGAACGTTCTTCTCAAGTCCTGGTACATCATATTCGGTCCCGGATGGACCGAATAACGAGTGTAATGTGCCTCTATCATGATCTTCTGCTTCATGTTGTGCACATCAGACACAACAACTCGTCCCTGCAAAATCAGCATCCCATCATCTCGGACGGTTAAAGACCTACAATGGCCCTATGCCACGCGCTGTCGGATATCGGCAATCCGTAGACACTCTGTATGCGCTTGTCAGATCTCATCTATCAACTCTCATTGAACCTCCAGGAAACTCAGTTGTCCACTCTCTCGCTGTGACTAGACCTCTATCCCACAACTGATCAGATCCCATCGCAACTCGGGTCGAGCCGTCAATCTGGACAAAACAATCTCCTGACGAGTCTTCCGACTCAAGGCGTCAGCCACCACATTGGCCTTCCCCGGGTGATACTCAATCTCCAATTCATAGTCCTTGATCAACTCCAGCCACCTCCTCTGACGCATATTCAGCTCCTTCTGCGTGAAAATGTACTTCAAACTTTTGTGATCGGTCATGATCCTCACTAACTTGCCATACAGATAGTGCCTCCAGATCTTGAGCGCATGTACCACTGCGGCTAGCTCAAGATCGTGCGGGAGGTATGACTCCTCCCCTGGCTTCAGCTGGCATGAAGCGTAAGCGATGACCCGATCCTTCTGCTGTAGCATACAACCTAAACCTGAACTCGAAGCATCCGTGTAGACCACGAAGTCCTCCGTCCCCTCTAGTAGTGTTAACACTGGCCCAGATGTCAACTTCTGCTTCAGCAGATCAAAACTAGTCTGGCACGTCGGGCTCCACTCGAAAGGTACTCCCTTCTTCGTCAGCTGCGTCATCGGCCTTGCTATGCTGGAGAAGCCCTCGACGAATCGTCGGTAATAGCTAGCCAAACCTAGAAAAGACCTGATGTCTATGATGTTCTTGGGGACATCCCAAGCAACGATAGCATCAACCTTCCATGCGTCTACTGATATCCCTGCTGCGGATATAACATGACCAAGAAACATCACCTCGGAGAGCAAGAACTCACACTTGCTAAACTTCCCGACCCTGTGTTGAAGTGGACGGATATCACGATGGACTTCACGATGGACTAAATCAGACACATGCCATGTCTCTTGGATCGGAATGAAACGGGCAGTCTTGGTCAACCTGTCGACCACCACCCAAATCGCATCAAAGCCTCGTACATCTCTCCTCAATCCTATCACGAAGTCCATCGTGATATCCGTCCACTTCCACACAGGGTCGGGAAGTGATCGTGTCATCCCTCCGGGCTTCTGGTGCTCTATCCGTACCTGCTGGCAGACCTGACATCGTGCTACAAACAAAGCGACGTCAGTCTTCATCCTCCGCCACCAGAACGTTCTTCTCAAGTCCTGGTACATCATATTCGGTCCCGGATGGACCGAATAACGAGTGTAATGTGCCTCTATCATGATTCTCTGCTTCATGTTGTGCACATCAGACACAACAACTCGTCCCTGCAAAATCAGCATCCCATCATCTCGGACGGTTAAAGACCTACAATGGCCCTATGCCACGCGCTGTCGGATATCGGCAATCCGTAGACACTCTGTCTGCGCTTGTCAGATCTCATCTATCAACTCTCATTGAACCTCCAGGAAACTCAGTTGTCCACTCTCTCGCTGTGACTAGACCTCTATCCCACAACTGATCAGATCCCATCGCAACTCGGGTCGAGCCATCAATCTGGACAAAACAATATCCTGACGAGTCTTCCGACTCAAGGCGTCAGCCACCACATTGGCCTTCCCCGGGTGATACTCAATCTCCAATTCATAGTCCTTGATCAACTCCAGCCACCTCCTCTGACGCATATTCAGCTCCTTTTGCGTGAAAATGTACTTCAAACTTTTGTGATCGGTCATGATCCTCACTAACTTGCCATACAGATAGTGCCTCCAGATCTTGAGCGCATGTACCACTGCGGCTAGCTCAAGATCGTGCGGGAGGTATGACTCCTCCCCTGGCTTCAGCTGGCATGAAGCGTAAGCGATGACCCGATCCTTCTGCTGTAGCATACAACCTAAACCTGAACTCGAAGCATCCGTGTAGACCACGAAGTCCTCCGTCCCCTCTAGTAGTGTTAACACTGGCCCGGATGTCAACTTCTGCTTCAGCAGATCAAAACTGGTCTGGCACGTTGGGCTCCACTCGAAAGGTACTCCCTTCTTCGTCAGCTGCGTCATCGGCCTTGCTATGCTGGAGAAGCCCTCGACGAATCGTCGGTAATAGCTAGCCAAACCTAGAAAAGACCTGATGTCTATGATGTTCTTGAGGACATCCCAAGCAACGATAGCATCAACCTTCCATGCGTCTACTGATATCCCTGCTGCGGATATAACATGACCAAGAAACATCACCTCGGAGAGCAAGAACTCACACTTGCTAAACTTCCCGACCCTGTGTTGAAGTGGACGGATATCACGATGGACTTCGTGATAGGATTGAGGAGAGATGTACGAGGCTTTGATGCGATTTTGGTGGTGGTCGACAGGTTGACCAAGACCGCCCATTTCATTCCGATCAAGGAGACATGGCCTGTGTCTGATTTAGTCCGAGCTTTTATACAGCATATAGTGAGGTTGCATGGGGTTCCCGAGAGGATAGTATCTGATAGAGATGGCCGCTTCAATTCGAGATTCCGGAGGCATGTGCACGAGGCTGTTGAGAGCAAGTTGCATTTCAGCACGACCTATCACCCGCAGACGGACGAGAAGAGCGAGAGGACGATTCAAACGCCGGAGGATATGCTGAGGGCTTGTGTTTTGGAGTGGGGGAACCTTTGGGTTCGACATCTTCCCCTAGTAGAGTTCTCGTACAACAACATCTATCATTCATCGATCAGGATGGCTCCTTTTGAGGCGTTGTATGGGAGGCGATGCAAGTCGCCTATCTGCTGGGATGAGCTTGCAGACTGAGTGGGGATACTACCACAGTATGTGCAGGAGGCGACAGATCTGGTTAGACGGATCCGAGAGCATCTGAGGGTTGCGCACGACCCACAGAAGAAGTATGTTGATAGTCGCAGGACTGAGTTGGCCTTTGAGGTTGGAGATCATGTCTGGTTGCGAGTGTCACCGACGAGAGGGATCCGATGATTCGGGATGAAGGGCAAGCTGAGCCCTAGATATGTGGGCCCATTTGAGATCCTCGAGCGAGTAGGAGAGATTGCTTGCAGAGTTGCTTTACCGCCCCGTTTGGCTGGTATACACGATGTCACAGCTGAGGAAGTACGAGCCAGATCCAAGTCATAGATTGGACTACTCCGAATTAGAGATAGCACATGACCATACCTTCGTGGAGCATCTGATTGTTGTTCTTGACCGCCGGGTCAAGAAGCTGAGGCGCAGAGAGGTACCGTTGGTACTTATACAGTGGGCTAGGAGGAGCCCCGAGGAGGCTACTTGGGAGAAAAAGGAGAGTCTACGAGCAAGCTATAGAGATGTATTAGATGAGTTGCTAGCGTCGTATGTATAGCCACGGGCAGATACAACTTTGACTGCGTGAGTGGCCGGTGAGTACCTGGGAGGGGGACCCAAAACACAAGCCCTCAGCATATCCTCCAGCGTCTGAATCGTCCTCTCGCTCTGCCCGTCCGTCTTCGGGTGATAGGCCGTGCTGAAATGCAACTTGCTCCCAGAGCCTCGTGCACCTGCCTCCAGAATCTTGAAGTGAAGCGGCCATCTCTAGCAGATACTATCCTCTCGGGAACCCCATGCAACCTTACTATATGCTGTATAAAAGCTCGGACTAAATCAGACACAGGCCATGTCTCCTGGATCGGAATGAAACGGGCGGTCTTGGTCAACCTGTCGACCACCACCCAAATCGCATCAAAGCCTCGTACATCTCTCCTCAATCCTGTCATGAAGTCCATCGTGATATCCGTCCACTTCCACACAGGGTCGGGAAGTGAGCGTGTCATCCCTTCGGGCTTCTGGTGCTCTATCCGCACCTTCTGGAAGACCTGACATCGCACTACAAACAAAGCGACGTGAGTCTTCATCCTACGCCACCAGAACGTCCTCCTCAAGTCCTAGTACATCTTATTCGATCCTAGATGGACCGAATAAGGAGTGGAATGTGCCTCTATCATGATCTTCTGCTTCAGGTTGTGCACATCAGGCACAACAACTCGTTCCTGCAACATCAGCATCCCATCATCTCGGACAGTAAAATACCCACAGTGGCCCTGGGCCATGCGCTGTCGGATATCGGCAATACGCGGACACTCTGTCTGCGCTCGTCGGATCTCATCCATCAACTCTGATACCAACTTTAGAAGGACCCGAAATTTAAGTACCCGAATTAACCTCCATAAACCTACTTAGAAGGTAAATAAGGTTCGGAGTACTAGATTATCGGGGAACGTTATAGGAGAAGTTTGATCTTCTCCCGTGAGCTTTGGATCTTACGACCGAGTACGAGTTATTGTTAGGTTCATTTATGCGGAAGATTTAGTTGTCAAAAGTTGGGGATTGCGAACCCCGAAAAGATCGTAAGCCCGTTGGAGGCTTTACCTGTCCTAGACTATCGCAAAGACGTTTCGAATAGAAATGAAAGCGGAAATCATAAATACAACAAAACGCCACGGCCGTGCCGGGTCAAAACGATAAAACGTATGAGCAAAAGAGTACGAATGTTAAGCGCCTCCCTCACTCTAATCGTCCAAAAGGTCTGTCCCGACAACCATCCACATAAGTAAGTCATATCGGGTAAGGGGTACCTGAATCTAAAAACAAGAAATAAATCGGGGTCAATCATCGGAAATATGCACACTCAATGCCATATAAAGAGGCATACTTAGACTACATGAATGTTAAAATGTAACACATAAGCAAGTGTATAGATATATATAAATCCGAAATAAACACACAAGGGCCCGTATCATCATCACCATCATATCATAATATCTTCTCAAACGTACTCATCCTTCCCAAACATACTCATTCTTTCTCATCGTAAGTCTTTCATCATTTCATTCGTGTTCCATCGAGTATAAGTCATTTATTCAGATTTTGACGGCCGTCCTACCATAGACACATAGCATACATATGAATTATTGGATTTACTAAGATCATCCTACGTCATATTACCAGTTTATATTCCTAAACATGTTACTAGGTCGCGTGATGCATGAAGACTCTCGATAAGACAAAGAGTATCACATAAATCCATAATGAGTAAGTCCAGGGGACTTACCTGGAGTCCGGAGAATAAACAAGCAATAAAGTGCACAACCAAGGATCCAATCAACAAGAGCCTATTAATTTCATTAAGCTTTCATTAGGTGGTATTCTAATGCATGGTACCCAACCTAATAATCAACATACATCCACATGAGGTTCACAATTCTATAGATTACACACTTTGGTTAAGTGATCTTGACTTAACCAGTTATAATCTATATCGTATTATCACATAATCGATTTTCTTCTTATCGGATCGTAAGCCAAGTTATAGGTATATTTCATTTCTGTATTTTATATGCTCTAAGTTTCGGTTATACCATCACATATTTAACTATATTCTTAGCATTCCCTTAACCAAGTTTTCTAACCGAGTCATTATAAACACTGGTTACTAAAATTATAATAACTCTTGATCCAACCGTTGAATCGCCCTAATTTTAGTCGAATCAGACCGTTGGATTGGAATTGAATTTCAAATTACAGAGGCCCATGTATCCATTTTGTTTGTTGTGACGTTTGCTACAAAACGCAACAAAAAACACATAGAGGCTCCACTTCCTAAGCCCTCATTTACACATAAGGATCTTAACCTATAGAGGGAAAGGTGGATGAGAGATTATCCTCGAAGCCTCTCTCGAAAAAGACCAAATTACCTCTCCATGCTTCCCGGGACCTTGCGCCAAACACCTAGCATTTTTGACAAATCCAAACCAAAACATAGACGGAATTCTTAGACAAAAACCTTTAAAATTAGTTGTACAACAAGTATAAAATCAGATTTGAAGGGGCGGAAACCAGGACTCACTCAAACACACTTGAAAACCTCAAGAACACAAAGGGCTCGACACAGCTGGCTCGAAAATGGGCCTCAAGGGGCAGCTTGTTGGGACTGGATTTTTGCGAACTCACTATGGTTGGAAAGGCCTCTCATTTTTGGATATTTGGCTTTATGAATCAGCCAAAAAGCTTGAGTGAGGAGGGAGTTATGGTGGTTTGAAGTTGAGGTGTTGCTAGGCCAGCAATGGCTTCCCTCTTTTCTTTCTCTTTTCTCTCTAGTGCCGAGAGGCTTTGTGGATGGGGAGCTCAGGCTGAGTTTATGGGTTTATATATATGAGGATAGGTGTGGTTAAGTGGTCAAAAGGTCATCCAACACTAGAGTTACACTAGGGACATGAATAGTGGAAGCTAGGCTAGATGTGGCAATTTTAGTCAAATGGATTGGTTGAGCTTTTGTGGCTCTCCTTGAGGCTGTCAGCATTGGGTTTAATAAGGGGGATTTGGTGTTAAAATTACGTAAAGAATAGTCGTGACATGTTATGATAATTACCGAAATAAACGGATGACAAGGCCTTTGCCTCATCAATATTTATCGGAAAATTATCATACGAATTCCATTAGATCGGAATTGTAATCCTCTTTCCATATAAAATATGCCATCCAAAAATTTTAAATTTTCCCGGGTTTTCAAAATCGTAAAAGGAGGATAATTGCTCGGATTATCCCTCGGAAATTAATTAAATAATAATTAAATTTTTCGGTCTTTACACTCAACAATTGAATAAAGTGCATAAGGTGAATAAAAAGAATCACCTAAAATGTCTTTTAAATCCTTTAACAAGTCGGCCAAAACTAGAATAGAAAACCCTAACTAAAGTCCAATTCTGAATCGGCCTTTCTGCGAAGGCCGCGGGGCAGCCACCCTAGGCCACGGGGCGGCCAGGGATCAGCGAAGTCCTCCGATTTTCCCTTCGAGCCGCAGGGCGGCCGGCGATTCTTCCGAGCTTCTTCTTCCTTGACTTCGCAGCTTCTCTACTATTCTTTAGATTGTTTTTGCTCTCCTCCATTTCATTTCACCTTCAATCTACTGTATATGAAATAAACCATAAAATCATGTACATTCCGCCTCTTCCAACTCAACAAGTAATTATGTAAATGCAACTAAATATATGCAATATTCACAACTAAACTATGCTAATTGCAATCTATTATGCAACAGTAAATATGTTCTATCACCTGGCGCCGCCAATATTCAGCCTGATGCTGAGCAAGCTGGGCATGAGTCTCTCGAACCGTAGTAAGGTCCACAGACAGGCCCTGGACATCCTGACGAAGGTAGGAGAACTCATGTTGTAAGTCCTGCTGGTTCTCCAATAAGCCGTGTCGCTGAACCCTCAACGACTCCATCTGTCGCTGAAGTGCCCAAAAGGAGGGCTCATCCTCTCTAGAAGTGCCAGAAGAGCAAACACCCCTATGAGATGGCCTAGGCTGGAAGTCCATGGGCTTTCCAGGCTAAACATAATCCTCCTCCTTCTCATTCCCCACTGCCTCATCATAAGTCGGTCCAAATCCCAAAGCAGGGAACACTTGGGGGTCACCGTGGGGAATGTAGAAATCCTCAACTGCCGGTCCGAAGAGAATAGACCTAGGTAGCTTAATCTGATGAACGTTGTTCTTTCCCGCCTGCCAGATGAAGGAGGGTTCCTCTCCCACCAAATGATTTGCTCTCCTTAAAGCTGTCAAATCCAAGAGATAAAGATCACCCACCGAATCCTAGAGGTCCGAAGTGTCAACTCTATGCTCCCAAGCTATCAAAGTGAAAAGACCTCCAAATCCGGTAGGCATTGTCTTCTTCATCGCATCCTTGCAATGCTCTAAAAACAACTCAACCCAATCCGGAATGTGCTCACCCTCCAAAGTCAAAAACCATAGATAAGCCAAAGCATTCAAGGACACCTTATTGATCTCCGCTTGCCCAAAGAAGGTGTTATTCAACACCTTGTGACAAAGTCATAGGGGTGGTTGGAGGATATTGTAGTTATATTCTCCCACCTTGGGTTGCATGACACGCCCTGTCGCTCTATGCCAGAAGTTGGTGGTCGTAGACTTGAGGATTCTGTACCAGTCATTAGTGGGTTGGGGGGATACTCCAAAAACCCGAGCAAATCGTCTCTTATCCGAATGGTAAGCCTTTCCCTTAAGCCCAAAACAGATGCCACCATTTCGGCTTGCCCTCAATGTACAGAAGAATTCACGAACCAAGCTCGGGTGAGTCGGAGCATTCTTTGTCACAAATTCATTCAAACCCCCTTTCGCTAACAATTGATGCACCATTTGTTCCAACCCAAGTACTCTCAAAGTAGGCACATCGAAGAATTTGAGAGTACTTGGGTTGGAACAAACGATGCGTCAATTGTTAGCGAAAAGGGGTTTGAATGAATTTGTGACAAAGAATGATCCAACTCACCCGAGCTTGGTTCGTGAATTCTTGTGTACATTGAGGGTAAGCCGAAATGGTGGCATATGTTTTAGGCTTAATGGAAAGGCTTACCATTCGGATAAGAGACGACTTGCTCGGGCTTTTGGAGTATCCACCCAACCCATTAATGACTGGTACAAAATCCCCAAGTCTACGACCACCAACTTCTGGCATAGAGCGACAGGCCGGGCGTGTCATGCAGCCTAAGGTGGGAGAATATAACTACAACATCCTCCACCCACCCCTACGACTTTGTCACAAGGTGTTGAATAACACCTTCTTTGGGCAAGCGGAGATCAATAAGGTGTCCTTGAAAGCTTTGGCTTATCTATGGTGTTTGACTCTGGAGGGCGAGCACATTTCAGATTGGGTTGAGTTGTTTTTAGAGCATTGCAAGGTTGTGATGAAGAAGACAACGCCTATCGGATTTGGGGGTCCAATCACATTGATAGCTTGGGAGCATAGAGTTGACACTTCGGACCTCTAGGATTCGGTGGGTGATCTTTATCTCTTGGATTTGACAGCTTTAAGGAGAGCAAATCATTTGGTGGGATAGGGACCCTCCTTCATCAGGCAGGCGGGGAAGAACAACATTCATCAGATTAGGCTACCTAGGCATTTTCCCTTCTGACCGGCAGTTGAGGATTTCTACATTCCCCACGATGACCCCTAAGCGTTCCCTACTTTGGGATTTGGACCGGCTTATGATGAGGCATTGGGGAATGAGGAGGAGGAGGATTATGTTCAGCCTGGCGAGCCCATGGACATCCAGCCTAGGCCATCTCTTGGGGGTGCTGGATCTTCTGGCACTTCTAGAGAGGATGAGCCCTCCTTATGGGCACTTCAGTGACAGATGGAGTCGTTGAGGGTTGAACAACACGGCTTATGGGAGAACTAACAGGACTTACACAAGGAGTTCTCCTACCTCATGCCCAGCTTGCTCAGCATCAGGTTGAATATTGGAGGCGCCAGGAGGAGGCTCACCTTGCCCAGATAGAGGCTCACGGTGGAGACTATGATTCAATTTCAATTCTTATGTAGCTTATTTGCATTTTGGATATAGTTTGAGTGTTCATTGATAAACCTAAAAAGTTGTTTAAGAGTGAAAACACTTTATTCCCAGTGAGGTTGGATGGATAAGCATGCGGGTTACTTGATCACATAAATACTTGCTAAGATGTTTGTTTGCTTTGTCTATGTTCACACTTTGATGAGATGTTGCTTTTGATAAGGCTATTTCATGAAGGATTGTGTTTGTGTGATGAATGATTCATAAATGTTTTGTTTTGCTCGAGGACAAGCCAAAGGCTAAGTGTGGGGGAGTTTAATAATGCATATTTAGATAGGCATTATAGAGTAGTTTTAGTGTCATTTAGATGTATATATTGCATTTTAATGGGTTAGTTTACTTGTTTGCTCCTTTGGTGTTTAAGTGTGGAATCTACAGAAGTTTAGTGTGTAATAGCAGAGTTTGGATTCGAAGTAGCAAGGAGGTCATTTATGGGAGTCGTATGGATCATATGGAGGCAATAACGAGCTAGAGAAGCCAAGTTGGAATGCACAAGGAAGAGGCAAATGACATACAAGAGGAAAAACGGCACCCGCGGCCAGAGGAACAAGCAAAGCACAGAAGCCGCACCGGCGGCCACCAAGGCAGCACCCGCTGCCAGAATTTTAGAGCATACTATATTTAGACCTGGCCACGTACGGGTTACGGGTCGACCCGTGACCCAACGTGTCGTTGACCCGCCGGGTCCAGGTTCACAGGTCCACGGGCGTAGACGGGTAGGGGGTTAGGGTCGGGGGTTTTAAAACCCGCTGAATTAGCGGGTTTGGAGGAATTTTTTTAAAAAAAAAGATAGTCGTTGCAACGACTAGTAGACTAGGATCGAGGGCTATAAATACATGTCTCCTTTATTTCACAAGTCACACATCCCATCAAATCCATCAATCACCTTTCATTTCATTTTCGTAAGCTCGTAATCATGTTCGACGAAGCTAGATCCGATGACAATCTTCATTCGGCGTTGTTCCGGGACCATTTCAACAAGGTCGAGCAAGGGCAAGCCCCCGGGAAGTTCGATGCGGTTTGTCGTCATTGCGGTCACAAGTACAAAGTCATAAACAACCTTGGCTATGGAAATTTAAAGCTTCGCATCACGAAGAAGCACCCCGAGAAGATCATGAACGATGGCGCATCGGGCTCGGGTGGTAACTAGTCTAGTCCTAAATAGTGAGTAGTGTAGTAAGTTTATGTTTTAACTTTTAATGGGATGTGAATTTTGGTTGTGAACTTGTGTGTTGTGAATGTGAATCTCGATCTCCACCGAGACAATGAATTCGGTCCGGGTTGCAATCATAGACCGATTTATAATAAACTTGTGTTTGAATTAAATGTGTTTCATAAGATTATTTAGTTTAGTATTACCTAACAATTTTGAAAAACAATCCAACATTCGAAAATAAAATACGAAAAATTCGAAATTTTGAATAAACATTAGATATCAATTTTAAAATGTCAAAAACATTTAAAACTCAATAAAATAAATTATAAGCTTTACATATAAATTTATTTCCAACTTTAGTAGATAGGTAACAATCCAAACACCACAAAAAAAAAACGCCCAACGGCTAGTTTTAAACGGTCGACCCGTCGGGTCGAACGTTGGAGCCGTCGGGTCGACCGTTGCCCAACGGTCGGTTTCGACCCCGAAGGCCTCGATTTGGCCCTATAAAAACCCATTTCCCTCCCATTTTAAACCCACACCTCACTCATCTCCTCTAATCTCATCTTCATCTCTCTAATCGCTCGATCTTGTCTCTCGTAGTCCTGTTTTCCTAATCTCTCTTATATCTCTTAATCCTCTATAATTCATAATGTCGGTTATCTTCAACCGAATTACCCGAGGTCGCAAGAGTGTTAGTGGAGCCCCATCATCATCGACTCCGAGTGTTGGAGGCGGAGGCGGCCCGAACCCGGCGGTGAGACCAAGTCTTTGTCGAAGTGCCTCAGTCTCGGCAGCGAGCGGATCCCTACATCGTCGAGATGATGCTCTTTTAGCCGACCAAGTCGACGAGATTATGGAGGAGGAGGAGGCCGAGCCCAATCCCGATCCCGAGGTGACCTCCCAAGCCGGAACTCCGACGATCCCGACCTAAGAGTCCGGGTTCCCCGCCGAAGGGAGTCAGGGAACTTCGGACGAAGGCGACCGACCCTATTACTACATCCTAAATTCGAGCCGCTACTTTCAAGTATTGGTTCACAAGGGGGCCTAGGGATCCGGCTGGAGAGGAAACCAGTTGCTCGACCAAGTGCAACTTCTGCGGGGCGGTCTACAAGCACAAGAAGGGAGGTGGATATGGGAACTACGGTTTCCATATCCGGACGAAGCATTCCGAAAAGCTCGGCCTCACCAAAGGAAAAACTCAACTAACTGGGTACGCAACTTCTTCCTCTCAATCCGCTGGTTTATGGTCTTATGATTATCGTAGTTGACATGATAACTATGCGGAAATGATAGCTGCCGAGGGTTTAGCTTATAGTTTTTCACAACATTTATGTTTCAATGATTTTATTACACAAAATGTTCACCCTGCATGGCAAGGTATTAGTCGAAACACGGTTAAGAGGAAAATACTTAGACGGTATAACACCCGTAAAAATGAATTAATCGAATATTTTCACAAAAACTATGACTTACAAGTTTCGATTTGTAGTGACATTTGGACCAACCATTGACAACATCACTCATACATGGGTGTTACTTGTCATTGGGTTAATCAACGTTTTCAATTGCACAAACGTGTTTTAGCTTTTCGAGTTTTCGACGAAGCAGACACGACACGGAACATAGCACATGTCCTTTTAACCGTTTTACAAGAATATAAATTGACTAAAAGAGTTTTCAGTATCGGTTTTGACAACGCTTCTGCCAACACCGCATCTATTCCCGAATTAATCCAAAACAACACTTCTGGCACTTTGGCGAAGCAAACAGCTTCGCTAGCAATGGATCGCTTATTGTCTCTCCCACCAAACTCGCCCAAAACAGTTCCCCAAAGACGTTTGCACTCGGTGGAACTCGACTTACAAAATGATTTATGATTTCATCGCTTATAAGGAACTTTTTTCTGGTTTTGCAACACAAAACATTGAAGGGTCAAACATCTTTGCGGATGTATGGACTCAGGCCTGAGATGTTGTTGAGGTTTTCAAAGTTTTTACGACGCAACTCAGACTTTCAGCCACGTTTACATGCCTATATCAAACCTTTTTCTGTTTAATTGCAATGAACGTAGAAATAGCGCTTCAAGACGGGATTAATGTGCCTTCTATTTTCGACGCTATTTTGGAGATGCGGCGAAAATGGGTGGCATATTCCAAAGTTATACCCGATATTTTGCTCGTAGCGTGCTGTTTTGACCCTAGATATAAATTAAACGAGGTTCAAAAGTTTTTAGAAAACTATTTTCCGACTTTAGAAATTGAGGAAGATTTCGATTTCAATGTTCCAATTATAGTTGCTAGAGTTAGAGGATTATTAGAAGAATTATATACTCAATATTCGACGGGCGATAGAGTGCCCTCCTCCGGTCGTCCTCCCGTGCCTTCCAGTTCAAGCGGATCACGAACTAGCATCACCGCTAGAACTAAGGCACTTGCCCGAGATCTTCGTCGAGCCCCCACTCGAATCTCGACGAATATTTGTCTACTAACTTTGATTTTCAAAGCGATGAGGAAGAAGATTTTGATGTCCTAGAATGGTGAAGTCGTCTCGAAAGACAAAGATTCCCGATGTTGCAGGTAATCGCCCGACAAATACTTGGGGCCCCTTGCTCCACCGTTGCCGTCGAGTAGCTTTTCAGTCACGGAGTTCAGATTCTTTCAGAGAAGAGATCAAGGTTGCTTTTTGAGAACCTTGAAGCCCAAGTTTGCCTTGCAGATTGGAAGAAGGCGGATATGCGGATGCAGAAGAACATCTTGGGGACTGATTCTGAGGACGATGACGGAGTGGATACAGAGTCTATTGGGAGCTCCATCGATGGTGCGGTCACAGACGGCTCAGGAGGTGGAGGGTCTGACGATCAAGAAGACTAGAAGAGTAGGTAACCGGGCCGGGGTTCAGAGATACACAGGTAAAAGAACTACGTGGGCTTTGATTCCTCAACCCTGGGAGGATACGTAGGCAATCAGGAAACCGATTCAAGCCCTTCTCCCCTTCCCCCCCCCCCCCCCCCACAAATTGTACAATTGTAGACTTGTAGTTGACTTGTAAGTTGTAATATTGTAATTTGTATCTAAACAGCAAATACGAAAGGATATTTTTCAAACGTATATGCGTTCAAAACCCATTCTCGACAATTCCGAAAACTCCGAAAAGGTGCAAACCCGTCCAACCCGGGCCCTATCCGCCATGTTAATCCACCGGGCACCCGCCGGGTGACCCGAACCCGGCAACCCGTGGAATTCACTACAACAGAAAGAGTTATTAGCGACCAAAGTTTTAGTGACACATTGTTTTTCCTCGATAAATGCAGTCTTTGGCGACAAACATAACCACTCCTCATAAAATGGCACGAAAACAATAATATCGTAACAATTAGCGATGAATCTATATTCCTTGCTACAAGCGATATTCAGCGTCAAATTTTTTGATTCATCGCTAATTGTTACGATATTATTGTCGTTTAAAGCATAAGGGAAATAGCGACGAATGTGAAGCTTTTATTGAGGAATGTTTTCATCGCTAAAAATACATTTGCCGAGGAAATTTCAATTTCATTGTTAAATGTTTAGGGGGAATTATGCAAACCCCGGCAAATTTACCAGCGACGAATATTCGAATTTCTTGCTAAAAGTATGTGTTTCTAGAGAAAATAATTAGTCGTTAAAAGATCAATTAATAAGGATATTCAATTTTCGCCGTTATTTGTTCATGTTAAAATGGCGAAAACATTCCCAATTTTAATGGTGAGAAAAGTTTAAATTCATCGCCAAAAGTTTATATTTTACTAGGAACATTTTTGTCCTTAAAATAACCCTTTAGTTAGGAAGTATTAATTTTGTTACTAATGCACCAAACAAAACCTTGCCTAGTTGCCTTGTATACAAAATAATCTTCACTAATGGTATGAAGAAAACTATGACACAAGCATATAATTGTAAGAAAACAAAAGTATAACTTCATCGCAAAAAATACATGTTTGACAAGGAATGATTTCATCGTTGAAAAACTAGTTAGCGAGAAAGTATCAATTTCGTCATTAGTTACTTGAGGAAAAACTACATCCCAAAATCAAAATTATAAAGAGGTCATGAGAAGAAGAAGCGAGGCTAAACGAAGAACAAGTCTGCAGAAGCTGTCGCCAGACATGCTGAACTTGTTTTGCACTTTCTGGAGGCCTCGGTTGTCCAATTGACTATTATGACCATGTGTTGGAAATGTATTACAGAGAGATACAACTTTCTTGTTGACGTGTAGAGCTGATTCGACCTGCATTTTCCGTAAAAGACTGATGCAGTGGGCGCCGCAATATGCTGCGGCCGCCGCATCTCCAGCAGCGACGTGTTTAGAATTTAGCGACAATTTGTCTATCAAAACCATATTTATCCATCCAATTGTCTTTTGGCCGACCTTGGGACACGAAAGAGGATGATTTTAGAGATGGATTAACCCTATGTTTTCATTCATTCATTAGATTAGGATTCAAGACGATTTTAGGGTGAGATTGAGAGCGATGTTCACCATGGGCGGCTAATCTCTCGTCATTCTACTTGCAATTTGAAGCTTTGTTTGGATTGGGTTGTGAGTTTCTGAATCTTGTTCCATATTTCCTATATTGAATGTTTCAACTTCTTTTCGCTTTATTGTTAATTGTTTTAATCTATCTTGCCTGATCAAATTGGTAGAATTAATTCAATTGCTAGGGTTTTGTAGATTCTTGGTTGTGAACCTTAACCCAAGTAGCAAACTTATCCCTTTAGGACTGGTTGAAGTAAATGGATGTGTAGGAAGTTAGATGTGTTGTTAAATCTCTCTTTAGGGACTGTAAATACCATGGTTAATCTCTGAACTTAAAGCTGTCGATTGGGTTAAATCCTTCTTTAGAGACTGCTCATGAGATAAGGGTTTCTAGGACTGGTTGTACTAGTAACTATATTAGGTTGGGACAAGGACATCAATAGGAACACTAAAAGGACAAGAGGAAGTTACAATATCAACTTGACCAAATAAAGTGGATCGGATAGTTGTAGGTAGAGCGATCTTCTCTAAATTGCTTTGCATCAATTTGTTTATAGTTTATTTTATTTTCTTATTTCAATCAATCAAAACCCACCTTTTCAATAATTGATAAATACACATTGCATAAGAATATTTGATTCTCTGTGGGATCGACCTCTTACTTACTTGTTATACTAGTTTGTAGGTTTGAGTTTTACTTTTGATAGGAGACACAACGATTTCCTCCCATCAGGGACATAGAATCTTATCCACATAGTTTGAATGTTTGCTGGACAAATTGGCGGAGACACTAGCTAGTAGACAATATTTTCATTTATTAGGATCTATGGTTATTAGATATTCTATCTACATATTGTTTTTTTTTCCCTACAAGTACACACTGTTTCTTTCATTTATTTAAATGAGAAGCAGATATGTTTTGTTCCCTGGATTAATATGCAAATGAAGCATATTTTAAAGCCCAGCTACTCGTATAGAATATATCAATGTTGGCCTTTTATGTTTGGGTATTGCAATTTGATGCTCTTTCTCGTAACAAAAGGGTGGTGAATTTTGAGGAACTTACCTTTATCGACGCTTTTTAACGCCAATGAATATTTCCCTTTTGCCGGGAAATTAATTCTCGAAGCTTATTAACATCAAGAAATGGGCGGGGAATATATGGGAACAGAGTGGGATATTTGATGAGAAAAACGTCGAAAATATATTCTTGGCGTTTAAAGTCGTCGTACATTTCCACGATTAAAAACATCGGTCATTTATGGCGTTGACATTTTTGACGCTCTTTTAAAGCGTCGAGAAAAATTTTCTCTACGCTTTTAAGCGTCGACAATGGACATAAAAACGTCGAAAAAGGCTGCTTTGTTTTAGTAGTGTAACCAACAACAAGAGTAAACAAGGGGGTTATAGAGATGTAAAGATGCAAACAATTGAAGAAGTAAATAATGGTAATGGTTGTAAACAATGATGAATGATATGTTTCACCTACGATTCTTAACTTTGGTTCGTTTACTTGATCATAGGTCTTCCTTCTAGCTATAATCCCTTATTCTTCGGCAATCCTAACTCAGATAAAGGTTTAATCCTAGGGAAAAGCACTAATTCTCAAGATATATAAAGCTTATAAACAATATTAATTCCCTAAAGAACTAACATTTAGCCTATAGTCAACTTCCTATAAAATCAAGCTTTTTTATGAGATCTACTCAATTGTATTTGCTACATCGGATTAAGTTTCACAAGCGTATGAATCAAAACCCTAGCAATGATGTAATTCTAACGAGGTCGCGAATCAAGATAGAATCAACACCCACAAGAAATTTGTAACACCCCATTTTAAATCCCAATGAAGTGTTGCAACACTAGTGAATCCGCATACTTTAATTTTTTTGAATTCACATGAAGCTTATAGGGACATGCAACCATGCTCCCATAAACAAGACGGTACTCAAGCAGTTGCATAAAACAGTGCGGAAGTAAATTAAACATCAAGGTATGAAATATCCAATCCCAACAATAAAGCTAAAATGCCAAACCCATAACATATAAATAAACTTAAAAAAAATAGCAAAACCCAAAGTAACATAGCGGAAAATTTAAAGGTTAAAAAACTGTAGTATAAAGATCCATAAATGATAGCCCGCTCTTCGGCTCTCTCCTGCTCTGCTGCTTGCACTAAACCTGTGGAATATGGTCTGGTGTTTCATGAGTACGAAGGACACCAGCTATCCAATAAATAGGATGGTTAGTACAATTAAGACTAGCAAATGATAGGGAAAATGTTCATACATTAACCATACAGTGACCATAAAACGGTATGTCATATCATAATAATCGACTATAAGATAAGAAAATGAATTATACCCGATACAGATGAGTATAATAACTGAAGTGATCGCCTATTTAACACTCGATAATAACCATAATCACTATAATCACAACACCACTAACAACAACAACAACAATAATAATAATACGTGGTATCGGTCAAGCCTTTAAAAGGACTACGACCTACATCAGATCGTTGTTTTACCACCCCGCGGAGAATGCATTCCAGGATGGATGTTACATGAAACCTTGTAAGGTCGTGGCTTAACGAACCACAACCTGCAAGTCTGTCTACTGCAAACTTGACAATGACCTATAGTCACTCGCATCACGTGGTGCGCATTTTAACTTATCATACCTAAGCATCACATGGTGCATATTTTAACTTATCATACATAACCAGTTCATACTAGGTGATCATAATAACGACATTAAACAAACAAGGACGTACAAGCACGGATATTTCAAGGATCTTAATACTGCATGCTATTAAACATGCCAATGACATGTATCTATACTACTCAATTAGGTTAGATAAAATAGGTTTTGAGGAAAATAAATAAAAGAAGTGGATAAAGACGGGGATAGAAGATAGATTCCCCTTTTTATGAGAATAGAAAGAGTATTTAGATGATTTATGTAATTAAGTCCATCCTATATTATTTCTCTTTAGAATAATTTAAGGTCGATTTGCAGAAATACACCAAATCAGTGTTCGGTTAGCAAAAGTATACCCGTTTTATGAGAATAGCAAGAATAGGATAGGTGGGTCATTTGTGCTAAAAAATAGGTCATTTGTGCTAAAAAATAATGATTGATTTTACCTTTAAATTTAAATGTAAAAATCATTAAAAGGAGAATTATGAATTAAAAGAAAAGTAAAAAATATTAAAAAAATGAAATATATATTAAAATAATATTTTTAATATTTTTTCTCAGAAATTTAAAAATAATAAAACTAGCCAGATGAAAATCATTGCCATAGTAATAGAATTAATAGTGACATGAATAAAATTTTTTTTTGACAGGATGAAGGTTCTTTATGACAAATATGATAAATAAAAATGACAGCATGTAATCTATAATAGGGAAAAGAATAAAGATACGATTTTTTCCATACCATAACTAGAAATTAAAGACATATCCAAGATGACAAAGTTATTTGTTCACAACGACAGGATTACCGTTCATAGTGACAAGATTGTAGGTTTACTTTGACAGGATTGAAGCTAAAATCGGGGAGAGAATCAATGAAGATACGATAAATCATATCTTCAGGATTATTAACCATATTTACAAAAGGATTGTCAATATATATCTTGAAACCATAATATTATCACATTGATAGGATGAATATTGTTCTTGACAATCCCAAATGTGAACATTGACAGTATATAATAAAAAATCGGCGGGAGATTGAGTAAAGATACGATTTTGATCTAAATCATAACCACTAGATTATCAACCCTAACCGCTTAATTGTCACCTCCTACTAGATATTCCCTCCAATATACATTACACACCCCCGCCTCTAACAAAACCTAAACTTTATCTTCTTAAATCTTTGTTCAAACTAATGCGAAAGTAAGAGGTTCATGCAACAACCATATTGCAGCCATGGGTGAGCTCTTCATCACAAGAATTTCCTATCAATTTGTTTGTTATGATAGTTATTTCGTCCTTATTCATATGCTACTCATTACTTGTAGGTCGAAACGGTTACTATATGACATTGATAACCAATGGTGAGTGGAGGGTCAGTGGAACCAAGTGGACCTATGAAGGAAAACGGCTGGCAAAAGGAGTCGTTGTTGGTGGCAATATCAAGTATGAGACGATTAAGGAGAAAATAGCGGAGAAGATAAGTTTTGATCCCGACAGGTATGAAATTGAACTGACGTATGTTTCATCTATGGGAGAGAACTTTCCACCGTTTGAGATTAATGATGAAGATGATAGGGAAGCATACAAATTCTTAAATATGATGTCAAAAGAACCTTAGTCAGCAGCCCTCTAATGACACTACATGCAAAGGCTATCGCTCCACCAACAACCAATAGCTTAGGTATGTTTAGCTCAGTTTGTTTCTCACCAAAAGATGAGGAAGAAGACTCGCCATCTACAGGTGCCAATGCAAGGTCATTGACGTCGCTGTCGTGCAAGGAATGAAGGTAATCTAAGCCAACCTTGGTGTTTATGTGAGCCATTGTTGCACAGTGGGAGAGCGGGGCTCTGCATGCTCTCTCATTTTGGTAAGCGCGCAACCCATGATTGATCTATCTTTTTGACGGCTCCCCACATGCCTTGTCGCACTCCAAGCTTTGCGATCTCCCAGGAGATTCCCATGTCTTCGTGGTGGAACAGGAGGACCTCACATGCAGTCATCTGCCCATCCCTTCGTGACTCAGCTGGTTCATGTCCACAACATAAGGTTTAGATCCAATGACATGGTTTCAAAACTACATTAATAATCCATTTAGGATCTTGAAACTACTCTACTAGAAATCCAATTCTTGATTGAATCTCATGCATTATCTAAAAGGAACTGCCTTATTTCCCTGTCATATATCAAGAATAGCAAGATAAGGATATGTACACATCATATATGCAATGAGTCCGTCATGTTTACTTGGATAATGAAAGCAGACAAGATTGATGGGGCTACATAGTTTCTTGCATGAGTATGAAGTAAATGCACTACCATCACTTTTATCAGTACTATTTCATCATCACAATCATAATGGACAATTTTCCCACTTATGTTCAAAATCCAAAAGGCACTTTTTGAGGAGTTTATTGTTAAATTCGCCTTGTATAAGTGAATAAAGGTTGAAGAGGTTGGAACACTTGTGTGCCATTATATGGAAAAGGTTCAAGTAACATAATCACATATACAATCAGAAAAACTATGACCTGCCTATGCAAAAACTAACCGGGTAATTTTCGAAACTCAATTCCATTTCCTTGAATACCATTCCTTCATACTACGACGGGAAGAAATAGATAAAAACGTCAAGTGAAATACCTGGACCAATACACCAACTTGAATAGTAGAGGTCCACACGCCTTGGTTTGTTCTGCCGAGGGAGTGATGGGTATGGTACACCCTGAAAAGTACACAGAAACCAAACAAGAAATTACTATTACAACCATATGGGAGAAGAGCTTTTTAATTAGGAAATTTGACCCAAGACAGAACATGAACAATCAGGATCTTGTAGCAGTTTGATTCCACATAACAATGAAGAAAAGTCTTCATACTAATAAGATTGACGTTGCCAAATAAGTTCACAAATGACCCAACCAGCTATCTCATTTGAATTCTTTTAGTGAGAACCACAAGTATTGTACATGAACCGAAACAGCTTTAGGTTTTACCACCTCAGATATTGATTGATTGATGATAATATCATAATACAAAGTACTACATTCATTATGTAAAAGGCAAGCAAGGAAGAAAACATGCAGATGTTGAGAAGCAACCTTCGTGACGCAATAGTAGGATCGATCTGATTCCCAAATCCGCCTTCCAATTATATATTCCATGTCGCTGCAGAAGAATGGGAATTGAATACAAGAACAGACAACACAATAAGATGCAAAAATCAATCTTCAATAGACATTCACTAATATACAACAAAACTAAACAACTCTGATCAAATCCCCATACCTTGCGGGTCTCTTCACCAAGCTTGGTAAGCAAATGTGAGAGTAGAGCATTCCATCGTATGAATCCAAGTAGGGCCTCCATCTTTCTCCACCACCACTTGCCGTAAATGCGTCAAATCAGTTTCATTCACACATGAACTAGAAACCGAGTTGAAATGCATTTCCTCAATTGAATGGGATACAACAAAGTAAGAGCTCCAATTGTGGAAAATTGATTGAATAAAATGCAGATTGCGGGGCTAATTAAGGGTTTTGAACAATTACCTGGAATTAGGTTTGTAGGCTTGATCCTCCACCAGCTCACTAGCGGAAATCGAAGGCGTGGAATTAGGTCATTACACCTTCAAAGAGCCGAAACCAGGAATTTAATCGAAACCGAGGTTGCGATTTAGGCCACCAACGAGTTACAGCTAGTCGAAGAAGATGTGCTCAACCCTGATCGCCTACGATTTAGGGCACCAACGAGTTATTGCAGGAGGGTAAGGTTGATGGCTTTGGACGGTGAGGGCGGCAAGTCGGAACCGGAGGCTGAGATAAAGTTAAGGTCAGAGGGTTGGTCGGGCTACTCTTGGCGTTGGGCACGGGTTAAGACAATAGAGGGCAATGATGGAGCGAGAGCCGGAGTCAATTGTGCCGGAGGGTGAGGGCAGCGACGAAGGGTGAGGGCAGTGACGGAGCTGGAGCCGGAGACTTAGGGTGGGCTAAGGTCGGACCACCGAATCGAGGTTGTGTGTTCTGATTAGGGAATGCGGTTGCGTGTTGTGGTTAGGGATTGGGTCGGGGCTACGGATTGGGAATGAGATTTTTTTTAATTCTAGATTTTTTTTATTATTTAATATAATTTAAAAATAATTAAAAAATATAAGAAAAATGATAAATACTAAAAATATTTAACCTTTTTTTTTCTGATTTTTTAGGGTGGTGGGTAGTTTTGATAATTAAATAAGGTATTTTTAATTTGCAATTTTTTATATATTGATGCAATTGTTTTCAAACATAGGTATTTTTGCAAACCAGTTATCAAAGTAGGGTATTTAGGGCTTGTTTGGTAAAGGTAGATAGATATAGGCTATGGGGATACAAATCCCAATATCTATATCTTTGTTTGGTATATTTTAACAAATCAGTATATAGATATCAATCTTATATCTCTAAATACTGATTTGAGGATTTTCTTTAGCTTTGGATATCTCTTGAAATTGGGGTATATGGGTTCCTCTCTTTTACATACTTGCTTCTAGGTTTTCATCAGTACCACCACCATCGACTGCCAGTCCCCACCAACCCCGCCAATGGCTGACCACAACCTCAGTTTTCTCTCTCCCTCAGGTTCAGGAACTGAAGGCTAACCGTTGTTTCTAATTCGTTGTCTCGAAGATGTGGATTTCGGTTCAGGCGTTGAAGGCAGTCACAGTGAGAGGAGCACTTCATCATCACTCTCCTTATTTACTAATTTGCAACAGATCCCTCTGTACTTGCCCCCTTTGTTCTTCAGCCCCAAAATCAGCCTCACCCATCTCTCCTATTCCCTTCTCGTTTAAGTTGGATCAGCCAGAAATCACGCAATTTGATTCGGGAGGAAGGGCGTGGTCAGAGCTTCATCAATGGCGTCTTCTGCATCCGTTGAATTGAAACCCTTCTCTATGTTGTTCCTTTCCTTGGGGAACATTTGCAGGAGCCCCGTAAGTGCAACTGTTTTTAATTGTAGGGGTTCTATTCAAATTTTTGACCTCTAAAATGCATCTTATCAATTCAAAATGTTCGAAACCCTAATGCATTGGTCCGGATTCTATTCGAATTAGGATTCGAATATCTATATACCCTTTCCAAACAGTAGATATAAGATATAGATATCAATCTCATACCCAATACCCATAGATTGATATCTATATCTAATACCCATAGTCTATATCATATATCTATATACCCTTTCCAAACGGGCCCTTAGTAGTAATTTCCCATAATTTAATCATTCTAATTCATACCATATATCTTAGGTGAATTTATTAAATGACCAAATTTACAAGATATATGCTATAGTTTGATATAATACAGATTTATTTAATTAAATAAAAATAAGAAATAGCCCAAAAATAATTTGGGGTATTTCATATCTCCCACCTTAAAAATAGGTTTTGTCCCGAAACTTAGAAAAGAAATGAGAAATGAATTGAAGATAGGATAGTAACCGCGAAATAGATGAGAGGATATAGATCGATCAAGGCAGAGCTAGGTTTATCTAACAATGGTTCCCGAATGGGTAGAATTTAAGCATGATTCGCTTAATGTACTTATTAAATACATGAGCGATGAGAATTACATCTAAAGTACTCATTGTTTTCTGAACTCCTCAATGGCGAAACTTAAATTTTTTAATCCTATGAAAACAGTGTATCTCTATAGTTATGAGTATCTAAACAAGGATAATAAAATTTTGAAAGCCATCTTTTAATATTCACTTTCGTTGCTCGAGATAAGTGAACTCGCATCACATAAGGAACGGGGTTAACTAGCTAGTCATTGGCTTTTGTCTTAGCCCCATCTGGCTTCCCTTTCCAGGTTGCCAAATGGCCCGGGTGGCTTTGAAGGCAACCATTGTGACAAAACTAGCCAACCTTATTCATATGAGATGAGTTGTGAGTCTTTGTCTTCTGGTTTATCGACATGAACGTTGTACGGTTCCTCAACACATGCATCCTTGTGTTCTTGTCTTCTTCATAAACATAAATCGTGTATATCTATATATTATTCTCAAGCTTTTTACCAATGAGGTAAAGTTCGGTTGCTCGATCATGGAAAGGAGAGATGAAATATGTAACCCATGATCGTTTAATACTATCAAGATTTAGGAAATGTTAACCTACCTACATAAAGAGTTACTAATTATCCTCCTGAAGGACCTTACGTATGACATATCGATCATTAATCACTGATTTCACATGCGGTTATTATTCGTGCTTATACATAAGTGAAACAGAGGAACCCTTCTAGAGTCTATAGGGAGCACTTCCCGACTCTTTTTCGATATCTATAAAAAAAATGGGTTGACCAACTTGATATGGAATCAGAAGTATCAACATACTGGAGCTAACTGTATAACATGAGAGGAGTATTAGTAGGGAAGTGTGCAAAGCTTATATGGTATTCTCCGTTAGAATATTACCAATTCGAACCCCAATTCCCCACTTTGAATTGAACATGTAAGGTTGTAAAGATGAATCCAAAATTGACTACTTAGAATAACCATACCGGAATTTCGATTACTAGATATTGAGTTTATCGGAAATACTTGTCCATTGACTCACTTTATTGAAATGCTAGAACGTACTAGCATAAAGGGATTACTAAACAACTTGACGTTGCACAACCCTTTTTCAGTGTAGCTTACTCCTGTTCATCAGCCTCGATAATGGCATCTAAGGTGTAAAGCTTAAAACCTGGCTTAGACGTTCCTTCCATTGGGGCCTTGTTCTTATTCTGCATTATAAGTTCCAACGCAACTTGCATGTTATGACCCCATGGTTGAGGCGGGTTTGTTGCTGAGTTTGGAGCTCGCGGTGCAATTGTTAAAGCTTGTTGTGACCAAGCTTGACCATTTCTCGAGTTCTTACAAAACTTCTCCATATGTCCATACTTTCCCCATCCTCTATAAACTCGAGTGTTCTCCTCACATGCAGGTCTCTTATGGCCTGGGTTACCGTAGTTGTAGCAAACTACTGGCTGACCACATCTCGCAGAGATAGTATCCTGGCCTGGCTAGGTGCGGCCAACTACCGTACCCCTAGCAGGTGCAAATGGAGTTGGCCTCGTCGAGCCCGAATACTATTGACGATCTCTCATCCGATCGTACATCGCTTGAGTCACGTGCTTTGACCAAAGCACCTTGACGAGCAGAACTACCTTAATACGAAGTTGCTTCTCTTGTCGCTCTAGAATCTTCACCAGTTCTTTCTCATAGGTTTCGATGGGGCGGGCCCTAATGTCCTCATAGATCAAAATGTGGGTCGGGTTAGACACGTACTTCCATAGCAATGATACATAAAAGACGTCATGTATTGGATGAGCTAACGGAGGCAGAGCAAGGCGGTAGGCCACATTGCCTACACATTGCAGAATCTCAAATGGCCCGACATATCGAGAGTTTAGCTTCCTTCACTTTCCGAACCGGAAAACTCCCTTCATGGGTAACACTTTCACGAACACCTTGTCTCCCACCTCAAAGTTGACCTCTCTACGCCTAGGGTCGGCATAAGACTTCTGGCGATTCTGCGCGGTCAACATTCGTTGCCTAATCATTGCAGCTTCTTCAGCTGCCTTCTCTAACAGCTCTGGACCTATATGGATGGCATCAGTCGCATCATCCCAACACATTGGTGATCGACACTTCCGTCCTTAAAGGGCTTCAAAAGGAAACATCTTTATGGATGAATGCCAACTATTGTTGGAGGTGAACTCAATCAAACTCAAACTGCTCTCCCACTTTGTCGGTCTATTCAGGGCACTGGCTCGTAGCATATCCTTCAATGTCTGGATGGTCCTCTCTGACTGATCATCTGTCTAAGGGTGAAAAGCAGTACTGAAATTTAGTTGAGTACCAAGTCCCTCATGCAGCTTCTCCCGAAACTCTGAGATGAATCGTCCATCACGATCAAAGACAATGGATGAAGAAACACCGTGAAGGCGGACTATGTGCTGGAGGTATAATTCAGCTAGCTTTGCCGGTTTTCAGTTAGATCGAATGGCAATGAAGTATGCACATTTGGTGAGTCGATCAACCATCACCCAAATGGCATCCTTCTGTCCCTGGCCATTAGGGAACCCCATTACATCGAGATATGTTCCCACTTCCATGTGGGTACTAGGAGTGTTTGGAGCTTCCCACCAGGTCTCTAGGCTCAATCTTCACCTGTTGGCATAACCAAGTATCTAGCCACGTGCTTGGTTACCTCATCCTTCATACCAGACCACCAGTACTTCTTCCTCAGATCCTTGTACATCTTACTAGCTCTAGGATGCACTGAATAACCGGATGCATGAGCTTCCTGAAGGATGGTCTTTCGGATCTCAAGGATGTTGGGGGTGCAGATGTGATTCCCAACCCATAAGGATCCATCATCTCTCACGACAAAGCCCGGGGCTTTACCATCGAAGAAGTCAATGGTGGTTTGCAGTAACACAACATCTTCTGTCTGCTTCACCTTTATCACTACTAAAAGATCTGATTAAACCTTCATCATACACAACTGTCCTCGGTTCCTTTCAAACCAAACCTCCACCTCTAACTTGAGTAGATCCCTATGCAGAACAAAACTTGCTGTGAAACAGCTAATCATAGGCTCGTGCTAAGATTTACAGCTTAAAGCGTCGGCTACGACATTAGCCTTTTGTTGTGAGCCTAATCCACCATTTTTTATACTATCTTTTATATCGATTTCTGCATAGATTTCATGCATTTGGGCTAGAATAATACATAAATTGTGTAGTTTATGTTTATTTACAATATATGGAGGTCTACACAAGTTTTTGTTATATTTCGCAGAAATCGGACGTACTTTGAGCTTAAAGGAAACCCATGAAGAAGCTAAGGATGGTGCAGCTGGAGAAAATGACATTTTTCTCCATTCATCATTCTGAGTCAAGTTCTGGTGTCTTCATGAGAGTTGTAGCCCTCGAAAAGAGCTTGCCAACGCATGGTCATATGCGCCAATCCGACGAACGAGGACTCGGGGAAGTGCGTTTCAAGAACAGAGAAAAATGTTGAGAGTTGAATGTTACTCGACATCGACCAAATTGGTCGAAGTCGACCACGCCCAAATCGAGTAAAGACCCCAGAAATCGACAAGGAAGCTGGAAGTTGAACATGCAAGTCGATATCGAGGAAATCTACTCGATATCGAGTAACCACTTCGTCGATTTTCACTTTCTAGAGCCGAGATCAACGAAGAAGCCGAAGACGGACCAAACCTTGGTCGATATCGAGGAAATCTGCTCGATATCGAGGAAAAATCAAGTCGACTTTGCTCCTGGAAACCGGAGTCGAGTTGCTGAGTAGAAGACGAAGAAAGTGCTAGTCAATATCGAGGAATTCTACTTGATATCGAGGAAATCCCTAGTGGCTTAAGTCGAGTAATCCAGATCTTGTTAAGGTTCTATCCCGAGCAGATGGAGATATTTTCGAGATCAAATTCTATCAAGTTCCATCAAGATCTATGAACTCCATGGAGGATTTATCAACAAATTAGATATAGTCCTACTTGATTTAATTATTTATTTCCATGTTTTAATCTTTAGATAAAAGATAGGTAGATATAGATTTAGATATAATTCTCTTTCCTAATTAGAGAGGGAATGAAGGCTATAAATAAAGCTTTAGGGGCTGATTTCTAGGCATTCAATTTCAGAGACAATTAGTTACATAGAGAGAGAGTAGAGGAGAGAGCTTGTGGCGAGAGGAGTGAAGGTGTTGAGAGACGGTTTGTCTTCGATCGGTTGTAAGTTTTCTTTAGTTTATTTAATGCAATTTATTTTCCTGAAATCTTTGATGAGTTTATTGATGATGAAGAGCGAGTAGTCCACCCACTTCTAGGGTCAGGGTGAGCCCGACGGTAGTCATGTGATGTGATGTGGTAAAGGTTTCATCTTTTTATGCAATTCGTCTTCTATCCCTATGAGCATGATTCTTTTGCGAAAGTTGAAGGTGATCCTTGTTGGTGTTATTGAAGCGAAAGTGATCTTAATACAACTTGGATTAATTATGTGAAAAGGGTTAGTAACAATTTGGGTTTATGCGAAAGCCTCTATATTCCTATTTGTTAATAACGAAAGTTATTTGATGAAAAGCATGATCTTTTATGCCTTTATGTGTTATTTTGCATGGTTATCGTTGTGGTATTGACGCCCTGATCTTGGAAGTCTTTAGTTTATTGATTTATTTCATCGAAAATCGTGTTCTGGCTTGCGAAAGGTTGCAATTTAAGTTTCTGCTTTTTACTCGATTTCGAGGAGATATTGTCGACATCGAGGTATGTTGTCGACATCGAGTTGATTTTGTCGAGATCGAGTACTTTCTGTTGGTTTTCGTTTTCTGTTTCGTTTTTGCTTGTTGTTTTACTCGACAGGTTAGTCGATATCGAGTACTCTACTCGATATCAAGGAATCTTCTGGTCGATTTCGCTGAGATCTTTCCGCTACCTGAGATCCGCTGGCGTGCTTCCTCGAGGATCGATCCTGACTTCCCGCTGCTACATCAGGAGAAGGTCTTGTGATCATTTGCAAGGGACGTTGATGAACGGTTTTTAGTCGCGTTAACCGTATCAAAATAATTTCGAACCTACCTAACTAATGTAGTGTGGTAAGCACGAGTCGATCCCACAGAGAACCAAGTTATTCCTAAGCTAAGTTTATTTACCAATTAATATGAAACGGGGGTTTTTGGGTGGTGAAAATAAGAAAGAAAATAAAAAAAACTATAAACAAATTAATGCAAAGCAATTTAGAGAAAATCGTTCTACCTACAACTATCCACTTTATTTGGTTGAATTGATATTGTAACTTCCTCTTGTCCTTTTATGATTCCTATGAATGCCCTTGTCCCGACCTAATATAGTTACTAGTCCAATCAGTCCTAGAAACCCTTATCAATCGAACAGTCCCTAAAGAAGGATTTAACCCAATTGATAGCTTTAAGTTCAGAGATTAGCCAAGGTATTTGCAGTCCCTAAAGAAGGATTTAACAACACATTCAACTTCCTACTCATCCAATTAGTTCAATCAGCCCTAAAGGGATAAGTTTGCCACTTGGGTTAAGGTTCACAATCAGGAATCTACAGAACCCTAGCAATTGAATTGATTCTACCAAGTTGATCAGTCGAGATAGAATAAAACAATCAATCATTCAAGCACAAAGAAGTCGAAACATTCAATATAGGAAATAAGGAACAAGATTCAGAAACTCACAATCAAACCAAACAAAGCTTCAAATTGTAGACAGAACGGGAGAGTTTAGGTCTCCATAAAAATAAAACAAAACACAATTAGGGTAAAACAAAGTCACGACCGTATCTCCCTGTCACATTCGGCCGCCCCGTATGAATGTATATATAGCAAATATTCTATCTAAATTCCTAATCTATCTAATTAATCTAATACGGAGTATATTATATTATTCTATCTATATTATTAATATATATATATATAATAGTAATGTATAGCATAGCAACAACACTTCAAAATCACGTGGGCTCCTCCCCTCTCGGTGTTTTGCTTTAACTAATATGCAGCCCAAACCATCACGTACCCTCTTCCGTATTCAACTATCCGTCTTCAGCCCATTCACCACGAGTAGCTCGGCCCGTCTTGTTTACCATTTATAAATTGATCTCAACTTCTAAATTCATACGATCCAAGCTGAAAATACCTGAAATATATAAAAATACCAGTGTAGACTCCGAAAACCAAATAATACAAATTAAGCTATAAAATATATAAAAATGTTCTAAATTAATATGCAAATCTATACCTAAAACATGACTAAAATAGGCTCTATCAGACGTAATCTGGTTTGCTTTACTTTATTTATATTTTGAATTGCAAGTCTCGATTTCCTCCTACAACAAATTGGCACCGTTGCCGGGGAAGCAATCATTTGCGCCTTAGGTAGTTAAATCTCACGTTTTCCTTGAGTACTTCGCAGGTGTATGTGTCGTTCTGGTCAAACGCCTGAGTTTGACACCTTAGACGATCCGGAACACCTTATACACATCCATTCTTAGCTGAAAAGGATCATGGCGACTGCCGAAACACAAGCTGAGATGATTGAAAGGCTTTAGAGGGAACTAGCCGCCAAGGATACTCCTCTCAACGCTGAGAGAGCACGCACTACGCAGGAAACGGAGTGAAGGAGGCAGGTGGAAGTTGAGCTTGCCCAATACTACCACTGTAGAGGATTACATGCACCCGACTCTCGTCGCGCCTGAATCTGCCATTCTAATCCCTGAAAATAATTTTAAAATTCACACTCCTTTCCTGATTGAGATTAAAAATAATGCTTTCTATGGTAGATTTAATGAATGCCCTCTTCAACATATTACCAACTTTACTGATATGTGTCGTACTCTTGCTGAAGGTACCACTTTGGAATATGTCATGATGAAGGCCTTTTGATGGTCTCTGGCCGGGCTAGCATTGAAGTGGCTCGAAGGTCTCCCTCCACGATCCCTCACAACATGGGCTGAACTGAGACAGGAATTTCTCAACAAATTCTTTCCTCCTGCCAAGACAGCGCTCCTTCGCCAGAAGATTACAACTTTTAAACAGAAGCCTGGGGAGCCGCTAGCAAAAGCATGAGAACGATATAAGGATCTACTGCGATCCTGCCCTACACATGGACAACCACCCTACATTGTTTAGGAGATCTTCTTCAATTCTCTGGACCTGGCCACTAAGGATAGGATCAACACGTATACTCATTATGAGTATCTGACAATGCCGTCAGTTGAAACATGGGCTACCCTCGACAAGTTGACCAACTACGAAAACAAGTATGGGACTTCAACAAACTATGATTAGAATGCCTATGCCAGCCCAGCCCCATCCATGCCCCTATATGAGCCTTCTAAGGAAATTGACCCAGATGTCAAGGAGCAGTACTATAGAGATCAGAATCACAAACTCCTCAAGCAAGTCAAGTATCTTTCTATCAACCAGCCCTGCATCGAATTCGGATCACAGCGGCACACCACTACTGAGTGCCCACACATAGAGCAAGTCAGGATGGCAGAAAACCACGAAGAGGTAGCTTACGCATGGGGTCCTAATCGCTATATGGGGGACCAAAGGTTTCAGCAACCACAATGGAACCAAGGTGCCCCTAGGAACCCCCCGCCATACAGAGCTCCAGGACATCCGGAAAGGGACCAGCGAAAGGATGATCTTCAGATGATCCTTGATGAGATGCGCCGAAATCAAGGCACCATCAACAATCAGTTCCAGAACATCAATACAAAATTTGGAGAGCTGGACATCTGGAAGAGAAACATAGAGACCCAGATGGGTCAATTCACAGCACAGATTCCACGACCGACCGGTCAACTCCCTAGGCAAACAGAACCAAATCCTATGGGGAAGACCGGACACGTCGCAGCCGTAAAGCTCATGAGCGGGCATCACTACGCGAGCCGGAGGTCGGAAAGCAGCAGGACGAAGAAGCTGAGAAGCAACTCGACAACTACCAACAACAACTCGATATCGACCAAACGTTGGTTGATGTCGGCCAAAACCAAGTCGATGTCGAGGAACAGCTTGGCCTGGATTCGTCTGCACAACACTCCAACTCGACATCGAGGAAACTGGTCGATATCGAGCAGAATCAAGTCGACGTCGAGGAGACTCAAGTCGAAAAAGAGGACGTTGCAACACCACCGACATCTGTTCTGGCTCCGACGAAAAAAAAGCTGCCTTTTCCGACAAAATCTCCAAAGGACCCAGCAGAGAAGAAATTTCAGCGCTTCATCAAGATGCTTCAGAGGCTCAATGTCACCATACCCTTCACAGAAGCTCTTAATGAAATGCCATCATATGTCAAGTTACTCAAGGAGATCCTAAGCAAAAAGCGGTCAATGGCAGAGATCGCGGAGGAGTGCAGCCATATGGACATACTTGAGAAAAGGCTAGATCCAGGTAAGTTCGCTATGACCATTGGATTTGGTCAATATAAATTTAATGCTTTATGCGATCTTGGAGCTAGTGTAAATATAATGCCGTTGTCAATATGGTCCAAGACTAAGATAGGTGCCCTAGAGCCTGTGGATGCTAAGCTTTATATGGCAAACAACACGGTGGTCATCCCAACAGGCATGGTGGACAATGTGTCAGTACAAGTAGGTAAGTTCTTTGTCCCTGCTAATTTCTTAGTTATTGATATGGTGGAGGACCCTACTTGTCCAATTATTCCAGGAAGACCCTTCTTGGCGACGGTGGATGCCAACATAAGCGTAAGGAAGGGAGTACTCACTTTCAACATCAGCGATGAGGTAATTGAGTATTCTTTTAATAAAACTGGAAGGCACACAGGTCCCATGGAAGAGGTAAAGTCTATATCAGCTGGTTACATTACTTGCGGGGAGCCTAAGGTAAGAAATATGACTCCTAAAAAGCTAGAAAAAAGGGATATGGAAGCCCAGGTGAAGAAGATCATGGCCATCCGGAAAGAAGAAGCAGAGAATCCACTCGACACGGACCAAGGTCCGTCGTTTTGGACTAACTATTTTTCAGATGCTTTCCCAGGTCTTAAGTATGGGGTCAATATCGACCAGGAGAAATCGACAGAGCCACTGAACCACTCGATATCGAGTGCACCAGGTCGATATCGACCAATCCATACTGAGTTGAGTCCACCAGAAATCGAGAAGAGGGATATCGAGCAGCACAACTCGATATCGACCAATCTTGGTCGATATCGACCAACCTCTACCGACTCAATTTCTCCTCATGTCAAGCCAAAGCCAGCCGACATCGAGCCATGCAACTCGATATCGACCAACCTTGGTCAATATCGACCAGACCATGTCGAGCCATCCTCCTCCATATCGACTGATATTCCACCAGACGAGCCGACTTCCTCGATGTCGAGCAGTCTTACTCGAGATCGACCAAAACAGGAGGTCCCCGAATCCGATTCTACAAACGTAAGCCAAGGTCTGGATCCTTCTTCTCCTATTTCCATTAAAGAGTTACCTATACATGGGAGAGGTTTGCCTTGGTATGTGCGATTATGTAGGATTTCCAATGATGAGCCTAAGGAGTATGAAGTTGGAGACAAGCTCTATGTTTCCAAATCAAATTATCATTGGTTTCCTAACAAATTCAACAAGAAGAAGATGGGGCCTTTCATCGTGAACAAGATCCATTCCGGAGGATTGCAGCTAATGGACAAGAATGAAGTCTTGTTTGAAGCTCAAGCTACATGGGCCCTGCAAATGCCACCTTGAGCTTAAAGGAGAAGTCGGCCTAGCGACTATAAAGTCTAGAGCTTGTAAATAGACATTTATTTTTGGGACATTTGGACATTGTTGCTTTTGTTTGTTTTTGGTTTTGAACTTTTAGTTTTCTATTATGGGTATTTCTCTTCTACATTTTTCAGGTCCATGGGGATAGAAGCAAGCTAAAATCAGACTAAGCCCAGCAGCATAGCACTCGATTCTGACGATCTGCACGCCTGTCTAGTGAGTTTCTTTCTTTACCCTTATTTTTTATACAGTGAGGACACTGTAATGTTTAAGTATGGGATGGGGAAGGGCTTACTCTATGTATATTTGATTTTATTTGACATAATGTGTGCATATTTAAGGTCTATCTCTTGAATTGCTTATACATGGCTACTTTGGATTTCATATTTATCTATGTATATTTATGTATGTGCGTATATGCATGTTTTCCAAAGTTTATAAAAATGATCCCCATGAAATTTTTTGAATAAATGTCATGGAAGCTTATATTGAACTCGACGATGCAAAATTTGATTCATTAAAGATATAGCATGAAATAGCCTAGTAAAGGGAAGTCACAATGAAGTGCATTATTTCTTGAAAACCATGAAAGGAGGTAAAATTTGATGTCGCTTTTGACATGTTGCATGATAAGAGGATTGAGGACTTTATATTTCCATATAATGCTCATATGTTTATATTCTAGCCTTACCTATGCTTATGCATCACAAAAGCCATATTATGCCTTATTTCATATATTGCCCCACATGATCTAAATATTGCCCATTCTTTACCTTATTTCCCATCCGGGGATTATGTTGAGAATGATGTCACATTATGGAGATTATTATATGGTATTTGTGTTGTTATATATCATTATTGGAGTTTGGAAGGAAATTGTTTGAAAAAATATGGAAAATTTAATTAGTGAAAGAAAATCCGGTCACCTCAGGAGATATAGGTAGATTGACCCTGCTTACTGAGATAATAGTTCAGTGAGATGGGACACACAGGTGAGGAGTCCAAAGCACTAATTATCCGGGGCCATTCATGACACCCATGTTTGCGACTCGCGAGAAGGCAGTGTTGAGATTATAGAGGTAAAAGCATTATTATTGATAAAAGCATTATGGAAGGTGATGAATCTTATGAAAAAGGGATGTGGTAAAGAAAGTTTGGAAATACTCCATTTCCCCGAATCATTAGCACCACATTGCCAAAAATTGCCAACCTTTAGCCTTTTACCAAATCTACTCCTTATTGAGCTTAAATTAACGTCATTTTGATTATTGTTGCTTTGTCACATTAAAGTTTTTGCATAACCCTCATTTTTTTTGAATAGATGTTGCTTTTTAATTGCACATGCAGGGATTTGTGACACTAGTACCTTTTCGATGATGGTAATTGACTGCAGGGTTATATAAGAATGAATCTGATATGTTGGGAGTTTTGTTTCTTCTCCAGAATGACAATTAAAAGTATTGCATGAGGACAAGCAAGCTTAAGTATGGGGTGTTTGTTGTGAGCCTAATCCGCCATGTTTTATACTATCTTTTATATCGATTTCTGCATACATTTCATGCATTTGGGCTAGAATAATACATAAATTGTGTATTTTATGTTTATTTATAATATATGGAGGTCTACACAAGTTTTTGTTATATTTCGCAGAAATCGGACACACTTTGGAGCTTAAAGGAAACCCATGAAGAAGCTAAGGATGGTGCAGCTGGAGAAAAGGCCATTTTTCATCATTCATCATTCTGAGTCAAGTTCTGGTGTCTTCATGAGAGTTGTAGCCCTCCAAAAGAGCTTTCCAACGCATGGTCATATGCGTCAATCCGACGAACGAGGACTCGGGAAAGTGCGTTTCAAGAACAGAGCAAAATGCCGAGAGCTGAATGTTACTCGACATCGACCAAATTGGTCGAAGTCGACCAAGCCCAAATTGAGTGAAGACCCCAGAAATCGACAAGGAAGCAAGAAGCTGAACATGCAAGTCAATATCGAGGAAATCTACTCGATATCGAGTAACCACTTAGTCGATTTTCACTTTCTGGAGCCGAGATCAACGAATAAGCTGAAGACGGACCAAACCTTGGTCGATATCGAGGAAATCTACTTGATATCGAGGAAAAATCAATTCGACTTTGCTCCTGGAAACCGGAATCGAGTTGGTGAGTAGAAGACGAAGAAAGTGCTAGTCGATATCGAGGAATTCTACTCGATATCGAGGAAATCACCAGTGGCCGAAGTCGAGTAATCCGGTTCTTGTTAAGGTTCTATCCCGAAGCCGATGGAGATATTTTCGAGATCAAATTCTATCAAGTTCAATCAAGATCTATCAACTCCATGGAGGATTTTTCCACAAATTAGATATAGTCCTAGTTGATTTAATTATTTATTTCCATGTTTTAATGTTTAGATAAAAGATAGATAGATATAGATTTAGATATAGTTTTCTTTCCTAATTAGAGAAGGAATGAAGGCTATAAATAAAGCCTTAGGGGCTGATTTCTAGGGATTCAATTTCAGAGACAATTAGTTGCATAGAGAGAGAGTAGAGGAGAGAGCTTGTGGCGAGAGGAGAGAAGGTGTTGAGAGTCGGTTCGTCTTCGATCGGTTGTAAGTTTTCTTTAGTTTATTTAATGCAATTTATTTTCCTGAAATCTTTGATGAGTTTATTGATGATGAAGAGCGAGTAGTCCACCCACTTCTAGGGTCGGGGTGAGCCCGACGGTACCCATGTGATGTGATGCGGTAAAAGAATTATACGCGAGACAGATGAGTATAATAACTAAAGTGATCAACTATTTAATACTCGATAATAACCATAATCACAATAATCACTATAATCACAATACCACTAACAATAATAATAATAATACATGGTACTGGTCGAGCATTTAAAAGGACTACGACCTACATCAGATCGTTGTTTTACCACCTCGTGGAGAATGCATTCCGGGATGGATGTTTCATGAAACCTTGTAAGACGGTGGCTTAACGAACCACAACCTGCAAGTCTGTCTACTTCAAACTTGCCAATGACCTATAGTCACTCGCATCATGTGGTGTGCATTTTAACTTATCATACCACATGGTGCAAATTTTAACTTATCATACATAACCAGTGTTGTGAGCTGAATTTGCCATATTTTACAGTAACTTTAATATCGTTTTCTGCATACTTTGCATACATTTGGGTTAGCTAGTACAGAATCTATGTAGTTTATGTTTATTTGCCAAATTATGGAATCTACACCAGTTTCTGTTTAAATTCGCAGAATTCGAGACGTTTTACAGCAACTCTAAGGAAGGTCAAAAAAGCTCGGAAAACCACTACAGAAGTCCAAGGTCAAAGAAGCAGCGGAACCAGTCGAATCAAGCTGAGAGCCCAGGCTACTCGATCTCGAGTAGGCCTTACTCGATCTAGACGAACATGTCCGAGCCAGACCTTGTCGACTAGGAGCAATGTCGAGAGCCAGACCAACCCAGCTCCGGAGCCCTACTCGATCTCGACAAGCCCTAGTCGAGATCGACGACGCCTCAGCGCCACGCCCAGAGTTGGCGAGAAGAAGAGCTGGTCGACAAGCCGAGGACGACCAGGCAACACTCGCTACCAGCAACTCAACTCGCTGCAGCGGACCGCTCACTGCCGCGGAAATCCTCGCTGCCAGCGGGATGCACCAAGCCGACGGAGAAGTCAACTCGCTCCAGCGGAAGGGGGCTCTCGCACCTACGGATCGACGACCTCGCTGCAGCGGAAGAGGCAACTCACGGAAGCGGAAAGGAAGAACCCAGCTCGATGTCGACGAAGCCTTGTCGAAGTCGACGACGCCCAGGAGCCTTGTCCGAGCCTTGTCGAGCAGAGTCACCCGAGGAGTCCAGTCGACGACGAATCCTAGTCGATGTCGACGAGCCCTTGTCGATGTCGAGTAGACCCGTATCTGGAATCGCGTCAACGTGAGCAGTCCGAGTAGAGTTGGGATTCCTTGGAAGCCGAGAAGACCGAATTCTATCCGATTCTATCAAGCTACATCATGAAGAGGAAGTTTTATCCACTTTAAGACAATTTAGATATATTTAGATTTAATTTCTTTATCGCTTTTATTTATCATTAAACATTTTAGATATAGTTTTAGATATAGATATAGATATTCTACCCTTGATTAGCAAGGAATAGAAGGCTATAAATAAAGCCCATGGGGCTCAGTTTTATTCAATTCAATTTCAGTTAGAGAAGTATTTCCACAGAGACGATTTAGGGAGTTCGAAGGTTTTAGGGTTTTGGCGTTTAACGAGAGTTGGATCGCCGGGATTGTAAAGTCTTTGAATTTAGTTTAATGCAAGTTGTTATTTTCTTTCCAATCAATGTCTGAGTTTGCGATGAGGCGTGAGTAGTCCACCACTTCTAGGGTTGGGGCGAGCCCAACGATAGCCATGCGTGTTTGAGGTAAAGATCCGACCTTTATCATGTTTTCAGCATTTTCTACTTGTTTATGTGTTTATTACCCGTCTAATGGAGATCCATGCTAACAACTTGGATTATAAACATAAAATTAGTAGAGACAATTAGGGTTTCTTGAAAGAGTTGTCTAATTGTTGGAAAAGGCGAAAGCTTAGTCCTTTGATGCGATTTACATGATAATTTGTTTGGTTCTGCCTTATGCATGCTTGGTTATCGTTGTTGCAAACCCCAATCTTGGAAGCCTTTTATATTAAGTTTAGTTCAAAATCCCAAAGCAACTGTTTTTACCTTCTTTTACTTTCGTTTTATTCTTTGTCTCCTCGATATCGAATAGCACTCGTCGATATCGAGTACTGATTCTCGATCTAGCATCGTTGTAGCTTTTGTGTGCAGGTACTCGACGAGACGAAGCGAAGTCGACTAAGACTCTACTCGACATCGAGTAGGCCTTGTCGATATCGACGAGCCCCTGTGCTTGCTGCTGCGCTGTGTTCGACTGTGCCTGACCCCTGTCGACTAACCCTTAGTCGAGGTCGAGTACCACTGTTGTCGACGTTCGTGGGATTTCTTCGCTGCCTAGGATCCGCTGACACGCTTCCTCGTGGATCGATCCTGACTTCCCGCTGCTGCATCAGGAGGAGGTCTTGTAATTATTTGCAAGGGACGGAATCTGGTTTGCCTTATTTTATTTACATTCTATTTTGCAACTCGATTTCCTCGTATACAACAAATTGGCGCCGTTGCCGGGGAAGCTATCATTCGCGCCTTAGGTAGTTAAATCTCACATCTACTTTGAGTTACTATACAGGTGTATGCGCCGTTCTGGTTTACCACCTGAGTTTGACAGCTTAGACGAACCGGAGTGTTACCTACACATCCACTCTAAACTCAAAAGGATCATGGCGGCCACTGAAACACAAGAACAGCTGATTGCCAGGCTTACAAGAGAGCTAGCCGCAAAGGATACCACTATCGCCAATGAAAGAGCAGCGAGGGAACAAGAAGTTGAGCGCGCAAGGCAAGCAGAAGCTGAGCTTTCCCAATATCCAACCACTGCTGAGGATTATATGCATCCAGCTCTCGTCGTGCCTGAATCGGCGATTCTAATCCCTGATAACTCTTTTGAAATTCGCACTCAATTTTTGATAGAGCTTAAAAATAATGCTTTTTATGGCAAATTTAATGAGTGCCCTCTTGAACATATTACTAACTTTCATGATATGTGTCGTACTCTGGCTGAAGGTACAACTCTGGAATATGTCAAGATGAAATCTTTTCGCTGGTCGCTCGCTGGACCTGCACTGAAGTGGCTTGAAGGGCTGAAGCCGAGATCTCTCACCACCTGGGCCCAAGTAGAGCAAGAGTTCCTGGAAAAATACTTCCCACCCGCCAAGACAGCACTTCTCCGTCAGAAAATCACCGTCTTCAAACAGAAGCAAGGGGAACCGCTGGCAAAGGCATGGGAACGATACAAAGAACTACTGCGATCTTGCCCCACTCATGGACAGCCCCCCTACGTCATTCAGGAGATCTTCTTCAACTCTCTTGATCAAATCAATAAGGATAGGATCAACCATTATACTCGCTATGAGTATTTGACGATGCCACCAAGCGACGCATGGGGTGTGCTAGAAAAGCTCACTAACTACGAAAACAAATATGGGGCTCCTACAAACTATGAGGAGAACTCCTACGCCAGGCCAGCACCATCAATGCCACTCTATGAGCCAGCAAAGGAGATTGACCCAGATGTCAGGGAGCAGTTCTACAGAGACCAAAATTGCAAGCTTCTCAAGCAAGTCAAATATCTATCTGTCAACCATCCTTGCATTGAATGCGGATCACAGCGGCACACCACTACTGAGTGCCCACACACTGAGCAAGTCAGGATGGCAGAAACACATGAAAAGGCAGCCTACGCTGGAGGTCCAAATCGACACATGGGAGATCAAAGGTTCTATCAACCACAGTGGAACCAAGGTCCTCCTAGGAATCCCCCACCCTACAGAGCTCCAGGACATCCGGAGAGGGATCAAAAGAAGGATGATCTGCAGCTGATCCTTGAGGAAATGCGTCGGAATCAGGGCACTATCAACAACCAATTCCAGAACATCACTACAAAATTTGGAGAATTAGACATCTGGAAAAGAGGAATAGAGACGCAGATGGGTCAGATCGCTGCATAGATCCCACAACCGTCCGGACAACTCCCTGGGCAAACAGAACCAAATCCTAAAGGGAAGACCGGAGACGTCGCAGCTATCAAACTCAGGAGTGGCCATCAATTAAATGAGCCAGAGGTCAGAAAACAGCAAAGCAAGGCAGAACAGCAACTCGACGCAGAGCACAGCCAACTCGATCTCGACGAAGGTGTACTCGATGTCGACGAGCCACTACTCAACACGGACCAGAAGCTGAGCTCGGACTCCGCTGCGCAGACCAGCAACTCTAGGTCGACCACCCTACTCGATGTCGAGGAGCCCGTGGTCGAGATCGACGAGCAGCATCTGGCCGATGTCGACGACTCTGCAGCACCTCCGACGGCTGCTCAGGCTCCGAAACTAAAAAAGCCACTGTCGTTCCCTTCAAAAGCACAGAAAGATCCCACTGCAGGTAGGTTTACCATATTTGTTAATATGCTGCAAGAACTGAATGTTTATATTCCTTTTACAGAAGCCCTGCAAGAGATGCCTAGATATGTCAAATTTCTCAAGGAAATCCTAAGCAAGAAGCGATCCATCTCAGAGATCGCAGGCGAGTGCAAAGTACTCCACTTCCCTGAAAAGAGACCTGACCCTGGTAAGTTTTCTGTTACTGTGGGTTTTGGACAATATAAATATGAATCTCTATGCGATTTAGGAGCAAGTGTGAGCATCATGCCTCTATCAATCTGGCGGAAAGTAAAGATAGGATGCATAGAACCTGTGGATGCCAAGCTATACATGGCAAACAATACAGTAGTCATCCCTACGGGTATAGTTGAGAACGTCCCTGTCCAGGTTGGTAAATTCTTTGTTCCAGCTGATTTCCTTATCATTGACTGTGCTGAAGATCCTACTAGCCCTATTATTCTTGGTAGACCATTCTTAGCTACTGCAGATGCCAAAATAAGTGTCAAGAATAGATCGCTCACCTTCACCATAGGCGATGAGGTTTTGGATTTCTCTTTTGGCCCTGCAAAAGAGGAAATTTCATGGCTGGAGGTGAAAAGCATCAGCAACCACGGGACCAAGCAAACAGCGAGGGAAGGTGCTGACGCTGTACTCGAGATCGACAAGACCAACTCGATCTCGACAAGAGACCTACTCGATCTCGACAAGCCTTCGTCGATGTCGACAAACACTACAGTGCCTGAAACTTACCAAGATCCTAAGTATGGGGTCCCTGTACTCGAGGTCGACAAGCCATCATCGATGTCGACTAGCCCCAAGCCCAAAGATTCCTGTTTTGGGTCCGAAAAGGCAAGTTCAGGTATGAATCCTACTCCCCCTCAGTCCATAAAGACAATTATCAATGATTTAAGGGGAGATAAGACACCGTGGCAAGAAAATCTGCGAAAACTGAGAGCTGGAAGGAAAAGGGAAAAAGAAAAGGGAGATGATGCAAGCAACAACCTGTCAGCTGAGCTTGCATACTACCAGCAGGACCTAGATGATCCAGGAGAAGGGCCAAGCATGAGCGGGCCCCACAATAAGGGTACTTGAGCGCAAAAGGAGAAGTCGGCCTAGCGACTCTAAAATCTAGAGCATGTATATAAACTTTATGAATTTTTGGGACTTTTGAACTTTTTTGTTTTTGGTTTTGGTTTTATGTCTTTTAGAATGTTTTATGTGGATAGTCTTGTGTGCAATCTAACACTTTTAGGTCGGCAAGCATAAAAGGATCGTGAAAAGTGGAATAAGAGGTCCCTGAAAAACAGTCAAAATCGACGAAGGCCAAGTCGACGGCGACAAGGAGGAGCAGCCCAGACACTACTCGATCTCGAGTAGGCCAACTCGACATCGACAAGCCCAGACGCTCCTCGACTTCAGAAAACCACTAGACGCAGACGAGGCTCCTCGAGATCGACTACCCTGTACTCGAGATCGACAAGCCTACTCGACATGCACTGATCGGCCTTCCTCGATGTTTTATCCTGTGAGTTCCTTCCTTTACTCTTGTTTTTATTTGATTTTTATACAGTGGGGACACTGTAAATTTTAAGTATGGGGTGGGGGAAGGGCTTACTTTGTGCATATTTGCCATATTTGACATTATTTATGTATGTTTAGATTTTATTTCTTTGAATTGCTACATGGCTATTTTGGAATGCATTATTGATTTATGTGCTTACATGCATGTTTTCCGAAGTTTGAAAAATGACCCCCATTGAAAATTTCGAATAATGTCATGGAAGCTTATATTGGACTCGACGATGCAAAATTGGATTCATTAGAGATATAGCATGAAATTGCCTAGTAAAGGGAAGTCATAATGAAGTGCATATTTTGATGAAAACCATGAAAGGAGGTAAAATTTGAAGTTGCTTTTGACATGTCGCATGATAAGATGATGGAGGACTTTATATTTCCATATAATGCTCATTGCTTGAAATCCTAGCCTTACCTATGCTTATGCATCACAAAGCCATATTATGCCTTATTTCAATTATTGCTCCACATGATCTAAATATTAGCCATTCTTTACCTTATCCGGGGATTATGTTGAGAATGATGTTACATTATGGAGATGTTATTGTGTGATATGGAGTTTGGAAGGAAATTGTTTAAAATATATGGAAAATTTAATGAGTGAAAGAAAATCCAATCACCTCAGGAGATAAAGGTAGATTGACCCTGCTCTCTGAGATAATAGTTTGGAGAGATGGGACACATTGTGAGGAGTCCAAAGCACTAAGTATCCGGGGCCATTCATGACACCCATGTTTGCGACTCGCGAGAAGGCAGTGCTGAGGTTAGAGAGGTAAAAGCATTATTATTGAGTAAAAGCATTATTGTTGATAAAAGCATTATGAAAGGTGATGAATTTTATGAGAATGAATGTGGAAATTCAAATTTTGGAAATACTCCATTTCCCCGGATCATTAAACACCACATTGCCAGAAACTGCCCACCTTTTAACCTTTTACCAAATCTACTCCTTATTTGAGCTTAAATTAAAGTCCTCTTGATTATCAATGCTTTGTCACTTATAAATGTTTTTTGCATAACCCTCCTTTTGTGAGTAGATGTTGCTTTGATATAATTGCACATGCATGAATTTGTGACACTAGTACCTTTTCGATGATGGTAATTGACTGCTGGGTTATATAAAGATGAATCTGATATGTTGAGAGTTTTGATTTCTACCCCTGAATGACAGATAAAAGTATTGCTTGAGGACAAGCAAGCTTAAGTATGGGGTGTTCAATTTGTTGTATAGGAGGAAATCGAGTTGCAAAATAGAATGTAAATAAAATAAGGCAAACCAGATTCCGTCCCTTGCAAATAATTACAAGACCTCCTCCTGATGCAGCAGCGGGAAGTCAGGATCGATCCACGAGGAAGCGTGTCAGCAGATCCTAGGCAGCGAAGAAATCTCACGAACGTCGACAACAGTGGTACTCGACCTCAACTAAGGGTTAGTCGACAGGGGTCAGGCACAGTCGAACACAGCGCAGCAGCAAGCACAGGGGCTCATCGATATCGACAAGGCCTACTCGATGTCGAGTAGAGTCTTAGTCGACTTCGCTTCGTCTCATCGAGTACCTGCACACAGAAGCTACAGTGATGCTAGATCGATAATCAGTACTCGATATCAACGAGTGCTATTTGATATCGAGGAGACAGAGAATAAAACGAAAGTAAAAGAAAGTAAAAACAATTGCTTTGGGATTTTGAACTAAACTTAATATAAAAGGCTTCCAAGATTGGGGTTTGCAACAACGATAACCAAGCATGCATAAGGCAGAACCAAACAAATTATCATGTAAATCGCATCAAAGGACTAAGCTTTCGCCTTTTCCAACAATTAGACAACTCTTTCAAGAAACCCTAATTGTCTCTACTAATTTTATGTTTATAATCCAAGTTGTTAGCATGGATCTCCATTAGACGGGTAATAAAGACATAAACAAGTAGGAAATGCTCAAAACATGATAAAGGTCGGATCTTTACCTCAAACACGCATGGCTATCGTTGGGCTCGCCCCAACCCTAGAAGTGGTGGACTACTCACGCCTCATCGCAAACTCATACATTGATTGGAAAGAAAATAACAACTTGCATTAAACTAAATTCAAAGACTTTACAATCCCGGCGATCCAACTCTCGTTGAACGCCAAAACCCTAAAACCTTCGAACTCCCTAAACCGTCTCTGTGGAACTACTTCTCTAACTGAAATTGAATTGAATAAAACTGAGCTCCATGGGCTTTATTTATAGCCTTCTATTCCTTGCTAATCAAGGGTAGAATATCTATATCTATATCTAAAACTATATCTAAAATGCTTAATGATAAATAAAAGCGATAAAGAAATTAAATCTAAATATATCTAAATTGTCTTAAAGTGGATAAAACTTCCTCTTCATGATGTAGCTTGATAGAATCGGATAGAATTCGGTCTTCTCGGCTTCCAAGGAATCCCAACTCTACTCGGACTGCTCACGTCGACGCGATTCCAAATACGGGTCTACTCGACATCGACAAGGGCTCGTCGACATCGACTAGGATTCGTCGTCGACTGGACTCCTCGGGTGACTCTGCTCGACAAGGCTCGGACAAGGCTCCTGGGCGTCGTCGACTTTGACAAGGCTTCATCGACATCGAGTCGGGTTCTTCCTTTCCGCTTCCGCGAGTTGCCTCTTCCGCTGCAGCGAGGTCGTCGATCCGCAGGTGCAAGAGCCCCCTTCCGCTGGAGCGAGTTGGCTTCTCCGTCGGCTTGGTGCATCTTGCTGGCAGCGAGGATTTCCGCGGCAGTGAGCAGTCCGCTGCAGCGAGTTGAGTCGCTGGTAGCGAGTGCTGCCTGGTCGTCCTCGGCTTGTCGACCAGCTCTTCTTCTCGTCAACTCCGGGCGTGGCGCTGAGGCGTCGTCGATCTCGACTAGGGCTTGTCGAGATCGAGTAGGGCTCCGGAGCTGGGTTGGTCTGGCTCTCGACATTGCTCCTAGTCGACAAGGTCTGGCTCGGACATGTTCGTCTAGATCGAGTAAGGCCTACTCGAGATCGAGTAGCCTGGGCTCTCAACTTGATTCGACTGGTTCCGCTGCTTCTTTGACCTTAGACTTCTGTAGTGGTTTTCCGAGCTTTTCTGACCTTCCTTAGAGTTGCTGTAAAACGTCTCGAATTCTGCGAATTTAAACAGAAACTGGTGTAGATTCCATAATTTGGCAAATAAACATAAACTACATAGATTCTGTACTAGCTAACCCAAATGTATGCAAAGTATGCAGAAAACGATATTAAAGTTACTGTAAAATATGGAAAATTCAGCTCACAACAACCAGTTCATACTAGGTGATCATAATAACTGATCGATTACATAGGCTTTATATTGTATAGTGGGCCAAAAGGCCCATATCCATTGTAACCTATATTTATGTTTAATCAATGAATGAACCCCTCAAGGAGGACATTACAATGAATCTCATGATCTTACAATAAAGACATTAAACCAACAAGGACGTACAAGCACGGATATTTCAAGGATCTTAATATCGCATGATATTAATTTGCATGAAAGAAACAAGCAGAATATCATGCAATTAGGAAGAAGAAAATGGGAAATTTTCACTTATCTCGAGTTATAAATAAATAACATATTTAACACACATATCACTATAACTAATTTAATAAATTTCCCATCAATTTATACTCATGCCAGTTTTTTAATTAGGAGATAAACTACATCAAGCAGACGAATATGCAATTTATCGAAACTAGCAAGGAAATTGGCCATAGGGCCGCATTCGACACTGAAGAGTTAAAAAGGCACGTCAAAAATATCAAGAAACACGCAAAGGGCGTTGAACGAAATCACTTGCCTTAACCTTCGACGATCGGTTGACGACAACAATGCGAGATTTTAGCACCTATTGAATCCAACGAAAAAGGAATATTTAATATTGATATTTGATACAATTAACTTTACTTTACTCAATTTAAAATTGAATTAATTCTGCAAAGTTAAGAATTTATACCAATATAAATTCCTCGAGGAGCGGGATCCGGCGTGGGTGCTTCGAGATTGCTTGGTGTCACTGAAATGGTCAAGAATCGAATCGGGTTAGTAAGACATGAACTATGAGTGGTTTCTGCAATTTTATATAAAGAGATTGAAAAACCTATGTTCCTCAATGGCGTTTCACGCGCCGAAGAAGAACGAGCAGGTGAAGGCGATGGCTCGGCGCGGCTCTTCCCCGGCGTCGATGGATAACGGCGTAGGCGAGGACCTCGGCGGCAACTCAGGCGGTGATTGGCGGCGGCCCTCGATCAGCGAGGGAGACGGCAAACGAAGACGAAGGCTCGATGCTTCGGCAGCGATAATCGGAGACGGTAGTGGGCGGCGGCGGCAATCGAAGGCGGCGCTCGGGAAGTGAAGCCGACGACCTTGGCGTTCTCCGGGAAAGGCTACACTGCAGGGCTCGACGGTTCTGGTGGCTAAAGCAGCGAGGCTTCGGTAGCGATAGGCGGTGGCAGTAGGGGATGATGGCAGCAAGGCTCGGCCCTGGGTGTTCTCCGGCAAGTGATGGGCAGCGGCTGCAAGCTTCGATGGCGGTTCGTGACAAAGGTTGCCGACGGTGGTTGGTGTAAGATCATGAGATTGATTGTAAAGTCCTCCTTGAGGGTTTCCTTCATTGATTAAACATATATATATATATATTACAATGGATATGGGCCTTTTGGCCCACTATACAATATAAAGCCCATGTAATCTATCAAACCCCCGCAGTCGAAAGTGAAGGGTCCCGTACAGTGAGACTGGACCAAAAATCAAGGAACAACTGGCGAGGTAAACCCTTGGTGAATATATCAGCGTACTAATAGGAGGACGGGACATGTAGAACGCGGACATGTCCAATAGCAACCTTGTCCCGGACGAAGTGGAGATCGAGCTCAATGTGCTTCGTGCGTTGATGCTGGACTAGGTTGCTAGCCAGAAAGACGGCGGAGATGTTGTCGGTGTAGACCAGGGTGGCCTTCTGAAGAGGGCATCGGAGCTCAAGAAGGAGATTGCGGAGCCAAGAGCACTCAGAGACAACGTTAGCAACACCTCTGCACTCTGCCTCGGCGCTAGAGCGGGACACTACAGACTGTCGCTTCGCGGACCATGACACTAGAGTGTCGTTGAGGAAGACACAATATATATACGAGGAGCGACGTGTGTGAGGACAACCACCCCAATCCACATCAGTGTAAGCAACGAGGTCATGCTTAGAGGAAGAGTGATTGTGGTGCCCAGCTCGAGGGTGCCACTGATGTACCGGATGATCCGTTTTAAGGCCTAAAAGTGGGGTTCCTTGGGCGCATGCATGAGCAAGCAGATCTGTTGAATGACGTAGGTGATATCTGGCCTGGTGAACATAAGATACTGCAATACACCGGCGAGGCTCCTATACAACGTCGGATCATCAAACAAATGACCAGAATGAGCACTGAGCTTGTTGGATGTATCCACAGGGGTGACCACTGGCTTACAGTTAGTCATCTTGGCTCGAGAGACAATCTCAGCCGCATACTTACTCTGAGAGAGAAACAGCCCAGACGCATGACACTGAACAGCGACTCCCAAGAAGTAAGACAACAGACCTAGATCTGACATGGTGAACTCGGCACTCAATTGCGAAATAATAAACGTCCGAAGAGCATCAGAAGAGCCGGTGAGGATGATGTCGTCGACATACAATAAGAGAAAGGCCATGTCTTAGCCTATGTGATAGATAAACAGGGACATATCCAAGCGGCTGCCAATGAAGCCCATGCGTAGCAGATGAGAAGCAAAGCGCTAGAACCAAGCCCGCGGAGCCTGTTTCAGACCATACAGAGAACGCTTCAAGAGACAGACGTGCTTGGGATGGTTAGTATCAGCTGACCGTCCCAAGCCTGTGCTTAAACATGTAAACTGTCTCATTCAGATGGCCATGCAGAAAGGCATTCTTGACATCCAGCTGATGAATAGCCCAGTGATGCGACAACGCTAAGCTCAACACCATTCGGATAGTGGCAGGCTTGACCACGGGGCTGAACGTCTCATCACAATTAATACCTGCTTGCTGAGATCGACCGTTGACCACAAGAAGGGCTTTGTAGCGCTCCAACGACCCATCAAAGCGGAACTTGTGGCGGAAGAGCCACATGTAGCGAATGACGTTCGCCTCAGGAGGGCGAGGGACCAGAACCCAAGTACTATTCCTTGCAAGGGCCCTGTATTCGTCGAGCATAGCCGTCTGCCAATTCGGGTCGAGGAGGGCTGTTTTGTGGGAGGTGGGGATGGGGGAATGGGATGTCGGGTTTGAGGCAGGGGGGATTGGGAGTCAGGAAGCACGGACGGAGATGCGGCGAGGGGGGGTGGCGGCGGCCGCTGCATGCCTGCGGCCTGTTGATAGGCTGCAACCGCGGCATGCTGCTGCGGCCGCCGCCAGTGTCGAGGGTGGGGAGAGGGTGTGGGGTAATTGATGGGTTTCGGCCGCAGCCTGATGAGGCGGCCGCGGCATCAGGACTGGCGGAATGGGAAATGAGGAGGATGTAGGGGAAGGTGTGGCAGGGTGATGGGTGGTGTTCATGGAGACGATGTGACGAGGTCGGAAGACACCAGAGATATTGCGGGTGTGTGGTCTGGAGGCAGGAGGTGGTAGTGATGGTGGTGGGGGAGAGGCAAGAGCACCGGGAGAGCTCTGGGGAAGAAGAAAGTGAGGGAATGAAGACTCTGACTCAAACTGGGACACATGTGGTGGAGAAGGGGGAGAAGAAAAAGGGAAGCGATACTCATCAAATGTGACATGACGGGACAGAATGAGCTTGTGAGTCTTGACATCGAGGCAGAGGTAACTGCGATAATCAGACGGATAGCAAAGAAAGACACAAGGAGTGGAGCGTGGGTGAAGCTTGTGAGGGGCGGTGGATGACTGATTTGGGAAGCACAAGCACCCAAAGGTACGAAGGTGATCATACCTAGGCAAGGTGCAATAAAGTGCCTGAGTTGGTGAGCGATGGTGGAGGGTAGTAGATGAGAGAATGTTTAGGAGGTAGCATGTGGTGGCTAAGGCGTAAGGCCAATAGGGAAGGGGAATAGATGCTTGGAAGAAGAGAGAGCGCATCATGTTGGTAATGGTTCTGATGATTAGTTCGGCCTTGCCATTCTGTTGGGAAGTATAGGGGCAAGACAAGCGATAGGAGATCCCATTCGTGTTGAAGAAAGTGTGAAAGTCTTTGTTATCAAATTCGCGGTCATTCTCACATTGGAAACACTTGATAGAGGTGTGAAATTGTGTTTTGATGTAAGTATGGAATTTGGCAAAGATAGGAAACACTTGAGACTTAAAATGCAACGGGAAAACCCATAAGAAATGACTATAATCATCCAGAAACAAAAGGTAATACTTATGAGCCTCCTTGCTAGGCACAGGAGATGTCCAAATGTCACTATGAATTATATCAAATGGGGCAAAAGTAGTGTTTAAAGACCGCTAAAAATGAAGTCTGGCATGCTTGCCTAACTGACAGGAAGAACATAAACTAGAGCGAGGCTCTTTATTACATTTGACAAGACTCTTAGAACGAAGCAAATCTAAAACTGCAGAACTGGGATGACCAAGGCGTGCATGCCACAGACTGGATGACGATGTTGAAAGGGCGACGGGACTCGACGGGCAGGATGGTGAGGGCGACAACAAAGGATAGAGCTCCCCGATTCTATTACATCTCAGGCGAGTAACCCCCGTAGTAAGATCATTCATAGAGAAACCAAACGGATCAAACACAAAAGAAACATTATTGTCAGTGGTGAGCCGACGGACAGAGATAAGGTTTTTGACATGTTTGGGGGCAATGAGGATGTTGTTGAGGTGTAAAGGGTTGGTTGGGGTTGGTAATGTGGCGTGGCCAATGCCCGAAGTAGCAAGGCGACCACCGTTGCCGACGACAATAGAATGTGCAGGACCCTTAAAAGAAAGAGAAGAGAGAGTACCTGAGGAGTTCTTCATATGAGATGTGGCGCCAGTGTCCATGTACCAAGCGGAGTCAGGAGGTGCCAGTTGCATAGAGGAGAAGGCGTGATGCACATCAGTCGGAGCGTAGGTCTGATCAGACGAAGACGGGTAGGCCTGGTGACCGGCGGGTTGAGGAGCTGGACCCAACAAGCCCGCTCCCTGCTGACTGTTGGGATACGGGGATTATGGCCGATATGTCGCAGGCGGGTAGCCAAAGGGCATCCAAGGTGGATAGTCGGGGGCGGGATACCAGGAGGGGCGAGGGGAGTCCGACGGATGTTGTGGCCGACGACCATTGCTGCGGCTGCACTGTAGGGCATAGGTCTCGTCAATGTCACTTGACGAGACCAGTGTCGTTTTGTCCTTGGCGGCCTCGGTGGTCTGACGGTGAAGGCGAGTCTCCTTCAGGATCAATTATAAGACCGGGTCTTCTCGAAGGTGGGGAGAGGTTCCGTCTGCTGGATATGAGTAGCAGTAGCATTGTATTCATAGGGAAGGCCCGAAAGTACCTAGAGGACAAGGCGAGTAGCGCTGGGTTTGGAGTCGATGATGCCTAATTGATCAGACAGGGTTTTGATATGCTGACAGTAGGCGGATATCGACGGGAAAGATGCAAGCTTGCAACTTGAGAATTCGTGCTCAAGGTAGACAACACGGGTGGACTTGTTGTCTTGAAAAAGATTTTGAAGCTTGGTCCAGGCACCCAAGGCATTGTCAGTTTCAAGGTCGTTGGTGGATGGATCAAGGGAACTCAGATTTAATTCAGTTGCTTGTATTCTACAGGACCTTTTAACTAAGAAGTTGTTGATAAAGGATGGGCTGATCAAGGTTTATACAAGCTGAGATCTGATTGTAAACAGAGTCTCTTCAATAATCATTCCAGTTTCAATTTCAATAAACTTGTTCATGCTTGCGAAGCAAGTGACTGTTTGGACATTTTTCATGCTCGCTTAGGACATACATCTTTGGCTAAGATGAAATTACTTCCTGTTTGTGATTGTTCTGTATCAAAACTTTTCATTGTGATGGGTGTGCGCTTACCAAGCATCATAGGCTACCGTTTTCAATCAGTACATCTATAGTAGAGCAACCGTTTGCTTTGGTGCATATGGACCTTTGGGGCCCCTTATAGAGTTTCGTCTATTTCAGGTGCTAAGTCCTTCCTTACGATCCTTGATTATCATACTAGGTGCACCGGAACGCACTTATTGAAAGACAAAATGTAGGTCTTCAATGTGAGTGAAGGTTTTGTTGCTTTAGCAGCTACTCAATTTGGTGCCTCAGTCAAGACAACACAAACAGATAACGGCACTGAATTTATGCAGCGGAGATGTGCTGAGTTTATTGCTTCGAAAGGCGTCGTTCATCAGCATTCTACCCTTAAAGTTCCTCAGCAAAACGAACGGGTAGAATGAAATCATCGACACCTCATTGAGACAGCTCGTTCTCTCAGGGTTCATGCTCATATTCCGCTGCGTTTATAGGGTGAATGTGTCTTGAGTGCCACATACATCATAAACAAATTACCTTCTTCAGCTTTGGGAGGTAAGTCACCTTGTGAGGTATTGTTTATGAAGGCTCCTACTTATGATGAACATAGAGTAGTTGGTTGCCTTTCCTTTGCTTCAAATTAAGAGTAAGGTTCATCGGGATAACTTTGAGCCTACTGCCAGGAGATGCATCTTGACAACAAGACGATCTTTATGAGTCGTCATGTTGTCTTCAAGGAATCCATTTTTCCTTTTCAAGAGTCTAGTCCTGAGACGCACCGATTGTTAGATGATTCTTTACCCATTGTGAGTCCTACAGTTGATGGTGATTGGGATGTTCCGGTGATCGAATCACCAGCTCCTGCTCTTTCTTCCTAGTCTGTCCAACCCAATGAGCAGTTGATGTCTTCTCCATCTGTTTCTCTTGTGAGCGTTGCTCCTCTTGATGATCATGTTGACGAGGAGGTTTCTATACCTCCAGCTGCTCCTATGCGCAGGTCTACAAGGCCCACTGTTATCCCCGCTCGTCTGTAGGATTATGTCTGTCATTCCCTTTCTTCAAGGGGTGATAGATCAGACCCTTCTACTGGTGTGTCAAGATCTTTTGCTGCGTTCGGTACACAACACTTGGGACATTACTCCTCTGAATTCATCTTGTCTTTGGTTGCTGTGTTTGAATCGTTTGAACCTCATACGTTTGAACAAGCACAAGGCCATCTTGAATGGGAAGCAGCTATTGCCAAGGAGCTTCAATCTCTCGAATGTAACAAGACTTGGAACCTTACTCAGTTGCCTCCCGGGAAGAAACCGATTGGGTGTAAATGGGTATTCAAAGTGAAATATCGTGCTGATGGATCGGTTGAAAGGCACAAAGCCCGATTGGTGGCCAAAGATTTCAATCAAATAAATGACAAAGATTACAAGCATACATTCTCTCCGGCTGCTAAGTTGCCTACGGTTCGTGTAGGGCTGGCTCTAGCTGCTGCAAAGAATTGGGCTCTTCATCAATTGTACATTAATAACGCCTTTCTTCACGACGATTTAGATGAGGAAGTGTATATGATTCCTCCTGCGGGTTATGGGAAAGCGTTGCTTGAACAAGTATGCAAGCTTAATCGTTCCCTTTACGGCCTCAAACAAGCGAGTCAACAATGGAGCATCACCCTTACCAAGTTCCTTGTTAGCAAAGGCTTTCATCAGTCCACTTATGATCACTCGTTGTTCGTTAAAGGGGGTCCGGGCCACATGACAGTTTCCCTCGTTTGCGTGGACGATATGTTGCTCCTCGGTGATGTTCCTTATGAGATTACAAGTTTGAAGGATGCGTTACATGATACTTTCACTATTAAGGATCTCGGCCACACGAGGTATTTCCTTGGTATGGAAATTGCATGATCAACAGAGGGCATCTTACTTAATCAGGGTAAATACGTGTTGGACATATTGGATGGTGCTGGTGTCTCTGATTGTCGTCCTGCGAAGTTTCCGATGCAACAGGGCTTGAAGCTCACCCCTACTGATGGAGAGTTGTATTCCGATCCAGAACGGTATCGTCGTTTGATCGGGAGGCTGTTGTACCTCACGTTAACCCGACTGGATATCACATACATTGTACAACAACTTAGTCAATTTGTTGCTGAGCCACACCAGCCCCATATGAATGTTGCTTTGCACTTGTTAAGGTACCTCAAAGGCTCCTTCAACTACGCTCTATTTTATCCATCCTTTTTTGATTTGCAACCGGTTGCATATAGCGATGCGGATTGGGGCAGTTGTGCGTTTACTGCTCGGTCTCTTACCGGTTATTGCGTGTTTCTCGGGGGTTCTTTGGTCTCTTGGAAGACCAAGAAACAAAAAACGGTCTCGAAATACACCGCAGAGAGTGAATACCGGAGTATGTCTGAAGTGGCCAGTGAAATTGTCTGGCTTCATAGTTTGTTGTCTGATCTTCATGTTTTTGTGCGCCTGCCTATTGACCTTCATTGTGACAATAAGGCGGCATTACAGCTCGTTGTCAATCCTGTGTTTCATGAGCGGACCAAACACATCCGGATTGACAGACATTTCATTCGAGAGATGGTTCAAGCTGGATTCATTGCCATGTCATTTGTTCCCTCGGGTCTTCAATTGGCCGATATATTTACGAAGCCCTTGGGTGCTGTTCTTCATCATACTATGTGCTCCAAGCTTGGTCTTCGGTTTCCCCTACGCCCAGCTTGCGGGGGATGTAGACACAGGGGTTTCCAATATGTTGCTCGATGATGTTCAGAGCAATAATGGAACACAGAGCAGTGACGTTGAGGAAGTAGGATTGGGGTTTGGGCTCAATTCAATTGTAGGAGATGGGCTTCCGATTAGGCTCAATTATAGTCCAGTAGAAGTTAATAATAGATTAGAAGATACTAGGTTGAGTTAGCCGCTTGCTTACCTCTGTATATATAGCATCAGTTGTACAGATCTTGCTTTCTAAGAAATACAGAAAATCCGTTGCACAACTTCGTTCTCTAAAATCCACAGTTTCCTAATCTACTATTCTCAAGCACATCATCCATCTAGATATATAGAAATGTTTCAAGTGGCTCTAAGCAATGCAATAAGCTTAAAAGCGCGCTTTTTCTACTTACTAGTAGCGTGCGGACACCCACTCTTAATATTTTACTCATTTCAATTAACAATATATGCCGCTTTATGTTTGAAAAAAGTTTTAAGAAAAATATCATTTTATTCATTTTTGTATCAGTAAATGTTATAATACTTTTGTAAATGCTATGTTATTTCGCATGAGGTAAGAGTATTTATTTTTTTTCTTAAATAAAATATGAGACATATGTAGTATTTGTGGATGCATATTTAGCAAGTGAGCCTTGGTCCAGATTAAACACAATAAAGACTCATAGTCCGTTTCTGCACCAGCTCCTTTTGAAACATGAATTTTCAAAATTAAATTTTATAAACAAATCAATATAAAGGTATAGAATCGAAAATTATTTTTTATTTCTCAACAAAAAAAATTTAATATTTATTTATACCCAAAATAATTTTGTGATACACCGAATAGACCAATAAAGGCCCAAACAGGGCAAAGGATATTGACTGCATTCACAATGCTAACTCTAACATCTATATAAAATACTAAAACAGAGACCGTTGGCGCGACCTCGTTGTCACAGAATTTTCTGGATTAAACGGGATTATTTTTACCTGCGTGGCATTTTCAGGATTAAATCGGTATTTTTTTATAAATATTCTGGGCCACATCAATTAATAAACAAATATAGTTAGCTAAAAACTTATCTTTTTAGATCAATATATTAAGTGTCTATAAAACTATAAAACCTATCATTAAGTTAACATAATCCAAAAGGTGTTTTGTCCCTATCACATTCAAATAATAAAAATAAGTAATTCTAGCATTAATGTGATTCATCGCTAAACCAAACAAAAATCATAAAGAGTGAGACTGTATAATTTTTTTTAATGATCAATTTACGTGAAAAATGTTTCATTATGTTTGTAGAGATTATACTTTAAAATCAAATGTTATATACCATAATTGACCTATATATCACTCTCGAAATTCCTTCAATGGCTCTTTGCCGATCGAGCCATAGTAGCAGATTTCATAATTGTCGATAGATTAGTTCATTATGTGACAAAATATTTGACCAAATATGATATTGAATTTCATCTAGAATGTAAAATAATTGACCAAATATTAGATAGATAATTAAAGTGGTATTATATTTTTTGACTACATCAATTAATAACCCAATTTCATCTAACATATTTCAACTAAGCATAAAATTTAATAAAATATATTTCAAACAAATTAACATAATAAAATGTAATTTATTAATAAACGCGCGGGTATCAAATACTAGTAATAATAAAAGCTAGTTACACATTTCATGTGGTTGATTAGTAAGATTAGTAACTTGCTTTGAAGCCCAAAACGTAGGCCCATATCAAATACATTTCATGTGGTTGATTTAGTAAAATTAATAACTTGCTTTAAAGTCCAAAGTAGGCCCAATGGCCCATATCCAATATGCCACTAAACAAAGGAGAATAAAATAATAATAAAAGCACGGTTCATAAGGGAACTCCTACTTTTTATATATAGAGAATAGAGATTTTACTTCTCTGACTGTTATAATGCAAACGAGTTTAATTAAATTTATATTTTAAATGAGATTATTGTTGTTGTTTTTTAAGTTCACTATAAATAGATTTTTTATAATATTCAAATGTCTTTTTTAGAGATATATTTTTAACGGATTTCAATAAGTTAACAAATTATGATTTTTTACTAATAATGACATTTTTTTCTAATAATTTATAACTGATTTGTAAATATTATTTACAACATTTTCTAATAAATAATTTTTCTATTTAATTCAATTAATACTTTATTGAATTTGTATTTATTATTAACAAAATTTTCTAATAATTAAATATTCAAAATATTTTATACTTTTTTTAGTAATTAATTACATGTTTTCAACAGATTTGTTGTACTACTGAAAATTTTCTAATTATTTGTTTTCAATGGATTCTAAATCGTATTTGTTCAGATTTACGTAGTATTATTTTAAGGAATAAATTGATAGATGTTTTTTTATGATATAATGATTTTTTTAAAATGATTGTATTATTCAAAGGATTGTAAATCAGATTTTTCTTTTAATATTTATAATATAAAGGAATAATTGAAAGGAATAAATTGCTAAATGATTTTTTCATATAATTTATAGGAATAAATTGCTAAATGATTTTTCGTATAATTTAAAGGAATAAATTGCTAAATGATATTTTCAGATTTATAATTTGAAGCTATATTGGTTTTTATATATTAGAAACAAAATAAAATAATACGGAGTATAAACAAACATGCAAAAAAATCAATCAAATAAGCATTAGGGACTCCCTAGTGTTCGAATATAAATTGGAAAACAAATTTTAATATTATTTGAAATAATCCTATGGGATCATAAAACACATTTTTGTTGCAGTGCTGCACGACACTTATATGACATACTAATCAATAGTACTGTATTTTAAACATATCATTTGGTATCAGTTATAATAGGTGATATTGGTGTAAATTAAAGTAATAAACTAATAATCGTTATGTATATGTACTGTATTTGGTGTAGCCAGGGGGCGGATCCAAGAGTGGACGACACCAGGCCGTCGCCCACCCGGATCCGGAAAAAAGAAATACAACAGTGTTTGTGTTATATAAAATAATTGAAAGGTAAAATACAATTATCTTTAGTGACTTAGTAATTAAGCTCACCCATTTTACGAACGAACTCGGCACTCACGTGCCGAGTTCGTTCGTAGATTGGATGTACTCATACTCGCCTATATGATATATATCTAATTTTAATATATTAAATATGTCTGTATACAGAATCGATTCCAAAGAGTTCTGAAATCACCATTTCGGTAGACTATAATCTTAATAATAAGATACTATAATAATAATAATAAAAATAATATATAATTAGTTTGATGCGTGTAATCAATAACTCAAAAAGTATATTTTAAGATAGAATTAATCAACCCGAAATCTTGCAATGACCCACTTATTATTATTATTATGTTTAATTATATTGATGATTGTGTTATATTGATATAATTTTTTTCCTTATATACTCTCTCCGATTTTTAATATAAGGCGTTTGAATTTTGTGCACGTAGTTTAAGGAGCTAAAAACTATACGAAATATTGATTTTTTAATTAATTTTTTTTACATTACAATACTTATTATTAATAAGTATTATAATGTAAAAAATTTGAATTAAAAAAATCAATATTTTATATAGTTTTTAGCTCCTTAAACTACGTGCATCAAAGTCAAATGCCTTATATTTCCAATCGGAGGGAGTAATATTTAGTCTTTTATAAGATATTTCATCTATCCAATTATATGAGTTAATGGTAAAATAAAATAATTATTTAATCATTTTAAATTATATAGATTAGAACTATCTAATTATTTTTATTAGATTTCCTTTTTGACGGGAGAAGGTTTTGCGAGACGCACTCTCGCGCCGTCACGTAGGCAGATTCACTCACGTGCCGCCACGCAGGCACCAATGCATCGGTTTTAGTATATGTATATATAGATAATAATAATTTTTCTTACCAATTTAAGATATTCTCTTTCTATATTTTTTCTTAAATATTTTGAATAAAAATAATATAAAAATTATCAATAAAAAAATTGTGTCCACCCGAAAAAACTTCTAAATCTGCCTATAAGTGTAGCACTATTTAATTGGTCTGTCTTCATCATCACATATCAAAATCTTCAGAGTGTTCCTATTTGTCACCCTAAAAATCGCAACATATAATTGTCAATTAGTGAAAACGGACTTCTAGAGGTATAATTCAACTTATTGTCCTTAACTTTTATTTATAGTCGTTTTGGAACAGCCCACCAACGAAAATTGTTTTCTCTGCAAGGACTATAGTCTCTTGAAATATACATTAATTACACAATCAATTATCCATAGAATAAAATAAATACTGCATTTGATGATAATAATAGATGCTTGATTAATTAAAGCATCCCTTTGAATGCAACGGCAAAAAAAAAAATACAATTACATAATCTAAATTACATAATACAATCAGATTATCATTAATTACATAATACTCTCTCCGAATTCTTTGATTAAAAAAATGACAGTACATAACACTCCCTCTAAATGACTTGCACATGGTTTTTAACCCACTCCTAATGCCCAAAAGACGTAATTAATCATTATTTAAACAAATTCAACATTATCAAATTCCCCTCCACGATCATATAGCTTAATACAGTAATCTCATCATTCGGGATGCTCTCGGGTTGACTAACCACCACTCGAATTTTTTATTTTTTTTTTAAAAAAATATAGCTTAATACAATATATATAAAGTAAGAAAGAAGAAATCAAGCTAAACTGTATGTTGGAAGAAAATTGAGTTGGAAATGATTTATATTGTTGAGAGTAATTTATTATTCGGTCTTTTTATCTAATGTCCTAAGGATATAAGATAAGATAAAAATTAAATTAATTAAAATTTTAAAAATATTTTCAAATTAGCGCTATTATCGGCGTCAGATAGAAAACTCGTTATTAAATTATGACATAACATTATTTTTATTTAATTATTTCTTACTCCTTTCGTCTCAAAATACATGTCTTTTTAAGACGGAGTACGGGAATAAGAAGTATGCTAAATGTAATGATTAGATGTAAAAAGAAGGTTAAAGTGTAATGATTAGACTTTGGTATTAGAGTATTTTTTTTTTTTTTAATTTGTGAGGAGGAGAGTATGAGTGATGTAAAAATTAGATTAATGATTAGATGTAAAAGTAGATTAAGTGTAATGATAAATCTAAAAAGACATGTATTTTTAATAAAATTTTATGGGATAAAAAGACATGTATTTTGAGACGGATGGAGTGTTTAATAAGGATGAGGATAAGGATAATAATAGGAAGATATGTTTGCATAGTAAATAAAATATTTCAATATTTGTCTTAATAAATGAAACTACCTTTTGAGGCAAAATCTTGTGGGAAGAACGATCGATGTTCTTAATTAAAATAAAATAAAAAATTCAAGAAGATCCCAGTAGGGTTGTTTACTAATTAAAGATATTTGCAAGATTAAAGAAGATCCAGTGGGGTTGTTATTATTTAAGGGGATTGTTAAATACACCGTTAATTTTTACTGGATACACCGCTAATCTCCGCAACTCTTTGCGGAGTTAATTCCGCACCCTGTTGCGGAATACTTTTGACGTTGTGTCAAACAGCCTTTACGCCGACTTAACTTCGCAACTCCTTGCGGAGTTAAGTCGGCACCCGGTTGCGACTCTGTGTCCGATTCTCCTTCCAATGAGCAAATTCAAGGAGCAAAAAAAAATAAAAAAAATACTACGCAGCTCCCTGCGGAACACGTCTTTGATAATATTTTTTTTTTTTGTTAAACATATAGGTTAGGGAACTCTGCATCCTAATGCAGACCTCTCTCCGCAACGTCTTGCGGACCTTTTGTCGATGGACTTTTATGGCGTGTTTGGCACGATGTCTAGGGAGATCCACAAGGGGTTGCGAAGCTCGATCCGCAAGGGGTTGCGGAGATTAGCGGTGTATTTAGAAAACCCGTTATTTAAAGATATATGTTATTATATGTTAATTAAAGAAGATGCTCATTTTAGGCCATAACAAGAAGAAGAAGAAGATGCTTATTTATTTATAGGCTAGCTTACATAATGAAAAAAAATCCAAGAAATCTATCTAATCTCATGTATATATTATCTATCTATCTATAGAGAAAAAAAAAATATCCATATAATAATACCTAATTAATTAAATATTCACATTAGTTAAATGTCCATCGGTCACCCCTAAGTGTTGCCCGATACACTTTTCTCAATTAAGATCTTCGTGATTTTTCTAATCCAACGAGCTCCAATTTCGCTCACTTATCTTTCAATTTCGCACAACAATTTCGATTGTATATCGTTTGTCATCATAATATAAGCACATATTTTCTAAGAGGGAAATGCACAAACTAACCCAAAAAACCTAAAGTATTGCAAGGTTAACCCAACCCGGTTTATAATTGGGTGAAACCGGTTATCCGGGAAACCTGGGCAGGCGGTAACAGGTATGGAAGATGGGGGGCAGTTGTGCATTGTGTGGGGGCCAGCTGTGACACCTCAGAGGGAGAGAAAAGGAAGGAGAGAGAGAGAGAGAGGGAGAGAGAGGCACTACTAAAAACACAGGAAATAGCTACAGATGGTTAGCCATGGATTATAGGCGACTCTGTATTCGTGGCCATTAGCGATGACATTGGCCACGACTGTTCCTGACCGTGGCTATATTCGTGGCTAATACTCATCCTGTTATGACATGCCAAAACATTCGTGGCTATTAGCAACGACCTAGATGTCCGTAGCTGATTTCGTTGCTCGATATGTGTCCGTGTCAGTAAATAGCCACAAACGTAGCCACGAATAGAATTGTCGTGGTTGTTTTCGACGTTGATATGGCCACAACACAATATACGTCGCTAAATTCGTGTCTATTAATCATCGGAAATCAAATGAACATGTGGTGAATGGGCTTTGGGTCACTAATTGTAGGTGGGCCGGATATATATCATGAATGGGCTATCCGATGATACTCAATCCGTGGCTAAATCCGAGTACAAACTCACCCAAAATTTTTGGGCTCGACCCATTCAGCTAGTGAAAGCCCAATTATCTTATCTCAACCCATTGAATGAAGTGGTGATTTAGCGACGATTGAATTCGTGGCTAAATCAGCCCAAATATGACTATGGTTTTTCCGATTGGCCCATTGACCGGCCCAAATATGCCTATGAATTTTTTTTATAAAAATTAACAAATTTTGAAAAAAAAAATATATTAACTAATTAATAAATTCTTATGAGAATATTATAAGGGTATGTTTTGAGAAAAACTCATATAAGTGATTAATAAATGTTTAATAAAACCTGATATTAAGAAAAAAATTCTTATTAGAACAATATAAGAGTATGATTTGAGGAAAATTGATCTAAGTTACTAATAAATATTTAATAAAACCTTATATTGACTAATAAATTCTTATTAGAATATTATAAAAGTGTTTTGAGGAAAACTCATGTAACTGTCTAATAAATGTTTAATAAAACATTACAGTAAGTAATAAATTCTTGTTCGAATACTATAAAGGTATGTTTTGAGTAAAACTCATATAAGTAGCTAATAAAACCTTATATTGAGTAACAAATTCTTATTATAATACTATAAGTTTATGTTTTGAATAAAACTCATATAAGTAACTAATAAAACCTTATATTAACTAATAAATTCTTATTAGAATACTCTAAAAGTATGTTTTGAGTAAAACTCATATAAGTAGCTAATAAAACCTTATGTTAAGTAATAAATTCTTATTATAATACTATAAGAGTATGTTTTGAGTAAAACTCATATAAGTAGCTAATAAAACCTTATATTAAGTAACAAATTCTTATTATAATACTATAAGGTTATGTTTTGAAGAAAACTCATATAAGTAACTAATAAAACCTTATATTAACTAATAAATTCTTATTAGCATACTCTAAAAGTATGTTTTGAGTAAAACTCACATAAGTAGCTAATAAAACCTTATGTTAAGTAATAAATTCTTATTATAATACTATAAGAGTATGTTTTGAGTAAAACTCATATAAGTAGCTAATAAAACCTTATATTAAGTAACAAATTCTTATTATAATACTATAAGGTTATGTTTTGAAGAAAACTCATATATGTAACTAATAAAACCTTATATTAACTAATAAATTCTTATTAGAATACTCTAAAAGTATGTTTTGAGTAAAACTCATATAAGTAGCTAATAAAACCTTATATTAAGTAATAAATTCTTATTATAATACTATAAGAGTATGTTTTGAGTAAAACTCATATAAGTAGCTAATAAAACCTTATATTAAGTAACAAATTCTTATTATAATATTATAAGAGTATGTTTTGAGTAAAACTCATATAAGTAGCTAATAAAACCTTATATCAACCAATAAATTCTTATTATAATACTATAAGAGCATATTTTGAGTAAAGCTCATATAAGTAGCTAATAAAACCTTATATTAAGTAATAAATTCTTATTATAATACTATAAGAGTATGTTTTGAGTAAAACCCATATAAGTAGCTAATAAAACCTTATGCTAAGTAATAAATTCTTATTATAATACTATAAGAGTATGTTTTGAGTAAAACTCATATAAGTAGCTAATAAAACCTTATATTAAGTAACAAATTCTTATTATAATACTATAAGGTTATGTTTTAAAGAAAACTCATATAAGTAACTAATAAAACCTTATATTAACTAATAAATTCTTATTATAATACTATAAGAGTATGTTTTGAGTAAAACTCATATAAGTAGCTAATAAAACCTTATATTAACTAACAAATTCTTATTATAATACTATAAGGTTATGTTTTGAAGAAAACTCATATAAGTATCTAATAAAACATTATATTAACTAATAAATTCTTATTAGAATACTCTAAGAGTATGTTTTGAGTAAAACTCATATAAGTAGTTAATAAAACCTTATATTAAGTAATAAATTCTTATGAGAATATACTATAAGGTTATGTTTTGAGGAAAACTCATATAAGTAGCTAACAAAACCTTATATTATGTAATAAATTCTTATTAGAATACTCTAAGAGTATGTTTTGAGTAAAACTCATATAATTAGCTAACAAAACCTTATATTAGGCAATAAATTCTTATTAGAATACTCTAAGAGTATGTTTTGAGTAAAACTCATATAATTAGCTAACAAAACCTTATATTAGGCAATAAATTCTTATTAGAATATACTATAAGGTTACGTTTTGAGGAAAATTCATATAAGTAACTAATAAGTGTTGAATAAAACCAAATATTAAGTAATAAATTCTTACGAAAATACTATAAGAGTATTTTTTGAGAAAAAACTCATATAAGTAACTAATAAGTGACTAATAAATCTTTAATTAAACCTTATACTAAGTAATAAATTCTTATTAGAATACTATAAGGGTATGTTTTGAGGAAAACTCATATAAGTGAGTAATAAATGTTTAATTAAAATCTTTTATTATCTAATAAATTCTTATAAGAATACTATAAGGGTATGTTTTGAGAAAAACTTATATAAGTTACGAATAATTGTTCAATAAAACCTTAAATTACCTAATAAATTCTTGTGAGAATACTATAAAAGTAAGTTTTGGGTAAAAGTTATATAAGTAACTAATAAGTGTTGAATAAAATCTTATGTTAATTAATAAATTCTTATGAGAATAATACACAAGTAATTTTATTTTTACAATTTATGATAAATTTTTATTTTTTGTGTTTTCCGATAAAATTTTAAAGAGTATTTGACTTTGTTATTATTTTAAAAGATATCTTATAACTTTTATGAGTTTTTTATAATATTAATGTTTTATATTGTACTAATGTTTCAAAATAGAAAATTCCAATCCAATATCCAATATCCAATATCCATCCAATATATATATATATATAAAGTGAATATGTGTTGAAAAAATTTCTATCGAAATTAATTTGGCGGAATTGGCGCGCGCGGAGTGGAAATTGTTTTGGGCGGTATATTTAATTTTTGAGGGGGAAACTTGTTGGGCTTGAAATTTTAGAAGTGTGGCTCGGTATAAAAGCAATTTTTCACTTTCTTAACCCTAAACGCCGCTTCTGTCTTCAGTCACCGCCACACCTTCAGAATCAACAGTTCATCGCCTCTTCTGTCTTCAGTTCCCTCTTGCTTCTAGTCTCTCTCCCAGACGCTCCCACTCGGAAGGGAGAGGAGCTTTTCCTTCTGGTCTCCCCCTTGGTTGCATCACCATCTCAAGATGCTCGATGATTCGGCTTCACCACCGCCTCTGACGTCGTCTCTCCCACCTCCTCCACCTGCGCTGTCTCATCTTCCGAGCCGCTCCACCTTACATTGCCCTAGACTCCCAAATCCTCGAAGGTTTGTCCCTTTCCTTCACTTCTTTTCAAATCGATTTTTCTTCACAAAATTTGATTTTGTTTCACAAATTTCTGTTTCACAGAATTTTTGTTTCACAAATTTTGATTTTGTTTCTCAAATATCTATTTCACAAATTTTGATTTTGTTTCATAAAATTTTTGATGTTGTTTCATTGAAGTTTAATACCTAATTTCGATTTTGTTTCACAAATTTCTATGTCACATATTTCGTTTCAAAAATTTCATTTCCAGGGTATAAACTTCGATTTCTGATATTCTTGAAGAATCTCTTGAGCGTATCAGCTCCATTGTTCAGAACCGTGGCTCCATTCCCCTTTTCTGGTCACAGGAAACATCGCGCCTAAATATTAAGCCTGATATCATATGTATGTTCATTGTTTTTAACCTGGTCATTGATTAAGGTATCTTCATTGTTTTTCTGTTCAGAACTGTGGCTCCATTCTCCTTTTTTGGTCATTGAATAGAGATTTTAGGATTACTGGTTGAATAATATTTTATTTAATCTCTTACAACTGCTTCAGATTATCGGGGTTTGCTTCCAGAGTGTCCTGCTACCCATCATCTTACATGTTGCTTGGGGTATTAATTGGTTCAAGAATGCTAAAGCTTCAGATTATTGGGGTTCAAGGATGCTATAAACATGAGGTGTCAACCAGATGTGGATTTCTTCCTTTGTAGTTTTTTTTTAATCTAGAATATGTTTTTTTTTGTACTCCATTTATTTATTTTTGGATTTGATATTGTTTTGGACGTATCCATAGAAGTTCTGTATATTTGTATGCATGCACTAGCAATAAATTCAGCCACTAATTAGCCTCAAAACTCGCCAATAAATCTGCCATGATTCTTAACTAGCAATTGATTTAGCAACGGAATTGACAACACGCCCATAATCAGCCACGGAATTAGACACGCAGTCAGATCTTTGGCCTATTTGCAGTAACGAATTTTGCAACGACCTTAGCCATAAATTCCGCAATGACCTCATTCTGAAGCTGAATTCATTGCCTCAGCCACGACATTCAAATGCCCATCACTAGCAACGACATTAGCCACGACCTGACAATTCGTTGCTAAATCCATTGCTAAACAGCCGTCGCTATTAGTCACGAGGCATATGGTGATGGAAGGCCCATTCGTGGCTATTTCCGTGGCTAAACCGGTTAGCCACGACCATTCGTGGCCAATGTCGTTGCTATTTTCCGTAGCTATTTCCTGCGTTTTTAGTAGTGAGGGGTGAAAAAAGAAAAGTGAAGTATGAGAGGAGAGAGAGATCAGTAGAGTGTTAGTGAGGGGGCATAAAAAGATATCGTTACTCTTTCACTTCAAAGAAACAATTGGGTGGGGGTTTATTTGCAGGTTGACGTGTCAGCGGTTAGTTTTCACTGGACACCCAAAGCAAAATGACATGACACATATTGGAATCGACTGGACAAGATTTATCAGAGAAACAGATTCTCCATCGACTTCGGATAGAAAATGGGCAAGTTTGCTTTCGATAAAGGTTATGCGAGAGGTGTCTCCCTCAAATCTGAAGCAAAATTACCCATTTTCTATCTGAAGTCGATGGTGAATTTGTTTCTCAAATAACTCATGTCCAGTCGATTCAAATATGTATCATGTCGTTTTGCTTTGAGTGTGCAGTTAAAACTAACTGCTTACATGTCAACCTGCAAATAAACTCACCCAATTGCTTCTTCTTCGAAGTGAAACAACAACAATAAAGTTGCAGATGAGAGAGGACCCTTCCATCTCTTTGTCATATCCCAATTGATCTCTCTCTCTCTCTCTCTCTCTCTCCTCTACAACTTTACTTTTCTTTTTTCACATACACTCTCTCTCCCTCCTCTGCATGCTTTCTCTCTCCACTGCAGACTTTCTTTTACTTTTCTCTCTATGTCTTATCCTCACTAATCTCTCTCTCTCTCTCTCTCATCTACAATTTTACTTTTCTTTTTCACTCTTTTCTCTCTCTCTCTCATGTCCTCTATCTCCTCTACATACTTTCTCTCTCTCTGATTTTTTTTATCGAAAGCAAACTTACCCATTTTCTATCCGAAGTCGATGGTGAATAACTCTTGTCCAGTCGGTTCCAATATTGTGGCATGTCGTTTTGCTTTTGGTGTCCAGTTAAAACTAACTGCTTACACGTCAAACTGCAAATAAACCCCAGCTCGATCACTTGCTTCTCTTTCGATGGTTTTTCTCTGAAACTTAAGATTTAATTCAAATTATATTAATGGTTCGATGGTTTTTCTCTGAAACTTAAGATTTAATTCAAATTATATTGATTCCCCCTTACTGTCACTCTTCCCCCCTCTATCTTTGTCTCTGTCTTATCCCCTCTATCCTCTCTCTTTTTACCGCCTGGGTTTAGGGGGGAAGGCCACACTAGAGCCAGGAAAACATTAAGGTGAAGGACGAAGACACCAAAGCGGTGCTTCGGCGACGATTCACACCAGCGGCGCGGGCCAAGTTCGAGCTCCCATGGAGATCCTGTCACCCTTGAAGGTAGAGAGATAGAAGACAGAAATCAAAGAATAAAAAAGTTCTTCAATGGAGAGAGGTGAAGAGAGGCAGAGAGAGAAAGGGTTGTAGATGGGTGATAGTGATGGGCAATAAATGTCATGTTGTTTTTCTTTCTCTTTCCAATTCTGCAGCATAAATGGCCTGCACAATGGGGTGAAAATATCAGTCGCGCATCGATAATACGAAATTCCGTTGATCAACACTACGCAAACCATACCTCGCCTGACTACTACAAACATGACATGTTGAGTTATAAACATGACATCTGACTACTACAAACATGACAGAAATCAAAGTGTCGGCAAATCCATTAAATGTTCAAAGGTATCGCACGATTAAACATATCTAAGTCGCCCTACTCCTGGTATTTCGTATTCCACATAGCCGTTCTCCAATTCCCCCAAAATCCTCAATTCCTCCAATTTCGCCAATCCCCCCATTCCCCCAATTTCTCAATCTAACTAAAACCTATATATATATATATATATATATATATATATATATATATATATATATATATATATATATATATAGGGTGGATCATTTATAAACACTCCTTATGATATAATTTGTGAACAAATTTGGGCCTTAGGATTGTGTGGAATGGAGGGTGAGGATTTAAACCCCATTTTTATTTTCTTTTATTAAAAAACGTGGGACCCACACCTATTAACCGCCCACTCTCATTGCATTTGCACCTCCTGCGCGTGTACTACATAAATTTTTTTAATTAATTTGAAAGTGGGTGGTAGTTATTTTTCATAAGCGATTAAAAGAGGTTGAATTCAAGAAACGAATAATCATTGTTCGGTTGAATATAATAATGGGTTATTTGGATGAATAATTTAGTTATATTCGGACAAATATAAAGGGTTATTCAGATGAATATAATCAATAATGGGTTATTCGGACGAATAATTTAGTTATTCGGGTGAATATAATAGATTATTTGAACGAATAATTTAGTTATTCTTCGGACGAATATAATGGGTTATTCGGATGAATAATTTAGTTATTCGTACGAACAATTTAGTTACTCATACGAACAATTTAGATATTCGTCCGAATAAATAAATTATTCATAAGAATTTTTTTGGACGAATATAAAGGGTTATTTGGATGAATATAATAATGGTTTATTCGGGCGAATAATTTAGTTATTCGGATGAATATAATAGGTTATTTGGACGAATAATTTAGTTTTTCTTCAGATGAATATAATGGATTATTCGGACGAATATAATGGGTTATTCGGATGAATAATTTAGTTATTCGTACGAACAATTTAGTTATTCGCCCGAATAAACAAATCATTCATAATAATTTTTTTTGAGGAAAAATTATTAAAATATATACACACTTTAAAAAATCTTATAAAATGTTTTACAACAAAAACATACTCCGTACAGACTAAAACATATACTCCACAACAAGTACAACGGACTCCATTTGAAAGCCGAAACCGTTATTACTCCGTAGGTGGGGTACACGCTCTTCCAGCAGGTATTTATTGCGCTTTTTTATTTTTTTATTTATTAAATCGAATTAATCTCAGCCGTTTATTTATCCCAAATCAAAGGCCCAGATGCGTTTACAAATTACATCCTAAGGGGTGTTTACACCAGAACCACCCTCTCTCTCTCTCTCTCTCTATATATATATATATATCCATTTTTGGGGTGTGTGACCTGTTTGATGTCCACCTCTTCTTCTCCTCTGCAGACTTGCTCTTGTTCTTCTTCGAACTCCTTCATCTTCTTCCTTCCGTTTTTTATTTTCTGTGTGAGAGAGAGAGATGGAGCAATTGTCGACAGTTGAGTTGACAGACTTTTATCAATTAACTCCCCCCACACGTCTCCCTCTCTCTCCTCCATCAATGCAACCGGTCTCTACCCCTATTGTAACCGGCTCGGCTGCAAATTTTAAAGGGTTTGGGCTAACTTTTTGCAAATAATATGGATAGGGGATAGGGAGTGCAACCCAACCGGGTTTTTAGGTTAGTTTTGCAAATACCCCTATTTTCTAATGAATTCGTTTGTCAGCAAAATTAGCACATATTTTTGAAAAAATTTGTTTGTTAGCATTTTTATATATTCGCTTATTTCATCATATTTCCTTGAAAGTATATGAAATCAAATGTCATCTTATATGCGTATTTGTCATTAAAAGGGAAGCTGAGAATCCATGACAAATAGCTGAGAAACCATGACAGTTGCATACATTTGCTGATAAATTCGTTTGTCAGCTTTTATGTGAATTTATCAGCACATGTATTTACACTAACGAAGACTGAAAATATATGCTGACAAACCACAAAACCATGACAGATAAGCTGACAAACCATGACAGATAGCTGACCAACGATGAAACATAAGCTGAAAAAGGATAACAATATCAGCATATTACTTACTGAATATTTAACTAATATCAACATATAAAATGAAAACTAAATACCAACCAAGCACTATATTACATCATATATAACACAAGAAAACCAGCGAGGATGTTCCAAAATAGATAAGAGCAACCCCGACAGCTCTTGTACAATAGAGAAAATATGATATTTTAGAGAAAAAATGGAGTTTTTTCACCCCAACAGCTTTTGCAAATGGTCTTGTGAAATAGAGAAACATTAGGAGAGAGAAGAAAAATCAGTAAGTTTAGAGGAAGAAGTAAAATTTGTAAAATTAAATGCTTTGCTCTTCTCCATGAAATTGTTAATAGATTTGTGGTTGAGATTGTAAGATTTTGAATTAAAGTAAATATTTCATGTCCTATTTCTATTTCCTTTTAATTCAAGTAAAGTTTTATTAAATAATATGTAATAAATATAGAATATAATTAATGTAAAAACTTGTAAAATAGAAAAGTTGTTGGGGTTGGGGTATAAAAAATTTAGAGATTTTGAAAATTTTTCCTACAAAATAAAGATTTTATACAAAAAGTTGTTGGGCTTGCTCTAACCCCCGAGGATGTTTAACCCCCCCCCCCCCTCCCCCCGAGTTTGTAATTACAAAAGTAGCACCCAAATATCACCATATTTTATAGACTTTTTCAACAATTACTAAAATGGGAAGCTCTATTTTTCCTTCAATAGATCATAACACATAAGTTTACGATACTGAAATAGCTTGTCTTGAGTAAACGGTCTCGAGATAAAAGGTGAATTTTCAAAAATCATCTTTTCAAACTACTAAAGGAATTACACGTTTGAGAATTCTAGATTTGGAAAGATGTTTAAGCATTTCTAATGAAAAAAACCTAGATAATAGACGTGTAAATAAGGAAACATTTGAGGATATTATATGTAAATTCAAATTTCAAAGAACAATTAAGTAAATGGAGAGCAAACATATTATCCCCACAAAGTCGCTCTATACTCATTATGCCAAACCTTATCGCAAAACCTCTTTACAATGTAAAGTTTCATGCTACCAACTGCTATAAATAGTGAATTAGACCATATCAATAAAATGTTTTTCTAGAATAAAGATGTACAATATACACATTTAATTGGCTAGGATAAAGTGTGCGAACCTAAAAAATTAAGTGTTGTAGAAATTAGGAAATTGAAAGACATGAACGAATCCCTACAAATGACACTACTGTGGAAAATTCTCGCAGAATCGCAAAACATATGGGCTAAAATCATCCAACATAAATACCTTAAAGGTACCCAAATGCTATAATACAAAAGGAAAGAAGGAGCATCATGACAGTGGTAAAAACTATATCAGTTAATAGAGAAATTCAAAAAAGGCATCATATGGTCAGTGGGCAACGGTAAATCCATTACCTTCTGGACAGACAACTAGTTGTCGAAAGAGCCCATTATCCAAAATGGTGAATGCCCTGTGGAAGCAAACAAAGAAGCAACAATGAGCGGCTACATTCTTAGAGGAAAGTGGTGGAAAGAAAGCTAGTAACACACCTTCCTCACTCCATAATGGAGGACATTACAAATTAATATCCCACTACCGATCAATCAATTTAAAGATAGACTATACTAGAGGCCGAATAGAAATGAATAAGTTACAACAGCAAGTGCATATTGATTCATAATAAGAGAAGATATGATGGAACTTGACAAAATCTCATGAGCTTGGATAGTTAGCACCCTACCTAAAGTAAAAAAAATTTTGTGGAAATTAAGCCACCAGGGCCTTCATACTACTATTAGACTAGCTCAAAGATGAACATCTGTACCAATAACATGTATCTTCTGCAATAGCATGGTCGAAGATGATGTGCACAACTTCCTTGAATGTAACTATAATAACGAAAATAAGTTTATGAAAACGAAAGATCGCAATGACATATAAACTCTTATTAATTAATCTAGAGACATAAGACCAACACTGGCACTATTAGGAAAGCGACTGAACAATGAGGACAAACAAACTTTAGCGTTTACTTGGTGGACAATATGGTATATTAGAAATCAAATCACGTTCAGAAATGAAGCATTACGCACTATCCGCCATAACAATGGAGCAGATGATATTACATAGAGATAATTGGAAAAAACATATCAGTTTGAAGAGGATGTGTCAAATGACAATAGTCAAATAGATAATAAAAGAGAGTCACGAAATCAGGATAGGATGAAAACTAGCACAAAATGGAGAAGACCTCATGTCAAAACTTTCAAGATGAACTTTGATTGATCTATAGTATTAAATAATGATAGTACAGTTGGCTTCATTATTCACGACTGTGAGGGACATGTAATCACGATTGGTTGTTAACGGGTGGGCAAACAAACACCATTCATGTCTGAAGCCTTCACACTAAAATAAGGCATACTAGAAGCAACGAGTCTCCGAATTACAAAGCTCATCGTCAAAGGAGACTCTCTTATAGTCATAAATTGCCTTAAAATTTAGAGTAAATGTCCATCGGAAATAGAATTGCTCATCTCCGATGTCAAAATTCAAATGTCAAACATGAGAGAATTTTCTTTCTCTCATGTTCCCCGTGACGAAAACAGAGTTGCTAATAAGGTTACACACCTTTATTTCTCTGGCGGGGGTCTTGATATATACACCGATAAAGGTCTTCGTGACCTCATCAATGCTATTAGATAGATTTTCTCTAACTAAATTCTTACCTAATAAAAAAAAAGTAAATTTTACACTGCTAGTATAACTCATCCATGTGGATGAGGAAATTAAAAATTCCCAAATGGAAGGGGAAAGTTAAGGGTTGTTTGGTGGTATGAAATGGGAGTACCACTCCTACAATTGACTTGGGGATAAAATCGATGATAGAATGATAGGGACTATAGAGTTGCTGAATTTTAGTGATTGTTCAAAGTAGCCGCACAATTCAAAAGAAGAGAAGTCGATTGTGGTGGCGCCTGACGATAGTCCTCTAAGGTTGCGGTGACTGCTCTTGTGATGCCGACGATATTTTATTGTATCACTGAAATTGCAGGTCGTGAAGGGAGGATGAGAGGCAGATCGAATATGGAAAGATTTTCAGCAAGGTTAGTCGTGTGCGCTCATTCTACCATGTTTTATGCCTACTTTTACTTCGATTTCTACCTATATTTTATACTTTTATATTGGAAAAACATGAGATTTGTGTAGTTTATATTTATTTTCAATATATGGGGGTCTACACAAGTTTCTGCTTAATTTCGCAGAAATCGGACGCACTTTGGAGCTTAAATGAAAGTCATGAAGACATTGAAGAAGCTAAGGAAGAGCACAGTATAGTGCAACTGGAGAAAACGCCACTTTTCACCATTCACCATTCTGAACCAAGTTATGATGTCTTCTTAAAAGTTGTAGCCCTAGCAAATATCTTTCCAACGCATATTCATATGCGTCAATCAGACCAACGAGGACTCGGGAAAGTGTGTTTCAAAACAGAGCAGAATGCTGAAAACTGATAGAGGACTCGAGATCGACTACTTTTACTCGACGTCGACCACCATACTCAACGTCGACCAAAGATGAGAGCCATACTTGAGGACGACTGGAAGAAGCACTCGACAACCACAAGATAGCTCGAGATCGAGTACATTCTACTCGACGTCGACTATTATGGTCGACGTCGACTACAACTCTGCTGGGTCGAGAACGAATTGGGCCGATCCGAGGACGAGGAGAAGAACTTAGCCATGAATGTAGAATTGTATTGATCGCTCTAAAATCCTCCTCAGGGTTTCATTCCTCATAATGTCAATATATATAGATTACAAGAGAATGGGATTGGGCCTGAGCCAATAGGCCCGTACACTATACAATATATAATCTATCAAACCCTCGCAGTCGAAAGTGGAGGGTCACGAACAGTGAGACTAGACCGAAAATCGAGGAATAATTAATGAGCTACACCCTTAGTGAAAATGTCGGCATACTCATAGGAGGATGGGAAATGAAGAACACGAACATGTCCAAGAGCAACCTTGTCCCGAACAAAGTGGAGATCAAGCTCAATATGCTTGGTTCGCTGATGCTGGACCGGGTTGCTGGCGAGATAGATGGCAAAAACTTTGTCTGTATAGACCAGAGTTGCCTTCTGTAGAGAACATCGGAGCTCAAGCAAAAGATTGCGCAGCCACGAACACTCAGAGACGACATTGGTGACACCCTTGTACTCAGCTTCAACACTGGAACGAGAGACCACAGACTAACGCTTTGCCGACCAGGGCACGAGAGTGTCATTGAGGAAGACACAGTAGCCCGAGGTGGAGCGGCGGGTGCCAGGACACCCACCCCAATCCGTATCAGTGTAAGCAACCAGATCATGACGAGAGGAAGGGGAAACTGTGGTACCTATATCCAATGTACCACTGATGTAGCGGATGATTGGTTTCAGTACCTGAAAGTGCGGATCTCGAGGTGCATGCATGAATAGACAGATCTTCGGAACCGCGTAGCTGATGTCAGTGCGAGTGAACGTGAGGTATTGTAAGGCGCTGGTAAGACTCCGATAAAGAGTAAGATCATCAAACAGAGCCCCAGAGCTAGGACTAAGCTTATTGGAGGTGTCCACAGGGGTAGAGACAGGCTTACAGTTTGTCATCTTGGCCCTGACAACAATGTCAGCGACATACTTACTCTGCGAGAGGAACAATCTAGAAGCATGACGCTGCACGGAGACGCCTAAAAAATAGGTCAGCGACCCAAGGTCAGACATGGCAAACTCGGAACTCAACTGGGCGATGATAGAGGTCCTTAACGCATCGAAGGCGGCGGTGAGAATGATGTCGTCGACATATAACAAAAGAAATGCCATGTCTATACCTCGGCGATAGATGAAAAGAGACGAATCAGATCGACTGCTGACAAAACCCAAGCGAAGCAGATGAGATGCAAAGCGCTGAAACCAAGCCCGAGGGGTCTGTTCGAGACCATACAAAGAGCGCTTCAGGAGACAGACATGGTCAGATCGAACCGAATCGACAAACCCCGGCGGTTGGAACATATAAACAGTCTCATTGAGATGTCCATGGAGAAATGCATTCTTGACATCCAGCTGATGAATAGACCATTGTCACGATATTGCTAAGCTCAGCACCACACGAATAGTGACAGGCTTGACAACAGGGCTAAATCTCTCCTCACAATCAATGCTGGCCTGCTAAGCCCGAACATTAACCACAAGGCGAGCTTTGTAACGTTCCAACGTCCCATCAGAGCGGAACTTGTGTCTAAAGAGCCACATGCAGCAAATGACATTCATCGTAGGAGGTCGAGGGACAAGCACCCAAGTACCATTCCTTGTAAGAGCCCTAAACTCATCGAGCATAGCCGCCTTCCAATTCGGGTCGAGGAGGGCTGTTTTGTGGGAGGTAGGGATGGATGATAGCGAGGCCGGTGTTGGGGCTAATGGAGATGAATTAGATGGAGGGCGAGGGGTGGGTTCGGCAAGGGTAGTGAGGGAGGCCGATGGGGTGAGGGAGGGGCGGTGAGAGGTGGTCATGTTGGCAATTTGTCTCGGCCTAAACACGCCCGAGATGCTACGGGTGAGAGGCCTAGTGGAAGGTAAGAGTAGGGGCGGTGGCGGAGGGGTGTTGGGTGGCGCAGATGGAGACGTAGTAGCTCCGAGAGAGCTTCGATTAACGAGGGAGTGCAGGAAAGCGTCCTTGGACTCAGAGGGAGAGGCGGTGAGTCGGTGTGAGGGGCGAGGTGGTGAAGAGAAGGGGAAGCGGTATTCATCGAAAGTGACATGACGCGACAAGATTAGCCGATGTCGTTGGAGATCAAGACACACGTAACCGTGATGATCAGACGGATAGCCAATGAACACGCATAGTGTAGAGCGAGGATGTAGTTTATGTAGTGCGGTAGAGGACTGATTTGGGAAGCACAAGCATCGGAAGGTACGGAGGTGATCATATCGGGGCATTATGTGGTATAGTGCCTGAGTCGGCGAGCTGTGCTAAAGGGTAGATGGTGGGAGGATGTTAAAGAGATAACAGACCATTGATAAGGCATGAGGCCAATAGGCAAGAGGGACAGAGGCATGCAAAAGGAGGGATCGCATCATGTTTGTGATGGTCCGAATGACACGTTCGGCCTTGCCATTTTATTGTGAAGTGTAAGGACAGGAAAGCCGAAAGGAGATGCCGATGGTGGTAAAGAAAGAGTGAAATTCTTTGTTGTCAAATTCACGACCATTGTCACATTGAAAGCATTTTATGAGGTGGTGAAATTGAGTTTTGATGTAAGCATGAAACTTGACAAATGTAAGTAAAGCCTAGGACTTGAATTGTAATGGAAATACCCATAGAAAATGAGTGTAGTCATCAAGAAATAATAGATAATACCTATGACCATCCGTGCTAGGCACATAAGAGGTTCAAATGTCACTATGAATGATATCAAAAGTAGCAAATGTAGAGTTTAAAGACCATTGAAACGGTAGTATGAGATGTTTGCCTAATTGATAAGAAGAACATAAAGTAGAGCAGTGCTCTTTATTACATTTGAAAAGACACTTCGAACGAAGAAGATCTAGAGTGACAACGCTTGGATGAACGAGGCGAGCGTGCCAAAGACTGGACGATGATGCCGTGAGGGAGACTGGACACGACACAAATGTGGGTGATAACGAGGAAACTGGGTAGAGCTCTCCGACGATGATAAAGTGTGCATGACCCTTAAAGGATATAGATGAGAGAGTACCTAATGAGTTTTCCATATGCGAGGTAGCGCCGGTGTCCATGTACCAAGACGAGTTGGGAGGTGTCAACTACAGCGAAGAGAAGGCATGATGCACATCATTCAGAGCGTAGACGTCGCGGCCTAGATCGAATGACGTCGGATACGACTGATGACCAGCGGGATGAGGAGCAGGGCCCAATAATCTCGCGCCCTGCTGACTGTTGGGGTAAGGGCACGGCGGAGGGCGCCATGACGGAGGGGGCTAGCCAGAGTGCATCCAATTCGGTTTGAATCTCGGCACTGGGTTCCCGCTCGGAGTGGTGTTCCAGAGACAAGAGCCGCAGCCACGACCGCGATGACCGCCGCGACCGCGTCTGCGTTGTGGGGAGGCATCTTGGCCGCGACTGGAGGATGGCGGCGCGTAAGGGAAGATGTCTAAGTCTGAAGATGAGACCAGTGCGGTTTTGTCCTTGGCGAAGGCGTCAACGGACTGGCGGTGCAGGCGCGTTTCCTCCAGGATCAGTTGGGAGCGGGTATTCTCGAAAGATGGCAAAGGCTCGGTCTGCTGGATATGGGTGGCAGTAGCATTGTATTCAGAGGGGAGACCCCAAAGTACTTGGAGGACGAGGCGTGTAGCGCTAGGTTTGGGGTCGACGACGGCCAGTTGATCCGAAAGGGTTTCGAGTTGCTGAAAGTAGGAGGAAATGGACGGGAAAGATGCAAGCTTGCAACTTGAGAACTCGTGCTCTAGGTAGACAGCACGGGTTAACTTGTTATCTTGAAAGAGGTTCTGAAGCTTGGTCCAAGCACCTATGGCGTTGTCGCCGGTGTCGAGGATGGTGGTCAGTAGATCTTTGGAGATGGTGTTGTAGATCCATTGAAGAACGATGGTGTCAAGTTGGGATAAGAGATCATCGTCTTCAGTGGTGGGGCGATTTACTATGGAATCGATATGATGGAGGATCTTATGAGCTTTCACATGAGTTTTGAAGAGGTGAGACCATGTTTTATAGGAGGTAAAGTCTTGATCAAGGATGATCGGGATGCAATTTTTTATATTGGATACAGTTAGGGCGGAGTGGAATGGGGGCTTCGTGATGTCGGCCATAGTTCCGAGAGGGAGAGGGGCGGGGGAAGGGGGTGAGGGCGGCGGTTATGGAAAATATGGCGGTTGTGGGGGCGGTGGTAGAGAGTGCAGAGGGGGAAAGAGAGGGCGGAGGGGGAATACCGAGAGGGAGAATGGTGGTGGCACAGGTGGCAGATCGAATTAGGGTTTCGCGAGGAAGGAAAAGCCTGATACCATGTAGACTTGTATTGATCGCTTTAAAATCCTCCTCAGGGTTTCATTCCTCATAATATCAATATATATATATTACAAGAGATTAGGCTTGGGTCTGAGCCAATAGGCCCGTACACTATACAATATATAATCTATCAACGAAGGAAGGATGTTCTATCATCTATCTATCAACTTATGAAGATCTATCCACAAGGATGAAGATTTAGTTACCATTGGAAGAATTGTTATTTACCTTTTAGAATTTATATCTTTATTTATCTAGAATTATATCTTTAGGTTTAGATAGAAGTTGCTTTCCTTGGCTAGCAAGAATTGGAGCCTATAAATAAAGCCCTAGGGGCTGGTTTTTCATTCATTTAAGTCAAGTCGTCTTCGGGCGCAAGGAGAGAGGATAGAGAGAGGAGCCGAGTGGGAGAAGAGGAGGAAAGATTGGAAGGTTTTGTAAGTTTTAGTTTGAGTTGAATGTTAAATATAGTTTCTTTCATTATGTTTTGTTTCTAATTTTCCTCTTCTAGGGTTGGGGTGATCCCAACATAGATATATGTGTTTGATTCATGAATTTATGAATTTATATATCTTTATCATCTTCTATCATATATGCATAATTCTTCTACGAGAGTAGTAGAGGTGATCCTTATTTATGATATTGAAGCGAAAGTGATCTTATTATGAATTTGGATTAATTATGAAATTGGGATAGTAACACTAAGGGTTTATGCGAGAGCCTCTATATTCTTATTTGTTAATGATGAAAGTTATTTAATATAAAGGATACATCTTTATGTGATTTATAATCTACACATATGTTTATTGTTGCGGTGATCCCTAACTTTGGAAGTTTGCACTTTTATTATCTTTTCTTTCTCTATTTTCCGCTTAAATTCTACAGAGGTTACCCGACATTGATCACCATTCCCTCTCCATCCCTCGACGTCGACCAATTCTCCTCGACATCGACAACAACCTTACACCTCTTCCCGTTATTCTCAAACCCCGAAACCAACTAAACCTAGAACCGCTGACTTCTCTCCTGAGGACGAACCTGACTCCACTATCCTATAGCGGGGTCTTGACTACAAATTTATTTCGTCGAGAAACCCTCTCGTCAGTTAGAGTTTCTTTTCTAGTCGAAATTGTAGACAACAAAGGGAGGGGAAACACATCGAAAGGGCTAGCTTCTCGGCGGGATTAGAGTTTCAATTATAGGCAACAAAGGAAAGAGAAGAACGTTACTAGAGCCTCGATCTAGTTAGTGGTCATGGCGGTGGAGGTGGTTGGCGGTATCTCTGGTCGATTGTAAGTGTAATGAAAAAAGTGGAGGGAGACGAGGTTCACTACTATTGGTGTTGCATTGTTAAATTTGAGAGGTTGAAGAAGAAGTTGAATAAACAAAACCATGTGCACAAGGTGTTAGTATTATTGGTTTGGTCAGTGGTCTCCATTGTTGTTACATGTTGTTCTTTCTCAAAATTGTTTTTTTTTTTGTAGCAAAAGAGGGCTGAGAACCTTTATGGAAAGGGCAGAGCGGAGGTAGCTTACTCAAAGGAGTGAACCCGAGTCTTTGAGACCCTACGCGCATCATCGAGCAAGATTCCAACCACACCAACTGGAACGTGGTCCAATGCAACAAATCTTGATGGAAAAGAAAAGGCAAAACAAGTGATAAAGTCGGCGAGGTAGTTGCCTTCGCGGAAAGTATGGTGATGTTGGACCTCCGAGTTCCTACTAAGGAATCCATGGCAAAGATTAACTAAGTTTGCACAGGGCGAAGGTTTAATAGCCTTATTCAGAAGCCTCAAAGCGTCCTCAGAATCAGACTCGCACACCACCTTCTTGTATCCAAGAGTCCAGGCGACCTTGAGACCCCTAGCAATCGCCAACAACTCGGCAGCAACCACCGAGCACACAACAATTTTATCCTGTTTTTTCTTTGCAATAGACATTATGAGAGTAGAGAAACAATTCAAACAAACACTCTCGTCTTTTCAATTTCCCTATATTGAATATCAGTAATTTTTTAAAACATGTTATCTGTCAAAATGTATCACTCTCCTTAATTTTTAAACCCACACCCTAGCTATCCATTTCCTACCAAATTAATATATGATAATGCCCTAGTAAGGGTGGCCTAGTGTTGTGGAGCAAGGGAAGTAAAAAGGTCCCGTGTGTTTGATCCCTGCCTCTACCCCTTTTCTTGGGTGAAAATCCAAGGTTTATCTTGCCCTCTATTAGTGAGTCGAGTCAGTCGACGCAACTGGTGCATGGCTCTTGTCAGCTGGGACACATGCCAAAAGTTTTCCACCAAAGATGGGTTTCCTCGTCATAAAAAATTTGATAATTTATATCTTTTCTTTTTAACCAATTTACAAATAATATATATATATATATATATATATATATATATATATATATATATATATATATATATATATATATATAAAATTCTAACATGCATGAAGTTGATCAATTTATGAAACCTTATCATTTACTAGTATTCTTCTTATTTTTCATTCTTATTAGCTAAGAGAAATAATGGTTTACGATAAATAATTTTGTTAAATGAGAACGACATATTTTGATAAATCCTCTACACCGCTGGCGCCATCTCCAATTGGCTTGACCACTGGTTCCATCGAAGCGGTGAACACCCTCCAAAGTCGAAACCAAGTTTGTCCTTGTCGTCCACCACACTAACCTCGATCACCACCACCCCATACACTATAGCCCTACTACGAGCTTCCATGTTGGGAAAGGAGGTGAAACTTAAATAATTAGAAAGAGAGGATACAACAACAACATTTCCAGTTAATCCCGCCTAGACAGGGTATAGGGGACTAAGATGTACGCACTCTTTTCCCGTCCAGGTCGAGAGAGTGTTTCCTAGTGGCCCAAGTACCTGCGAAAACTCATAGCACAACCAAAGATAAAAATACAGAACAGAAATAGAGGAGACAAGGAAGGCATGGTATGAGAAAAAGGGGTGGTGAAAGGAAGCGGTTTTTGCCTCTCTGATGGGACTCTGCTCAACCCTCCCTGGCCTGGATGATGCTCCTCCACTACGACCTATCTCTAATCATGCTCTCGTTGAGATTTAAAAAGGCTAAATCTTGTCTGATAACCTCTCTCCAATTCTTCTTTGGTCTTCCTCTGCTCCGCCTCACTCTGTCAACATCCAAATTATCACACCTACGAACTGGTGCACTCACATCTCTCCTCTGCACATGCCCAAACCAACGAAGCCTTGTCTCCCGAATGATATCTCGAATACGTTTCCTAGTGGCCCAAGTACCTGCGAAAACTCATACCACAACTAAAGATAAAAGTACAGAACAGAAATAGAGGAGAGAAGGAAGGCATGGTATGAGAAAAAGGGGTGGTGAAAGGAAGCGATTTTTGCCTCTCTGGTGGGACTCTGCTCAACCCTCCCTGACCTGGATGATGCTCCTCCACTGCGACCTATCTCTAATCATGCTCTCGTTAAGATTTAAAAAGGCTAAATCTTGTCTGATAATCTCTCTCCAATTCTTCTTTGGTCTTCCTCTGCTCCGCCTCACTCTGTCAACATCCAAATTATCACACCTACGAACTGGTGCACTCACATCTCTCCTCTGCACATGCCCAAACCAACGAAGCCTTGTCTCCCGAAGGTTATCTCTAATACTGCTTACCCCTACCTTTTCACGGATAAATCCATTTATGATCCTGTCAAGTCTAGTATAACCATTCATCCATCTGAGCATCCTCATCTCTGCCACCATTAGTCTCTGTTCTTGCGCTTTCATTGTCGCCCAACACTCAGCTCCATACAGAATTGCAGGTCTGACCACCACTCTGTAGAATTGTCCTTTGAGTTTTAGGGGCACTTTCATATCGCATATGACTCCTGACGCAACCCTCCACTTCCGCTACCCTACTTGAATCCGATGTCCGATGTCTTTGTCCACACCTCCGTCACTCTGCATCACCGATCCTAAGTATTTGAAACTATCTTTTTTCGGGACTACATCCTCGCCAAGCATCACATCCCGGTCCGCTTCACGTTCTCCTCCCAGCCTAAATTCTAAATATTCCGTCTTTGTACTGCTCAGCTTGAAGCCCCTGCCTTCCAACGTCTCTCTCCACCGTTCTAGCTTACTACTTACCCCTTCTCTCGTCTCATCTACTAACACAATATCGTCCGCAAATAGCATACACCACGGGACCTCATCCTGAATTGGACCCGCCACCACGTCCATAATCAATGTGAAAAGGAAAGGGGGGCTAAGGGCCGATCCCTGATGAAGCCCAACCCTCACCGGGAAGTACTCGGTATCCCCTACAGAGGTGAACACACTAGTCATGGCACCTTCGTACATATCTTTGATGATTATGATGTATGTCTCCGAAGCATTCTTGGCGCCCAAACATTCCCAAATGAGCTCTCTCATAACCTTATCGTATGCTTTCTCCAAATCGATAGAAGAGAAGTTAATTTTCCGACTAATTATATGGTAGGTCCAATTAGAATGGTAATATATCCTCCCACATGGGGAGAGCTTTATAAAATCAACCGGATGATCAAGCTAGGTTGATTTTTTATTTACAAAGATTTCCTTATTATTGTCTAATGTTAAAAAAAAAGGCAAAATTATAGAAAACCACCCCTTGAATAGGGTGTTTTGCATAAAACCACCCTTTAAAACTAAAATTGCAGAAAATTATCCGTTAAAACCATTTTCTTACCAAATTCACACCCATCCCCCAATTTCAGTTAATTGAAAATTTAAGTATAGGAAAAGTCAATTATATATCTTTTTATTATTATTATTTTACTCCACCAAATCGGTATTGATTAAGTTTTAACATTTTAACATGTTTTTCAAAAGTAAAAATCTCTATAAAATATCAATTTTTTATATATAATTTCATATTTATTACTAAAAACACTCTATAAAATATGATATAGTTGAATTTTTATATTTTAAAAAGTGTATATTTCTAAATGGCTACTTGAATAAAAGAAATTTTTTACTTTTGAAAAACATGTCAAAAAATTAAATATCAACTAATACCAATTGAATTGAGTAAAATAATGATTAAAAAAACAAGGGGTGTAATTGACTTTTCACACAATTTAACATTAAATGAACGAAAATTGTGTGATGGGTGTGACTTTGCTAAGAAACGGTTTTAATGGGTGTTTTTCTGCAATTTTAGTTATAAGGGGTAAATTTTCGCAAAACACTCTATTTAAAGGGTGGTTTTCTGAAATTTCAGGAGAAAAAAAAAACACAAACAATTTTTTCAGATAGAGCGCGCCTCTGTTTTCACTTGTATATATGCTGATTTAAATTTGAATGACGTCATTGGTAATTTGCAGGTTAGCGCGATTTCGAAAGCGGCATCCACTATCAAACCGCCATTGTGTCGCCAAACGAATGCATTTGCTCTCCTTTCAACTCCCCGACCACTATTATAAATACAGGGCCTAAACCCCCAAATATCCCCTTGTTTATGAATACAGTCGTCTTATCAATCCTTATCCTAAATCCAGTTTCTTGGACTCTTTTCAGTGACGATTGCAGTATACACGATGATGATGGCCAACACGATTCACCGAATCAAGGCGCCATTGATGATGGTGTTCGTACAGATAGTTTTCGCGTTCGTCAACATATTCTACCAGCTCTCTGCCGCCGACGGCATGAATCTGAAGATACTTATTGCCTATCGATTCATCTTTGCTGTCGGTTTCATTTCGCCGCTCGCTTTCTTTCTTGAAAGGTTTGTTTCCAGTCTCTCTCTGTTGATTCGTTTAGCGCTCTTCGATCCATTATCTCTCTCGCACGCGCTCTGTCAATCGTGATTCAGTTTCCTGTTTCCACGATCGTAGTTTCTTTATGATTGAAAAATCTAGGTTTTGCTTTCTGGATGAGATTAATCTCTCCACCGCTTGAACATCATCTTAACTCAGTAGCAAAATCGTAGTTCTCTACTTGATTGCGATTTTTCAAAAAGGTTTTACTTATTTTCTCGTGATTGCGGAAAATGTAACTGATTTCTGTTTTACTTCTTGAAGCCAGATTACATTTCCAGGCCAACCTTGAAACCAACGACACTGTAAAAATCAAATAAGTTTACCGTTCGATCATTATACGGAGTATTATTCATCCAATTAAAGATTTCTGTACATTTAATTCCACTAATCAAACTTTGATTTTGCCTTTACTGATAGTTAATTGTTCTGGTATGTGACTCGATTGCAGGAAGAGCAGGCCGAAGTTAACATGGACGGTTCTTGGCCAAGCTTTTCTATGTGGTCTTTTTGGGTAAGTTTCTCCAAAATCTTGCACTAATGAACAACTAGCTATGACTTGCTAGCTGATTCAATCTTGCACTAATGTGCTGAACAAAACTCCCCTGTGACTTGACATTCATTAATATGTGTACTTACATTTTTTCGAGTCTTGTTGGTTGATTGGAATTCATATGTATATATTGATGGTTGACGCAGAGGATCACTATCCCAGAATCTATACTTGGAGGCCCTTGCCTTAACATCAGCCACATTCGCTTCGGCAATGGCCAATCTTGTTCCGGCCATTACCTTCATTCTCGCTGTCACATTCGGGTCAACTTCTATTTCTATTGTGCCTAATTTTCTTTTCAATTTATTCATTTTGATGACGTACTGATGTTTATTTACTGGTCATGGGTTCATTCCAGATTCGAGAAGTTGGCCATACGAAGAATGTCGGGTAGAGCAAAGGTGGGAGGAACGCTCCTAGGCATTGCTGGTGCAATGGTGCTTACCTTCTACAAAGGCATTGTGATCAACATTTGGCGATCCCACATCCACCATTATAGTACTAATGATTCAGGACACACAGCGGCTTTGCGGCCACACAATGGCAATCACATCTTAGGCGCATTAATGTCTCTTGGTAGCTCTTTATCTTATTCTTCTTGGTTAATTATTCAGGTGACTCAATCTTAATTTTGATCTAAAACCCTATCCTCAAAATGGTCACTTTTTTTTTTCTAATAATATGTATGCACTCTAGGCAAAGATGAGCCAGGAATATCCTAGCTATTACTCCAGCACAGCTTTGATGTGCATAATGGCAGCAACTCAAGCTCTCGTCTTTGCTTTGATTGCTGATCATAACTGGGAGCATTGGAAATTGGCTTGGAACATTCGACTTCTCACTGTCGCCTACTCTGTAAGTTGAATTTTGGTGGATAATATTTCATAGAAAGTATGTCAAAATTGGATATTTATTAGATTCTTATCACGTGTACTTGGTAGGGGATTGTTGGAACCGGGATGATTGTAGCTGCAGTGGCATGGTGTGTGCGAGTTAAAGGGCCGCTCTATGTGTCAATCTTTAGCCCTCTGACGTTGATTGTAGTTGCAATTGCTGGTTCATTGATATTGAATGAGAAGCTACACTTGGGGAGGTATTATATACAACAACATATATGACAGATAATATATATACATGTGGATCAAGCAAGCTAATGTGATTGATTTATCATTTGTGGGTTTGGCTTGGGGCAGTGTACTAGGCGCAATACTTATTATAACTGGATTGTACTCCGTGTTGTTTGGTAAAGCGCAAGAGTTGAAGAGGCATAATAACCTGGTGCCACGAATGGACTCTGTCAAAGATCACCATCATCAAGGAACAAAGTCACTAACTTGTTCGAAAATCGATGGTGATTGTAAGGAAATCGAAGCAGAAGACTCGAAAAACGGAGCTAACTGCACTCCTGATGACAGTGTCACAATTGAAATCGAAACTTTGGACAAGGATATTGTTGCTGGAGACTGTGAGCAAGAGCAACTGAAGTAAAGCGGTTTAGATTGTTCCTGCAGGGTGATTAAATAAGTTGTTCAAATTGCTCCTGCAAAAGTGCCTATTGTACAATGCATATATGTATGAGTTTATCAAATTGAATATATCAAATGGCACATAGTTTCAGCTTTATTCGAGTGGCATATAGAATGATCAGCCTTTTATTAGGATTTGGATGTGATTGGTAAAAGGTTATCCACATCCCTATTCGTGAGTTACAAATGATGAGCTATATAAGTAATTAAACTAGATTCTACCTGCCTGCACAATTGTACGGATGTTTTCTATATAATAATTTTATACATATGTAAAATATTTATATAAGTTAAAATACAATTATGTCATGGGCTGAAGTATATAGATTGGGCCAGTGCAGTTGTATAGGGTCAGCCCATATTGATATTGTAAAAAGGCATCCAAAATCAATATACAAATTTCTTACTCTCTCTATATCTCTCTCTCTTACTCTAACCGATTAGTCCGAGTATAACAAGTGGTATCAGCGCCTGAAGATCACGCCATGGAAGACGGTACAAGGTTGAAGATTATGGAGGAAAATTGGAGGAAATCGAAGTAGAATTGGAGGATAACGGACAACCAAATCCAACAATTCATCGCCGCCTCCCAACAAGCATTTCAAGATGCGGCGAAGCACCGAGCGGAATCAGATATGAGGATCAGCGCCTTGTCGAAATTGGTCAAGAAATTCATTGCAGGGAGCGAGAGATCTCCGTTCGTGGCCAATTCCGGCGATACTGCAAATGCAAGGATGGAGAAAGCGGCGGGAATTGAAGGTTCCGATATCCATAATTTGGAGGCAGAAGGCTCCGATCAAGGATGGAATTCGAGTCCAAGACCGGGCGTCACAGGCACAGTGAGATTTCCGAACGTTGATTTCCCTGTCTTCGACGGGAAGAAGCCTCGTAGCTGGGTGAGGAGGTGCGAAAGGTATTTCTCGATCTTTAATATTGCCGAAGGTCAGAAAGTGGAGCTCGCCTCCATGTACATGTTCGACAGGGTGGATATTTGGGTACAAGGCTATTTGTTGCAGAGGAAGGGAGTGCGTTGGAAGGATCTTAGGGAGGCGGTATGTGCAAGATTCGGGGAGAAACTTGGAACACAACTTAAGGCTCTTTCGTATGCCGCCATTTCTCCACGGCTAGCAGAATGGCGAGCAGCTCCTTCTCATATGTTGACAATAGCAAGTTGCGACCATGAATAGCCTTACTAAAAAATGCAATTGGTCGCCCTTTTTGCGTCAAAACCGCCCCAATGCCTTCGTCACACGCATCAGTCTCCAGCTCGAAGGGCAAGGTGAAGTCCGGCAATCCTAGCGTCGGAGGCAAAGACAACAAGGATTTGAGCTGCTGGAATTAGGCATGGCCACGGGTCAGACCCGGCGGGTCGACGGGTTCGACCCGCCGGGTCAAGGGTCGGGGAAGGGCGACCCGAACCCTAGCCCGGGAATTCCACGGGTTGGCGGGTTCGGGTCACCCGGCGGGTCAAAGGGTCGACGGGTCGACCCGCCGGGTACCTTTTATCACAATGACGACAAACGGCTTCGAATGTTCGATCGGCTTGCACCACCTTCTCGTAATGATCTCGGAATAACGCCTCTCAAAGGTTGTCACCGGATCTAGTTGCGTCGGACATTATTATGACTTACGAGCTTATGAAATCAAATTGATAGGTGATTGATGGATTGGATGGGATTTGGGAGATGAAGGAGTCGGGTATTTATAGCCCCGAGCACTCAACTAGCCGTTACAACGGCTACATTTTTTTTAAAAAAAATCCTTCGACCTGTAGGCCCCACGGCAACGGCTCTTTTTTTCAAAATAGGTCGACCCGGCGGGTCACGGGTTGAGAATTCCCCGACCCTAACCCTAACCCGCTACCCGTCCCCACCCGCCTACCCGTCAACCCGGACGGGTTGACCCGTGACCCATGGCCACACCTAGCTGGAATGCACCCTCTGCATTCTCACTCCATCGGAACCCATCCTTCTTAAGCAGCTCCGTAAGTGGCCTACAAATAATCCCATAGTTGCGGATAAATCGCCGGTAATACCCCGTCAATCCAAGGAACCCCATGAGCTTCTTAATACTTCTTGGACTTGGTCAAGATATCATAGCTTTCACTTTCTTTGGGTCTGTAGATACCCCCTCTGCCGATATAATGTGACCCAAGTATTCCATACTTCCCTTGGCGAATTCACATTTCGACCTTTTCGCAAACAGGGTATGCTTTCTCAACTGGGCTAAGATTGTGCGTAAATAAGACTCATGGTCTGAAATACTCGGACTGTAGACCGATATGTCATCAAAAAAAATAGTATAAATTTACGCAATTGAACAGTGAATACCTGATTCATCAAGGCTTGGAAGGTTGGGGCGTTCTTCAATCCGAACAGCATAACCTTGAACTCGTAGTGACAGTGGCGAGTTCGGAATGTTGTCTTCAATATATCCTCCTCAGTCACCCTCACTTGATGATAACCTGCTCTCAAGTACACCTTTGAAAACACCTCAACCTCTTTCAACTCCTCCACCAGCTCCTCAATGTAAGGAATCGGAAATCTATCCTTGACTGTCATCTCATTAAGCTTCCTGTAATCGACGCAAAATCGCCATGTCCCGTCCTTTTTCTTCACCAACAACGTTGGTGATGCGATAGGGCTCTGGCTAGGCCGTATAATGGCGCTTTGCAGCATCTCATGTACCTGTTTCTCTATATCGTTTTTTCTGAAAATACGGGTACCTATATGGCTTTGAGCATACCGGCGATGCATCTTGTTTCAGGGAAATACTATTCTCATGCCCTCGGATTGGAGGCAGTCCTTTAGGCTCCATAAAAATGTCTTTGAACTCCTCCAGTAAGTCTGCAATTCCTTCCGGTAGCTCCTCGTGTACCTCTATCTTAGAGACGTGAACTATTTGTGCCATACATACTGAAGCCTTTTGTCTCAATAGCTTCTGAAGTTGTCTCTCAGTTACTTTCTTGATCGAGAGATATCCTCCGGAATTTCATCTAGCACCACTTTTCGACCTCCTTTCATAAAGAATATCTGCAGCTTATTGAAATCGAATGAAACTGGACTGAATCCCTTCATCCAATCTCCTCCCAATATCAAATCGCATCCACCAAACCTTAAGGCTATTGAAGGACATTATAAGACATTATAATGCTACCCATTATAATGCATCTTATCTTGTTTCTTCTACTGTTTTATTGCCAGCAACAATTGCCAGCTAGCTGTTTTGTCCCTTTCTGATTTTCTGTTTTTGTTCTTTTCTTTTGCCCAATAATTCCCCTGCGTGGGAAGCTTCTTTTCTGTTTTCCTAGAGGTATAAATACCTCCTCTTGTTATTTTGGGAATTGTGTGACTATAAGCCGTCATCTTCATCTACAAGAAACCCTAAGAAGCAATGGCTTCATTTCATCCTTTTGTGCTTCATTTATGATCTATATGCCTATTACTGTCATTTATTACTTGATCCATTGATTTTTGAGCTGCATCCTCTATCAAGGTCCAGCTTTTACATGGTATCAGAGCAATAGGTTGATCTTTCCGCTGAGATCTCGTTACAATGGCAGAAGAAGTACCACCTCATGTTGTTTTGGCCAACAATGAGCAGCAGCAAGGTAACTTTGGTGATCCTTTGTTTCTAGCAAATTCTGATCATCCAAGAGCTCAATTAGTTACTACTGTGTTTGATGGAGTTAACTTCTTACCATGGATAAGATGGATAACGATGGCATTAGGTGCCAAGAACAAACTTGGCCTCATTGATGGGTCGGTTGTTAGGCCTGCTCCTGAAGGATCTGCAGATTCACAGAAGTGGGTTAGAGCAGATTTCATGGTGAGATGCTGGTTGCTGAACTCCATGTCTAACTCTATTAAGGAGAGCTTTATTTATGTTGATTCTGCTAAACAAATGTGGGATGAAATTGTTGAGAGATATGGTCACTCTAATGGCCCTCTAATCTATCAACTCAAGAAGAAGTTGACTCTGATTGTCCAGGACAATCTAAACATTGCTGATTATTTTAACAGATTGAAGGTTATTTGGGATCAGTTACAAGTTTTAGAAGCTATTCCAGTGTGCACTTGTGGTGGAATTGCTAATTGCAGGTGTGATTTACACAAGAAGATGAAGGATGTTGAGATGAGGAACAGACTGATGTAGTTTTTGATGGGTTTAAATGATGGTTATGAAGCTGTGAGGAGTCAGATCTTATCTACTGATCCTATTCCTAACCTTAATAGGGCATATTATTTGGTGTCTCAAGCTGAGAGCTAGAAAAGTGGTGGTGTGTCTCAGTCTACACCTCAAGACTCTAGTGCTCTAGCAGTGAACAAGCAGTCAAATAGAAATTTTTCTAAGGCACCTATTCAAGGAAATTTTCAGGGCAGTCAGAACCCAGAAAAGAGAGAGTTCAAGAGGGAAGGACAAGGCAGATATGAAGGTAGATATGATAACAGATATGATAGAGCTGAGAGAGCTAACCGAAAATGTACCTTTTGCCATCAGAAAGGGCATCTTATGGAGAAATGCTTCAAACTACATGGTTATCCAGAATGGTACCAAGGTCCTAGGGACTCTAACAAAGTATCAGCTAATGCAGCTGGAATGCATGAGCAAGACAGCCCATTTGATGAAGAAAAGCAACAGAAAACAGGATCAGAATCAGGCCTTGATAAGGCACTTGTCAATGCTGTTTGCCAGGAAGTCTTTAAGATGATGAAAGGAAAGGGACATGCTGATGGACCTTCCTCAGTTAACTATGCAGGTATATCTTGCTTTGCTACTGTAAATTCTGTTAGTAAAGAAAGAAATTTTGTAGAATGGATAGTTGATACAGGGGCAAGTGACCACATAGTGAAGGATGAGTCTCTTGTTCATGATAAGAGGAGACTGTCTCAGCCTTTTTATGTGGGGTTGCCAGATGTTCATGTTATTCATGTCACTGAACCAGGAAAGGTTATCTTGTCAAGGGATATTATTTTGCAGAATGTTCTTATAGTGCCTGGATTCAAGCATAATTTACTCTCAGTTGGGAGGTTAGTTGATGAATCAGACTTCAAAGCTATTTTTGATAGATATGGTTGCACTTTACAGGGCCCTGGATGTGAGAAAATCTTGCTCAGAGGCTACAGAAGAGGAGGATTGTACAAAGTCTATCAAGGAATGGAGCTGGAGTCTTTGAAGGAGTTTCATGGGAGCAATGGAAGTTGCTCTCCTTTTGTTTTTGCAAGTACAAAAATAGGCTTAGATATTTATCATGCTAGGCTTGGACATACCTCAGTTTCAAAGCTGAGACAGTTGAGTTTTATGAATGGTTTTGACATGGACAATATGTCTTGTGATACTTGCAGTTTGGCTAAGCACCATCGTGTGCCTTTTCAATTAAGTAACTCTATTGCTGAGCATATTTTTTATCTAATTCATGTTGATTTATGGGGTCCTTATAGGACACCTGGCATTACTAGTGCCAAGTATTTTTTGACAATTGTTGATGATCATAGTAGAGCTACTTGGACTTTCATGCTCAAGGACAAGCTAGAAGTTTTTAAGAACATTAGAAACTTCATTAGCTATGTGTTGACACAGTTCAATAAGAAAGTTAAGGGCATCAGAAGTGATAATGGGACTGAGTTTGTGCATAGAGATTGTTCTGAGTATTTGGCAGCTGAAGGGATAGTTCATCAAAGGAGTGTTCCTTACACACCTCAGCAAAATGGCAGGGTAGAGAGGAAGCATAGACACCTCTTGGAAACTGCGAAAGCTATGAGAATACATGCTAATCTTCCTATCAGATTTTGGAGTGAATGTGTGTTGGCTGCTACTCATGTGATTAATAAGTTTCCCACTGCTATCTTGGGATGGAAAACACCCTATGAGGTATTATTTCACAGGAAACCATCCTATGAAGATCTGAGGATAATAGGATGCATGTTTTATGCTCCAGTTGAGCATTCTAATAGAGACAAACTTGCTGCTAGAGGAAGAAGATGTATTTTGTTGGGATATCCAAATGCTCAGAAGGCTCACAGGTTATATGATCTAGAGTCTAAGCAGATCTTTGTTAGCAGAGATGTTGTATTTAATGAAGACATTTTTCCCTTTAAAACTGAGTCTCATGGCAAGGAAGTTGTTGATCAGGTGCCTACACTTCCACTTGTGAATCCTGCTCTGGATTTTGAATATCAGAGTGCTCAGTTACAGAATTCAGGAACTGAGAGTTCCTCTTCAGAAACATCACCTACACCTGATGATGGTGCAGATCATGTGGGTGGTTCACCTTGGAGGAATGTGAACATACCAAATGACCAGCTTAACCTTGATCCTATAGACTTTCCTCCTTTGAGAAGATCTATTAGGAATATTTCCAGACCAGGAAGATTCAATGATTTTGTATGCAATGCTACAGCTGGACCAAGAGCTAATGTTCTTTTAGCTAAGGTTCTAAGTGATCTTGAGTATTGTTCACAAGAATTCATCATGTCCTTCTCTAATATGATCAGTGTTGCTGAACCTAGTACTTACAGGACTGCAGTTAAGAGTACTCTATGGCAGGAAGCCATGAACAAGGAGTTGCTAGCTCTTGAGCAGAATCAGACTTGGGTCATGGCTCAATTACCACCTGGACACAAACCGATTGGTTGCAGGTGGGTGTATAAGATTAAATACAAGCCAGATGGGTCTGTTGAAAGATACAAGGCCAGACTTGTTGCAAAGGGTTACACTCAAATAGAAGGAAAAGATTATAAGCATACCTTCTCACTAGTGGCTAAGTTGGCCACAGTGAGACTTATTTTTTCCTTAGCAGCAAAGAAAGACTGGAAGGTGTTTCAGTTAGACATAAATAATGCTTTTTTGCATGGAACTTTAGAGGCAGAAGTGTACATGTGTCCTCCAGAAGGGTTTGCAGCCAGGCCAGGAGAATATTGCAAGCTTCAAAAGTCCTTGTATGGCTTGAAGCAGGCGTCCAGACAATGGAATACAGAACTGACACAGTTCCTAACCTCTTTTGGATTTGTGCAATCCAAAAGTGATTACTCCTTATTCATTATGCAAGTTCCTAAAGGGCAGATTGTGGCTCTAGTCTATGTGGACGATTTACTGATCACCGGTGATAATGATGCTATGATCAACTCTGTCAAAAATGCCTTGCATAAGGCATATACCATTAAAGACCTTGGTTTAGCCAGGTATTTTTTGGGTCTTGAGATCACTAGATCTGAAAAAGGGATATCTCTCCATCAAAGAAAGTACATATTAGATATCATTATTGATTGTGATATGCTAAACTGCAAGCCAAGTGGCTTTCCTATCCCTCGAGGACTCAAGTTGTCTATTGATGAAGGAGAGCCTATGCAGGACCCTAAGAAGTACAGAAGGCTTATAGGGCGCCTACTTTTTCTCAATCTAACCAGACCCGATCTATCTTATGCTATACAACATTTAAGTCAGTTCATGAGCTCACCTCGTGAGCCTCATATGAATGCAGCATTACATGTGGTTAAGTACCTTGCAGGGACAATTAGTGTTGGATTGTTTCTTAAGAGAGATGATGATTACAACATGACAAGCTATTGTGATGCAGATTGGGCAGCTTGTGCATACAGTGCAAGGTCCTTGACTGGCTACTGTGTTTACATTGGTGATTCATTGGTTTCATGGAAAACCAAGAAGCAACCTACATTTTCTAAATCATCAGCAGAGTCTAAATATAGAAGTATGTCTAAAACTGCTAGTGAGCTTGTTTGGATACATGAATTGCTCAAAGATTTGAATGTTCATCCTAATCTGCCTATACCTCTACATTGTGATAGCAAATCAGCAATCTATATAGCTGCTAATCCAGTATTTCATGAGCGTACGAAGCACATCAAAGTGGATTGTCACTTCATTAGAGAGAAAGTTCTTGAGGGATTCATTCGAACACCTCACATAAGAACTGGCTTGCAGGTTGCTGATATTATGACAAAGGCTTTAGGTGAAGATCAGTTCAAATTCTTTTTTGTCAAGTTGGGTCTTGTGGATTCATCCCCAAGTCCAACTTGAGGAGGGGGTATTGAAGGACATTATAAGACATTATAATGCTACCCATTATAATGCATCTTATCTTGTTTCTTCTACTGTTTTATTGCCAGCAACAATTGCCAGCTAGCTGTTTTGTCCCCTTCTGATTTTCTGTTTTTGTTCTTTTCTTTTGCTCAACAATTCCCCTGCGTGGGAAGCTTCCTTTATGTTTTCCTAGAGGTATAAATACCTCCTCTTGTTATTTTGGGAATTGTGTGACTATAAGCCGCCATCTTCATCTACAAGAAACCCTAAGAAGCAATGGCTTCATTTCATCCTTTTGTGCTTCATTTATGATCTATATACCTATTACTGTCATTTATTACTTGATCCGTTGATTTTTGAGCTGCATCCTCTATCAAGGTCCAGCTTTTACAAAGGCCCTTATACTGAAACTGTAGTGTTCACCTTGCATTTCCCACACACCTGCTGACACAGTTCCTTAATTACTTTCATTTGCAACTTTAACAAATCATAAGCCTTGCCTTTTGTAACTCAAAACCCATCTCATGCGCAATTTTCGGATCCACAAAACTGTGAGTGCTTCCGCTATCGATCAAGATAGTGATCTCTCGACCCCAAACGGTGCCTCTGACCCTAATCGAATTGGCCGACTCATCACCAACCACAACGTGCACATACACTGCCAAGCTATTCTCTACTACCACCTCCTCGTCGTTTATGATCTTAGTCACGCCCAGAGCCTCTGTACTGACCTCCTGATCCTCCTCCAAAGCCAGTAAACTGTTCACCGTGGACTTCTTGCACTTGTGACACACGAAATATTTATCTCCACACTTGTAGCATAACCCCGGTGCTCTTCGGACCTCTGTGAACTGATTTCCCGCATTCTTGACAGGCAACGGAGCTCGACTGCCAAACGATTGCCCCGCCGATTGACTTAATTGGGATCCACTCCCCTGAGCATACACTGGTGGTTTAAACGTGATTGACTTAGGTGAGGTCGCCTATCGATTAGAGCTACCCGGTTTTCCATGTATCTCAGCTGAAGAGGAAGTTGGGAAACAACGTAGCTCAAGTCCAGGCGCTTTCGGAGACCGACAATGACAGAATTATTTAAGCCCAACTGGAGAGGGTCATAGACACCCGAGTGCACTACCTCGCAAATGGAGATTCGGTTACAGAATGGCTTGTGAAATGGTCAAACTTGGGGGAAGAAGAAGCTACTTGGGAGGCCGCCGGCCACATTCTGCATCAGTTCCCGTCGTTAGCAGCTTAAACTTGAGACAACTCTTTGAAATGGGAGAGAGTATTTGTCATGGGCTGAAGTATATATATTGGGCCAGTGCAATTGTATAGGGTCTGTCCATTTTTTTTTTCCATAAATGTAACAAAGTAATTTATTACCCCACTTATTATTACCTGACTATAGACACACATACAACCTTCTTTGTTATCATTGAAATAAGAATAATTGATTAGAGTACATATATATTTAATCATATTATAACAAACTAATTTATTAAATGGATCTAATCGTTATTTATATATTATCCCATGAATCAAAACTACAAAAGATTATCTATTTTATTGAAAAAAGTAATTTAAAAAGAAAATCAATCGGTTAAGATTTAAAAAAAGAAATGAATTAATTAATTACTTATTTACAGAAGTAATTTGATTTATAATAAATAATAATTTATTTAAATATAAAAAAATATTTAATTGATTAACAAACAAACCTATAATAAAGGAGAAGTCGCCACATGACGTATGCGACTTCTCCTTAAGTATTAATAATTGATAATTGATTCCTTGACTAGTTATATCGTTTAGGACCGAAAACATGTTGTTACCATATATATTTTTTTTAGAAAATTAATATATAAGAAGTGTTGCAGATGAGTCGTATCAAATATAAATAAAGTAATAGTATAATAAAAGTAGGGATTATTATCGAGAAGTACGATCAAAATCTTGCCATACGTACGGTCGATTTCTCAACTTTCTAGACTGACAAAGGTTTCATCGACTTTATAAAAATTATATTTAGATTGTATATCTTTAATAACATACACGGAGTATTTGTATATTTTGGAAAAAAAATGATATTTAAAAATATTAAAACTAAAAAAGTCATTATTTTAGAATATTAATTATAAGACTTATTAAAATATCATTTTGTAAAGAAAAGTATACAAATATATGTTATTAAACATGTATAATGTAAATATAATTTTTATAATTTTTTTTTATCACTGAAAAATACCTAACATTTTTTGTGTAACGTTACAGAAGATCTTTACTCCATTGTAGCACCCCTTTGTTTTTCCTTTTTTTTTTTTTTTTGTAATTTACACTCTTTTTGGAAAAAGAAATTCAAGCGAGTGGGTGATTGCCAAAACGTTGAGATATATGGTTCCTGATTTTTACTTTTACATTGATGAACCCTTGGCGTTGCCGTGCAATTTTTGGCCTGAACTTTTGCCTGCTTTTGATATTCTGAAGTCCAGGGGAAAATCATTTACTCTTTACTACATAGAGAGGTTGCATTTCCATTCAGTGACATTTATGATCCATGCATTCTGAAAGATTCCCATCTCAGATTTCTAAATCCCCCTCAATATCAATGGAGATTTTGATCTTGTATCACTGGCTGTAAATCCTCCAGTTTCTGGACGCTGTAGAGTTGGGTTTCAGTCATTCACTGTCAAATTGCCTGATTTTTTCACACTTAACTGCCTCTGCAGTGCTGACTATCTGATTTCACAGTTGTCTAGATACTGGTGTTCTCATAAATCCATCATCAGATCAGATGCATCTTTCAAGCGGTAAAGGAAAATATTTATTTATGTTTTCATTCATAACCATGTAAATTTGGTTGGAGTATACATTATGTGGGTTGCAAAATAGGATCTGGGTTGCTTCTTTGTGCCATTTAGGTGTACATGTGTTGTGTTTATGTGAAGTTCCATTGGATTGTTGTACCTATTTAATGTTTCCCCGTTAGTTGCCCCTGTGGAGTCTGCTACAACAACTGCCAATTTCCTACAATCAATGTGGTTGATAGCTTCAGAGTTAATATGGTCGATCAGTCGCCCTCGTGGCCTTATTCTCACTCTTAAAATTTTAATTTGGGTATCCAAATTACAAACAGGTCGGATCATTGGCCCGACATGTTTTTTTTGAAAAAAAAAAAATTGACTCGACAAACATGCAAGACTTTATAAAAAAAAAAGTTGACTTGCAGCTTTTTTTTTTATTAGGTAAAAATTCGAGTTCATGCAAACTTGAAACTCAATGGCCGAACAAGTAGGCAGACGAAACACCGTCAATACAGATAAAACACAATAACACAAGATATCATAGAGGAAAGAAAAACCCAAACCCAAAATCAACTCATACAAGACGTCAACTAGCACAGAAGTAGATGAAGAACAAGACGCGCCACGAGGGTCAAGGACGTGGGAAGACTCACGATAGTGCCTCGGCCAGAAAGAACGACTCCTGAAGAAATGTAGATCACCGACGTAACCTCCACCTAACAACACCCATAAACTATATCACAAAAATATGGCATTGGAAAACTTATGCATTGGCTCCTAAATTTTATTTTATTTTTATGACGAGGAAATCCACCATCCCCGGGCCTTTAACACCGGCTTGTGACCTGAGTTGGATCCGGGGATGTCAAGCAGGCACATAGTTAACCATAGGCTCCTAAATTCAGGTATGTGATACGAGCAATGATTTCGTAACAGTTTGGTAGCAGTAGTGCTTGTTGATGTTGAGCTGCATTGTTGGGTTCTTATGCGGAACATTATTTTGTATCAGTTTTGTTTCAAATGTTCTTCGGTTGTATATGTGATATGCTGATTGATTTAAAAAACCCCACAAAGAGCATATAATTTGTGTTCATAAGAAAACAAACGCATGAATACAAACAGATCATTAATTATAAGGCCTTTTAACGATGAGATTAACTCAAGAGGCAGTGCCAAGACAAGGCACATGATACTCCTGTTCTCTAGTACAGCCTACAGAAACTTGCTGCCTTTAGGCAGAAAAATACACACAGAGGGCCAGCTGCAATTTTTTTAAGAGCCCAAAAAGTTGTTTTGACAGGAAAATATAATTAATAAATAAACAAGTAGATTCAGTAACAAAATAAGGACTGTCAAGGAATATTTGTTTTTGTACTTTGTGATTTTCAAGCAATATTATAGTTTGCCAAAGCCTACAGTGCTGAATTAAAGCTTATACAGTACCCTTCCCAACACAAACTGACATAATAAAATGTAAAAGGGCATCACAATTTAGACAAAATTACACTGTAATGATGTACATATAGAGATAGTGCAACCTTCACCCTTGGATTTTGATTAAACTGAGACACTAGCTATATAGATAAACATGCTTACAATACACAACAAAGGAACTAGGGGAAAAAAACAAAGAAACATGATCCCTACTTGTCACTATCAATAGACCTATTGTTTCTAGTTTCCAATTCATACAATCAGGACACACCAGCAGATTCATTCATACCCATTATGGAGCAAAATAGCATGCATTTACAAGGTTTCTTTCTTCCTCCAACTTCTTTATGCATTTTCATCAACAGATGGCAGCACAAAGCCCTTATAATCTTAGTTTCTGATGTCTCTTTGGTCATTTGGAATAATGTTCAATCTAGCAAGATTCGTCTACGAAACAGCCTTAGGAGCTCTCATGCCAAACCCATGCTTCACCTTTTCAATCCTGCGTGCAACAGAACACCGAAGCATTCAACCACAATGCAGCATTAAAAAAATATAGCAACTTATCATTGCCAATAATGTACTCAACTTTCAAAATTGTATAGATCATGCTAACAAAGATCTATAAGGAATAGATATGAGAACTTACGTTGGGGCAAGCTTCCCAAGGCATTCAAGCTCTTCGCCAGTGTCCTCATCAATAACTTTCCCACAAATATCAATCAAATAAGACCGATTACTTGTAACTGGAAGTCCTCTACTGGCCAGCAATTCTAGATCATTCTGGTGGAGTTCTCTCCCGTTCACGATTATGCCTGTATTCCCACCAGCACACTTTTGTGGCAAAGGGTAATGGAACTCTTCAATGTTTGGCTGCAAGTAACAAGTTCAAATCATTTTGACACTAGGAATCATTTGGGACCAGATAAACTTTCCAAAAGCAATGCTAAGTTGAATACGTTGAACTTACAGGAACGATGCCAAGACAAGGGCCACCCATCACACCCCAAAATCCCGCCTTGTAATCATACCTAATTCAGGAACAATTATCAGGAAAACTATAATTCAAAAACATGGCAAGAATTTAAGTTTAACGAAGAGCTCGCACAAACAAACACAAATATCTCTAAGCTCAATTAAAACAAAATGCAGGTCAATATGCTCAATGAACCGTTCTTTCCTGAAGAATTACTTGAGCTTTACAATAAGGAGAAATAGTTTAAAAAATAGTTATAAGTGGTTACCAGTAGTGTCCATGGCTTATTGGTCCTGCCATTTTTTCTGCTTTCTTGACTGATCTATCTGGTATGAGACGGCCATTTATGAAAACATTTCTTTTTCCATTCTCTGCTGTTTGACTAGATTTCGAGAAGTCCCGGAAGCTTTTCTTGATAATTCCAGCAAAGAATGAATCAACACCTTTCTTGGCTTTCGGTAAATCTTCTTCTCCACTTGTATCAGCAGTATCATGAGGAATACCAGTATTAGCATAATCATTGAGGGATAAGTCCAACTCAGTTGCTAATGACTCCTTCAGAGAGTTCTGCCGCACAGTGGTCTTGGATGGCAAGACTCTCTCTTGATCCGATCGGCTACTCAGATTCCCCTTTCCACATCGATTCACACCACGAAATTTCGATGAATGATCAAAATGTTCCTGAAGAGGAGAACCAGGAGGTGGAGGAGACAAATCAGCCTTAACAGGCATCTCATTTGCATCACAAACCTCATCCTCAGAAGTAGTGGACGATAGCAAGTGAGTATTTTGCAATTCCTCAGATTTACTCGAGTTAAAACCATGACGGTCAGAAGAAGAGTTGGGTTCTTTCTCCACTGACTGAAAATCATAACCAGAATTGTCATAGTCCTCCGAGTGAAATCCCATGTTATCTCGTCTCATGCCCCCATGAGGGTCATATGGTCTGTCAAGTATTACCTCGTCGGAACTATCAAAAGCATCCTTCAATGTCTGCTTTGGAGGTGCATCAACAGGGATAAGTTTCTCATCCACCATGGCAAAAGAAATCAGAGAAGAGCAGCCTCCACAACGAATCTTCCACCGACTCCTGTCAAACTTTGGAGCCTTCTTCGGTAGTTCCAGCAGCTCAAAGCAATTCTGGCACGTGACAAAAGGTGCACCACCAGCCATAGGGCGGCAATGGCGCCCATCATTAGCCAGTACCACTCTTTGAGGACGGGCAGAGGCAAAACCGCCCACAACGTTGAGGTCACTAGGCCATCTAGTGTGTGATTGTGGGTCATAAGAACCAATGTGGGGATGACCCATCCTCGAATCACACCCTTGTGGAACAAAAGGCCCGTGGCTGTCATGGTGACATGGCACAGGCTTGCTTGAAACCAAAGCATGTCTCCTACAGGCCGTTGAAGGGATTTGCACGGGGTGTTGGGGATATTTGTTGTAACATTGGTAACAGGAACACGAAAACTGGTTAAGGGTCGGATTACTACACGGATTTGGTTCAAAGTGATCAGGTTCTGCACCTAGAAAATGGCTAGGCATGTGAGGATGTGATCTTGGCTGTTGGGAACTAAGACAAGATGTTTGTCGGGGAAGAGGCCTCGAGTACAAGCGAGATCCAAATGGACTATCATATCCAGGAACATGGCTAAAATCCTGCGTTGATGAATGATAGTCATTCAATGGCAGCATCCTAGACCTTCGCACTGGTGCGTACGGTTCATGATAATGATCAGCATAGTTTGCTCTGATTCCATTCTCATCAGGAGCATAAAACTGCCTTGAACCCCTGTAAAACCCAGAAGGAGTATGATCAGGATAGCAATGATCGGAATCAGCATATGGCTCCGGACCAATGACTCTGACATCCATGGGATCTTTCTCTTTTGGCTTGTCATTTACATCACAAGCTTTGCTCAATTGCTCTTTCAACTCATCCAACTTCCTCAGAAGCTCCTCTCGACTAGGTCTAACTTGCTCAGATCCATTACACTTGCCCGCTTCACTTTGATTCTCCATCAAGGCAGCACTTCTATGGATACTAGTACCACTCCCATTATATCTAGATGTCCCCTCTCCAACATACTTCAATGACCGAAACCCGAACCCTTGAGGTTCACCTCTCCTAATCCTCCCCAAATCCGCAGCTTCTCCCCCTCTTTCCATCCCCTTTTGTTTGGCTAACCCATCCAGGACCCTCGACCCATTCCCCCTTCCCAGATGGGAATTGGATTGATCAGCACTAGATTCCAAATCACCATTGCCCAATTCAATCTTACAAATGTTGGCACTTTCAGCATCCGGATTCTCAACTGGTCCCTTGGATTCATTGGGATGACTATCAGCAACAGGTCCACCGCCTCCATCACTTTCACTTGCAATACCCTCAATCCCCCCAATCTCTGTTGGTGATTTTCCAGCAAAACCCTCAGTTTTAGCAGACAAAATGTCAGATTTCTCAGAAACCACTTCTCCTGCCTCGTTAGACTTCTCTGACACTTTACCCCCTTCATTTTCAATCTTTTTCGCTGCAAAATTAAAAAATTAAGTCACTCATCCACACCCAAATCATGCAAACAATCAGGGGAAAACACAATCAAGAAGCTCCTAAATATGCAAATAGAGGAGATTAACTACTCGTTCCAGTTCCAACAGAAGAAAACAAAACCCTAGTTGAGGTAGAAAGAAGCAAGGTACAGAGAGAAAGGGGGGTAGATACCTCGAAGAACAGCACCACAGCCACCACATTGATAGACAGAGTAACCGGGCAACTCAGGGAGGAGATTCTCACATTTGGGGCAGCGGACAAGGCGGAGTTTAGCAGCTGAATCAGCCATGAATTTGTGTTTTCAGAGAGAGGAGGTTTCTACAAGGTAAGAGGAAGAAGCAGCAACATTGGAACCTAGAGAGAGAGAGAGGGACAATTAATGAAGATCAAGTGAAGTGAAGTGACCCAACAAACAAACCCAGAAGCTAAAATGATTTGAGTGAAACCCACAAGTGAAAGTTAAACAGGGAGGAAAGACTTTAGCTAGAGAGGGGTTGTCATACAACACAGCTCACACACAGTGATTGCTTTGAAAACCTCACCTTCTCCTCCTCAAACACAGCAATAACACTTTGGCCTGTGCAGCCTCAGCCTGTGGTGGATTGAATCAAAGAAAGTGAGACAGAGGTAGTGCTGGTTGTGGGCCCTTTCAAGGAAAAATGTGGAAATTGGAGATGAAATTTGGGTGGGAATTGGTTTCCTTTATTCTTTAATTTTCTATATTCTATGTATTTATTTTCTCACTTAATTTTTGGGGTTAGGTGCAAGGCTGTAAATAAGCCTCTGATGAGAACGCTTTTACTTTTTCTTTTTTCTTGGTTTGGGGTTAAAGATTAAAGTGGGAAATGGGTTCTTTTTTCTCCATTCTCTAAAGATCGATCTTGTCGAAAGAGAGAGAAAGAAATCAATGGACCAAAAAGAAATAAAGAATGCTGTTTTGGAAAGCAAAGCATATTTAGAAGGAACCTTCAACCTCATCGTCAATTAGAAGTATTAAAAAGCATTCAATGAAGAAAGGCAAACGGCTACAAAAATGCTCGTTGGATTGCATGCCTATTCTCTTTAATCTTTATTAACCTTTGGTACCTTTATGAGTTTATATCATAAATGTAAATGCTATTTTTATTTTATTTTATTTATAAGGATAGGATTCAATATTTTAATCAAGAATGAATCTGATGCCCTCGAATACATACTTATAGATGAGGTCTCGATGACTTAAATAGTTTTAGATGATAAAATTGTCGTGATTAAGATGTGCAACTTTATCTGTAATCGAGTTAGTATTCCGTATTATTTGAAAGAAAGAGAAACATTGATTTGTGTAGGTATAGTAATGCATTTGATATGATCATTATGAGTGAATTAATAACAATAAGGTTGTCACTCTTAAAATTCGAAATCTGATTACTTTTTTCAACTTGAATTCCTTTTATTACTGCAATGGCTTATGCTTTCAGCACTAGGGTTAAAATGGGGGTGGGGGAGGGGGGGGGGGGGGGGGAATCACCCGCTCTACTTACACCACTTTCACGCTGCAAAAAGCAAGTGACGAGTGATGCGGATTATGGGTCAAATGGGTTATGGAGCGGGCATGAGTGAAGATTTTTCGCTCAATACATACTCCAATAACCCGCCCCATAACCTATTTCATTAAGGGTCCGTTTGGATAGTCATACATTATGACTTATAATGTACAATATTGCATTATAATAATTATAATATAATATTATGTATTATAAGTCATGATACATGGCTATTTAAACGAACTTTAACCCGCACCAATAATTATCTAATAATTCAATAATCTAATTGAACTTTCAATTGACTTTTCTATCCTTGAAAAAAAAGAAACTCAATTAACACAATATTTGTATTCAAACTTTAATTAGGTACCTATGATGACCCACAACCTGCTAATGTTGTTATTAGCTTGAGGATGTGAATGTTCCAACATATATTCACTTTCTTCACAATATTTTATATCAGTCCCATATTTTAATATACAGTTATTTAGTCTGCAATATACATTTTATTTAATAGATGTCTAATTTGTTCTAGAGTGATATTATCATGAGTAGATCTCCATCTCAATCTCACTTTATTAATATCTTTTTTTTTTTGTTTTATTTTACTTTATAAGTTATGTATTTAATTTTCTGTATTGTTGAACTAAAACTCCGAATGTTTTATTATTTTATTTTAGTTTCGAAGTGGATTTAAAGCTATGAACTTCGGTGCTTCCTTGGTTTTGTGAGATTTTATCGTCGTTTGACTCGGGATTTTAGCTTCATTGTCGCCCCACTCACTAGTGCTGGGCGAATGCCATTTACACTTTTGCCCTTTTGCCAAATAGTAATAATATCCTAACTCAAATCTCAAAACCATTAGATTAGTAGATCAATGACTTAATAAATCAAACAACTATTAGTATAGCGATGAAGTCCGGAGTCGAAACAACAAGGGAGAACAGTTGCAATGTAATGTTTCGAACAATGATTCTTATGACAAAAGCAATGGTTTGTAGAAAATTAATGAAAAAGTAAAGTAAAGAGCAATATGATTGTAAAGTATTGATAATAAGATAGATGAGATATTTCACCTGTAATTCTTTGACAATGGTTGAGGTTCACGGTCGGTCCTATTATTTATTAATTAATTATTTATAAGCATATTTCGACTTGAATAATGTTGAAGGATCCGCAGGGATATAATCATCTTATTCAATATCACTAAAGAATAGCATTAAACACTCAAGTTCTTAGACCAATTGACACATCGATTCAATGCAATTAAGACACAATTGGAACAACCCTAAATCGGCCCTAATCGACATAGATCAATCGAAATCATCCACTACAAAGACAGAGAAATATCACTACTTCAATACCTTCGTTTGATATCAAGAAAATAATAACGAGTTCCTAACATGGTGATCAATCATAGAAAGAAACACAAATATAATCAATAGACACAAGATGATAAATATACTCATAAACAACTGAGAAGAATCAAATCATCACAATCTATTCAACCATGTATTCGAATCACAGGCGAAACTATGAGTTTAGCAACTCATAGGCCAAAAACCTCTCTTCTCTCTCTAAGTATTCATTGTCTCACCTCTATGCCAACACACGGCTAAATGATGAAAGAAATAACCTAAATAGGACGTGCAAACCCTAGAAAATATAATAATAATATAATAGGAAATAAGATTTTCGGATCCAAATCTCATTTGCTGAACATGGCGTAACGGCGGGCGCCGCTCTATACGTTGAACGACTTTCTTCTTTGCTTCGATGTTGTGCTTCCTTTCTCCTTTGTAGCTCCCTTCTATTCTTCCATATGCTCCAAAACATAACTTCTAAGTTCTTTCAAGATCCCATCCAAGGTCGGAATGTAAAACTGCTGAATAAACACTAAAAAGGCGTAGATTTCGAATTCGAATACTTCACAAGCAAGATACGAAACTAGACTAAAACACATGCAAAACTCCTATCTTAATGCAATAAGAAATACCTATAATGCCTATATGAAATATGCATTATCACTCACTGAGATCATCAAGAAGGCATCTAAATTCATTTGGACCAATGCACATGAGGCCATTTCTCCAACTTCCGAATTTCATGAATGTTTTTTAGATCGAGTGTGATGCTTTTGTGATGAGACCCGAGGACCGAGATCGACCAAGGCTCGAGCTTTTGAACACTCTTTTTGTGGGGTTAATTTTTGGGATTTTTAAAAACTGAAAAAAAAAAGATATGTAGAGCAAGATTAAAAAGAAACCTAAATTATTTCTAAAGACATTTATTGAATCCAAAACCTTATTTGTAGGTAATGATACATAAATTATTTCCATAATAGGTTAATTATATAAGCCTTTATATAAGAAAAATAGAAAGGGATACATAAACTGATAAACAACAATCCATCTTTTGGTTATCTCACATGTAAGAGTTTGAAAGGTAAAAACATCTATCTACTTAATGGTTTTATAACCATGACTTTATTAATTTGGAGAGGAGTGGATTGACCGAACTACTTTAAATGTTTAATCTCTAATGTAATCTCGAATATAGTATAAGTAACTTAAATAGCCAATTCTACATCATGTATAGGCAGTGCTGGAATAGCTCATGACAACATTATCCTCCAAGATCTTCAACATGTCCTCATTCTTCACGCACCTCGGCATCTTAAACTGAACCACATTCGAAGCATCCAATGCAGTCATAAAGAACTCCAAAACCTTCTTGAAGGTTCCAGTTCTAACGATTCGAAGCTCCAAGGGACCAATGGTCTTAGACATGCGACTCGTGATATAGCCCAAGTCAACAAAGGCAGTGTCCATGCTATTGCTGCACTGTTGCATCATTTGACCCATTTGAGCCCCTTCCAAGCTGAAACTACTGAGCTCCCAGAAGATAATGTAGTGCTCATTCCTAGGTGACATGTCAGCCTTGCTTGTGAAGTCGATGAGCTCTACGTTCTCCTCCTTTGCTAGGTGCTCGGTGGCTGCCTCTATTGCTCCCTGGAGGTCCTTCTCTGTTGTTTTATCGATGTTGATTGAGAGCATTATGTTCCCCCTACAGAGGTACTCAATCACCGGGGCGGAGTTGTGGAAGCCCGTGACCTTCACCCAGTCTCCTAATCTGTACCTATACATGCCTAGAATCATGCAAAATTGTTTGTATGTAATTAGTCATTAGATGTCAGTGTCATTAAAAATTAACCTACAAGATCTTGAGTTGGATTGTTACCTTGGAAGTTGGTGAATACGAGCTCGTAAGCTTGACCAACCTTGACCTCAGTCAAGGCAACAGGGTGGAGAACGACTCGTTCTCCATCCTTTTCGGCGGCCTTTGCCTCATCTAAGGGTATGAACTCAAAGTAAGCAATGTTCGGAATAACGGTGAACATGATCTTTTCAGGAGGTACTCTAGGGTGGATATTAGTAGCCACCCAGCCCTCTGTGGCTCCATAGTCCATTCCCATCAAAGGTAAGCTCCCAGCGTAAAATCGAAGCCTCCCCAAGTACTGCTCAGCAGTCCCCGTCATCACACCAAGCACATACTTAGCGTTGGGAAATAGCTCAGGCACCAGTCTTTCCCAAGCCTTCCTCTGCAGTCCAATGCATATCTCCAAGATCTCATGTGCTGCATTTGGGTCAGGTGTGCCCATATGGGCTGACACCACAGCCCGTAGAGATTCGGACGGGACCCTGGTGCTGCTGGGGAACCCATTGTGAATGTCATGGCACAATTCCTCCCATAGTTGATCAAGGGATTGGAATGCAACCACTAGGTTGTGGGAAAAGACTGAGAATATGTATTGGATGTCATGGCGGTGCTTAAGGCCCAGTAAGAGGTGGCAGTAGAGGGCTTGGGCCGGGTCGGGGGCCGAGAGGACTTCATCTGGGCTGGACCTTTTGGGCCTGAAGGCAAACTTGAACTTAGGGTGGCTGATTATATGTGAGCTAACAAGTCCAGTAACAAGGCCCGCTTTGTTTTTGGATTTCTTGGTGCTGTAGAGGAATTGTAGGGACATTTTTGTCTCATCGATTGGGTATTCCCTGAAAATCAGATAAAATAAGATAGTGTAACGCATAATGATCAATAATTTAGCATGTAGCATGTGATGGAAGCTCGAATTTGATAGATAGCTTGAAAAATCATTGCATACTTTCTATGTCCAGTGCATTTGTTGTAATGTGAAGACAAACAAAAAAAGAGAGACAAAGGAATATATCTGGGTTGACTCCTCGGGCTAGTAGAATGGAAATATACACTAACACATGGGTATAAATGTACAATTTACTTAACATTTATAATTTTTTGAAGTTTCCGAATGATTTTGTATCCATTAAAATCTATGGGAATTTCATAATTTTACAAGTGTTTCTAGACATTGTTAGGTTAATTAAGTTCAATGAACTATTGAGAGTATTGGGTTTGAGCCAGTTTTGGATTGTATTTCTAGTGTATCGTCTATAACGATCTTTATATTTTAAATAAGTATAAAAACACATTTTTTAAACATTTTTCCACAAGATAGAAAATACATAAAATAAAATGATGGCTTTCCCTCCATTAAATCTTCTTCGTGTGTTTTTCTTATCCATGCAATATTTTCATGGTATCAAAGCAGGACAGTTGATTCAAGCTCGTCGATGTTTGAATTTTGTTGTACAAGCTAGCCATAGACATACAACATAGCAACAATAACAAATACAATTTGAAGAGATAAAGAAGGAAGGTTTCACTATCGATCTAATAGACTCGCTTTACATCCATCCAAAAGATCATCCAAGAAGGGTGCTTTGAGAAATACAAAGGTGGCCAGAGACAGAAAGATGTATTGTTGAAATATTTTTCTTCTGAATAGCATTTCCTCGCGATTAGGGATCCAACAAGAACAAAGGCAAGAATTAGGGACTGATGGATAATAAGCTAGAAAATTAAGTTGTGAGTTTAGAGTTACAATTGATTAGATAAGGCAAATTATAAGTATGATGCAGCAGCCAACAACATAACACAAGGCAAATATTCAGTGGTTGATTACTTCTCAAGGTTCTCAAGTATATCTCTCCTAGAAAAGGTTTTTAATGGCACAACATGTATAACAATGGTGCAAGTAGGTACAGGTGTAGTGATTTGTCTATGTTTGAAACAACCTACACATTGTAGGGTATTTATTGTATTGTTGTAAACTTTGGTACCTTTATAACCCCTATAGAAATAGTGCAAGGTATGAAAGATCTTTTCATATCATCCATAATGTGTTGTTTTTCAAATATTTCAAGTGCAATTTGCTGTCGATAGGAAAGCTCATCAAGGACCTTAATTCTTCAATGTTTTATGTTGTTTACGCCTAATGAATGTTATTTGTGGGGCTTTCTATGAGGATCCCAATGAGGATTGCATTGGTAAGGCATTCCAATTTCCAATATCTTTCTTAGTAAAGCGCAAGCAACTTAAAAAGGAATCAAATGACGGTAGGCGATTCTCATTTCCTTGCTAGTTAAAGACTTTGTTAGTTGTTAATGCTTTTGAGAAGAATAATGGCATGAGAGGCCCTTGTGGGTTGTTCCAAAGCAAGGATCGCAAAAATGTTATTTGTCTTATGTGAGATCAAAATTGTTACACATTTTGATGGTATGAGATGACGATTTTTAAGACTCTAAGTCTTATAGATGGTATCAGAGTTGACTCTTAATTCATAATTACTTTGATCGTACGCTTGGGTATGCTCCACCCAATGGTCAATTCCTTGGGCCTAACAGGGTCATCAATACTTTAAGTGTGAGAGATTGTAACATCCCATTTCACGTCGAATATTATAAGAATGTTGGGAGTGACTTATAAATGATTTAAGCCTTACTTATGTCATAAGAGATGTTCCTTTTCAGGCTCCAATTGAGGACAACATACCTAAAAGAGCTTGGTGGCATGGGCTGGTGTTTAAGGCCACGAGGTCAGAAAATATCTTAGAGCTAGGTACTAGCAAGGAAAGTGTAAACATGAGACCATTTGTGTGGCTACATGTCAAAAAATGGGAAACAGAGAAGAAACACATACATTTGATGGAAGTTGCTAGAGCTTTGACGTTTGAGAATGCCCATTAAAATTTGGGGTAAAATTGTTATAACTATTGCTTACCTTACCTCATTAATAGATATCAGACTGAGCTTATGTGGTCACAAATACCTTATGGGAAATTGCATCACAAACCAGCCACATATGCTTCTTGCCATCCCAACCTTTTGCTTTCCTACCTTTATCTCCACATTGTCATTCACGTTGTTCCCTATTCTAGTAGATAAGATGCCAGACCATGAATGGTTGACTTATGGTGAAGCATATGAGTTCATGGCTTGGCAAAATGCCATGAAAGCTAAGTTTGCAGCTTTAAACATAAATGACACATATATGGAAGGTAGTTGAGTTGCCTAAAGAGAAGAGAATAATTTGATTTAAACGGGTATATGTAGTGAATAGGAGGTCTAATGGGACCATAGATCAATACAAGACGAGTTAGTTATGGAAGGCTTCACTCAAAGGGAGGGGTACACTACACTAAAACATTTCCCCCAATTATCAAGTTAACCATTGTTAAAACTCTAGTTTAATTTAGTGGATTTGAAGACGAATTTGAGCGTGTTTTAGATAGACGTAAATGATTATTTCCTTCATGGATGGTTTGACAAGGAAGTCTATATGAAAGCTTTTCCTAGTTTAGTGATCTTAAAACCTAGCCAAATGCAAGGTGAAGAAGACCGTATATGGGTAAAATTAGATTTGGAGACAATGGTATTCTCGACTGTCAATGTTCTCAAAACTAAGAGACTATTACTAGTGATTGAGTGACTACTCGTTGTTCTAGCAAACAAAAAAAAAGAATGGTTAGGTGTGAATGTAGTGCTGTATATCGACTCATGTCAAGGTAAACCAAGCCATGAGTACCCACTATAGCACAAATTGCTCCTAGTGGGATTTGAACCCTTAATCTCATGGTAGTGAGGCATAAGGAAGCATCTCACTCTTACCACTAGGACAAGAGGTCATTGGTAAAAAAAAAACACCTGAAACTGTTGATTTAAAGTCATTCTTAGATGAAGAGGTTCATGAATTTCTCCAATATAGTATCATCACAAAATAAAAGTACGATGCAACTAATTTTTCTTTAATAAATTATTTAATCAGTATAACCATGTAATCTATTGATAAAATTATTATCTTCTAAAAATATGTTCATATAGAGCGAAATTATATAAAATCATATCTTATGTATATATTTCTAGATTGATTAACTGGATTTGGGAAATATTTTCAATTGATATAACGGTATTTAAAATTGGCTAATATCTTCTAAATATATATATATAACAAAGATTGGGTAAAATCTTATCTTATACCTGTATAGTTATATTGATTAAATAGAGTTAGAATAAAATTTTGGTTGACTAATAAACATATGATTAAGGAGAAGCCTCCATTGTCACAATCGACTTTTTTATTTATTTATTATATATAATAGATAAATAGATAGATAATAGATATAGATAAATTTTACCTTCAAATTAATGTATAGCTGTGGCTTAAAAAATGGAAATTAAGATAAATTTTTTCTTTTACTGTTTTTTTTAGGTGTTTCTCTCTTGCCCATGATTGCAAATATTAAATTCTTATTTAGAGGCTTTAGAAAAGTAGTGTAGTGGACTGGTTCAAGTGTTCCACATTTTGCAAGTCAGTCAGTCAATATGAAAAGTCTCTCATATGCATGGCTATCATGTGAAAAGAAGCCTGTGAAAACTATGTCTACCAGCAAATATGGAAACTAATTACTTAAACTCATAATTTTTAATTTTTAAATAAATTTTGGTCAAATTTAAAGATATAAAATCATATCAATATGCAAAATTTACAAAGACGGACTCTATGCAACTACCATGAGTTCACTTATTATTATTATTATTATTATTATTATTATTATTATTATTATTATTATTATTATTATTATTATTATTATTATTATTATTATTATTATTTTGAATTGGCTAAAATTACCAGATTGGTATAAAAAAAGTACTACAAACGACGGATTGGTATTAAAAAAACTTAGAGCGACAAATAGGTATAAAAAATGACACAAGTGCGACAAATTGGTATATTTTCCTTAAAAAATCCAATTTTCCAATTCAATTAATAAATCAACTTATTTATTTTTAATGAAACATTAGATCGGTAGGATAAAATAAATCTATAAAAAAAATTTATAATTTATAATTATATTAGTGGGGATTATAAAATTTGAAGATTTTGTTGAATTTTATTTCAAAATTTAAGCAAACTTTTCGGAAAAAAATAATCTGGAATTTATTTGGAAGGTTGAGATTAATGTTTTTTAAAATATTTTTTTCACTTGGCACACAATGTAGATGTTTACAAATTAAATAAATTGTTACATTAAATTTAACATTAATTATTAAACTCAAAATCTTATTAAAATTTATATAATGTTAATGCTTTATAAACTTATTTTGATTTTAATTAAAATGTCATCTATAAAATATTTTTAAACTTTATAAACATTTTCAATAAAAAAATGGGAGAGTTGGTATCGATATATAAATCAAAATTTTTAAATATCTATATATTTAAAAAAATATAATTCAAATAGATTTTTAAATTTATTTGAGTATAAAATTTAAATATAAAACTTCAAATATTAAAAATAGAATGTATATTATTTTAATTGTTTATATTTTTAAATGGAAATAAGTTGTAGGGATATAAATTCACTTAATTTATTAAAAATCGATTTTTAAAGGAAAATATACCAATTTGTTGCATTGATATTGTTTTTTATACCTATTTGTCGCTTGAAGTTTTTTTTATACCAATCTATCGTTTGTGGTACCTTTTTTATACCAATCTATGTTCAACTTCAGTTTCAGCTATCTAAAATTATTAGTGCATAATAACACATGAATCATACCATAATGATGAATGAAATGCTGCAGACATACTCATAATTTTCAAACATGACTAATTACCCGGAAAAAATAGTCCTCAACAACCCTCCCTACTCCATTTATTTTACGGAGTAACATTTATTTAATTCAAAAAAATTAAAAATTTATATTTATATTTCTAACATCTATTTTTATATATTTATAAAATTTTATTTTAAATATCAATTTTTTAAATAAAATATTGCTTTTTAATTTAAAAAAATTTTAAAACATTATTTTTTAAATAAAATTTATAAATATATAAAAACATATGTTATGAATATAAATATAAATATTTAATTTTTTTAAGATTAAATAAATGTTAAAATAAATGAGCCGAGTAAAGAATGGAGTAGGAAATTTGTCATAGAGGATCCTTTTTGGAAAAGGCTTGCATTTTATCTAGAAAAATTCGACATAAAAACTTGACTTGATCAGCTCATTCATTTTCTATACGAGCCCAATATGAGCACCTTTTTAAGCTCTGTTTAAAGCTCGGCTTGTTCGAATTACACTTGAATAGCTCGAATTTTATAGAATTTCTAAAATTTTATTTAAATTACTGTATAATGAGCCAGTAGAACCGCTTAAAGCTCGAAAAAGCTCGACTCGAGCTCGTTAATTTCCTAAATGAGCCAAGTATGAGCACATTTTTAAGCTCGAGGCAAAATTTAGACTCGGTTCGAGCTCGTTCATATCCTAAATGAACTGAATATAAACAAACAATACTCGACTCGTTCGGCTCGAATAAGAGGCCTAATCCAAATAAATTAAACTAAGCCTACTTACCTGTTTCTGTAGGCATATGAAGTGAGCATTGATTGAACATAAGCCTCCATTGATTCCTCAGTGAATGGGCAATTCTTGGGCTTCCCCTCACTCGTCCCGGAGCTAACCCCATATGATTCAATCCGATCAATTCACACGAACCAATTAGCAAGACTCATCAACCGATTCATCAAACCCACCATTAATTTCTCTAATCAGAATCAATGGTATATATGCATTTGATTTGTGAACTGGGGTATTACCTCAAAGAGAGGGTGGTGATCGGCTTCCCGGTGAGAACCGGGGAGACATCGCCGGAGACGATCCTATCAATGTAAGGCCTGAGATCGGAGTAAGTGGCCAATGGAACACAAGCCTTGAAGCTGTCAGGATCAGTCCTGCCATTCAATCCCAGCTTCTTCAAGTAGATTGCTTCCTGGTTCTGTTCTAGAATCTTCTTTAGGACCTCTCTTTGTGCACCCTCTGAATCCTTTGTTGTGGCTTCAAATTGTTCAATCACCTCCTCTAAACTCAACTCGGCCACTTCCTCTGTCGTGCTGATCGTGTCCATGGCCATAGACTAGCTGATGCTTTCACCAAGAACTACCATGCATCAACAGGTGAAACCCACCAGATATTTACATATATCAGTTTTATAGAATTATAAAATAAAGGGCAAATAAATTTGAGTGAGAGAGGAGAAATTGAATTGGGTTTTTCGTTCCATATTTACGTTAGTGAAGCGTGAAGACCGGGAGGGAGCACATAGTCTTCACAAGTCCCTTTCAGGGTGAATTTTCAAAGAGATTCATCAAGGATACCGTGACCTTATCACAGCTTCAAAAATGGTGGATGATTTGTGAAAGTCTCTCATAGCTATAGACAAACTTTTATAAATGAGGGTTTCCGAAGTTTGGGAAAATGTGGATGTAAGTGGTGATTGGAACCGATTTGACCCAATTTAGATCGATTTAGGAAAAGGGTTCCTATTATGAGAGTATACATTACTCTTGACATTTTGGTTACAGCTTCAGTGGCGATTGGGCAAAAACAGAATTATAAATAGGGGGTGAGTGCTAGGCGGGAGATTTGGTTGTGTGTTCTGTAACAAATTCAGAACTTCTTGAATTCAATGCTTTGCTTCCTTTGTGTTCATTTTTTATCCAATTCAATAGATTTCCATGGTTTACTTTGATTCAATTGTTCAAATGGTATCAGAGCAGTGACGATCTTCACTACGTTTGCTCGATCTGAAGCTGGTGGTGTTGAATCTGAAATCGTTAGTTCCAGATCTAGGTTCTTCCGCGCGATCGTTTTTCAGTTTTCGCTTGAAATTGGTTATTGTTTGTGGAGTGAGATGTCTGGGAGAGGAAATACGTCATCACCAGGTCAAGGATCTGGCACTGGAGCAGAAGGACATGGAGCTGGAAGAGGTGCGGGATGAGGATTTGTGTCTGTCACACCTCCGGCACCAGGAGCTGGAAACGGTGCTGGTCGTGGATGGAATCACGCACCTCAAGGGGTTCAATTCGGTGATGTGTGCCAAGGTATGAATCTTGTACACGTGAATCCTTATTTCTTATCGAATTCAGACCATCCGGGGATGGTATTAGTTTCAACTCATTTCAATGGTATGAACTTTACAAGCTAGAGTAGATGAGTGAAGATGGCACTTGGTGCTAAGGTGAAGCTTGGCTTCATAACTGGTAGCTTTGTAATGCCGAATGAGAATAGTGAAGACTTTGAGAAATGGCTAAGAGCTTATTCTATGGTCAGGTGTTGGCTAATAAATTCAATGACGAGTGAAGTTGCTGAAAGTTTCATGTACATTGAAACTGCTAAGGAACTGCGGGATGATATAAAGGAGAGGTTATGTGAATCAAATGATCCTCTTGTGTATCAGTTGCGTAGGGATCTTGTTAAGTACCACCCTTGAGCCAGTATCTAGCCAAGAGGAAATTGTGTAGGAAAGCTTCCCACATTTCTGATATATTGATAATGATAATTGGATGATTACAACTAATGCGAGGGACTCCTTAAATAGACAGAAATCAGAAAATAAACTACCCACTACTCCACTAATCTAGAGATTGAGCCTAATTGACTGAACTATAGCTAAGAAATAGGAAACAAACTCTGATTGATTCTTCTAATCCTAACTACCCGAGAAATAGGAATCTACTGAATAAAGAGATAAACATCAGGAATTAAATACTAGGAAAGAAATATTAATCATGCTTTGTTCTTCTTTGTATAATGTTTCCAAGGCTTAGCTTTAGCGGCTGGAATCGTATCATTGCATCGCCCCTGAAAATTGGACTTGTCCTCAAGTCCAAAAGCAGGAAATTGTTGTGTGATCAGGTCAAATTCCTCCCAGCTTTCTTCTTCAGTTGGGCGCCCTTTCCAGTGAATTAACAGCTCCAGGATATCAGAATCATCGAACTTTCTCCATCGGTGGGTCACCACGGAATCCGGCTGAACCAACAGCTCAAAAGAATCACTAATGGGGAGGGGGGGGGGGGGGAGTTAAGGAGACATGTGTATCCTGACCATGAGTTGGACGAAGGAGTGACAACCGGATGAATTTTGGAGGTTGGAGGGAGCTCCAACTCATAGGCAACCGGCCCGATACGACGAAGCACTTTGTAGGGGCCAAGGAATCGGGGAGACAAGTTCTGGTTGCGGCGACGAGCTAGGGAGTGCTGGCGGTAGGGCTGAAGGCGTAACCAAACGAGATCGCCCTTCTCAAAATTCAGCTCACGGCGGTGTAGGTCAGCTTTCTTTTTCATGCGTGACTGAGCTTTCAGGAGGTTGGCCTTTAGACCTTGCAGCATCTCATCCCTTAACTCAAGCTGCTCCTCTAGGTCAGGCAGACGCGTTTCTCCTTGAACAAAAGGAAGTAAAGCTGGAGGTTCACGCCCATAAACCAGCTGAAAAAGGGTGGTTCCTGTAGAAGAATGAAAGCTAGTGTTGTACGAGAACTCAGCCCAAGGCAAGAATTTGTTCCAACGGTGTGGCTGCTCCATGCAAAAACACCTTAGATACGCTTCCAAACACCTGTTAACCACTTCGGTTTGGCCGTCCGTCTGTGGGTGGTATGATGAGCTCATTCGTAGGGTAGTGTGACTGAGACGAAAAAGCTTGGTCCAAAAAGCACTGAGAAATACTGGGTCCCGGTCAGATAATAAGGATCGTGGAATCCAATGCAGCCTAACGATGTCATAGAAGAATAATTCAGCTACTGACTTGGCCGAGAAGGGGTGTGACAGCCCAATGAAGTGAGAATATTTGCTTAAACGATCAACCGCCACAAGGATGACGGTCAAACCACCTGATTTGGAAAGACCAGTGACGAAATCAAGGGAGATGTCATCCCAAATCTTATCCGAAAGCGGTAGTGGCTGCAAGAGGCCAGCAGGGACTAAAGTTTGGTGCTTGGGTTGCTGACAAGTTGCGCAATTTTGAACATACAGCCGGACATCTGTCTTCATATGTGGCCAGTAGCAGTCGGTAGATAACCTCTTTAGGGTTTTCAAGAACCCTCCATGGCCTCCCACTAGGGTATCGTGGCACTCTGCAAGGAGTTTCTGTCGCCATTGCTTGTAGTTAGGAATAACCAACCGACCTTTGTAGTAGAGCCTGGAATCGACCAGCTAAAATTTAGAGGAAGAGCTTGGATCAGACTGCTTGGTACGGAAAATCTCGCTAGTGAAAGCATCAAATTTCAAAGCCTCGTCCCAGTCCGAAAACTCCCTTGTAATAGGTATGGCGAGAGCCAAAAAATCAGCATGTTGGGGTCTCCGTGACAAGGCATCAGCACCGGAGTTCTCCTTTCCTGGTTTGTACTCGATTTCAAAGTCAAAAGGAAGCAACTTCAGGAGTAAACGCTGTTGAGTATTCGTGGTAATACGCTGCTCGAGCAGAAATTTCAAGCTATAGTGACCAGTCCGTACCTTGAACTATGCTCCCAACAGATAGTGCCGCCACTTTTTCAATGAGAGAACCACAGCTAGCATTTCTCGATCATAAGTAGACTGAAATCGATTAGAGAAGGAGAATCCCATACTGATATAGGCAATAGGATGACCAGCTTGAAGGAGAATAGCACACACGCCTTCTGATGAAGCGTCGCACTCAAAAGTGAACTGTAGGCTGAAATTAGGCAGGCGAAGCACCGGTGCGGAAGTTAGTGCAGTTTTGAGAGCATGGAAGGCCACCTCGGCCGCCTCAGACCATACAAAGGAGTCCTTCTTTGTGAGATCCGTCAAAGGTCGAGCCATAAGGCCATAACCTTTCATGAATTTTCTGTAATAGCTAGTGAGGCCAAGAAAACCTCTCAACTCCTTGACTGTAGAAGGGCATAGCCACTGCTGAATTGTCTTTATCTTAACTTGATCGACCGATAACCCAGCTGAGTTGACAACGTGCCCCAAAAATGCAATTTCAGGCTGACCGAACATGCACTTTGATGGCTTGGCAAAGAAACAATGATCCTGCAGCAACTAAAGAGTTAATTTGAGGTGCTCGCAGTGCAAATCCTCTGAGGCGCTATACACCAAAATGTCGTCGAAGAAGACGACAATGAATTGGCGTAAACAAGGGCAAAAGAGATCATTCATGATAGCTTGAAATGTGGAGGGTGCGTTGGTGAGGCCGAATGGCATGACGAGAAACTCGTAATGGCCGGAATGAGTTCGGAACGCCGTCTTGTGGACATCCGTTGGATCAACTCGGATTTGATGGTACCCGGAGCGCAAGTCGATCTTAGAAAAAATGGAAGCACCATGTAGCTCATCCAAGAGCTCGTCAATTAGTGGAATGGGATACTTGTCAGGAATGGTGATCTGATTTAACTGACGATAATCAATGCACATACGCCAAGATTGATCCTTTTTCTTGACGAGCAATACCGGGCTCGCAAACGGACTGGTGCTGGGCTGTATTAAACCATTTTCCAGTAAGGTTTCAATCTGTCTCTCAATCTCAGTTTTCTGGTGGTGTGGGTATCGGTATGGTTGGATGTTAGAGGTTTTGTAATTGGGAATAAGGGGAATGGTGTGTGTTTGGGAACGTGGAGGAGGAAGGGTGTTTGGTTCCTCAAACACTGGCTGGAATTGTTGTAAGAGATGTGGTATTTCAGCTGGCAGGGGAAAAGGATGATGACTTGTGTCTAGAAGGTGGAATGTACTGAGATTGGTACCTTCAGGGGTTGGTTTGATACCTTGTAGCTTGAGCTTCTTGCCATTGTGATGGAAAATCAGGAACATGTCCCACCAGTTGATGAGAATGGTGTCCAAAGTGGATAACCATTTAACTCCCATGACGAGTTCGGTAGCTCCCATGGCGAGCGGGTAGAAGTCCTGGGTGATAATACAACCCGGTAACTGGATCACTACAACCAGGCAAATCTGATCACAACCGACGACGTCACCATTTCCGATAGTAACCCCGAATCCTGGAACACTTCTAGTGGGGAGTTGTAACTCCAGGGCGAGTTTGGCCGATATGAAGTTGTGAGTGGAGCTACTATCCACTAAGATCAGAACTGGATGATCATTCACTTTTCCCTGCAGCTTCATCGTCGTGGTGTTGATCTGGCCAGAGATTTGATGGAAGGATATCTCCGCCAGATCTTCACCGGTAAACACCTCATAAAGCTGGTCGTCATCCTCATCGGCGTTGAGTGGAGTATCGTCTACCTCCCCAGCTGATTCCATGTTGGAGAAAGTAGGTTTGCACACATGGCCTGGAGAGAATCGTTCGCCACACCGATAGCAGAGGCCTTTCTCTCGGTGGAGCTGTCGTTCGGTCTCCCATGATCGGGGCTGGTTGTTTGGTGGTTTGGTGGCTGATGTGGGTTAATTTGTGGGGTAAGTTGGGCGTGGGGCTGCATATGAAGAGTTGGGTGGACGGTTGTAGATATTGGAAGGGAAATTGGAAGGACAATTGTAGGAAGTGATGATGGGTTTTGGACCCCGATTTGGACCAGCTTTGGCTTCATACTCTAGGGCGAGGCTGGCGGCCTGGAAGACAGTGCGTGGCTTCTGAATTCAGACTTCAGTTTTCAGATCGTCTCTCAATCTCGTTAGGAAGACTCCCAAGAGGCAGTGATCTGGCCAGTCGTGAACCCTAGCAACACGACGAGCGAACTCTTGGCGGTACTCAGCGACCGTGCCTGTCTGCTTGATGGTTGTTAAGTACTCATTGGGATTCTGAAATTCGGGTGGGCCATACCTCTCCTGGAAAACTCGCACGAGATCCTCCCAGCTTATAATAGCGCCCTCTCCATTGACCTAAGCGTACAAGTCAAGGGCATCCCCTTCTAGGTGCATTGCTGCGACCTCTACCTTCATCTCATCCGAGATTTGAAAGTAGTGAAAGTACTTTTCAGCCTTGAGGATCCACCTTCGTGGGTCGCTGCCATCGAACTTAGGGAAGTCGATCTTGGCTCTTGGACGCCGTTGGGCTTGAAAACTTCGGTTGTTATCTTTATCGTCCTCTCGATCATCCCACCAACGTTGTTGATCACGCCCATGAGGTGAGACCCATGGGCCATGCGGGTACCCCAATTAGAACTCCCAGGATTACCATCATGGGGAAACTGGGGTATGGCTGATACTCGGGTTGAGAGTGTGCGAATGACGGCTGTGAGTTCCTGGAGAATGTGAAGGGCGGTATTGAGGATGGGGTTTGGTGGAGGGTTTTGGTCGGCATTGGAGTTTGGAGGAGGTGCTGGTGGAGGTGGTGGCGGGGAATTGAGGGGGTCTTGTGTATTCTGTTGGTCGAAACCAGAGGCGGAGCGTGTTTGCACCATTGGATCAGTGGCTCTGATACCAAATTATTAAGTACCACCCTTGAGCCAGTATCTAGCCAAGAGGAAATTGTGCAAGAAAGCTTCCCACGTTTCTGATATATTGACAACGATAATTGGATGATTACAACTAATGCCAGTGACTCCTTAAATAGACAGAAATCAGAAAATAAACTACCCACTACTCCACTAATCTAGAGATTGGGGCTAATTGACTGAACTATAACTAAGAAATAGGAAACAAACTTTGACTGATTCTTCTAATCCTAACTACCCTGAGAAAGGAATCTACTAAATAAAGAGATAAACATCAGGAATTAAATACTAGGAAAGAAATATTAAGCATGCTTTGTTCTTCCTTGTACAATGTTTACAAGGCTTAGCTTTAGCTGGTGGAATCGTATCAGATCTTGCTAATACTAAGCAGGAAAACCTATCTGTTGGCGCTTATTTTGGAAGGTTGAAGAAAATTTGGGATGAACTGTTGTTTTTAGATGCTACTTCTAAGTGTGAATGTGGTGGATTCAACCAGTGTAGTTGTGGATTGACTAAAAGAATCCTTGAAAGGGATGAGAAAGCCAAAGTAATGCAGTTTTTGATGGGGTTAAATGATGTATACGAACCTCTTAGAAGTAATGTGCTTTTTAAGGATCCCATGCCTGGGCTAAACAAAGCTTTTCAGATGGCTACACATATTGAGAGGTCCAGGGGTATTACTGGTGTTGTACAGGGTGATGCTTCTGCTTTAGCTCTCACCAGATTTGGTCAGTTTGATTTGGAAGAAAATGTTGTGAGTAAGTATAGAAGTGGGGATCAATACAAGCAGTTAGAGCAAGCTAAGTTTGAGCAAGCTAAGCAAGCTTTCAAAAGGGCTAAGCTTGAGAGAAAGTGTGATTACTGTGGTGAAAGAGGTCACACCAAAGATTACTGTTTCAAGTTAGTTGATTATCCAGAGTGGTTTAAGGGACCAAAAGATAATGACAAGTCTAAACCTCTTGGGAAATTTGCTGCTCAGTTAGAAAGCACACAACAAGACAGTCCATTTGATGGAAATTTTTCTGAAATCAAGCCAGATCAAGCAGTTGTCAATGCAGTGTTTCAAGAAGTATTGAAGCTTATGAAAGGCAAGGCTCCTGCAGAGAGCATTGACAGCTCAGTCAATCAGGCTATGGTGAATTATGCAGGTACTCTTAGTGCTTCATTTCTTATTGGTATTGATAAGTCTCAGAATGATATTTGGATCATTGATTCTGGAGCAACTGATCACATTGCCTTTGATAGATCTATTTTTACCGAGATCTTTGACTTAAGTTATGTGATCAATCTTGGTTTACCTGATGGCAATTGTATTACAGTTAGACAACAGGGTACTATTCGATTGCACAAGGATTTAATCCTTAGCAATGTGTTATTGGCTCCTCAATTCAGACACAATTTGCTTTCAGTTTCAAAAGTTACTCAGGCTCAGACTCTCAGATTTAGTTTTGATGACATGGATTGTTGGTTACAGGACCCTACAACTAAGGTTGTAATAGCAAGAGGCTATGAAGATAGAGGGTTGTACAAGATGAAGGCTTATGGTTGTCAGTCCTTCCCTATCCAGAATTTTCCTTTACTGAATAATGTCAATTTGAATTGTAATAAGTTGCATCTTTTGCATGCAAGACTTGGTCATATGTCAGTTTCTAAGTTTCCACACTTACCAAACTGTGGTGTGTCTGATGTAAAGACTATTTCGTGTGATACTCGTGCAATGACCAAAATGTACATGTTACCTTTTGAAAGAAGTCCTAGCTTAGCTGAGAGTCCTTTTCATTTGATACACATTGATGTTTGAGGCCCATACATGACTCCTTCCTTGTGTGGTGCAAGATACCTTCTCACAATCCTTGATGACAATTCAAGGACTACTTGGACATACCTAATGCAAGACAAGTTGCAGGTGGTAAGAATTCTAACTGGTTTCTTCAACATGGTGGAAACTCAGTTTCAAGTGTCAGTTAAGTGTATTAGAACAGACAATGGTACATAATTCACTCAAAAGGAATGTGGGAATTTGCTTTTATCTAGGGGAATTGTACACCAAAAGACAGATATAGATGTTCATGAACAGAATGGTAGAGTTGAGAGGAAGTATAGACACTTGATAAAAACTGCAAGGGCTATCAGGTTGCATGCTGGTATTGGTGATTTTGCTCATCTTTTTTTTTTCACTCAATCACCTTTTTTCTCTCTTTCATTTTTCCGCTCTCTTTTTTTTTTCCTAAATTTTCCACACCAATATACTTGTTGACATAGAACATCATGTTTCTGCGGAATGAACAATCGGCCACGAGATGAACGAGAACGCTCCCGGTATGCATTTCGACCCTTCTTTCACCAATCAATTTTCTTGGTGCAGCTTCGTCTTTGAGTAGCCCATAAGCTTGTATTCAACCTGCTTCTTGTTGGAGTAAATGCTTGAATTTAAGGGAATGTGAAAAGTTGTCCCACGTTGATTGTTAAGGACATGAGGAGTTGATTTAAAAGGGGTACTTATTTTACCATGGTTTGAGTGATGGAATAGGGGTCTCACACTCGCGCACCACCACCGCCGCCGGTCCGTGACACGTGTGCGTGCGCGTGCTTCCTCCTTATCAGCGCGTGCCCTTTCTACGACAGGAGTAGTGGCATTGGTCTGTAGCTCCATCCTAAGCCTCTCGACCAGCTGAGCTTGAGTCTCGGCGGTCTCCATGATTATTTGTAGTCAAGAATGAATATGCAGAAAACGCTCAGGATCTTCTAGTCCTTCGAATTCCGGTGTGCAATCAGCGCGCCGGATACACCTGTAAATAGCAACTCAAGTAGAACGTGAAAATAGCTACCTAGGGCGCGAATGCTTCCCTGGGAACGACGCCAAAATTTGTTACGGAGGAAATCGAGTCTAAATAAATATAAAATATGAACTCAAATCAAATCTCTGTCCATGCAAATAAATACAAGACTTCCTCCCCTGTAGTGGAAGGGAATCAGGATCGATCCGCGAGGAAGCGTGTCAGCGGATCTCAGATAGCTCGTAATCACGTTCTGAATCGACTAAGGAGACACTCGATATCGAACAGTTCAGTCGATATCGACTCAACTCAATCGATTCCTAGCGAGTTCCTGCAAAGATAGAAGCAACAGTCGATGTCGAGTGATTAGAAGCAAATTTCGACTGGCTCGGAAGACTTCCAATCGATCCAAGTGACTCGATTTCGAGTTAGATCAGGTGATATCGAGTGTAAGTGTAGTGACCTGTGTGCGTCGGCAAAGAAGGCCGAAGAATAAAAGGATGGAGAAGAAGTATGGTCAGAAATCACATGGGTGTTGAGTTTTTCTAGGACCCAACGAAGGACAATAATTCGAAGTAAACTAATATATAAAAGATCTTCCAAAGGCAGGGCTTACCGCAAAAATAACCAATCACGCAAGAGACAAGATAAACTAGTTATGTAATCACATCAAAGGAGCAAGCTTTTGTCGTTTCCAACAAGTAGATTGAACTCTCACAAGTAAAACGTAATTGTATCTACCAATTTTATGTTTATAATCCAAATTGTTAACATGAATTTCTATTGTTTTGAGTAGGGATAAGCACATAAACGTAGCGGATGATCAAAGCATAATAGATATAAACTTCGAATACTTCTTCAATTATGCATGGCTATCATCGAGCTCACCCCAACCCTAGAAGAATGGCTACTACTCGCTCATCGTAGCAAAAGACATCGGCCCAAACCCGTCTCGTCCCAACCGCGAGTAGGTCCACTCGACGTCGAGTCATCCACTCAATATCGAGTCAAAATGGTCGATGTCGAGTCCTTTGCTCAGATGCTAAGTGTTGTGGTTCAAGTTCACTCGAGATCGGATCCTCTTCACTAGACATCGAGCCAAAAAAGTCGATGACGAGTCTCCTTCATTAGATATCGAGTGATATTCCAGTGCTTCTTGGTTTTGCTCAGAATTTGGAGAAAATTCTGCAATATTAAACCAAAACTTGTGTAGATCTCTATTTCTTGCAAACAAGCATAAACTACACAAATTCTCTTTATTCCCAACCCAAGATATATAAAATTATAGAATAAGGAGCGAAATTAAGTACAAAAACATGGCATAAAACATGAACATTAGATAATTTTGAACAACAAGGGTCGCTCCTAATTTCACAAGGTGGAAAACAAAACCATCCAGCCTACATGCAAGCTTCCCCACCACATTCACCAAGACTAGATTAAGATGCTTCGCCACATATATTGTAGGCGGTTTACCCCAAGACCAAGTAAACATAGGACCAGTGAAGCCCATATCCACCCACTCTATAAACAAGTAATTATATGTGCGTAGCCCCCCAACGAGGTCCCTATGTTCCCTGTTGTTGAGAGTACTACAGAAATCCCCCACCTCACTACAAACATTGGACCAGACAAGGGGTCAATAAGGTTGCCTAAGTCCCTCCAGAAAGATGTCCTAGAAGACACGTACGTTAGGAGAAGCATAGACCAAGATAAGATGAAACGAGTGTCCTCCTTGAGCCACTTTACCAAGAACAAAACAGTTGGGCACCGTAACAATCGACATGTTGATTCCAACGATGTGCAAAAAGACCCAGATGCCATCAACATAGCAACATCAACAATACACCGATTTGAGAAAGTCATCCTATGACACACCTCCTTGGCTCTATGACCCAAAAATCTTCTGCTCAAAGATCACCAAAACATCCACATTATGGTGTTTAATCAAATATCGTATACTCCTGTTGAACCCATCATTACTAGTCCACAACATTTCTATAGAAAACATAATAAAAAAGAATGAGTAGTTCAGGCCAATTCTGTAACGGTCCGGGATTATAATTCTCGAGTTACGTTTTGAGGGATAAAACCCCTCGTTAGGAACTTGCGCTCCGAGTACAGATTGAAGGTTTGAAACCGAAGATTTATAGTTTAAAGCGGGATTTTGCACCCAAATCCCGAAGGTCCGTTGGAGGCCCCGGGGTAAACCCATGTACCTGTCATAAGTCTACAACGCGAAAAACCTTTTATCATGCAAATGACATAAGTTCTGAAAACGATACAACCAGTGTCGCGACAAGGCCGGGTCAAACAGAGTATAAGTAGGAAGAAATCCAAAAAAGTGTAAATCTGGTGAAGTCAAACTTTCAAGCACTCGCTCTACGCCATACTAAAGGACCCCGTCATAACAGAATGAATTCAAACAATGGAACGGGTACCTGAGTCTAAAAAAAAGAGGGGGATCTGTGTCAATCATCAGGCCACTCATGCGCGTGTGTAAACACACTCTGAGAGGTATATAATAAGCATCATATCCCTAAGATGAAATACGTAATGTAATGCGGAAATTAAATCACACACACACACACACACACACACACACGCGCGCGCGCGCGCACACACACACACACACATATATACCGAGAGTTTAATATAGTGTAGAAAATGATTAAATGGATCCACATATAATGCCAAGTGGCATATCCCAGATCTTCAACTGCATCATGCATATCCGTATTACAACCGAGGTAGGACGCACGGTCATGCCGAACGAGGTATAATCAACCATTCATGCCCATACCACATCCGAGGTAGGACGCTCGGTCGTGCCGCACCATAAATATATAAATCAATCAGACTCAATCAGGAAAAACCCGATGATGCTGGGTTGTCCTATGACCCTAGCAAAGACTCTATGACTCACAGATAACGACCGTTCTCTTGCAAGGATATATAGCAATCATATGATTTTCATTTTAGCTCCTAAGCGTGATTCTAAGTCGTATGGTGCATGGACACTAGCCTACTATATAACACCCAGTGCATAGAGCGCCCATCATGAGTAAGTTCAAAGAACTTACATGGAGAAGCGCATAATCCAATTAATATAGCAATCAAGCAAATCCAGGCGGATTAGAGCTCACCTAGAAGATAAGTAACATAATAAGTCTAAGTCTAACTTACTCAAATCATATCAAATAACACACACACAAGATTCAGATAAAACATATATAAGTTAACCATCTCATCATCAAAACCATTAATGTCTCAATTCAATTTCTCATCTCGTTTCATTATCTCATATCGTTTTCATCGTAACTTGCCAACTCATTAGCTTAGATAATCTCCATATCATACTTAGTCTAATTCACATATTACCATTTCATACTCTCACTTAGTATATGAATATATATCATCCTCATCATCGGTAACTAATATTTAATCTCTTATAATAAATCACCACAATTCATGCTATTAGTCACAAATATCACGTCGTTAGTCAAACGATCATATTATCATGCTAGTTGGTCATCGAATAAGTCTTCCTCTCAGGTTAGTTCCAAAACCGTTTCAAATTCGAATTAAATAGTTAAGTATTCCGACCCTTAACAATACTCGCTAAAATCCTTTTTCAATTTATTTATTAGATTACTCTCACACTTTGAAATTCTTTTCCAAATTCTTTATGAAATAATTCCAACCAATTTGTATTCGATAAAACCAACCATTTATAAATCTCCCGAAGTAATATTTTATCTTTTAAGGCCTCAATTATCATATAATAATTTAAATACCGCTAATATATAATTATGTTTTAAAAATATACCCTATCGTTTTTATTTATAAAAACCGGTCCTTATTTTCCAAAACTCTAAAATCCAACCCCTTTTTGTTAGGTCCCAAAACCGAACCTTATTTTAAAAACAGGCCCAAAGTCTCGATCCTTTTAAAACAAACAATATGACCCAAAATATTTTTGATCTTTCTAGAAAATTAGGCCCAACAACCCAGCCCTCTATTCTCTTCAATGGAACCCGAAGTGAGGAAAGGAAATGGGCCCCATGCTGAGGTGGCTGCCAGGTAGAGACGGGACTCACGCCTACTTCCTTCCTCCGGCCGGGTCGTCTTCAACCTCGGACATCTCCTCTGCTTTCCCGACTCGGCTTGGTCAGGGCCGTGCCAATGATTTTGGGGCCCTGTACAATTTTTTACAAATAATTAAGGTATTAAATTAATTTAAATAAATTCAAAATTATTTGCTAATCATAGCGAAATTTAAATAATAAAGAATGAGGAATCACATAATCACATGGATAAAAGATATCTACAAAAATCAACAACAAATTTGAAAATTATAAATAGCAACACATAAATATATTTTTTTTCTTGCCAAAATTGAACAAAATACTTTTTTATACTTGCAAAATGCTAAAAAAAATATTTAAATACTACGGAGTACTATATTTATCAAATTAAGTGTAGATTGTGCTTCTTACAAAAATAAAAACATGCATACGATTTTGAATATTTGTTTAATTATGTATGTCATCTGTAAAAAAAATTAGTTGATAGAAAAAAAGAGATAAACAAAACAAAAAATAGTTGCAGAACATATAGGGAAAAAATTGGAAAGATTAAAAAAATAGAACAAATGGAAAGAAAAAGATTGAAGTAAGGGAATCGAACTCGGGTGAAATGAAAGTAGGAAGCGCAGTAAAAGTGTTCTATTGGTATTTTTTGAAAACAAAATTTATATATACATAACTATTATAATATTGGGTTCTAAAAAAATTTGGGGCCCTGTTCGATTGGCCCACCTGCACATGTATGTGGCACGGGTCTGGGCTTCGTCCGGAAGACGGCTCGTCGGCATTCAAGCTCACCGGCCTCCTCTTGCTCCCAGGGACAGAGCTAGAAATTTATCGAAGGTGGGACGAAGTTTTATACAAATTGTTGATTCACTCTTCGATAGATTTTTTTATAGTACGTTAACGAACTAAAACTATGATATTTTAGTTTAAACATACATTTCTTTTAGTACAAAATATAATATTTTTTTTTCAAAATGGGGATGTTTTGATTTAAAATTGTGCCAGTAGTTGTTTTATATTTTTTTCTCTTTAAAAGATAAAACAGTGTCGTTTTAATTGATAACAATATTTTTTTTATCTATAAATATATCGTTTGAAACCTAAAAAGTCAATATGCACCTTGTTATTCTCTTAGCATGCAATAACGTGTAACAAGATATACAAACTTTAAACTTGTATAATTTCTTATATAATTATCGAATTTAGTAATATAACCTCTTGTTTCGAAGCTCTTTGGTTGAATTATATTGCCAAAATATCAAATTAAGTAAAATATAAATGAATCATGCTTTATTAAAAGATATTTGAAATAATTAATTGTGTTTAACTTTCGAACGGTCATAACATTTTACTCGTTTATCGGATTCAGGCTTATAATATATCAAAACGAAGCTATCGACGCGTAGAACAAATATAGGTGGTTCATCGGATGAAAGGAGGGGGGGTATGCTCCTGCTTGCCTCTGCCTAGATCCGTCTATGCTTGCTCCTACTCTTGTGATCGCTCGCCCGCTCTCACCCGCTCGCACTCGACGCTGGCTCTCACCCCCTAGCACTCGACGCTCGTCCTCGCCGGACCTTGAGCTCGTCGGAGCTCTCGCACTCGACCAAGCTTTTCACGCTCAGCTCTCGCTCACTCTCCCTGACCACCCTAAGCGGAAAAGGAAGGACGAATTGAAACATGGAAGGAAATGAAGCTACGGGAGCTCACTGAGGTGATTTCGCGGACGTCGGAGCTTCGACAGGAGTTCTAGGCATCGTCGGAGGCTCTCGATTGTTCGTCGGAGTTGTGTCGGACTTGAGTCCGTGGTTAGTTTGGATCGAAAAGGAAGGAGAACAACTCACCGAAAGTTTGGTTCGCAATCAACTCGGGCGGCGACCTTGGATATGGAAACAAGGGGAAAAGGAGGTCGTCGGGCCTGCGGTGGCTCGGGTGGATGCTCCTGGTGGCTCAGCTGTTGTTGCTAGAGGTGTCGAGGGAGGATCAAGATGGTGGTGACGATGATGATGGAGCCGGAGATGGTGGTGATGAGGGAGATGGTGGCGCTGATATGGTGGAGGCGCAGAGAATGGGGAAGGAGGAAGGAGATGCAGGGGATGGTGCGGGAGGAGGTGATGTAGGAGACGTTGGTGATGGCTCGGGAGTTCGTGAAAGTGACGGTACCATCCATATCCCTACTAACTCTAATAGTCGAAACATCACCTAGTGCGGTATAACATCTGACACCAACGGATGCTCCAACTAAGAGAGTTTACGCCAACACACTCAGAATTGCTGGGGGGGGGGGGGAGGAAGGGAGAAATATTTGTTTGGGAATTTTTTTTCTCGGCATATATAATAAAGACATGTTTTGAAATATATTGAAATATGATATTGTATTACAAAAATTCATACAATAATTTAATAATTATATATATGTATGTATGAAAAAAATGATATAATTGAAAAGTGTGACCAAAAGACTCATAAATTGTGGTTTAAATATGACATTGATAGTAAAAAAATTTCATAGGAATAAAATTTAGAAGAATTTTTTAAAATATATGTGTAACATAATGTATAATCTTATGAAAATATTAAATGAAAGATATAAAATTTGATTTAAATATGACATTTATAATAGAGAAAATTTGGTAGAAATAAAAAGTAGTGCAAAAGAGTAAGCAATAAGGTTTGAACTCATGAATTGCACTACTTTTAGTTTCCTTCCTCTCTTTACCAACTAATCTATACAACTTTTGTATTTTTCCACTTTTTTTTAAAAAAAAATTTATCTTATTTTTTTTTACAAACTACGAATTTCCATCGCTGGAGGGGAGCGGCGACCAACCCGTACCACCCCTTGTAGCCGCCACTGACCACATTGACCTCACTGATCATAGTCTCGTCTGCAAATTTTTTTTATTAAGTAAAAATTCGACACATCGGACATGCCTGATTGGTCAATAGGCCGAACAAATCAGCGACGGACAAGCCGTCAATACAAGTAGAGACAAGGACACAACAACAAAGCAGAAATACAAAATTACAGAGGTGCAGTCCTGACGGAGGAGAAACGTCGTTAGATTTCACCTCGCCAAAGAAATAACCCAAACTAAAAAAATAACTAGCGACCTAGTATAACAGATAAGTAAGGGGTCGAACCCACAGAGAAAAAAGTACTTCAATGCAATGTGTATTTATCAATTATGCAACTTCCCTGCATTGGTTAGCTCAAGACTCCTCCAAAAATACATATCTATATGGAACTTGTCTTGGGTTGCCTCCCAAGAAGCAACTTTGGTTAACGTCATAGACTCGACGGTTTATTCTGTCCTTCCCTTAAACTTATTCAGACACTGTTAACGCCCTTAAACGCAAATCAAATTCTTGTGCCCAAACAAAATTTGGAAGAACACTAAACATGAAAAAATAGGCAATTAAAGATACCTTGTAGAGAAGCTTTGACACTTCCTTATTTACCTTAGTTTGATCATCTCTAGAGAGAATGTAAGACCACCAAAACAGTTATGTTGTTGTCTTATAGAAGTAATGCTCCTAGAGATCTAAATATTCACCATAATCAACAAAAGTGTTTGAAATTCCATTACCTTGCTCAAAAGCCACATAAATAGGCTCTAGATTCGGCTCTTTGATTGGCGCGACTGAGATGAGTTCTTCAGATATATTAGGAGCCAAAACATGTAGATCCTTATGAGTGCAGTCATGAGATTCCATTTCAATAGGCATTGGGCTTTCCTTTTTACCCACGGTTACACATTCGTCACTCGAGAGGGGGTTGTCAATCAATGATAGGATTTTGGTTCTTGAACCGAATTCTTCTTCATAGATGTCCTCCTTAGTCATCTGGTCATTTTGGTCCTAAATGTGCACCTTCTAGGACGCAATGCATCATCTCAATAGTGGCGTCTTTGATGCTTTTTGATGGCCTGTTTTCCATACAGGCTAACACCTCTGAGACATATCGGAAGAAACTCTCATCGGGTAGCTGGGATAACTTCATTGGCACTAAGATAGATGGATCCTTGTTGATGGGAGAGGAAGATCGAGTTTAAAATATAATGAAATATAAATCAAACCGGATTATGCCCACGCAAATGATTACAAGACTTCCTCCCGATGCAGCAGTTGGAAGTCAGGATCGATCCTCGAGGAAGCGTGTCAGCGGATCTCAGGTAGCGGATGAATCTCACATGCAGAAAATCAACTAGACAGACAGAAATAACAAAGAAAAGCAGAAAAGAAAGCAAAGCAGAAGTTTTCGGTCGATATCGACTACTGTAAATCGATATCGACTAAGAAAATCGACCACAGTGACTCAATATCGACTTAAAACAGAAACAGAACACAAGTGCATAAATCTGGTCGATATCAACTAAATAAATCGACAGAAAGTAACTCAAAATCGATTCAACAGAAAGTAAAACCAAAGCAGACAACTCGACCTCGACAAACCTTCCTCGACGACGACTAGTTTCCTCGACGTCGACCAAAATTCATCGATCTCGAGTAAAACAGAAGCAAAGTGCGAAGCTTTTCGAACGAAAACGAAATTAACTCAATAAACTAAAGACTTCCAAGATCAGGGTTTCAATAACACAACGATAACCATGCAAAATAATACATAAAGGCATAAAAGATCATGCTTTTCATCAAATAAATTTCGTTATTAACAAATAGGAAGGTAGAGGCTTTCGCATAAACCCTAATTGTTACTAACCTTTTTCACATAATTAACACAAGTTGTATTAAGATCAATTTCCCTTCAATAACACAAACAATGATCACCTTCAACTTTCGCAAAAGAATCATGCTCATAGGGATAGAAAACGAATTGGATAAAAGGCTCAAACCTTTACCGCATCACCTCACATGGCTACCGTCGGGCTCACCCCGACCCTAGAAGTGGGTGGACTACTCGCTCTCATCATCAATAGACTCATCAATAATAAAGGGAAATAACTTTGCATTAAATTAAAACTAAAAAAGAAAGCTTACAACCGAACAAGTCAAATCCGCTCTCGCCTTTTCACCTTGCTCTCACCACAAGCTCTCTCTCTACTTACTTTCTTCTCCTTCTCTAGAATTCAATTGTATGATTTGAATTGAATAAAAAACCAGCCCTATAGGCTTTATTTATAGCCTTCATTCCCTCTCTAATTAGGAAAGAAAACTATATCTAAATCTATATCTATCTATCTTTTATCTAAAGATTAAAACATGGAAATAAATAATTATATCTAAAAGGAAATAAAGCTAAAGTGGATAGATCTTTCTTCTCCTTGATAGATCTTGACTTGACTTGATAGAATATCTCGAATCTTGGCTTGCAAGTAACCTCTTAGGCTCGGATTTCTCTTCGTACTCGACTCGGACTTTCTGTAATTTTCCTCGACATCGAGCAAGTTCTTCGACGTCGAGTAAGGTCTTCACTCCTCGGATTGTACTCGATCTCGGCTATCATCTAGGCTCGTCGAGTTTCCTCGACATCGACCAAATTTGGTCGACGTCGATTAAGTCTGGCTGCTTGAGTGGCTCCTGCTCAGCTCGTGCTCGATCTCGTCCTCCGGAGCAAAAGTCGAGTAGAATCTGGTCGACTTCGACCAGTTTGGTCGATTTCGAGTAAATCTGTCGGCTTTCAGCATTTTGCTCCGTTCTTGAAACGAACTTTCCCGAGTCCTCGTTCGTCGGATTGACGTATATGACCATGCGTTGGAAAGCTCTTTTCAAGGGATACAACTCTCATGAAAACATTAAAGCTTGATATAGAATGATGAATGGTGAAAAATGGCGTTTTTCTCTAGCTGCACCATCCTTAGCTTCTTCATGACTTTCCTTTAAGCTCCAAAGTGCGTCCGGTTTCTGCGAAATATAACAAAAACTTGTGTAGACTCCATAATTTGGAAAATAAGTTTAAACTACATAGATTCTGTATTAATCTAACCGAAATGCATGAAATGCATACATAAAACGATATAAAAGTGACTATAAAACATGGCAGAGTAGACTCACAACAATCCTCAAAATTTGGTGCATCAAATATAATAGAAGGCAGAGTGGGTGGAAAGGATGATGAGGAAGAAGAAGGCATAAAAGATGATGAAGGAGAAGGGACAATGGATGAAATCTCACGAGTAGATTCATGAGACTCTGTTTTCGGAAGCACTAGATCCTCTTTTACATTGCGATCATCGTCAGTGAATACATGCGTCTCCCACGATTCCTTAATTTTTTTGCATTTTTCCACCCATTCTTGCTTAGTTACCCTCTCATATTGTAAGACCCGGGGTCTTAAGATGTGCTAGCCCATGCCACCCAGCCCTCTCAGATCCGTTGTCCTCACTTGGAGCCTGAAAAGTAAGAGCTCTTGTGACATGGGTAGGACTTGAATCACTTATAAATCACTCTCAACATCCTTATGATGTCCGATGTGGGACGGGGGGTGTTACAATCTCCCCCAGTTAAAGCACTGATGACCACGTCAGGCCCAAGGGATGGCACATAGCCCTCTCAGGTCCGTTGTCCTCACTTGGATCCTGAAAAGAAAGAGCTCTTGTAGCATGGGTAGGGCTTTAATCACTTATAAATCACTCCCAACATCCTTATGATATCCGATGTGAGACGGAAGTGTTACAATCTCCCCCATTTAAAGCACTAACGACCCCGTCAGACCCAAGGGTCTGCCCTCTGGGAGGAGCGTACCCGAGCATACCGTCGGCGCACCTTCGAGCTCGGAGTCGGCGCTGATACCATCTGTAAGACCCCGGGCCTTAAGAGGTGCCAGTCCAGGCCACTTAGTCCTCTCAGGTCTATTTTCCTCACTTGGAGCCTGAAAAGGAAGAGCAATTATGACATGGGTAGGGCTTAAATCACTTATAAATCACTCCCAACACCCTTATGATATCCAATGTGGGACGGAGGATGTTACACATATGGCGGTTGTAACGGCCCAGAATTATGATTTCCGGGTTACGTTTCAAGGGATTAAACCCCTTGTTCGGATCTTGCAATCCAGGTACGGGTCGAGGTTTCAACTCACTTTAAGATTAGTAGAAAGAGGGATTTCAAACCCAAAAACCTCGAAGGGCCGTTGGGTACCCTTAACCTGTCCTAAGACTATGTCGCGGAATCCATTTCCAATAGGAGTAAGCGGAAGCAAGGTAAAGGATACAAGTGCCACGGCAGAGCCGGGTCAAAACCAAATCATGAGTGGGAAGTTACCGTCTTCTAAGTTAGGATATTAGCCAGGTTCTTCGTTTCGCCAACAGGAAACCCCCGCCACATAGACATTGAGCACTCAAAATAATAGAAAATACCTAAAAGAACGGGGAAAGGAATCAGATCGAGCCACTCATGCGGGACCGGCAGTCCTCGCTGAGGCCACATAGTATGTGCTATACCTAATAAAGATGCTCTAAAGCAGTGCAAAAACTTAATCACACTAACATGCTCCTAGTTCATCATAATGTGCAGAAATACTGTAAAGGGCCCAAGACAATGCCAATTGGCATATCCCTCTCCTACCTCTGCACCCATTCCCGTTAGTGCAGAGCCTGGCCAGCCGGTGCTATAGCATAGCAATTTCATCGTGGTGGTGCACGGACCACGGAATCATCATATCATATCATCTCATCACTTGCCCGATGGTGCTGGGCTATCATATCATGCTCATATAGACTCGGTTGACTCAGGGCACCCGATGAGGCTGGGCTACTCTATGACCCTAGTAAAGACTCTAGGACTATCACAGATAACGGTCGTTCTGTTTCAAACGCATAAAGTAAGCGGATGCTCATTCAATTAGTGCAACCTAAACAGGATACTACATGGCATGCTTTCATGTATATGCAACACCTAACATAAAATGCAACAACAGGCATGAATGTCCAACTTGAGTAAGCCCCCTAGGGAACTTACCTGAAGATGCAGAACAGCAAAATAACGCAAGCAAGGGCCCAAGTGCAAGTCCAAGCAACACACACCTATCATCAAGCCATTTTCATAAGCTATCGATCCATCATTTATACACACAACTCCACGTTCTCAACATGTTCAAAATCAACCGACAGTAAAGCCATTTTCTAAAACCTTTCCGATAAGATCAGCCAAAACCATCTCCTTCCAAACAAAACCATCGATAAAATCGTACCAACCATATTTTCCGAAATCAATTTCTGAAACGATCCCGACATGTTTATTTATTTATTATTATTATTATTATTATTATTATTTTAATCATTATATAAATAAATCCTGATATTAATCACCAAACAATTCTATTTTCACAACCATGTTTATGTATCAATAACAATAATTCATATCATAATTTCCAAAATCACAAAATAAAACACCACAAAATACATATTCCAAATACTATTACTTTTAAAATAATTCGATAGAAATAATAATTCTCAAAAATATAATTATCATAAATTTAGGATAATAATGTAATAATAATAATAATCTGTCAAAAGTTACTACGAGTCATAACATATGCGTATAACCACATACCTTATATAATAATTATGTATAAGCTAAGGTGAGCATAACAACAACAGTAATACTCCAACAACCCACCAGATGCAAGGGCCCATTTCCAAATCCGGACCCAGCCCACCCGAGAGCCTAATTGGAATGAAAGAAAGAACCGGACTTCAACAAGCTACAAGATATAACCCGGATGAGGGGTATCCGGATCCGGCCCAACAATTAGGCCTAAGGAAGAGACGCAGGTCATCTCCCTCCTCTGAACGAGCAGAGCTCGCCGGATGCTACGCAAGAGGAGAAGGGAGAAGCTCAGGCCACCGGTGTCCGTTCGGCCTGAGATTTTACCCAGATGATCGGGATGAATTTCCGACCACGACCCAACTATTAGCGACAAAACGACGCAAGGGAGAAGAAGAAGAAGGGGGATATTACCGAGCGAAAAGAAGAACTCCGGCGAAGATGGTCCGGGCGGAATCTGACTGCGACGACGGGGAGGGAAGGCTGGAAACGGACCTAGTAGGATGGAGAGAAAGATGTAAAGGCGTGCCTTTATACCGATGTACACCAAAAACCAAGGGAATCGAAGGTTACCGTCTCGGTTTCGAACAGAGGCGAGAACAGGGCGTCTCGTAGCTCCGACAGGGCTCCGTGGAAGTCTGAATGATTCGCCTCGGCCTAGGAAGGAAGGATAAAGGTGATTAATGAGCATTTCCGATGATTTGAAGTGGAGGAAAGAAATCGAAGGTGTTACCGCTCTCTTGGACGAAAACAGAGGCGGCGAAGGCGAGATAGCAGCTCCCGGCGACAATGGCGGCTCCGATGGACTCCGAGCTTCCTCTCTGGACACCTCGGACTGGTGAGATGCAGCGTCGGCTAACTGATGGTGGGTGATGGAACAAGAGCGAGAGAAATGGGCGGATGAAGGAGGCAATGTAATTGGGATAAAAGGGGCAACTTTCAGGGTCCCTTGCAGAGCCAAAAGGGGAGGAAAAATGGAGTTCCCATGAGGGTTTTCTGTGGGTTTGTGGAAGGAAATTCTTAGGGTTGTAATGTCCTTTATATAGGGAGAGATGGAGGGGTGAATCGAATGGTATGAGGGTGTTGGTGCGGCTTGTGCAGCCTGATTTCCAACAAAAGGAGGCAGTGGGGGGTGAAGGTGGTGCTGTGGGGGACCAATCTAAATTGCAAAGTGTAGGGGGGGTGAAAGTGGTGAGCTACTGAGCTGTAGCAAACAATGTGGGGAGGAGGCAAGGATAGCAGTCCACCCCAACGGCTCCAGCTTCTGCAGAGAGGAGAGAGGGGTGTGGAAAGAAAGAAGAAAAAAAAAAAAAAAAAAAATGAGGGGAAGAGGTTGAATAACAAATTTAAATCCCGAAGCCCAAAACTCAAAACCCGCTAATCCCGACGTTCCGAAATAATTAAATTCTAATCAAAGTTTACACTTATTTCAAATGGTCAAAATAAATTGAAGTCCTTAATTTCGAAGCTCAAAGGCGGAATAGGATCCGACAAAATCAAATATTTCGCACAACGCCGGAACGACTTTAAAATCGAAACTTGTGCTCGGGAACGAGTTTTCTACCATTTTTTTTTTAAAAAAAATAATAATATATCTAAATAAAATAGTATTATAATATATTCGGTCTTTACAGCGGTGGTTCTGGGGGGAGCGGTGGGCGTTGTTCCTCAGGGTGGCGGGAGTCGGTGTTGTAGCGGTGGGCGCTTTCCTTTTAGAAGCGTCTTTATCTTTGGTTTCCTTGGCTACTTCCTTGCGTTCTTTCTCCAATGCTCTGTTAGCCAGGTCGTGGAAAAGTTTCCACATCCCTGACAATACTGGGTTGCACAAACCATTGTCACCCATGTCGTCGATAAGTTCTCTCATTTCAGGACTTACGCCTTCATAAACGCAAAGAACCATATCTCGCGGGCTATCAACGATACCAAATGATTTACGATTGTCACTAATTCTTTCACTCTTTTGAAGTATCGGTGAAAATATTCTCCCTGATTTTGATATAACCTCAACATTTTTTTTATTTTTCCGGAAGAAACTAATAAACAAAATAAAGAAATATAAACACACAAAACAATGGAAAAATAAACAAAGATCAATAAATACATAAAACAAAGAAATAAACTTGCTTCCCCGACAACAGCGCCACTTTTGACGGAGGAGAAACGTCGTTAAATTTTACCTCGCCAAAGAAATAACCCAAATTAACAAACTAACTAGCAACCTTGTATAGTGGATAAGTAAGGGGTCCAACCCACTGAGAAACAAGTACTTCAATGCAATATGTATTTATCAATTATGCAACTAAGGATGAGATGCGAATGTAAATAGGCAATGAGGAATGCATATAAACTAAGATAAAGATATGGATAAGAACAAAAAGAAGATAAAAGATAAGAGTGTAGTTTCACATACAATTGGTAACATTGGTTAGGTCATTGATCATTGACTCTATTCTATATACCCTTATTTGATTCATCCAACCTTGGATCACTCCAAAGCTTTGGCAATTAAACAATAACATACACAACCAAAGATAGATGTGCAACTCCCTTACCCTAATTGATGCAATTAATAAAGCAAAATTGTCAATATCCCCTACACACCCCATCGATGCTTTCACGGGATCGATTAATTATGTTTGCTGCTTATATTCAATCAAATCGCAAGAAGTAATCAAACCTTAGCAAGAGAGCAAATTCCATCAAGGTAGCTAATCAAGAGGGAATATATGCAATCAATCAATTAAAGAACAAAGATATTGAATCAATCAAACATAGAATAGATAGAAATAAAGTCTCACAAATCATCTAACCAAGTCTTGAATTATAGCAAAACCACAAGAATTCTACACAAGCATAACGTACCTTGAATCCCTAAACTTAAACCCCCTCATCTCTCTTAATTGTAATGAGTTTATGGAGAATAGAATTGATAAGTTGAATCCTGAAAACCTATTGAATAAGACATAATATAAGCCTCCTTACGTCGGCCAAACCCTAGAATAAGTTTAGATGAAAGTTCCCATAAAGATAGAATTGGCCAGCGTCTCGCAAATCCGGAAAAAACGAGACCTGCGGGCGCCAATATTTTAGCGGAGGGTGCCGCACTATGCAGTGGCGACAGCTTCGACATACTGAATTTGTAACGCACTTTCTGGAGTCACCCTTCGTTCGATTGAGACATATGAATATGCGTTAGAAATCTCTTTCCAAGCACTACAATTCTCATGAAGACTTCATAAGCTAATTCCAATTCTCATAACCTTAAAGATGTGATTTCTCTATGTTCTCCATCTCCGCTTATGTTCTCCATCTCTACAAATAAACACTAAAACCCGTAGATTCCGCACTTCGAATATCAAATGATCAAGAATATGAATAACCTTATTAAGCATGCAATATGAATACTTAATGCACCTAAGACCTACCTATAATGCATATATAAAATATAAATTATCAAACCCCCCCCCCCCACACACACTTAAGCTTCGCTCGTCCTCTAGCGAACATAGAGTCGAGCATAGAGATAGAGACTTTTTCATGTCTAAACAAATATTTTTATATACCATAACAAATGCAAATTAGACATGAAAGAAGTAAACAAATTGTCATAACTCCAACTCCCCCACACTTAAGCCTTTGTTTGACCTCAAGTAATGAAAAATATAGCAATAACCAAACATCCCATAAACATATTCATCATGCATTCGCCTCATCAAAAGCAATATTAAATTTAAATGAACTCAATATCAAGTAAATAAACATCATAGCATGTATGTAGTGATTAAAGCATAGAAGTATAAATCATCCAGCCTCACCAGGAATATGTGTTTCATTCATGCTCTCATGTGTTTAGGCTTTAAAGTTGAACTCTCAACTCAATTCAAAATGCAACTAAACTCATAGAAATTCACAACATTATCACCAAATCTCAACTGAAATGTCATCACTGGCGAAAAAATGATAAAAATAACAAGCAATTTGGCTCTAGCAAAAACGTTAAAAAATAACTAGGAATATGTGTTTCGCTCTTCTTTGTTCATTTTCTCCATGTTTTCTCCACCTTTCGAGGCTGGATTATAAGATCTACAAATAAACACTAAAAGCTGTAGATTCCGCAATTCGAATACCAGATGATCAAGAATATGAATAAGCTTATTAAACATGCAATATCAATACTTAATGCACCTAAGAGCTACCTATAATGCCTATATAAAATATGCATTATCAAGTCCCAAACCCAGGCTAGTACTATCTATGAAGGAACAGAAGTAGTGTGTGACAACTCATTGGTCAGTTGGTAGAGGCACGCAGGGAATCTCTGGGGAACTAAGTGGAAACCTCAAATTTGAACTCAGAATTAACGAGCCTTCAAGTTTTGATCACGTCCACGACCTTCCGCGAATCAAAAAAAGAGAAGAATACCACTAAAAAACTGCTAGCCCCAAAGTCAAAACACACAACAAGTAACCTGGCACATCACGCCAACCCATATACGTTTTTTTCCCCTTCCTCGGGCTACCTCAGACCCAAGGTTTTGCCTTGGGCCCAAAAGCAAAATTAAATATAGGCCTATACCAACAAGATCGTGCCAAAATCAGGCCCAAGGGATGATCTTGGGACCCAAGGCAAGCAGAAGCTGCCAATGCAAGCGGTATAGCCAAACGGCAAAGCCCAAGCAAGCATGATCAGAATTTGGTGACACGAGGGAAACAAGCAAGCAGGATTGGAGTCGAAACTACCAATCAACATGAGCCCTAACAAAATTTCACAAGAGGGGTTAGTCTCAACACCCCCCACGGATTGAAGACCCCAACTAGACGGAGGAGTAACACGATCGTAGGGGAGCCGAGCAGCGTGGAAGGAAAATACGAGCCTGGGACGGCGTTGGTGGAATCACTCCGCGCATGACCCATGAATGCATCGACCGGGAGCGGAAGCCGCTGATAGTGAAATTAAGGAGGGAACAGAGAAGAACATAGACCCCCATAAAACCATCAGAAGGCAAAGCATAGAAACTGGATCCGAAAAAAGAGATTTATGAGGTTGATTTAGCCTAAGATGTAATGCTTTGAGGGGATTTAGGCCATGGTTCTCAAGACAACTAAGGTTTAAGAAAGGGGTACCCAAAGAGAGTTTTTTTGCCTAAATCCGCCTCAAAGCAATACATTCTAGGCTAAATCAATCTCACAAATATATATATTTGGATCCAGTGTCTATGTTTCGCCTTCCAATGGTGTTGTGGGGGTTAAAGTTCTTCTCCGTTCCCTCCTTAAACTTTCACTATCGACGGCTTCTGCTCTCGGTCTATCCGTTCGTTGGTCGTGTGTGGAGTGATTCCGGCGTTGCCATCCCAACTCTTTTTTTTTGTCCATAGGTAGGCTCTAGTGTCCTACTAATCACTACACATCATCCTTACCAAGTAAGTTAGGATGACTTGACAGAGAGAGAGACTTTGTGGTGTCAGTCTCATCTGCAATATTGGTACTACGTTTTGAATGCCAGAGAGAGACACTGATTGGTACTGCGTTTTAAGATGACTTGACAGAGAGAGACACTGATTGAATAATTTGAACCTCTTGCAAAACTATACATTTTTTTTGACATGGGTTTATTATTAGTGGGCATTCCTGTGGACTCCTGCCATCGACTTTAATATTAGAAAAACAAATAAAGCCCAAATTAGCTAGCTGAGAAGAGACACTATGTTTTGAATGCCATATCCGGTGAGCCATTCCGGAATGGCTCACCGGAAAAGACTTGTGGGAGGATGGTCAAGTATGAAAATAAATATAAATATGAAATCAACCTGACTCCCTGTCTCAGCAAATAAATACAAGACTTCCTCCCGTTGTAGTAGAAGGTAGTCAGGATCGATCCACGAGCAAGCGTGTCAGCGCCCACCTTTTCAGTTCCAAACCGCTCTCAAAATAGACTCAAAAAGTCCTCGACGTCGACCAGTCAGTCGAGAAAAGCTGCAAACAGAAACGAACAGAAAAGAAAACGAAAGCAAAACAAGAAATATCGAGTAAATCCTACTCGACGTTGACTAAGTCCTACTCGATGTCGACTAGATATGGTTGATTTCGGGTAAAAACAGAAACAAAATTCGAAACTTTAAATTGCATAAAAAACGAAAGCGAACACGAAATTGGTGAATGAAATCAATAAACTAAAACACTTCAAAGATCAGGGTTTCAACACCACAACGATAACCATATAAAATAATGCATAAGGTATAAAAGATCGTGCCTTTTCATGAAATAACTTTCGTTATTAACTAATTTAAAATAGAGGCTTTCGCATAAACCCTAATTGTTACTAACCCTTTTTCACATAATTAATCCAAGTTGTATTAAGATCACTTTTGATTGATGCATATGAGCATGCGTTGTAAAGCTCTTTTGAGGGATACAACTTTCATGAAGACATCAAAGCTTAATTCAGAATGATGAATGGCAAAAAGTGGGCTTTTCTCTAGCTGGCCCATCCTTGGCTTCTTCACGACTTTCCTTTAAGCTCCAAAAGGCGTCCGGTTTCTGCGAAATTAAACTGAAACTAGTGTAGACTCCATAATTTGGAAAATAAGTGTAAACTACATAGAATCTGTACTTTTCTAACCCAAATGCATGAAATGTTTATGGAAATCGATATAAAAGTATGTGTAAAACGTGTCAAATTAGGCGCACAACAAACACCCCATACTTAAGCTTGCTTCTCCTCAAGCAATACTTTTAATGGTCATTCAGGGATGAATTCAAACTCTCAACATCTTAAATTTATTGTCATATGTCCCTGCAATCAATTATCATCCTTGAAAAGGTACTACTGTCACAAATCCATGCATGTGCAATAAAAAGCAACATCTACTTACAAAAGAAAGGTTATGCAAAACAATTCAAAAGTGACAAAGCGTTAATAATCAAGATGACTTCAATTTAAGCTTAATAAGAAGTAGATTGGTAAAAGGCTTAAGGTGGGATATATTTGGCCATGTGGTGCTAATGATTCGGGGAAATGGAGTACATTCCAAACTTTCATACCACAATCCTTCTTCATTTGATTTCTCACCTTTCGCTCATTCGCTCATTCCTTTTTTTCTATTATAATGCTTTGACCTCTCTAACCTCAACACTGCCTTCTCGCGAGTCGCAAACATGGGTGTCATGAATGGCCCCAGATATTTAGTGCTTTGGACTCCTCACCTTGGTGTCCCATCCCGCGGAACTATTATCTCGACGCAGACAGGGTCGATCTACCTTTATCTCCTGAGGTGACCGGATTTTCTTTCACTCATTAAATTTTCCATAACTTTTCAAACTTTACTGCCAAACTCCAATAATGATAATAACAACACAAACACCATATATTAATCTCCCTAATGTAACATCATTCTCAACATAATCCCCGGATAGGAAATAAGGTAAAGAATGGGCAATATTTAGATCATGTGGAGCAATACATGAAATAAGGCTCAATATGGTTTTTGTGATGCATAAGCATAGGTAAAGGCTAGGATATAACAATATGAGCATATATGGAAAATATAAAGTCCTCCGTCATCTTATCATGAAACATGTCAAAAACAACTTCAAATTTACCTCCTTTCATGGTTTTCAAGAAAATAATGCACTTCACTGTGACTTCCCTTTACTAGGCAATTTCATGTTATATCTCTAATGAATCCAATTTTGGATCATCGAGTTCAATATAAGCTTCCATCACACTAATCAAAATGTTCAATGGGGGTGATTTTTTTTTTCAAAACTTTGGAAAACAAATGTATAAGCACATAAATCAAATATGAAATCCAAAGTAGCCATTTGTAAGCAATTCAAGAAATAATGTCAAATAAAATCAAATATGCACAAAGTAAGCCCTTACCCTACCCCATACTTAAACATTACAGTTTCCTCACTGTATAAAAACAAGGATAAAGAAAGAGACTTTCTCCGTTAAGCTTAACGTCAAAATCGAGTTCTGTAATGTTGCAGAGGTAGTCGACATCGAGCGAAGGTGATCGATATCGAGTAGATGTGGGTGACTTCGAATACAGTTACTCGACTTTGAATACAGTGAAGCCTCCAGGGTGGTCCTTCCTCGATCACGAGCCGTTTTGCTCGATTGGGGTAGTCGACGTCGAGTAGAGTACTTGACGTCGAGTACTTCTGCAAGTTTCTTCGTACCTGCAAGATTCATTAGACGGAAAATATCCAAAATAGAAAAACTTAAAAATAAAGTCCAAAAACCAAAAACCAACGTATCTGCAAGTGTTTTATTTACAAGCTCTAGTCTTTATAGTCGTTAGGCCGACTTTCTCCGTTGAGCTCAATGTGGCATTTGCAGGGCCCATGTAGCTTGGGCTTCAAACAAGGCTCCATTCTTGTCCATCAGCTGCAATCCTCCTGAATGGATCTTGTTCACCGTGAAAGCTCCCATCTTCTTCTTGTTGAATTTGTTGGGAAACCAATGATCTTTTGATTTGGCGACATAGACCTTGTCTCCAACTTCATATTTCTTAGGCTCATCATTGAAAACCCTGCACAATTGCACATACTGTTGTGAGCCTAGTTCACCATATTTTATACTATCTTTTATATCGATTTCCGCATGCATTTCATACATTTGGGCTAGAATAGTGTAGATTCTATGTAGTTTATGCTTATTTGCCAAATTATGGAGATCTACACTAGTTCTGTTTAATTTCACAGAAATCGAGGCACTTTACAACAATTCAGAGAAAGGAAATAAAACCACAAAGAGGTCGATATCGACCAGACTAGGTCGATATCGAGTGGATCACAACGAGCCAAATTTCTAGAGATCGACCAGAGAATTCGAGCAAAACTAGAGAGGTCGATATCGGCCACATCTGGTCGATATCGAGTCAAGCTCGTCGATTTTCACCGAGAAGGCCAAGATCGAGTGAAGAAGCACAGAAGAGGTCGATTTCGACCCATACTGGTCGATATCGACCAAAACCAAGTCGAAAATCCATGTCAGAGCCGAAATCGAGTTGTCAGAAGGCGAAGTTGAGAAATTTACTCGATATCGACCACTTTTGGTCGATATCGACCACCCTACAGAGGCCGATTTCGAGCGATTTCGAGTCCGACTGCTGAGCTGGCTTTCTTCCAGATGAAGCAAGAGACATTCTATCAACTCAAGAGGAGATTTATGAAGTTCTATCAAGAGAAGAAGGATCTATCCACAGTAATCCTAGTTTCCTTTTATATATATTTGTTTTATTTCCAAATTTAATCTTTAAGCTTTAGATAGAGAGTTTTAGATACAAATAGATATTTCTTTCCTAGATTAGCTAGGGAATGAAGCCTATAAATAAAGTCTTAGGGGCTGAGTTTTATTCATTCCAATTTAGTTCCAATTCAAGTCATAGAGAAAGTGAGAGCAGAATTTGGCTTCGATCGGTTGTAAGCTTTCTTTGATTTTATTTAATGCAATTTAGTTCCCTTTTATTATTTATTTCTTTCTTAATGATGAAGAGCGATAGTCACCCAACTTCTAGGGTCGGGGTGAGCCCGACGGTAGCCATGAAAGGTGATGCGAAAAGGTACAAACTTTTGATGCGAATTCGTCTTCTATCCCTATGAGCATGATTCTTTTGCGAAAGTTGAAGGTGATCCTTGTTTGTGTTATTGAAGCGAAAGTGATCTTAATGCAACTTGGATTAATTATGTGAAAAAGGGTTAGTAACAATTAGGGTTTATGTGAAAGCCTCTATATTCCTATTTGTTAATAACAAGAGTTATTTGATGAAAAGCATGATCTTTTATGCCTTTATGTGTTATTTTACATGGTTTTCGTTGTGGTGTTGAAACCCTGATCTTAGAAGCCTTTAGTTTATTTGATTTATTTCATCAGTTTTAAGTTCTGTCTAGCGAAAAGTTGCGATTTTTAGTTTATGTGATAAGTCGAATTCGAGCACTGTTTGGTCGAAATTTTAGTTTTCTTTCTGTTTCTGCTTGTTTCTGCGTTTTATAGTTTCTGTCGACAGTGTGCTCGATATCGAGGTAAGTGGTTGATATCAAGCGCTCTTCTGGTCGATTTTGTGCTGAGATCTGGGACTGAAAAGGTGGGCGCTGACACGATTCCTCGTGGAACGATCTTGACTGCCTTCTACTACAGTGGGAGGGAGTCTTGTAATTAATTTGCGGAGAAAAGAGATTCGAATTTAAAATTTATATTTCATACTTGATTTTCCTCCTAACACATACCAAGGCAACCTCTCCCATGTATAGATAAATCTTTAATTGAAATAGGATAAGAGATGTCAATACCTTGACTTACCTTCGCAGAATCAGAATTGGGAACCTCAGAATCTGGTCGACTTCGAGAACAGGTACTTGACGTCGAGTAGATCATCGCATTTGGTGGACTTTTCGTCGAAGAAGGAGGAGTCAGGGGCCCATGCGTCTGGTCGACGTTGAGTAAGGTACTCGATGTCGAGTACTTTTCCGGCTCGGGTGGGTTGCTCGTCGACGCAGGGGGAGTCGAGGAAGAAGACTGCTGGTCGACGTCGAGTAGGCTACTCAACCTCGAGTACTGCTCGGCCTTGGGAGGCTTACTCGATGGTGCTGCAGTCGGTGGTGGGCATGGGATCTTGTCGACATCGACTAGAGTACTCGACGTCGAGTACTTCTGGTCGACATCAACCCCATACTTAAGACCTGACAAGGTATCCGAAAAGAAATTAGTCGATATCGACTTACCTTGGTCGATGTCGAGTAGGTCCTTTGTATCGTCGTTCAGGATGACCATGATCTCCTCCACCTAGGCTTCCATATCCCTATTTTCCAGCTCCTCGGGAGTCATATTTCTTACCTTAGGCTCCCCACAAGTGATGTACCTAGCTGATATGGATTTGACCTCTTCCATGGGATCTGTATGCCTTTCAGTTTTGTTAAAAGAATACTCAGCCGCAAGTGATGTACCTCGCTAATGTTGAAAGTGAGTACTCCCTTCCTTACGCTTATGTTGGCATCCACCGTCGCTAAGAAGGGCCTTCCTAGAATGATTAGGCAAGCAGGGTCCTCTGCCATATCAATAACTAAGAAATCAGCAGGGACAAAGAACTTACCTACTTGCACCGGTACATTGTCCACCACGCCTGTTGGGATGACTATAGTCTTGTTCGCCATGTATAACTTTGCATCCACAGGCTCTAAAGCTCATATCTTTACTTTGGACTAGATTGATAAAGGCATTATACTGACACTGGCTCCCAAATCACATAAGGCATTAAATTTATATTGATAAAATCCAATGGTTATAGCAAACTTACCTAGATCTGGCCTTTTCTCTAGATCGTCCATTTGGCTGCATTCCTCTGCGATCTCAGCCATTGACCGCTTCTTGCTCAGAATGTCCTTGAGGAACTTGACGTAGGACGACATCTGATGAAGAGCTTTTGTGAAGGGGATGGTGACATTGAGCCTTTGAAGCGTCTTCACAAACTGCTGGAACTTCTTCTCAGCTGGGAATGACAGCTTTTTCTTTGTCGGAGGTGCAGAAAGGTGGTCGACATGGGCAGAAGGCTGGTCGACATTGAGTACATTGGTCGACTTTAGGGTAGGTGCAGCGTTCTGGTCGATGTCGAGTAGAGGATGGTCGATGTCGAGTAGGGTCTGGTCGACGTCGACTGGACTACTCGATGTCGAGTAGTCTGCTGCATCATTCTCCTCCGTGTTTTGATCGGACGTCTGTGTCTATCGCCCACTCCTTAGGTTCATGGCAGCCACATGTCTTGTAGATTTACCTTTAGGGTTAGGTTCAGAAGATCCAGGGAGCGTACCTGATTATTTGGGGACGGATGTTGCAGTTGTCCCAACTGGGTCTCCATAGATTTCCACCAGATATTGATTTCCCCAAGCCTTGAGTTGACGTCGTGCAGCTATGTGTGGATGGAATTGATAGAGTGTTTGCTTTCTGCATGGTTCCCTGCATCTTCTCAAGTATCAGCTGCAAGTCATCTTTCTTACCTTCTCTGTAGGGGTGACCAGGAGCTCTGTAAGGCGGGGGATTCTGATGTTGGGGCTGGCGATAATAGCTCCAGTTCTGGTTTTGATGTTGTCCTGAGTATTGTCCCCCTACATACCTTACCTCTTTGTGGGATTCTGCCAGTTGTACTTGATCGATATGGGGGCACGCAGTAGTGTTGTGCCTCACAGACCCACATTCCAAACAAGGCTGATTTTTAGACAAGAATTTGACTTGTTTGGTAAGACGGCGTACCTGGTCATTGTGGAATTGCTCCCTGACGTCCGAATCAACCTCCTTTGGTGGCACATACAATGGCATAGATGGGGAAGGCCATTCATACCTTTCATCAGCAAAGGCCGCAGAAGTCACATATGTATTGTCGTAGTTGGCCAGTGTCTCAAAGGCCTCCCAAGCACGTCGTGGGGTGTACTCGAGATACCTATATGCAGTGGAGTTGTTGATCTGATCCTTAGTAGGTGCATCCATGCAGTTGAAGATGATCTTCTGGATGGCGTAGGGCGGTTGTCCATGCGTATGACAGGATTTCAGAAGCCTTTTGTAGCGCTCCCAGACCTGTGCAAGCAGTTCTCCTAGCTTTTGTCTGAAAGCCACTATACTACTAGAATTATGCAATTAGACATAATGCGTTTTAAGTCTGTCAACAAAACACCTGATTTTAAATTATTGGGAAAATTGCAGAAAATCACCCTTTAAATAGAGCCTTTTGCACAAAACCACCCCTTAAAATCTAAATTGCAGAAAACCACCCTCTAAAATCCAACTGTTAGCAAAGTCACACCCAAATCATCTTCCCGTCAAACTTCTGTCAAATAATTACAATGACCATTTTAATTAAAAAAAATTATATTTTTTAATTAAAAAAATTACAATGGCCATTTTAATCCAACTGTAATTAGCAAAGTCACACCCAAATCAATTTATATTTTATAATTAAAAAATAATAATTTTTTTAAACTAAATATATCAAACCCATTGGAAAATATCCAACTCCATGTTGAAGATGAGTTGATGCTTCTCTGAAAACCTAGATCGATTTGGGTTCTTCTTTGTTTCAATTCCTTCTATCACAAATTCTCACAAAATACCCCAATTTTCACCATCTAAAGTCTTGACCTAATTAAATTCCATAATTTTCCAAAATTTCAAACAACCTCTACTCTAATTCGAAGTTGGGTTAACGTTAAAAAAATTGACCTGAACTTCAATTTTTTTTGAACCAAAGCAACAAAGCACTTAATTTCTTTTGAAATTGGGGGATTGAGTTCAAAATTGGGAGATTTGGCCGCTATAAATCTTGTAGTTGAGTGGAATTGGAGATCCATATCGAACAACAAAGCTAAGAGTTTCATAGAGGTCGACAACCCCACATGCCAATCCACTGCAGAAAGCTGCGATTGAAATCCACACACAAGGATCGAATTTTGGACGAATTTTCGAAAAAAAGAGGAGTGGATTCAACTGGAGGGGAGAAGGCATGAACCAGAAACCCCATATAAAGAGAGAGGCACATACACAATCCCAACAAACAAGGGGAACAGAAGAAGAAGCGCCGTTGTTCGAGTTGTTCTTATTTCTGCGGAAGGAGAAACTCGAACTCGGACACTACATAGTTATAGGATTCTGCTGACCGTCTCGATCTAAAGCTTTAATTTGGAGATTGAAATCTACATCTTTGGCAATGGTGGAATTGAGTTTTGCAAGATTTAGAAGTGAGGGGTGAAAAATGAAAAGGGGAGATATGATTAAACACATCGAGAGATGGAGGAATAAAGGGTGCCATTTCTAATTTCTTTACTGCTTCACAGCAAGTTATTCAACAATCGGTGCCTTCAATAAAAATAAGGGGTATAAAGGACATTTCTTACGTTTTAACAGTCAACAAACGGAAATTGGTCAATGGGTGTGACTTTGCTAACAGTTGGATTTTAGAGGGTGGTTTTCTGCAATTTAGATTTTAAGGGGTGGTTTTGTGCAAAAGGCCCCATTTAAGGGGTGATTTACTGCAATTTTGCCTAAATTATTCTATTACATCAAATAATAATTTTGTGATGTTAAAAAAAATTTAGACAACAGTCGAATTTTTTAACAGACGTGAAATCATTTATTCTGAAATACATTAAAACGCGCGGATTTGAAATTGTCAAATGAAAAGATGCGGGTTTGAATTACTTAGAAAAAAAAATTGGAGGGGTTTTCAAAATTTGGGGAAATTTCTAACCCTTAGAAATTTGACCCACTTCAATTTATACCACTTTCTAAAATTTCCAATCTTCCTCACTCAACCCCCTCCAAACTCCGACCTGGCCAAACACAATCCCTAATCTCTCTCCTCCCTATTCCAATGGCGCCCAAGGCCTAGAAGAAGCCATCATAGAAGGCACCGACGGAGAAGAAGACCAAGGCCAGCAAGAAGATCCCTAAGGAGGGCGGATCTGCCATCGCAGACAAGAAGAAGCTCGCTCAAGCAGGTGCATCCCGACATCAGGACCTCCATCAAGGCCATGGGGATTATGGACAACTTATTCAACGATATCTTCGAGAAGCCCGCTCAGGAGTCTTCGAGGCTCGCTTGTTACAACAAGAAGCCGACCATCATTTCCCGGGAGATCCAGACCGTTGTTTGCCTTGTTCTCCCCGGTGAGTGTTGTGAGCATAATTTGTCATGTTTTATACTTACTTTTTTATCGTTTCTTGCATACATTTTCATACATTCGGACTAGAATACTTGCAAATCTATATAGTTTATGTTTATTTTCCAATTATGGAATCTACACCAGTTTCTGTTTAATTTCGCAGAAATCGAGGCAATTTACAACAGTTCAGAGAATGAAGGAAAAGCTCAAAGTCAACTACAGAAAGTCCGAGGTCAAGGAGTAGCGGAACCAGGACAAATTGAGCTGGAAACGAGAAAATCGACTCGACGCCATCTGGTCGATATCGAGTACTGCAAGTCGTTATCGAGGAAGCAAGTCGATTTCCACCCAGAGAAGCCAGAATCGATTAAGGAAGGAAAGAGCAGGTCGATATCGACTTCACCTAGTCGATATCGAGTTGACCAAAAATCGAGTCAAGGTCCGAAATCGACCCGAGAAGCTGAAGATGAAAAATGAAGGTCGATATCGACTTAAGTTAGTCGATATCGAGTAAAGTCAAGTCGGTTTGCACCCTAGAGGCCGAAATCGAGTCAAGAAGTGAAGCTCAGAAATTTGCTGGTCGATATCGACTTAGCCTAGTCGATATCGAGTAAACCACAGTGGCCGATTTCGAGCATATCCGAGTTCTAATCCAAGTTCTATCCAAAGTCCAATGAAGATATCCACAAGATCAAATTCTATCAAGATCTATCAAGATGGAAGAGATATTTGTCTAATTTAGATATAGTTCTCTTTTTAGATTTATTTCCTTTATTTCCCATTTTAATATTCAAGTATTTAGATAGATTGATTTAGATATAGATAGAGTTTCTTTCCTAGATTAGCTTGGAATGAAGCCTATAAGTAAAGCCTTAGGGGCTGATTTTTATTCATTCAATTTCATAGACAATTAGTTACATAGAGAGAGTAGAGAGAGAGAGAGAGAGAGAGTTGGAGCCGATTGAGGTTGGAGAAGGCGAGAGCGGGATTTGGCTTCGATTGGTTGTAAGCTTTCTTTTATTTCATTAATGCAATTTAGTTTCCTTTTATTATTGATGTCTTTCTTGATGATGAAGAGTGAGTAGTCACCCAACTTCTAGGGTCGGGGTGAGCCCGACGGTAGTCATGTGAGGTGATGCGGTAAAGGTACAATCTTTTGATGCAATTCATCTTCTATCCTTACGAGCATTATTCTTTTGTGAAAGTTGAAGGTGATCCTTGTTTGTGTTTTGAAGCAAAAGTGATGTTAATACAACTTGGATTAATTATGTGAAAAAGGGTTAGTAACAATTAGGGTTTATGCGAAAACTTCTATCTTCCTATTTGTTAATAACGAAAGTTATTTGATGAAAAACATGATCTTTTATACCTTTATGTGTTATTTTTCATGGTTATCGTTGTGGTGTTGAAACCCTGATCTTGAAAGTCTTTATTTTACTGATTTATTTCACAAGTTTCGAATTCTGCATTTCAAAAAGTTTCTGAGTCCAGTCGAAATCGAGTTCTGTTGGTCGATTTTTTCTAGTCGATATCAAGTAGCTTAAGTTGATATCGGCCAAGTTGCTTTCTGTTTTATTTTTCTACTTTCTTATGTGTTTTACTGTTTCTACTGAGATTTGGAACTGAAAAAGAGGGCGCTGACACGCTTCCTCGTTGATAAGATCCTTACTGTCTTTTACTACAACGGGAGGAAGTCTTGTATTTATTTGTTGAGACATGGAGTCAGTTTGCCTTTATATTTATTTATATTTTCATACTTGACCATCCTCATGCAACAACAAATTGGCGCCATTGTCGGGGAAGCTATCAATCGCGCCCTTTTTAGTTCTTTTTTCTTTTCTTTATATTTGTTTTTACTTTTTAGTTCCTTTTTACTTGCTTCTTTTTATTTTTGTTTCTCAGGTGCATGCCAAGAACTGATCGCACACCTATAAACCCAATTCTCGAGCCTGAGCGATTTTTCCATCTTCAGCAAAGGCTTAGGAGGAGACTCATGTCAACATCCGACAACGAGAATGCGGGCCAGCTCACACCAGCACATGAGCTTGAGCAACTCCGCCAACAGATTGAGGCATTCACCACTAGAGAAGCTGAACACGCCCGACGAGAGGCGGAGTATGCACAGAATTAGCAGCGGTGGGAGGCAAGGGTAGATCGCGAGGTCAACGCGAGAAGGGAACTTGAGGAGCAGATTGGGCACATCCCAGCCAACGCAAAGGAATATCTGCATCCTACTCTAGAAATTCCAGAATCGGCGATCATTCTTCCAGCTATTAACTTTGAAATTCGTCCTTCTTTTATTACTGAAATTAGAAAGATTTAATTTAGGGGAAGAATTAATGAATGTCCTTTAGAGCATGTCCCCACTTTTATAGACTTATGCAAAGCTATAGCTGATGGTGCTAATCTTGAATTCTTAAAACTAAAGGCTTTTCGTTGGTCCCTTGCAGGAATAGCCCAACAATGGTTGTAAGGATTGCATACACGATCAGTTCGCACTTGGAACGAACTACATGACCTGTTCCTCAACAAGTTCTTTTCTTCTGCAAAGACAACTGCCCTCAGATATCAAATCACGGTTTTCAGACAAAAGTCAGGAGAACCATTAGCACAAGTCTGGGAGCGCTACAAGAGGCTTCTGAAATCCTGTCCTACGCATGGCCAGCCGCCCTACGTCTTTCAGGAGATCATCTTCAATTGCTTGGATACGCCTACTAAGGATCGGATCAACAACTACACCAACTATGAGTATCTTGGATACACTCCACGCCAAGCATGGGAGGTATTTGAGACACTGGCCAACTACAACAACACATATGAGACTTCTGCGGCCGCTTCTGACAAAAGGTATGAAAGGCCTGCCCCATCTATGCCGTTGTATGTTGATGTATAGCGAATCCCGATCCTTCACCTGTGGGCTCAGAATCAAGATTACGACGTCGAGTTTGTGGCCCAATCTTGCTTTAGCTCTTGTGTTCCGTCACTTCGCAGCCGAATGAATTATATCGGATTGATCAGCAATTGTAAATTCGATCGGATTGATCAGCAATTGTAAAGTCGATAGTTGACTTTGATCAGCCGACGCTTCCAACTGCACTTAACCCGATTTGAAACCACTGGAGGATTGGTCAAGCCCCCAAGATTGACTTTGAACACGTAAAGATGAAAGTATAAAATCACACAATTGAATTTGATCAAGCGTGTGTACCGAATCGATAATGAGAGTGGTATAACGGAAAGGGTTGGATTGAAATATGTAAACAACGGAAGATGGTTTTTGGATTGATAATCGAGAACCTTTTAATCCTATAAAGGGGTTTTTCAATTCTATTAAATCTGATTAATTCAAAAGGAAATACAATGTTTAAATAGGTAAATAACTAGGGTTTGGTTGGCTTCCTTAGAAGCTAAGGATTGCTTTACCAAACTATATCCTAACTAAATAAAACTTAATCTAAAATCCTAATATAGAAAATAATAAAATATGATAATTAAGAAAGCCTAAAGGATAGACTCTCTTAACCATCTTATTTGACGAAACTAAGAAATACTAAAATAAGCAATTCTATAATTAGATTCCAACTAACATAGGAGTTACTAAAAATAGAATATATATAAAAAATAAGAAATATAAATAATAACATAATTAACGCCGTTTCTTTAACGACTCCCAAGGTGGAGCCTTCTTCTTCCGCTTGAGGATGACATCATTCTCCTCCATTTGAAATCGACTCGTCCTCGAGTCGTCGCCTGGATCAAGATCGTTGTTTGACCCACATAAGGCCATCTTGATCTGCATCATTCTCCCCCTCTTATTTTCAATTCGTCCTCGAATCGAGTCGGAGATGATCGGCGAGGAAGGAGCAGAAACCTTCAAAGAAGATGATGGAGGAATGGGTGGAATAAGTGCCAGGAGATTTCGAGGTATAGGAACCCCAAAAACAACACCTTCATGCGCGATCGTTGAACGGACGTGATCGTCAATAAGAATAGGATCAATGACCACACAAATCTCAGCAACTGGAACTTCATGAACATGCCCAAGAGGTACAATCGCTAACTCCTGAGACACGTCATCAAGTACCTCATCCTCGTCAACGGAATCAACATGCTCGTCATGAACACTGTCGCAGTCTGATTGCAGAACTGATTCGGAGAGCTTATTGGAAGATTCTGGCAGCGTATAACCCACCGTTGGAAAGCTCGTCGAGTCAGCTTCGCGACAAGACTGAGTTGACTCAATTCCAAGGTCAGAGTCAATGGAAATCTGCGAAACAAAATCATCGCGCAGTGCAGTCTCTTGGCCAACGAAAGTATCTGAAACAACCTCCTTTACCTTTCCGTCGGCCGTATAGTCAAGAAAAATCACGTCCACATCGGGGGAGGATATCTCCAATATCTCAGAGGTAGGTGACGCGTGAGGCTGACTATTAAGAAGTTTATGAATATAAGCCTTCCTCCAAGCGTCATCAAGCCAATTAGCTTGCCGTTGGGCCGCTTCCTCCAACTTTTGTTTTCGTTCCTCCTCAACCTCTCGTTGTTGGAAAAGCCAAATCTGACAGAGGAGACGTTGTTGTTGTCGTTTCTCCTCCTCAATTGTGGCTTGACGTTGACGCTCAAGTAGTTGTTGTTGTTGTCGATGGGTCTCTTCTGGCCTTTGAAGCCAAAGGTGATGCCTTTGAGCCTCTTGTTGTCGTTGACGCTCGAAAGCTTGTTGTTGCAAAGCTCGTCACTGCAACTCTCGTCGGTGTCGTTGTTGTGCAACCCATGGATCGGGATCATCATCCCAGTCGCCTCCCCAGATTTCCCAAGCCATCAAATCAAAACATCAGTAACATCAAAGAAACAAAGAGCGTAGCATAACCTGTCTCTGAATACCAATTGATATATAGCAATTGGCTAGGCCAGCCAATTGCTAAAACAAAAGCGTGATCTTGCTTATGCTCTTGTATTTCTATGAATTGAGGCGAATGAATTGCGCTGATTTGAAACGAACCCAAGGATGCGATTCACTGACGTTGACTTGGATCGATCACCACTTATGCCGAGTTAATTAATTAGCCATGCAAATTAACTAAACCTCTCTTGAATTGCTTAAGGCTCACGTACGTGGTCGATCAACAATTGCGGCTGCCTTCAGTTGAACACCGTAGGATTGCTTTCGACCGTAGTAAATGAATTGCAAAGTAATTGGATTTGGTATGAATGAAATGAAAGCATACGAGCGGAATGTAATAGGAAGCGGGTGGATTGAATATAGAATTGAAGAACCCTTTTATGGATTAAAGGATTCTTCGATTATCAATTTCTTAAAGGAGATTCTGAGCAAAAAGCGGTCAATGGCTGAGATCGTAGAGGAGTGCAACCAGATGGACGTGCTTGAGAAAAGACCAGATCCAGGTAAGTTTGCTATAACCATTGGATTTGGTCAATATAAATTCAATGCTTTGTGTCACTTGGGAGCCAGTGTGAGTATATTGTCTTTATCAATTTGGTCCAAGATTAAGATAGGTGCTCTTGAGCCTGTGGATGCTAAGCTATTCATGGAAACACGGTGGTCATCCCAACAGGCATGGTGGACAATGTGCCAGTACAAGTAGATAAGTTCTTCCTCCCTGCTGATTTCTTAGTTGTTGATATGGCGGAAGACCCTACTTGTCCAATTATTCTAGGAAGGCCCTTCTTGGCGACGGTGGATGCCAACATAAGCGCAAGGAAGGGAGTGCTCACTTTCAACATCAGCGATGAGGTAACTGAGTATTCCTTTAATAAAACTGAAAGGCATACAGGTCTCATGGAAGAGGTAAAGTCCATATAAGCCGGATACATCAGTTGCGGGGAGCCTAAGGTAAGAAATATGACTCCCGAAGAGCTGGAAACGAGGGATATAGAAGCCCAGGTTGAGGAGATCATGGCCATCCTGAACGAAGAGGCGGAGAATCCACTCGACATAGACCAAGGTACGTCGATATGGACTAACTATTTTTCGGAGGCCTTGCCAGGTCTTAAGTATGGGGTCAAAATCGACCAGGAAAAATCGACTAAGCCACAGAACGGGTCGATATCGACCCCACCCACTCGATATCGACCCACCCAAGTCGAGGAATCTCCACCAAGAATCGACCAAGCCAAAATCGAGCACAATGACTCGATATCGACCCAACCTAGTCGATATCGACGTGCCCATACTGAGTCTATTCCACCTGTTGAGCTGACACAACCCGATTTCGAGCAACAGAACTCCATATCGAGTGACCCTACTCGATATCGACCAGACCCCGAGGTCCTGAAATCGGATTCTGCAAAGGGAAGCCAAGGTTTGAATCTTTCTTCTCCTATTTCAATAAGTGATTTATCCATACATGGGAGAGGTTTGCCTTGGTATGTGCGCTTATGTAGGATTTCCAATGATGACCCCAAAGAATATGAAGTTGGAGACAAGGTATATGTTTCCAAGTCAAATGATCATTGGTTCCCTAACAAGTTCAAAAAGAAGAAGATGGGCTCTTTCACGGTGAAGAAGATCCATTTCGGAAGAATACAGCTAATGGACAAGAATGGAGTCATGTTTGAAGCCCAAACCACATGGGCCCTACAAATGCCACCTTGAGCTTAATGGAGAAAGTCGGTCTAGCGACTATAAAATCTAGAGCTTGTAAATAGACAATTACTTTTTGGGATTTTTGGACATTGTTGCTTTTGTTTTTGGTTTTGGACATTATTCTCTATGGTGGATATTTCTCTTCTAATTTTTTCAGGGACAAGCAAGAAAAAAAAAGGAGTCGAAATCGAGTACAGTAGGTCGATATCAACCATCCTTACTCGATATCGACCAGGGCATACAACAAAGCACTCGATTTTTTACGTCCTGCACACCTGTCTAGTGAGTTTCTTTCTTTACCCTTGTTTTTATACAGTGAGGACACTGTAATGTTTAAGTATGGGGTGGGGGAAGGGCTTACTATGTGCATATTTGATATATTTGACATTATTTGTGCATTATTTCTTGAATTGCTTATACATGACTATTTTGGAATTCATTATTGATTTATGTGCTTATATGCATGTTTTCCAAAGTTTATAAAAAATGACCCCCATTGAATTTTTTTAGATAAGTTTCATGGAAGCTTTATTGAACTCGACGATGCAAAACTGGATTAATTAGAGATATAACATGAAATTGCCTAGTAAAAGAAAGTCACAATGAAGTGCATATTTTCTTGAAAACCATGAAAGGAGGTAAATTTTGAAGTTGATTTCGACATGTTGCATGATAAGAGGATGGGGGACTTTATATTCCCATATATGCTCATATTGTTATAATCCCAGCCTTACCTATGCTTATGCATCACAAAAGCCATATTGAGCCTCATTTCATATTTTTGCTCCACATGATCTAAATATTTCCAATTCTTTACCTTATTTCCATCAAGGGATTATGTTGAGAATGATGTCATATTATGGAGATGACTATATGGTTGTTGTTTTGTTGCTATTATTATTGGAGTTGGGCAGGAAATTGAAAAATATATGGAAAATTTATTGAGTGAGAAAAAATCCGATCACCGTAGGAGATAAAGGTAAATCGACCATGCTCACTGAGATAATAGTTCGGCGAGATAGGACACACAGGTGAGGAGTCCAAAGCACTAAGTATCCAGGGCCATTCATGACACCCATGTTTGCGAATCGCGAGAAGGCAGTGCTGATGTTAGAGAGCTAAAAGCATAATATTGAAAAAAAGCATCAAGCATAAGAGTGAAAGGTGATGAATCTTATGAAGAAGGAATGTGGTAGGAATGTTTGGAAATACTCCATTTCCCCGGATTATTAGCACCACATGGCCAAAAATATCCCACCTTTAGCCTTTTACCGATCTACTCCTTATTGAGCTTAAATTAAAGTCCTCTTGATTATTAATGGTTTGTCACTTATGAATTTTTTGCATAACCCTGCTTTTGTGAGTAGATGTTGCGTTTTATTGCACATGCATGGATTTGTGACACTAGTACCTTTTCGAGGATGGTAATTGATTTGCAGGGACATATGACGATGAATCTAATATGTTGAGAGTTTTGATCTCCTCCCCTGAATGACAATTAAAAGTATTGCTTGAGGACAAGCAAGCTTAAGTATGGGGTGTTTGTTGTGAGCCTAATTTGCCATGTTTTATACATACTTTTATATTGTTTTCTGCATACATTTTCATACAATCGGCCTAGAATCATTCAGAATCTATGTAATTTATGTTTATTTGCCAATTATGGAATCTACACCAGTTTCTATTTAATTTCGCAGAAATCGAGGCAATTTACAGCAGTTCAGAGAGAGAAGGAAAAACTCGAAGTCAACTATAGAAAGTCCGAGGTCAAGGAGTAGCGAAACCATGACAAATCGAGCTTGAAATGTGAAAATCGACTCGACAGCATCTGGTTGATATCGAGTACTGCATGTCGATATCGAGGAAGCAAGTCGATTTCCACCCAGAGAAGCCAGAATCGACTAAGGAAGGAAAGAGCAGGTCGATATCGACTTTACCTAGTCGATATCTCGAGTCAAGGTCCGGAATCGACCCGAGAAGCTGAAGAGGAAAAATAAAGGTCGATATCGACTTAAGTTAGTCGATATCGAGTAAAGTCAAGTCGGTTTGCACCATGGAGGCCGAAATCGAGTCAAGAAGTGAAGATGAGAAAGTTGCAGGTCGATATCGACTTAGCCTAGTCGATATCGAGTAAACCACAGTGGCCGATTTCGAGCATATCCGAGTTCTAATCCAAGTTCTATCCAATGTCCAATGGAGATATCCACAAGATCAAATTCTATCAAGATCTATCAAGATGGAAGAGATACTTGTCTACTTTAGATATAGTTCTCTTTTTAGATTTATTTCCTTTATTTCCAATTTTAATCTTTAGGTATTTAGATAGATGGATTTAGATATAGATAGAGTTTCTTTCCTAGATTAGCTTGGAATGAAGCCTATAAATAAAGCCTTATGGGCTGATTTTTATTCATTCAATTTCAGAGACAATTAGTTACATAGAGAGAGTAGAGAGAGAGAGAGTTGGAGCCGATTGAGGTTGAAGAAGGCGAGAGCGGGATTTGGCTTCGATTGGTTGTAAGCTTTCTTTTATTTCATTAATGCAATTTAGTTTCCTTTTATTATTTTTGTCTTTCTTGATGATGAAGAGCGAGTAGTCACCCAACTTCTAGGGTCGGTTTGAGCCCGACAATAGTTATGTGAGGTGATGCGGTAAAGGTACAATCTTTTGATGCAATTCATGTTTTATCCCTATGAGCATGATTCTTTTGCGAAAGTTGAAGGTCATCCTTGTTTGTGTTATTGAAGCGAAAGTGATCTTAATACAACTTGGATTAATTATGTGAAAAAGGGTTAGTAACAATTAGGGTTTATGCGAAAGCCTCTATCTTCTTATTTGTTAATAATGAAAGTTATTTGATGAAAAACATGATCTTTTATGCCTTTATGTGTTATTTTTCATGGTTATCGTTGTGGTGTTGAAATCCTGATCTTGGAAGTCTTTATTTTACTGATTTATTTCACAAGTTTCGAATTCTTCATTGCAAAAAGTGTTTGAGTCTAGTCGAAATCGAGTTCTGTTGGTTGATTTTTTCTAGTCGATATCGAGTAGCTTAAGTCCATATCGACCAAGTTGCTTTCTTTGTAATTTTTCTGCTTTCTTCTGTGTTTTACTGTTTCTGCTGAGATTTGGAACTGAAAAGGCGGGCGCGACACGCTTCCTCGTGGATACGATCCTGACTGTCTTCTACTACAATGGGAAGAAGTCTTGTATTTATTTGATGAGACAGGAAATTAGTTTGCTTTTATATTTATTTATATTTTCATACTTGACCATCCTCCTGCAACAACAATGAGCTCGCATAGCACGCCGTCTCTGAAGGGGCAAAGGTAGTGACGAAGTTCACCAGCTCTTAGGGTTTACTCTTTGTTTTCATGTTCGATTGGTACTCTTCAATAGTTTTTGGGTTTTTTTTTCTCTGAATTCATTTTTGTGAAGATGGGTTTGAAATTCTTCGCTAAGATTGTACGTGATTTAGGGTTTCAATTCGAGGTCAATGATTTAGGGTTTCAATTTAGGGTTTCTTTGTGGGATATATAAACTTTTTCTTTGTGATTCCATCTTGTTTTTATTAATTACAGGGCATTGGGAGCAAGCTCTTACTTAGATGAACGATCGGTAGCACTGTAAGAAATCTGATTCCTGTAAGAACTGCATTGTTGTGAAGGTTAGGGGAAGTTTTTAGAGATGAAATTAATTATGGAATTTGCAGGCTTTACATAATATGCTATAGAAAACTACGAGTGCTCCCTTAGTGGCTAAGATTCCACCAACATAAGTGGAAAAAAGCTTAGGGATTGGGATAGATACCTTAATATGGGTTGAAAAAGAACTCTTTTAAGTGGTTTCTTTATTGTATTGACCTGATTATTCTTATCTTCTTTTTGAATTTAATATCAAACCAACATGGAATTGCATCAAGGTAGTGGAACATTTCTAGTAGTTATTTTATATGCTTTAGATTAGATGTGTCACTTTATAGAGGCTAAACGGTTTAGAAATCATTCCAATTGGCAGATAAATCAAGCTCCATGACACTTAGTAGGCTACAAAATTTTAGTTGGGTGTCCTTTGTCAAGATGCACCATCAGCAGGTTCGGACCCCTTTGGGCCTGTTGTATTTTTTCAGAAATAAAGGCAAGAATCGTCAAACATTTTATGCTAGTGGTCCGTGTCACAATCTGCCCCTCAAGGTAATAGAAAATGTAATATGTATAGTGGAAATGTTTAAAGTCTAAACTTATCATGTACAATGGTCTCATTTTAACAGTAGTTGTTACATTGAATGGATTTAGATATGTTTTCAATCGGAAACCCTCTTGTATTCATAGTGTTTCACTTTCTCTCTTGATCCATTAATTTAGGTGCATGCCGCTAGATTTTTATGATGGTACAACTATCTCAATTCTCAAATTCTAAACATGTTTTATGTTTTCATCTGTGCATATTCAAATGCAGAAGATAAAATATCTAGGTATGTGGCATATATATATGACTATGTGTCTTGTGGTATTTTCATAATGAAACAAGTTCAAGTTGCCATTTTGGCCAATGCTACCAAAATTGGTGTTGTATTATCTCCACTGATTAGTAACTGCCATTTTCCTATATACCCATTGTTCAACACTCTATTAAAGAGGAGGCCCTAAATAAATAATTATAAATTTAGAATGGATATCAACTAGTATACTACCTATTGTGGGCCATTAACCACTTATATACTTTCAACATTAATTAGGATATTACGTTTTCACGCCACTCAAACATAGTTCCATCAAATATAGCTCCAAAGCTAAAATTGTATTACGAAGGAGATGACTTTAGTTTTATTAGGTAATTTATATTCCATTTCTTGCATGATTTTTATACTAGCTTATTTATTATCTTAGATTTCTTAGAAATGAGAATGAGGTAATTTGTCTGCCAATTTTTAAATAGTTTGTCATGTCTCCCATTATTGCGATATTGTTTTATGTTGTGTTGTTGATACCTGTCCTCGTGCTTTATCATTGGTGTTATTCTTAAACTCTCTTTAAATTTATTTCAATTCACTCAAACAGTCTTTGATTTCTTCCAGTATTTTTCCTTATGTTGCCCACTCGTTCAAAGGCATGGGAACTTTGGTTCCATTGATGTTGATCCACCAGCTTCAACGCAATACACAAAGTGCAGATTAGACATAAGTAGCATGTTTTCCGTTTGAGACTTTTTGAGCATGTGGTTTGCATTCTAGCTATGTCTACTACTGGTTATATAGTTACAGGGATATATTTACAATAATCTAACCTCGTTCTCACACACTTTAATCAATGATGCATTTGTGAATCTCTAGGTGCAAGAAATTATTTCTTAGTCATAATATAATTCCTGTTTGCATTCAAGTTTGCATTCCAGGGGAAGTATTTTTCATTCTGAGAACTCTCTTCCTAAAAGGATTCGATACCACATCTTGTAGATACAATGACAATCATTCATGAGCATATTAACTAATATTTCAAAATTTTACTACATAATCTACTGTAAAAGAAATTCAGCTGCACTATTGTTTGTAAGCACCAACAACTAGAGATGGATTTTGAAAAACAGATACAAGAAGCCTGTGATAATGATGATTTTGAAATGGCAGATAGTCTTACTGAGAAATTGGCTTCTCCTGACCAGGAAAAGCAAGATTTATTAGATAGGCTCAAAGATGCTGAGGCTGATTCTGATAATTTTGATTCAAAAATGTAGGAAGTGCTTGAATTTCATATTGCTTATGAAGAAGAATGTTTTTCTTTGCTGCAAACGTTTTCACTGGTACGTTGCTATATTTATTAAATTTACACTTTCATGTTGACCTAGCCAATACATGACCTAGAGACATTCATTTTTAAATGGCCATCCATCTAGCACAAGAACTTTACTACATTTGTAGACACCTTAATGGAGATTTTACTTTTATTTAAATAATTTATGTATCTGATTGTGACTCAGCAGTTTTATGTGTCCAACAAGTGGTATTACATGTTCCTTTAGTTGGTCTATTGTTTTCTACTGATTATTGCTTCCTTCAATTTCAGGATTATGTAATCAATGCAAATTTATTATTTGAAAATGCTGAAATTAAGTCTTCTAAAGAGATGGATGAGTGGTTTGCATCTGTTGAGTCTTTTGAGGTTAAAGAGCTAGAGTTAGAGATCACATCAGGAATTCATTCAAAGTTCGAAACTCTGCAGTTAGATCTTTCTGAGATGGAAAGAGAGTCTGAATCATTATTGATGAAGAAGAAGGAAATTAATGACTTCTTATTACAGGAGGTTACCACTATGGTAGACATTCACCATCTGAAGGAGGAAATTTCTGCATCTAGAGCTTCTCTGCAGGTTAGTTCCATCTCCTTACCTTGAGATTATCAGTTATAAGTTATGTTATTCAACTCTAATAAGTTCCATAGATAGTTACATTCTTTGTCATTACTTTAGAAAATGTAGATAGCATATTTGGCTCACTGATATCCGAGATTGTTGATAATTGGTGTGTCAAGCCTCAAATCATGTCACTTCCTGTTTTCTAATTGCAATAATAGTATTTGACTTTTCCAAACCCCTAATTATGGCTCGGATACTCTGAACTTATTATATTATGTACAATTGGCTGATTATGTTGATGTTGTTTGGAAGCATTTCCTAGTTTGGTTTGCTAATTTTTTTTTTACAACGGAGCTGCTGGTTTTTCCCTCCCCAGAAATTAAGCATTTGGGGCTGCTTTCCAGTGGTGGTGATCAGTTACATTCAAGCCTGTTTCTGGGTGCTTTTTTTGTTGTTGTCAAGAGCTGAATGTGGGAGTCTTGAAGGAAGAAAAAAGCCTCTTATGAGAGAATGACATTCTTGATAATGTTCTCAAGTGTGGCAAGGCTCATGATGATTTTAACTTTCTAATTGACCTTTGTAGCTAGGTTGTTAAATGTACGTATATTTTATGTTTAGTTAATCAAAGTATTGATTCTTTCATTTCCATTAGAAAAATTATGTCTTATATCAAGCAAATAGTGTTACGTATTGAATTAAAAAACATCGGATTATAAATGAAAGATGGAGTGATTTCATATCTTTGAAATCAAATTATTATATAAAAACTAATGTTGAAATTATTATAGACATCGTCATATCAACCGGAATCAATGTGTAACACATGTTTTTACATAAAAGCGCTAACATAAATTGATATATATTAATAACAATAACATCGTTATAAAAATAAAAATCGATTTTTATATTATATTAATACATCAGTTATCAACCTATTTCGTGCGATATATTATTTTAAATAATAAAAAAAATCACAAATTATATATATGAAATTACTATACACCCAATCAATATAATAAAAAAGATGTCTATTTGATTGAAATACATTGATTATTTTAAAAATAGTGATGTAAAATTTAGGCTTATTGTTGATATCTTCAGAAGTTTATAAATTAAAAATCATGGATATTTATCAACAAGTGAATATGTCAAAAATAAATTTGAGGGGCTGATTTATATCTATATTCAAAGTAAAACAGATGTTTTAACTAAGAAAAGACATCAGCTTATAACCGATGTGGAAAAGTTGATCTTTTACTACACGCACAAAGAAATCGAATTTATTTTTGAAAGACATCGGTTCACAACAGATGTCTAATTGTATTTTTCTAGTATTGAGTCGTGATTTGTTGTCTGAGAGCAGCTGTCTTTGCAGGAGGAAAGAACTTGTTGAGGAAGAGATCTTGTAATTCGTTCCAAGTGCGAATTGACTAAGCTGGCAATCCTTCAAGCCACTGTGAGGCTATTCCTGCAAGGGACCAACGAAAAGCCTTTAGTTTGAGATATTCTAGATTAGCACCATCAGCAATTGCTTCACATAAATCTAGAAAAGTAGTAACGTGATCTAAAGGACATTCATTGGGCCTTCCCCTAATTTGACTCCTCCAAATTTCAGTAATAAAAGAAGGATGAATTTCATAATTAACAGGGGGGAGAATGATCGGTGATTCTGGAACTTCTAGAGTAGGATGCAGATACTCCTTTGCATTGGTTGGGACATGCCCAATTTGCTCCTCATGTTCCCTTCTCGCGTTGACCTCGCGATCTACCCTTGCCTCCCACCGCTGCTAGTTTTGTGTATATTCCACCTCTCGTCGGGCGTGTTCTGCTTCTGGCGGTGAGTTCCTCAATCCGTAGGCGGAGTTGCTCAAGCTCCTGTGCTGGTGTGAGCTCTACCACGTTCTCGTTGTTGGGTGGAGTCGCCATGAGTCTCCTCCTAAGCCTTTGTTGTAAGTGGAAGAAACGTCCTGGTTCGAGAAGAGGGTCGATAGGTGTGCGATCAGTTCTTCGCATGCACCTGAAAAACAAAAACAAAAAGAAGCAAGTAAAAAGAAACTAAAAAGCAAAAAGAAGAGTAAAAGGAACTAAAAAGGGCGCGATTGATTGCTTCCCCAGCAACGGCGCCAATTTCTTGTTGCAGGAGGATGGTCAAGTATGAAAATAAATATAAATATGAAATCAAACTGACTCACTGTCTCATCAAATAAATATAAGACTTTCTCCCGTTATAGTAGAAGGTAGTTAGGATCGAAACACGAGGAAGCGTGTCAGCGCCCACCTTTTCAGTTCCAAACCGCTCTCAAAATCGACTCAGGTAGTCCTCGACGTCGACCAGTCAGTCGAGAAAAACTGCAAACAGAAACGAAAACGAAACCAAACAAGCAAAATTGATTAATGAAATCAATAAACTAAAACACAGAAATTGGTGTCCTCGACATCGACTAGATCTGGTCGATTTTGAGTAAAAACAGAAACAAAATTCAAAACTTTAAATTGCATAAAAACCGAAGGCAAACACGAAATTGGTGAATGAAATCAATAAACTAAAACACTTCCAAGATCACAGTTTCAACACCACAACGATAACCATATAAAATAATGGATAAGCTATAAAAGATCATGCTTTTTCATCAAATAACTTTCGTTATTAACAAATAGAAAATAGAGGCTTTCGCATAAACCCTAATTATTACTAACCCTTTTTCACATAATTAATCCAAGTTGTGTTAAGATCACTTTTGCTTCAATAACACAAACAAGGATCACCTTCAACTTTCGCAAAAGAATCACTGTCATAGGGTTAGAAGACGAAATCGCATCAAAAGATTGTACCTTTATCGAATCACCTTGCATGGCTACCGTCGGGCTCACCCTGACCCTAGAAGTTGGGAGACTACTCGCTTCCCATCATGAATAAACACATTAATAATTTCTGGAAAATAAATTCCATTAGTAAACTAAAAGAAAACTTACAACCGAACAAAGGCAAATCGTCTCTCAACTTCTCCAAATCCACTCGGCTCCAAGTCTCTCTCTCCTACTCGCTATCTCTCTCTATGTGTTCTCTTGTGGCTTGGCTTGGATGATCCTATAATCCAACCCCTAAAGCCTTATTTAGAGTGTTCCATGTAGCTATTCTAGGAAGGAACAACTATATTTAACTCTAAAACTTTCTATCTAACAACATAAGATAAAATATTATGATAAAGGAAATAAATATCTAAGGGAAACTAGGACTAATGTGGATAGATTCCTCTTGACTTGATAGATCTTCATGTAGATGGATAGAATTCTATATATCTTCTCTTGCAATCAATTCTATCTTCTCGGCACAATTCGATCTCGTACTCGGACTCGTCTGGATTGTACTCGACGTCGAGTAGATATACTCGACGTCGACGAACCATTTTCCTCTGGGGTTGCACTCGGGCTCAGGTAGGATTTGGACTTGATGGGTGTACTCGACGTCGACTAGATGTACTCGACGTCGAGTAGCTTTGGGCTCTCGAGTGGCTCTGCTCGACTTCGTGTGGAATTCTGGGCTCTGGAGTACTCGACTTCGACTAGAAGTGGTCGACGTCAAGTCGAACTGTCAGCTCTCATCATTCTGCTCTGTTCTTGAAACGCACTTTCCCGAGTCCTTGGTTGACCGATTGATGCATATGAGCATGCGTTGGAAAGCTCTAATTGAGGGCTACAACTTTTATGAAGACATAAAAGCTTGGTTCAGAATGATGTATGGCGAAAAGTGAGCTTTTCTCCAGCTGCACCATCCTTAGCTTCTTCACAACTTTCCTTCTAGCTCCAAAGCGCAAAATTAAACAGAAACTAGTGTAAACTCCATAATTTGGCAAATAAGTGTATGTTACATAGAATCTGTACTTTTCTAACCCAAATGCATGAAATGTTTACAGAAATCGATATAAAAGTAAGTGTAAAACATGACAAATTAGGCGCACAACAGGTCCCCGGTTCGAACTCAGGATATGGCCGCTTTTTATTTTACCGATTCAAGAAACCTCAACGGCTTTCCTTATAGCCCTTTATTCCCATCCCATTTCGGCCTATTCACGTTATTAATCGGCTTCTTTTCCAGATTAGGAGTGTGCCTTCCCCTTCTATCACCGCTTTGAATCTGTCACCCCTAGGATTACAGATTGACAAGGCATTGAAAACAGGTAGGGGTAGAAATGGTTCGGGTGACAGATGGATGGACCCATTTTTTTACCCGACACATCACAATTTTTTTTTATCCAATCCATCATATGATTCATCGGATGAAAGAAGTTAAAAAGAAATGAGTCACAAAACATATTAAAAACCATTTATATTAGATAATTTTATAAACCATGCCAATGTATGAATCTAATTAAATGAATAAAATGTTAGATAGAATATATGTGTAGGTCCAATTACCCAATTGTAATTAGTGGTAACTGTCTTGTACTCCTATCTATATTCTAATGATAGTAAAGGCAACCCCAATGGGAATTATTCACTCTGACATGGTAACAGACTTTCTCTAGGGTTTTCCAAATTTTTGCCCTAGCCTACCATCGATCCCTTCATCCTTCTTCCTCCCTCTTTGTTGCCGACCATCCTCTCTCTGTCGATGACCATCCCTCCTCCCTCCGTTGGCCTCCCCATCCCGTGATGATCTTTCAACTACCCAGATTCCCCACCTATCTTCTTCCTTATCTCTCTACCAATCCCCTCCACCCTCTATGTCGCTGGCAACCACCCGTTGGCCACCTTCTTCCTATTCTATCAACTGCTCCCTCTTCTGGCGGTGCTCCAGCTTCTACCTCCCTCATCAGTCACATCTCTTTTTATTTCCCCTCTCTCAATTGCTCTCCCTTTTCCGTCAAACCCTAATTCGGCAGATCTAACACTTTGTCCTGTCACCATTGGCACTGTATCCAACCACCCTTGCCACTGTGTCATGTCACCCTCTTTGTGATAGTCATCTACACCGCACCAGCAGATCGATGACAATTATGGCTTTCTGCAATGAACAACAGCCTCCCATCGAGGTTATTGCCCCTCCAAGTCATTTACAGAGGGGGTATTCCGCCATTGGAGCCCATCCGATAAGGCTACTCGACATATGCCTTTCAGCATCCCCCGTACGCCTCTCCAACAAGGCCATACTCGAGCCAACAGGGACTCATCGGGCTCTCTCCGCACCATCTGGATCAAGCCTTCGTAGCGGGGTCATCGTCATCGTCCCGACACAAGCAACCAACCACTCTGACACCTATGGGCGTGTCACATGCTGATCCGAATTGGTACATGGATAACGGAGCCACTGCGCACATATCGTACAACCCAAGTATAATTTATGTCCCTCCTTCTAAGAGCCTTTCTTCATCCAATATTGTCGGCAATGGTGAACGCATTCTTACGCTGGGTCTTGGAAAAACTACATTACCGACCCCTACCACCAACCTAAGGCATAACAACATTCTCGTCTCCGCCAACTTAATAAAGAACCTTGTGTCCATTCGCCGCCTCACCACAGATAATAATATCTCCATTGAATTTGATCGCTTTGGGTTTGTTGTCAAAGATATCACAATAGGGGCCCTGATCATGAGATGTAATACCGCTGGAGACCTTTATCCTATAACCTTGAATATATATCCTTTCACCAATAACATATATCCTGTCATCTCTCCTCCTAAGCTCGCACCACGTTCCCTTCCTTATGTCTTCTTGGGATACCCCTCTCATCATATATAGGGGGTATAGATGCTTTGATCCAATTTCCAAACTTGTCATCATCTCTCGTAATATCACATTCGATGAGACTAGTTTCATTTTTTCCAATCTCCCTACATCCTTACACACATCCTCCTCCTCTGGTGACTATCCTACCCTACCCCTTCTCCACCAACTATATCCCTCTTACTCTCCGAATATTATTACATCTCCGGCCCGGGTACCCAACCCTCTCTTACCGCACCCTGTAGCACATATCCTGCCACCTCAAGCCCCCATCTAGCCCTCTGTAGCCCCCGTTCTGCCACATCAAGCCTCTGTCCCGCCAGGTGCAGCCTATGCCCTACCACCTAACCCCACCCAGGTGGACAATCAAATCCAAACTCGGAGGATCAGTAACATCTTTGGCCCTAAATAGATTTTTGACCTCTCCGATTCTCACATATCGTTCATCCCTACCTCCCACAAAACAGCCGCCTTGGACGCAAATTGGAATGCTTCCATGCTCGATGAATATAAGGCTCTTACTAGCAGCAATACTTGTTTTTTGGTTCCTTGGCCCCCTGGGGGCCAAAATTGTGCAGTGTATGTGGCTCTTTCAGCACAAGTTTTGCTATGACGGATCTCTTAAGCGCTATAAGGCGCGACTGGTTGCCAATGGCAACTCTCAACAGGTGGGGTCGATTGTGATGACCATTTTAGTCCATTTTTCAAACCGACTACCATCTGTACTGTCTTGCAACTTGATGTCTCCAGGAACTAGCCTACTCGTCAGCTGGATTTGAAGAACGTGTTTCTACATGGTCATTTGAATAAAATCGTGTACATGTTCCAGTTGCCTGAATTTGCTTACATAATCAAACCAGGCCATGTCTATCTCTTGCAGAAGTCTATGTATGGCCTCAAGCAGACACCTCGGGTATGGTACCTTCGCTTTGCTACTTATCTACAATTGCTTGGTTTTGTTAGTAGCAAGAGTGACTCCTCTCTATTTGTGTTTCGCCGATGTAATCAAATTGCATATCTCCTTCTATATGTTGATGATATCATCCTTACTACATCTTCAAAGTCTTTTCAATCTACTATTATTATACATCTCAGTAAGGAGTAAGCTATGACTGATCTCGGACCACTTAGTTTCTTTTCGGGAGTCTCTGCATCTCGTTCTGCTTCCGGCTTGTTTCTCTACCAAGAGAAATATGTAAAGTAGGTTGTTGCCAAGGCCAATATAACTAACTGCAAGCTTGATGCGACTCCTTTTGAGACCACAACCAAATTGTCTCAAGCCGAAGGTCCACATGTGTCCGATCCCACATTGTATCGCAGCCTCGCTGGTGCTTTGCAATATTTGACGTTTACCCGCATGGATATTAGATATGTTGTTCAGTAGGTCTGTTTGTTTATGCATAAACCTAGAGAGTCTCACTTTGCAGCTCTTTAGCGCATCATGCGGTATATTCAAGGTACCATTTCTCTTGGCACCACTATCACCCCATCTGCTTCTCCTTCATCCATGGTTACTACATTCAAGGTACCACTTCTCCTCCAACCATGGTTGCTTATACAGATGCCGATTGGGCTGGGTGTTTAGATAACAGACGGTCTACATCCGGATATTGCGTGTTCCTCAACAACTCTCTTGTATCTTGGTCTTCTAAGAGCCAACATGTCATTTCTCGCTCTAGTGATGAAGCGGAATATCGCGATGTTGCCAATGTTGTCGCTAAATGTGCCTAGCTTCGCAATCTATTGCTTGAACTTCATTGTCCTTTGAGTCAAGCGTCTATTGTGTATATGGACAATGTTAGTGCTACATAGCTTGCTCACAACTTGGTTCACCATTAGAGAACCAAACATGTGGAGATTGACATCAACTTTGTTCGTGAGAAGTTAGCTATGGGACATGTGCGTGTCCTACATGTCCCCTCCTCGCACCAGTATGCATACATGTTCACAAAGGGATTGCCTCACCATTTATTTCTTGATTTTAGATCAAGTGTCACTATTCGATGCCCTTCTATTTCGACTGAGGGGGTGTGTTAGATAGAATATATGTATAGGCCCAATTACTCAATTGTAATTAGGGTTAACTATCTTGTACTAATATATATATATATATATTCTAATGATAGTGAAGGCAACCCCAGCGGAGATTATTCACTTTGGCATAAAAGACTTATTCGTACATTATATCCCTATCCTTAACTTACAAAACTAGTCTTAGAAGTTTAATATCAAACTAGATAAGAAGAATTTAATTGGGCTACTAGACTCACAATAAAAAAAAACTATTGTTTTGAGCCTAATTCGTCATGTTAACACTTACTTTTATATCGATTTCTTTATACATTTCATGCATTTGGGTTAGAATAGTACATATTCCATGTAGTTTACACTTATTTGCCAAATATGGAGTCTACACTAGTTTCTGTTTAATTTCACAGAAATCAACGTAATTTACAGCAATTCGAAGAAAGGATGAAAAGCTCGAAGTGAGCTACAGAAAGTCCAAGGTCAAGGAGCAGCTGAACCGGGACAAATCGAGCATGAACAAGGAAAGAAGCACTCGACAAAGCTAGTCGATATCGACCAACCTTAGTCGATATCGAGTAACCCCATTCGAAAACGAGCAAGTCGAGCAAAGTCACTCGAGACGACCAATTATACTCGACGTCGAGGAGCTTAGTCGACGTCGAGTCATGTCGAGTCCACCAAGTGCCCGAGCTCGAGTGCAACCCAGAAGATGGAAACGTTAGTCGACATCGAGTAAGTCTACTCGAAGTGGAGTACCCTAGTCGGAGTCCGAGTCCTAGATCGATAGGAGACGAGAAGATAGAATGCTTGCAAGTGAAGATATGTGGAATTCTATCCATCTACATGAAGATCTATCAAGTCCAAGAGGGATCTATCGCATACCAATAGACCCTATTCTCGAACTAGAGCGATACTTCCATCTTCGACAAAGACTAAGGAGGATGTCGCAAATCAACAATGATAATGAGGTCCAGCTCACACCAGCGCAAGAGCTTGAGCAACTCTGCCTACAAATCGAGGAATAAACCACCAGAGAAGCAGAACACGCCCGACGAGAGGCGGAATATACACAGAATCAACAACGGTGGGAGGCAAGGGTAGATCGTGAGGTCAAGGCGTGATGGGAACTTGAGGAGCAGATTGGGAATGTCTCAATCAATGCAAAGGAGTATCTGCATCCTATTCTGAAAGTTACAGAATCAATGATCGTTCTTCCCCCTGTTAATTATGAAATTCGTCCTTCTTTTATTACTGAAATTAGGAGGAGTCAATTTAGGGGAAGGCCCAATTAATGTCCTTTAGAGCATGTTACAACTTTTCTAGATTTGCGCAAAGCTATTGCAGATGATGCTAATCTAGAATACTTAAAACTAAAGGCTTTTCATTGGTCCCTTACAGAAATAGCCTCACAATAGCTTGAAGGATTGCCAAAACGGTCAATTCGCGCTTGGAACAAACTACATGACTTTTTCCTTAACAAGTTCTTTCCTCCTGCCAAGACAGCTGTTCTCAGAAAACAGATCCCGGTTTTCAGACAGAAGCTAGGGGAAACATTAGCACAATTTTGGAAGCGCTACAAAAGGCTTCTAAAATCCTGTCCTACGCACGGACAACCACCCTACGTCATCCAGGAGATCATCTTCAACTTCCTGGATGCGTCTACTAAGGATCGGATCAACATTACACTGCCTATAGATATCTCGAGTACACCCCACGGCGTGCTTGGGAGACCTTTGAGACGTTGGCAAATTATGACAATACATATGTGACTTCTGCGGCCTCTAGCGATGAAAGGTATGAAAGGCCTGCCCCATCTATGCCTCTATATGTACCACCTAAAGAAATTGATCCAGACGTCAGGGACCAGTTCCACAACGATCAGGTACGTCACCTTACCAAACAAGTTAAATTCTTTCTAAAGATAAACCTTGTTTAGAATGTTGGTCTATGAGGCACAACACTACTGCGTGCCCACATGGAGATCAAATACTCAAGGCTGAAACCCACGAAGAGGCGAGGTATGCGGGGGGAAACTACTCAGTGCAGCATCAGCAACAACAAAACTGGAGCCACTATCGCTAGCCCTAACATCCAAGAGACCCCCCCGCCCTACAGAGCTCCTGGTCACCCTGACAAAGAAGGAAAGAAAGATGACATGCAACTGATACATGAGAAGATGCAAAGGAACCATGCAGAAATCAAACATTCCATCAATTCCATCCACACACATCTGCATGGCGTCAACTAAAGGCTTGGGGAAATCGATGTTTGGCGGAAATCTATTGAGACCTAGATTGGTCAATTGGCAACATCTACCCCCAAGCAATCAGGTACGCTCCCTGGATCCTCTGAACCTAATCCTAAATTAAATCTACAGGACAAGTAGCTTCCATGAATCTAAGGAGTGGGCGTCAGATGCAAACGCCCGAGCAAAACGCGGAGCTGAAGGATGCAGAAGACTACTCGACGTCGAGTAAGCCACTTGACGTCGACCAGACTCCACTCGACGTCGAGGACCCCTTAGTCGAAATCGACCAGAATGTTGTACCTGCCCAAAAATCGACTACTGTAGTCGACGTCGATGAGCCTCTAGTCGACGTCGAACAACCTTCTGCCCATGTTGACAACACTCCTACACCTCCAAAGAAGAAAACGTTGTCATTCCCAACGAGATCCCTTTCACATAAGCTCTTCATGAGATGTCAACATATGTAAAGTTCCTCAAGGAGATCTTAAGCAAGAAGCGATCGATGGCTGAGATCGCAGAGGAGTGCAGCTAGATGAACGTCCTAGAGAAAATGATAAATCTAGGTAAGTTTGTTATAACCATTGGATTTGGTCAATATAAATTCAATGCTTTGTGTGAATTAGGAGCCAGTGTAAGAATTATGCCTTTATCAATTTGATCCAATGTCAAGTTGGTGCTTTAGAGCATGTGGATGCAAAATTATACATGGCGAACAACACTATGGTCATCCCAACAGGTAAGTTCTTTGTCCCTGCTGATTTCTTAGTTATTGATATGGCAGAGGATCCTGCTTGTCCAATCATATTAGGAAGGCCCTTCTTAGCGATGGTGGATGCCAACATAAGCGTACGGAAGGTAGTGCTCACTTTCAACATCAGCGATAAGATAATTGAGTACTCTTTTAATAAAACTGAAAGGCACACAGGTCCCATGGAAGAGGTTAAATCAATATCAGCCAGGCACATCACTTGCGGGGAGCCAAATGTAAGAAATATGACTCCCGAGGAACTGGAGAAGAGGGATATGGAAGCATAGGTGGAAGAGATCATGGCGATTCTTAACGACGATACAGAAGATCTACTCCACATCGACCAAGGTAAGTCGATATCGACTAATTTTTATTCAGAATCGTTGACAAGTCTTAAGTATGGGGTCGATGTCGACCATAAGTACTCGATGTCGAGTACTCTAGTCGACGTCGACCAGATGCAGAGTCCACCACCGACTTCAGCACCGTCGAGTAGCATACCCAGAGCCGAGGAGTACTCGACGTCAAGTACACTACCCAACGTTGACCAGTCCCCTTCACACTCAACTTCTCCATCTTCGAGGAGCAGTCCACCAGGAGCAACAACGTACTTGAAGTCAAGTACCACTACTCAAAGTCGAGTAGATCAAGAGGTCCCGAACGCTGATTTCGTGACGGTAAGCCAGAGTAACGACATCTCTTCTCCTATTTATATGAAAGATTTATCTATACATGGGAGAGGTTTGCCTAGGTATGTGCGATTATGCAGGGTTTCCAATGATGATACCAAGGAGTATGAAGTAGAAGACAAAGTCTATGTCTCCAAATCAAAGGGTCATTGGTTTCCCAACAAATTCACCAAGAAAAAGATGGGACCTTTCACGGTGAAAAAAATCCATTCAGGAGGATTAAAACTAATGGACAAGAATGGAATCTTGTTTGAAGCCCAAGCTACATGGGCCCTACAGATGCCACCATGAGCTTTAACGGGGAAAGTCGGCCTAGCAACTATAAAGTCTAGAGCTTTAACGAGGAATGGAGCCTGTGGTCGAAGAATGGCCATCTTGAGGTACAACTGTACTCAATGTCGAGTAGTTGTAGTCGACATCGACTAATTCTGCTCGAGATCTACCACTCTGTTGCAACATTTGCACTCGATTTCGGTGATCTGGACACCTGTCTACAATAGTTTCTGTTTAATTTCGCAGAAATCAAGGCAATTTACAGCAATTCGAATAAAGAATGAAAAGGTCGAAGTCAACTACAAAAAGTCCAAGGTCAAGGAGCAGCTGAACCAGGACAAATCGAGCAGGAACAAGGAAAGAAGCACTCGACACAACTAGTCGATATCGACCAACCTTAGTCGATATCGAGTAACCCCAGCTGAAAACGAGCAAGTCGAGCAAAGTCACTCGAGACGACCAATTCTGCTCGACGTCGAGGAGCTTAGGCGATGTCGTGTACTCATGTCAAGTCTACCAAGTGCCCGAGCTCGAGTGCAACCCAGAAGATGGAAACGTTAATCGACATCGAGTAAGTCTACTCAAAGTCGAGTACCCCAGTCTGAGTCCGAGTCTGAGATCGAGTGGAGACGAGAAGATAGAATTCTTGCAAGTGAAGATATGTGGAAATCTATCCATCTACATGAAGATCTATCATGTCCAAGAGGGATCTATCGACATTAGTTCTAGTTTCCTTATAGATTTATTTCCTTTATCAATTAAGTTTTATCTTATACTTTTAGATAGAAAGTTTTAGATATAGATAGAGTATTCTTTCCTTGAATAATGGGGATTGAACAATATAAATAAGGCTTTAGGGGCTGGGTTTTAGAGGAATTCAATCATCCAACAATCCAAGCCACAAGAGTTTCATAGAGTTTCGAGAGCTAGAGAGAGAGAGAGGCCGAGTAGAGCAAGGGGAGCGAAAGTTGTCTGGCTTTGTTCGGTTTGTACTTTCTTTAGTTTTATTCAATGTAATTAGTTATTTCCTTTATTATATTGATGTTTGTTATCATGAGAAGCGAGTAGTCACCCAGCTTCTAGGGTCGGGTGAGCCCGACAGTAGCCATGTAAGGTAATGCGCTAAAGGTACAATCTTTTGATGCGATTTCATCTTCTATCCCTACATGCATGATTCTTTTGCGAGAGTTGAAGGTGATCCTTGGATTAATTACGTGAAAAAGGGTTAGTAAAAATTAGGGTTTATGCGAAAGCCTCTATATTCTTATTTGTTAATAACGATAGTTATTTGATGAAAAGGCATGATCTTTTATACCTTATGCATAATTTTATATGGTTATCGTTGTGGTGTTGAAACCCTGATCTTGGTAGTCTCTTAGTTTATTGATTTTATTCCCAATTTCGTGTTTACTTTCGTTTTATTGCAAATTAAAGTTACGGTTTTCAATTCTGTAGTACTCGAAACCGACGACACTGGTCGACGTTGAGTGCTACAGTAGTTGACGTCGAGTACCCCTACTCGAGGTCAACCAACTTTGCTTTGTTTTCTTGCGTTTTTGTGTTCTTCTTTCTATGTTTTGCAGTTTCTGTTCGACTGAGTGGTCGATGTCGAGTGGTTCCTGAGTCAATTTCGAGAGTTTCTGGACTGAAATAGCGGGTGCTGACATGCTTCCTCGTGGATCGATCTTGACGGCCTTCTACTACAACGGGAGAAAATCTTCTATTTTTTTGCCGAGACAGGGAGTCAGTTTGATTTTATATTTTATATTTATTTCATACTTGACACATCCTCCTGCAACAACAACTATATGCTTAGAAAACAGACAAATATTTTGATAAATTAGGAAAATAAAAATTGGCTCATCATGTATTAATACACTAAATGCTAACAAAGTCGTTAGAAAGAGTCAGACTACTAATACTCTATCAGTATATGGAAAACAAATAATTTTTTTTTTAAAAAAGGCATGGAGTTAAATAATACAATTTTATAAAGTATTTTTTTAGACTTTTTTAAACAAGAACAATTTGAGAATGAAGAAATTAGAGGTAGAAAAGGAGAAATATGTTCGTTATGTGAAATTATTATTTATACGTTAGCGTTCGTTTTAATAATCGAGTGAACTAACGTGTGGTTAAGGGGGTCGGGTAATGGATCAGGTGACGAGTCAGGCAACGGGTGAAAAATATATCACCCGACTCATCACATGTTTCACCCAACCTATTACCATTCTGTCACCCGATTTTTTTTTCGTATTTTCACCCTAATAACAAGGTGGGATGAGTCGGTCACCCATAGCCCATATAGGTGATTTGCAACCCTAAAACTGGACGAATTCTTCCCCACGCCAATCATGTCTCCACCACAAGCATTCGGAGTGTGTTATCCACCAGATCACCACCCTGCCACATACAGAGTAATTTAAAAAAAAAAATGAATCAGCATAATTTCTAGTTAAAACATGATCCGACCCAAAAAACTGAACCTGTATGCCAGATAATTTTATGGGTTTAAACCCGGTGTTTTAGACTCAGGATCCGAAATCGACTTGAATCTGAATCACCCGAGACTTTTAGGCTCGAGACTTGATGATCTGTTGGGTCAAAATTGACGTGGTGAGTCGACACCATATAGACGCCACACAAGAATCGGATAGACCCCACACAGATTTTTCATGCAATTGTGTTTGTTAATGTCACTCATAAGTTAACTAATGTATATATTTTATACTTATAGTATGTTTTGAACACTTATTGTTATAAATGTGATTTTTTAATGCTTAAAATATTTACATAATGTTACTATTATAATAATATTTATAAATTTAATTATAATATTATTATTTAGTTTAATTTGATATATTTATATTACAATTTAATTTTGATAATATTTTAATATCCTTAAAAAGTTTGAGTTTTTTTACCCGTTGGGTCGACCCGAAACTGGGACAAACTCGGTTTGGTTCAACCCGGAATAACCGGTAACTTGATTGATTCGAAACTTGATCTACCCGGAACCGACGTTGTTGGGACAGTTTCCCGACTTCCAGTGTCAAGAAAGATGTAGCCAATAGTCCCATTTTGAACAATAACAAGCCAGAAAAATGGAAGAAATCAAAATTGATTCATGGAGTTTTGTTCTACACGCAAGAGAGAGAGAGAGAGAGAGAGAGAGAGAGAGAGAGAGAGAGAGAGAGAGAGAGCTAGAAGCAAATATGTGTTCACACACACACAGTTTGTTACAAACTGATTTTGGCGCTAGAAGCTCTATTTGAGTTGTTGTGTTCGGTTGTGAAAACAACCTCACCAGAAATTACCAAAATGCCCCTCAGCTATCTAGACAACATGAACCCATAGGTGACACTAGACCAAGCTTGGCACGTAGAAAGGTATGTTGATGAGCTCCTAATGCCTTGGTCAAGATTTCAGCAATCTGTAAGGAGGAAGCAACATGCTTGGTGCATATGAAGCCTTGAGTGACCATTTTCCCTGATAAAGTGAGAGTCAATCCTTACATGCTTTGTCTTCTCATGGAAAACAGGATTGAGTGCAAGTTGTTGGGCACTTTTGTTGTCACATAACAGGGTGATATGAAGAGAAACAACAATACCAAGATCAGCTAATAGACCTTGCACCCAGACTAGTTCACTAGCAGCAATAGACATGGCCCGGTATTCACTTTCTGTGGAGGATTTAGACAATACCTTCTGCTTTTTGGCCTTCCAAGATATCAACGATGAACCTAGAAACACACAGTAGGCGGATAGAGATATTCCTGTATCCACACAGTTGCCCCAGTCTGCATTAGTGTAGGCATGAACAACAAGAGATGATGATGCTGGATAGGATAAAGACAAATTGAAGGACCCTTTGAGGTATCTTATCATATAGATCATGGCATGCCAATAAGGTTGAAGTGGATTGAGAAGAAATTGGCTCAATTGCTGTACAACAAAAGCAATGTCAGGTCGGGTAAGGGTGACATACAACAACCTCCCAACCAATCTTCTATAATCTTCAGGCTTTAAGATGGGCTCCCCATCATGAAGAGATAGCTTGACGCCATGTTGCATAGGAAATTCAGTGGGCTTGCAGTTTTCCATATGAGCATCCTTGATAATATCAAGAATGTATTTCCTTTGATTAAAGAGAATACCATGAGAGGATCTAGAGATTTCCATATCTAGGAAGTATCTGGCAATCCCCAAGTCCTTGATGGTGAATTCCTTGTGCAAATCTTTCTTTGTGGATGAAATCTCTTCTACTGAATTGCGTAACAAAAGCATATAATCCAAATAGACTAAAGCAATAGTCATATAGAAACCAGCTGCTTTGACAAATAAATAACAATCATGAGTTGACTGAGTGAAACCCAATCGAATCATGAATTTTGTGAGCGCAGAATTCCATTTCCTGCTAGCTTGTTTTAGTCCATATAGAGATCTAGTGAGCTTGCAAACATGTCCAGTGGGTACTGAGTAACCTGGAGGAGGTAGCATGTATACCTTTTCATCTAAATAGCCATGAAGGAAGGCATTATTCACATCTAATTGATGGAGAGACCAACCTTTACTGGCTGCAAGAGCAAGGATGATTCTGATTGTAGATAGCTTAGCCACTAGTGAGAAAGTCTGTTTATAATCCTTGTTCTTCACCTGGTTATAACCCTTTACCACAAGCCTAGCCTTATACTTCTCAATGGTTCCATTAGGTTTGTACTTAATTTTGAATAGCCATTTACACCCTATAGCTCTCTTGCCACTGGGAAGAGGAAGTACCTGCCAAGTATGATTACTGGTAAGAGCAATATTAAGCTCCAATTTCATTGCTTGTTCCCATTCTGAGACACCCTTGGCTTGACTATAAGAATTCGGCTCAAAAGTACTGCATATGTTGATGAAAGACTAAATGTATTGTGGAGAGAGATGAGAAAGATGCTTGGTAGAGAACACTGCAAAGGATTCATAAGCAGATGAAGCATCTAAATGGCCTTTAGATGGAATATTTTTGCATATGAAGTCCTGAAGTCTAGCAGGTCTATGAATATGACTCCTTAGGCCATGTGAGATGATAGGAACAAGTGAACTATGGATGGATGAAGATGAATCCTCAATTGGGTTGACTGAACCACTAGAATATGAAACATGACTTGGAATTATAACTGAATCTCCTGATGGTACAGAATTAGGTTGAGATGTATCTGGTGAGTGAACATGAAGGGGGGACCCTGCAACATGGGGTTGAGAAGGGCCTGGTTGAGTGACATATGGGTCAGGATAATCATCCTCCAGAGATACTAAATGAGGAACAGTAGTAGGCCTGCAGGAGCTCTTAGCAAAGGTAGGATCCTTAAAAGGAAAAATGTTTTCCTCAAATTTCACATGTCGACTGATAATGAGAGTATTCCTGTCAAGATCATACAATTTGAAGGCTTTCTGAGAAACTGGATATCCAAGAAATATACATTTCCTGGCCACCATTCCCGTCTTGTCTCTATAGTCATTAGGTTGAACTGCATAGCATAAACAACCAATTACTCTAAGCTGATCATACCTAGGAGGGGTCCTATAGAGCATCTCAAATGGGGATTTCCAATGAAGAACAACAGAGGGCAGGTTATTTATTATTAGTGTAGCACTCAATACACATTCTCCCCAAAATTTGATGGGCAACCCAACATGAATCCTAATTGCTCTGGCAGTTTGAATTAAGTGCCCTTGTTTCCTCTCTACACGCCCATTTTGCTCATGAACTCCTGGAGCAGACCTTTGATGAATGATGCCCCTAGAACTGAATAAGTCTGCACACCCTCTCTAGGTAAACTCGGTTTTATTATCTGTTCTAATAAACTGCACTGACGTCTGAAAATGAGTGTCAACCATGTTGAGGAAACCAGTGATGTTCCTCAACACTTGCAATTTATCTTGCATCAAGTAGACCCAAGTGGATCTGGTGTGATCATCAACAATGGTTAAGAAATATCTAGCACCACACAAAGTAGTGATTCTATATGGACCCCAAACATCCATATGTAACAACTTGAAAGGAAATTCAGCTAGAGATTCACTCCTATCAAAACTCAGTTTGTGAGCGTTAGTCAAAGAACATGTATCACAATGAACATCCTTGAGTTCACTACATTGAACATCTGGAAAATGATGTAAATTGGCAAATGACATGTGCCCAAGTCTATTATGGATCAACTGTGCTTTATCAAGCTTATTACATCCAAAAATAACATGACTAAGGGACTGAGAGAAATCCTTACAACCATTCTGGCAAGCTGCATCCTTCAGTATGTATAAACCTCTCTTCTTAATTCCTCTAGCCATCACATTCTTAGTTATAGGTTCTTGTAGCCAACATGATACATCATCAAATGTAACTCTCAATCTCTGATCATAAGCAATTTTTGAAACTGAAAATAAGGTGTGCCTAAATTGGGGCACCAACAAAACATTCTTCAAAACAAAACTGTCATTCAGGGACACTGTACCACTCTGATTGACAACAATACTACTTCCATTAGGCAATCCAAGATTAACATTTGTATGTAAATCATGAATCTCTATGAAAATATTTGTGTTAAATGCAATGTGGTCTGTAACACCAGAATCCACAATCCATGTGTGTATGTCCCCTTTGTTAACACCAATAAGAAATGAGACACTTAATGTACCTGCAAAGTGTGTCATAGCTTGATTAACTGAGCTATCCACAGACTCCAAGGGATATTTCCCTTTCATCATCTTCAGTATCTCATTAAACACTGCATTGACCATAGCTTGGTCTGGCTTTCCAACACTCTGACTGTGATAAAAATGTTGATTAAAAGGGTTGTCCTGTTGACTACTGTCAAACTGAGCAGCAAACCTTCCATTGTACTTAGGCTTGTCCTCTTCCTTTGGCACCCTGAACCATTCTGGATACCCAATCAACTTAAAACAACAATCCTTAGTATGCCCACGTACACTCACCACAATGATCACATTTCCTATCAAGCTTAGCCCTCTTATAATCCCTTCTTGCTTGATCAAACTGCTTTCCTTGATCACCAAACCTGTTCTGATCACTGAACCTTTGCTTTGCCAAAGCATTTGCTTCACTCTCAAAATGTTCATCTTTGTTTGCTAGAAGAACATTACTCTCTCCTTGAGCAAAAGAAGTCACACCCTTAGATCTCTCTATATGAACTGCCATTTGATAAACCTTGTGTAAAACAGGAGCTGGATCCTTTGATAGCACATGGCCCCATAGATGTTCAAACACATCGTTCAATCCCAATAGAAACTGCATAACCTTGGCTTTGTCATCTCTTTCAACAAATCTTTTCAACAAAGTGCAAGAGCACTGATTGATCCCACCACAGTTGCAAGTAGGAATGGGATCCAGCATCTGTAGTTCATCCCAAATCTTTTTCGACTTCAAAAAGTATGCCCCAATAGACATGTTTTCTTGCTTCAGATTGCTCAGATCTCTATTCAATTGGTACACCAGAGTATCATTTGACTCATAGTACCTATCCTTGATCTCATCCCAAAGTTCTTTCGACGACTGCACATATGTGAGACTTTCTCCAATCTCGTTGTTCATCGAATTCACTAACCAACACATAACCATGTAGTCTGCCCTTAACCATTTCTCATAATCCTCTCTATCCTCACTGGACGCACACAGCTTCCAGTAATGAAACCTAATTTGGCCTTGGCACCCAAAGCCATTCGAACATTTCTACTCCAACTTATGAAATTCGTACCATTGAACAAAGCTGACACAAGATTCATCCCTGGATGATCTGAATTCAAAAGGAAATAGGGATTATGTGCAAATTATTCGTACCTTGTGCGACATCTCTGAACTGCATACCTTGATTTCCGAAATTCCATCCACAACCGATTCCTGTGCTCCCAGGTGCAGGAGGAGTGACAGACACAAATCCTTTTCCAGAACCTTCACCAAATCCTCTACCAGCTCCTGCACCTTCGCCAGAACCTTCTCCTAGCTTGTTGGGAATTGGATCCACTTCCCACCATTGTAGACGAAAACACAAACTCGCAAAATCACAAAACACTTTATGAATCAGACAAAGAAACCAATGATCAAACACAACCGAATCAGATCGATTCCTATTGCTCTGATACCATTTGAACAATAACAAGCCAGAAAAATGGAAGAAATCAAAATTGATTCATGGAGTTTTGTTCAACACGCAAGAGAGAGAGAGAGAGCTAGAAGCAAATATGTGTTCACACACACACACACACAGTTTGTTACAAACTGATTTTGGCGCCAGAAGCTCTATTTGAGCTGTTGTGTTCGGTTGTGAAAACAAACTCACCAGAAAGTACTAAAATGCCCCTCAGCTATCTAGACAACATGAACCCATACCCATTACTGGCTTTTAAAATAGACAAAATTTAAAGCGGAAAAGGCCCGTAAATGCGAGTATGGACCGAGCCTGGGGTGGGTCGCCTTACACAAAATATTCCAATAAATGCAAATGTACTACTAGGCTAGTGATTGTCGACAAAAGTGATGGCTCCTTGTTTATTGTCACCTACTTTCGAATTTTAATCGTCTCTCTCTCTCTATAACAGCCCCCAATTTTAATCGTCTCTCTCTCTCTCTATTATTTGTCTCCAAGGTTGAATTTATCTTGTGAAACACCTTGGTGAGAAGTTAGGGCTCAACTTTCATCGTTGCATGGTTGCTAGCGCTTGTAATTTTGTTTATGTCTCCTGGGCAAAATTTTGCAGATTTTTACTCTTATTTAGGCCGATTCCGTGATTTTAAAACCCAAAGCCACATGCTAATCGTTAAGTTTTGGTAAGTAATAAAATTTCAATGATGACCACAACTTGAAAATAACTAATTGATTATAGCATGGAATGACATCAATTTGAACGTTAGTTAACTTACCAAATTTTGATCAAGAAAGCAATGATCCAAAGCGCGCAGTCAAAAGATCGGATGTCCGATGTGTTGATATATATATGTTAATGCGACCAAAAACTTAGTCTTACATTGAAAGTTGAGCATAATAAGTCTTAGTATATAAGTCGGTGGACTACTTATTTTATTGATAATTGGTTTTAGAATGAAATCTCACTCGACTTGTGTTTTAGGCTACTAGCGCATATGCGTCCGTGCACACAACTCAGTCATCAGTCCGAGTCGGACTTTGATATATGATTCCCAAATCTCCCTCGAAATCCTACTTGTGATCCGATTGCGTCGCCTGAGCCTCGGCCTCATGAGCAACGGGGATTCCACCAATCAAGGAGTTGTGTGACGAATCAAGCGCTTAAAGATTGTAACAATCTGCCTAGCCATTCCACCCCTATGCCTACCGAAAAACTACTACTCGATCGGGGCCGGACGCTTACATCCGTTCGGTCTAGGACCTGATCAAAGCGTATTCGGATTTAGACGGGTTGATCCACTACGACCTTAATGAAGAACAAGCTTTGTGATGCTGAATTGTATCATTGTATGTCATTCAAGAGCTTAACCAAAGGACTATAGATTTCGATGTTATGTCTTTGTTAGTGCAATTTATGTAGGGGCTTAGAAAACTAGTGAAAAAACATTGGCAAACTCAAACGGTTTGAAAGCATGAAGGTTGTGACGTGGTATGATCTAAACCTACTGCCTTAGAAGCGCGAAGGTTGGCTCTTCTCCACATTGGAGCAATGATGATTGTCGGTGGTAGACATGGTTTGATTACAACGGCACGTGTTAAACTTGACGAGCTTGTTAGTTAACTGAAATCGAAGAGTTTTTAACTTCACTCGATGTCGATGGTAGCTGGATACGTAATCATGGGACACCCACCTACAATTAGTACTACGTATATGTTACCTTTAAGCTGTTCATTCACATTATTGTCATTTTGTCAGGGGCATTAAAACTTTGTCCATCCAAGCGTATTGGTGATAGGGACACCCACCTACAATTAGTTCGAGCTCGAGCTCGAATTCGTGAGCTCGTTTTACCGAGGTGATGTTATTTTTTAGCTTGATTTGTATTCAAGCTAACCTTTTTGTAAAGTATGTATTAACGTAAATAATTGAATTGCAAAGTAATCTAAAACATTACACTAGTATTCGAAGTACAACCCGACATTACAATATTCAAACACAATTTTCAAATTGAAATAGACAATGTTCGAAATAGAGCAAGAACACAACACACAAACACAACACGAACAATAGCATTCGGGCAATTGAGCAGCAACAACATCAGCAAGTACGCACTTAGCATATTACAGTTGCAAGGTGTTTATCAGTTTATGTCTAATTAACTGAAATTAAAAAAAAACAGCCTTTAAAAAAGAAAATCAGCAATGAAAAAAATATGAAAAACCATACCTGAAAAGTCCAAAATTAAGCTCAGTTGGCTGGCAAAATCTAAAATAAACAATAAAAGCATATCAATAATCTCACTGGGGCAGTCAAACTCGTGTTACTTACAGCTGCTGGCCGGGGATATTACAGCTGCAAAATAATTACAACTGGGCATAATACAAACAACTGAGCATATTAAACTAAAATCAGTGGAAATATAGCAGAAAACATAGTAGACGTAAGCATCAAAATCCGGGCCTTCACTCAAGACCAAACCATCATCGAGATAAACACAAATCTCTTTTCTAGATGGCTGCTCAACCTTCTTTTTGAATAATCCAATGTTCAAATTCTTCAAGAATCTCAACACCCACTCTAGCGTTTCGAAGCACTTCCCCTTCCTCCCATCAGAGAACTTTGCACCTTGGCAACATATTCATCGTAGAGTGCATGCAAATCACGCATAATAGAGTTAACCCTTTCTTGAACATCTACTTCTCCATATAGTCTCTGTAGAGTATAGTGTGTGCTAGTGAAGTGAAGGGTAAAATAGTCATTTCTGGTCCTTCCTTTTCTGTTACATTTCAGTTGCTTCTTCTGTATAAATACAGAGAGCTTGTGTTGTACAGATTACGTTTTCCAGTTCAATAATTGAAGTTTGTTAGTTTTCCTCTTAGTTAAATTCAGTTTCACTTCTTGAAATGGTATCAGAGCGAATTTGATCTCCTTGAGATCGATTGTTGCGTTTTTCTTCAATCCGCAGCGTATCTGTGCATCTATTCGACGATCGTCGTGTTTTTCGGCTTCAATTAATCTCTCGACATGGCCGGGAGAGGAAGCAATAAGATGAATCAAGCTTCTGGATCTGGAAATGGCGGCATAGGTGGCGGAAATGGTGCTGCAAGAGGCATATTCGTTACGCCTCCAGCTAATGGATTTGGAAGAGGAATCAATGAAGTTGGAGCTACTGGAATACCAGGAATTGGCCAGAATCCAATTCAATTCGGGGAATTCGTGCAAGGTATGAATCCTATGCATATCAATCCATACTTTCTATCAAATTCCGACCATCCAGGCATGCAGCTGGTGTCAAATTTGTTCAATGGTTCAAATTTCACCAGTTGGAATAGAGTTGTGTGAATGGCGCTTGGCGCTAAGGCGAAATTAGGATTTATAACTGGAGCTTATGTTAGGCATGAGGAAGATAGCGATGATTTTGAAAGATGGAGTAGAGCCGACTATATGGTCATGTGCTGGCTTGTGAACTCCATGAATAGCGAGATGGGTAAACATTTTATGTATGTTCAATCCTCGAAAGAACATTCGGATGAGATTAGGGAGAGGTTTTATGAGTCAAATGATCAACTCATATATCAGCTTAGGCGTGAAATTGGTTGCTTGAGGCAAGAGAATCTGTCGGTTCCTGCCTACTATGGAAAACTTAAAAAGATTTGGGATGAGTTACAGTTTCTTGATCCTTTGCCAATCTGTAGTTGTGAAGGTATTAGTCATTGCAGTTGCACTATTCTGAAAAAGATTGTAGACAGGGAGAATAAAGCCAAGATCATGCAATTCTTGATGGGGTTGAATGAGGCTTATGAGCATCTCAGGAACAACATCTTGTCTATGGATCCAATGCCTAGATTGAACAAGGTCTTTCAAATGGCAGTTCAAATTGAGCGTCAGAAAGGCATTACTGGGCTACAAACTGATGTGAATGCTTTGAATGTGGGAAGGAATAATCAACCTGATAGCACTGTGTTTGCTGTTGGAAATAGAGCTCCTCAAGGGAAGGGATCTGAGCAGTTCAAAAAGGATTACAAGAAAGCAAAGTTTAATAGACAGTGTGAATATTGCAGGGAGAGAGGTCACACTAAGGATTACTGTTTTAACCTTGTGGGAGACCCTGAGTGGTTTAAGGGTCCTAAAGAAGGTGACCGACAGTATGAGAAGGGCAGTACTAGTTCCAACAGATTTGCTGCTAATGCTGAGGGACAGCAAATGGAGTTTGATACCCCTTTGGACAGTGAGATAATGAAGCCAGATCCTAGCATGGTCAATGCTATTTTCCATGAAATTGTCAAGATGATGAAAGGAAAAGCACATATGGATGGAGTTGATAGCTCTATCGACCATGCCTTGTTCAATCTTGTAGGTAACATGATTTTATCTTTCTTAGTTGGGAATCATAAAGCTGATAAGTGGTCATGGATTGTTGATTCGGGTGCCACGGATCACATTTCTTTTGACAAAACATTTTTTTCTGAGTTGCATAGCTTAGACAAATTGGTTTCTCTTGGTTTGCTTGATGGAACATCTATTTTGGTCAAGATGTCGGACACTGTTTTCATTTCAAAGGATTTACAGTTGAAGCATGTGTTATTTGTACCTAAGTTCTAGCATAACCTTATGTCTGTGTCTAAGTTGTTGAAGGATCAGAGGTTGAATTTCAGTTTTAACTCAGTCTCTTGCATATTACAGGACCTTACAAATAGATCCTTAGTTAGCAAAGGTGTTGAGAGTGGAGGCTTATACTACCTGAAAGCTGGATCTTGTAGTGCTTTTGCTGACTACAAAGATTGCTGTGATTTCAGTTCATTTGTTTCCTTAAATAAAGCTCATAGGAGGAGTTGTAATAAGGATGAAACCAGCTGGATTTGTTTCATGTAAGGTTTGGGCACCTTTCTGTGTCTAAGATGGAGCACTTAGATGCTTGTAAAGGATGTGATTTCAGTACCTTTTCATGTGATTCTTGTGATATGACTAAGCATCACAAGTTACCTTTTTCTTCAAGTGAATCTCTTGCTCCTTCTGCTTTCCATTTGGTACATATGGATCTTTGGGGGCCTTATAGGGAGGTTGCTTTGTGTGGGGCCAAATATTTTCTCACCATTTTGGATGATCACACTAGAGCTACTTGGGTATATTTGATTCAAGATAAAACTCAGGTATACAGAATGATTGTTGCTTTCTTAAGTATGGTTCATAATCAATTCAGTGCTTTAGTTAAGGTGATAAGGAATGATAATGGTACAGAATTTACACAAAGATCTTGTGTTGATTGTTTTGAGAAATTTGGGATTATTTACCAGAAATCTGCACAGGGGGTGCCCTAGCAAAATGGAAGAGTTGAAAGAAAACATAAGCATTTGATAGAAACTACTCATGCTATCAGACATTTTGCAAAATTACCTATCAAATGCTGGGGTGATTGTGTTTTGAGTGCCACTTATTTGATAAATACAGAGAGATTGTGCTGTACAGATTACGTTTTCCAGTTGAATAATAGAAGTTTTTAGTTTTCCTCTTAATCAAATTCAGTTTCACTTTTTGAAAGTCTCCCAAACACAAACATGACCTAGATCATCTTGTTTTCAGGATCTAAAATTGCAGCAATGATCATGAGAAGGTTGGACTTCTTCCAATACTTGTTAAATTTGTCCTGAACCATGACTCTGATGAACCCTCTTGTCAAACTTGTACCTCGTCAACTTACTCAATTTCCTCATGTACATGTACACCTATAGGAGCCGCGGTAGAAGCCCCAATGTCGGTAGCAGTGACGGAGCTAGGGGCCAAGGTGCTCGAGCACCCCTGGCCCGGAAAAAAATACAGAAAAAATAAAATTGCATACAGTTAGTATTTTTTAGGTAATATAATATCTTTAAATGATATTTGAAACCAAAGTGTTATCTTGCTCAAGTGGTAAAAGAAGGAAGGAAGGAAAAGGTCTTTGGTTCAAACCCCAATTCCTTCGTATATTTTTTTGGCCGATTTGCAGAAATACACCAAATCGGTGTTTGGTTTGCGAAAGTATACCCGTTTTCTGAGAATAGCAAAAATAGAATAGGTAGGTCATATGTGCTAAAAAATATGCTATTTGTGCTAAAAAATAATGACTGATTTTACTTTTAAATTTAAATATAAAAATCATTAAAAGGAGTATTATGAATTAAAAGAAGATTAAAAAATATAAAAAATATATATATTAAAATAATGTTTTTAATATATTTTTCTCGGAAATTTAAGAATAATTAAACTAGCCGGAAAATCGTTGTCCTAGTAAGAGAATTAATAGTGACAGGAATAAAATTTGTTATTGACAGGATATAGGTTCTTTATGACAAAGCTAATAATTAATAATGACAGGATGAAGTCTATAATAGGGAAGAGAATAAAGACACGATTTTATCCATATCATAACTAGAAATTAAAGGTATGTCCAAGATGACAAGTTATTTGTTCACAACGACAGGAGTAATGTTTATAGTGACAAGGCTGTATGTTTACTTTGACAGGATTGAAGCTATAATCGGGGAGAGAATCGCTGAAGATACGGTAAATCATATCTTCAGGATTATTAACCATATTTATAAAAGGATTGTCAATATATATCTTGAAACCATAATATTATCACATTGACAGGATGAATATTGTCATTGACAATCCAAATATGAACATTGACAGGATATATACGATAAAAAAAATCGGCGGGAGATTGAGTAAAGAGATAGGGCTAAGGTCGGAGGGTTGGTCGGGCGGGTCGAGCACGAGTTAAGACAGTAGAGGCCGACGATGGAGCCGGAGCCAAAGAATGATTGCGTCGGAGAGTGAGCGATGCAGCGAAGGGTGAGGACAACGACGGAGCCGGAGAATTAGTGCGGGCTAATGTCAGAGCGCCCGAGACTTAGGGTTGGTCAGACGGCTCTTGTGTGCTCGGGTTAGGGATTGAGATTGGGTCGGTCGGAGGCTAACTGTTAGGGATTGGGATTGGAAATTTATTTATTTTTTAATTCCGGATTTTTTATTTAATTATTTAATATAATTTAAAAATATAAAAAAATTATAAATACCAAAAATATTTAACTTTTTTTTTCCTGATTTTTTGGGGTGGTGGGTAGTTTTGATAATTAAATAAAGTATTTTTGCAAATTTTTATATATTGATGCAATTGTTTTCAAACCTAGGTATTTTTGCAAACTAAATATCAAAGTGGGGTATTTACTAGTAATTCCCCTATTTTTTTTCTTTCAACATTTTCATTAAACTAATGTCATATTTATGTTTAAATTAAAAAAACGCGATCTTAGTTTTTTTCAATATTTTAAAAAAAATCTTTATTGATTTTACTATATCATTAATTTCTCTTGATTTCTCTCTATAATTTTATGTTTCTATCAACTATTTCATTAAAAAAATGTCATTATATATCTTTAAATTAAAAAAAAGAGTCAAAATCTTAGTTTTTTCAATATTTTTTTAAAAAAATATTCTTGATAAGTATACACCAAAAAAAAAAAATATTTCACAAAAAAAAAATTAGCACCCCCTAGCTAAATTCCTGACTCCGCCACTGGCCGATACACTCATTAACATTTGGAGTCGAGATGATCTAAACATGATTATCAATACCAAATAAATAACAAAGGTATAACAGATTATAAAACAAAGCCATAACGAAGTTGCAAACACTTACTTTGACAATAAGGGACATTAGATCTCAACTTCACAAGTTCTACATTAAGTCCAACTTTCACCTAAAACCAAACATACAAATTAGTGCACAAATACACTGTAATCACTACACAAATCATATATTCATATCTACTGTAAATACAAATACATTTGTAACTTATTTTTTTAGCATCTAAAATACAAATACAATCGACCAGCACAAATCAATCTGAAATACAAATAGATTGTAATACAATCGACCAGCACAAGAAGAAGAGCTTTTTTCAAGCATCCTTAATCAACATTTTTTTGAGCATCTGTAACTTTTTTTTTAAGTCGAGCTTGCAAGAAGAAGAAGAAGGTGAGATTATGTTATGTCCAATTAAGGGCGGGAAAGGTTGTTAAGAGAGTTTAGAGGAGATAGAGAGTAAGAGAGTAAGAGAAGAGAGAAAGAGAGTAGAGTAAGGGATGAATGTTGGATTCTGCATATTGATGATGAACATGGTTCTACAAAGCCTTATTTACAGGCTTCATCATACATCAAGCATAAAAATGCTTCCCTCTTCAAAAGCCTTGACTCAAGGCTTATACAAAACGATTTTCCTCCTCTATGAACACCTTGACTCAAGGGTGAATCTGAAAATCCGGGAACTGGTGCATTACATGTGTAGCTGGCTCCCAAGTAGCATGTGACTCTTCCAAATTGCACCATTTGATCAACCATTTTGTCATGGGGTCGCCATTGGCTAAGTAGGACACTCTGGTGTCCAAAATTGACTCCGGTTGCACCTCAATCTCCCCATCATCATCAATGCTGGGAAGTGCAGTTGTTGCTAATTGATCACTTCCAATTTTCAGTTTGAGCTGTGAAACATGGAAAACTGGGCGAATTCGTGAGGATTGGGGTAACTTTAGTAGATAGGCCACCTTCCCTACCTTAGCTAACACCCTGTAAGGACCAGAGTACTTTGAACTCAGCTTGAGATTCCTTCTCAAAGTTACTGATGACTGCCTATAAGGTTGTAGCTTCAAATATACTATGTCGTTCTCTTGCAGCTCTCTCTCAACTCGATTTTTGTCAGCAAATAACTTTATTCGAGCCTGAGCCTATTGTAGACGATATTTAACTTGGCCAAGCATATGTTGCCTCTCCTGAATCCACTCTGCAGCTGCACAATTGCTAGACGAAACTGGTGATATCCCCAACTATGATGGTGTCGATCCATATAATGCCATGAATGGAGATATCCCCAACTGTGTTGGTATTATACCAAAATTCTGCCAAACACAACCATTTTGACCATTGCCTGGGATGATCCGAAGTCATGCATCTCAAGAACGTTTCCAAACACCTATTTACCCTCTCTGTTTGTCCATCAGTTTGGGGGTGGTACGCTGTACTCGTATGGAGTTTCGTGCCCAAACTCTTGAATAAGTGCGACCAAAACTTACTCAAAAATACCTTGTCTCTATCCGAGACTATGCAATCAGGTAGGCCATGTAGTTTATATACACCTTCCATAAACGCTGATGCTACTTTCTCAGCTGTAAAAGGGTGACTAAGTGTCATGAAATGAGCATACTTAGTCAACCTATCCACCACCACTATGATTGTATCTTGTCCTTGCGACTTTGGTAAACCTTCAATGAAGTCCATACTCACATGAGTCCAAGCTGCATCTGGAATCGGTAATGGTTGCAATAACCTAGGTGTCACATTCTCACTTTTACTTCGTTGACATACATCACAAGCTCTTACAAATTTGGTTACCTGCTCCTTCATTGCATGCCAGTAGAATAATTGCTTGAGTCTCTGGTAGGACCCTTGGATCCCTGAGTGCCCACATGTAGGCTCCTCATTAATGGCAGCTATCAGCTTCTGTTGCAATTGCACCTTATTGCCAATGAAAAACCTTCCCTTATATCTCAACAAGCCCTTGGCTACCTTCCATTCACTATTTGCATTATGCACAGCAGTGATCATCAATTGTTGTACTAGTGAGTTTCTCTCATAGCTCTCAAGCACCTCCTTAATCCATTCTGGTTGGATTGTCAAGATGGTATGACACTCCCCTTGTTGAACTGTATCTCTTCTAGACAATGCATCAGCAACTCGATTTTCTGACCCTTTTTATATGCAATGGTGTACGAGAGCCCCAACAATTTCCTAGCTGCTTTCTTTTGCAACTGAGTGGTCAGTTTCTGTTCCAACTGGTGCTTCAATGGTTGATGGTCATTCTTGATCACAAACTCCCTTGGCTCTAGGTAGTGTCTTCATTTTTCCACTGCCAAAAGGATTTCTAGTAATTCTTTCTCATAGGTAGACAGTAGTAAATGCTTCACATATAGAGCTTGACTCAAATATGCTAGTGGTTGGCCCTATTGCATCAACACAGCTCCCACTCATGTCTCACAAGCATCAGCTTCTATCATAAATGGTTGTGAAAAATCAGGTAATCCCAGGACTGGTGGTGATGTGAGTAACTCCTTCAACCTCGTAAAAGCTTCCTCTGCTACATCAGACCAAGTAAAAGCATCATTTTTAAGCAAGTATGTCAAAGGTTTGGCCACAATGCCATAGCCTTTAATGAACCTCTTATAGCATCGAGACAATCCCAAAAAACCTCTTAAGGCTTTCAAGTTAGTAGGGATTGGCCACTTTGTCATAGCCCCGAAAAACCTCTTATCATCCACAATTGTGAGAAAGAATCTGTAACCTTCCCTGTTAGGAGTATCATAAGTTCCCCACACAACATAGTGGAGCAGTTCAAAGATATGATCAGCAGAAGATGTACTTATGGGAAAAGAGCATTTTGTATGTTTGGACAAAGGACAAACAAGACAATCATGATCAAAATTAAGCTTTCTTTCATTAGCAATAGCAGAAACATGTTTTCACTTCACAATAGGAGCATGTCCAAGACGCAAATGCCACAAGGCAGTGTTATTTGACAAAGGAGTTTTGTCTTTGGGTAAAAAGATACGTAAAGAAGATATAGATGTAAAGCTTAAAGGTCTTGATTGAGAGAGATCACTGGGAGCCATTCCACATGTTGTAGGATCCATGTAGTACATGCCTTGAAAGTATATACCAAATGCAATCATCCTCGTCCTTGCTTGGCCCTGGACAACACAAAAGTCATAGTCGAGGTCAATGTGGAATCTGAAATCTCCAGTCAATTTAGGTAAGGACAAGAGATTAAAGTTGAAGGAAGGAACATAAAGCACTTGTGTAAGTGTAAGGTTTGGCAAGTGAAAAGATCCAATGTGAGTGATAGAACAAGCACTACCATCGACAAAATTGATGACAGAGGGATTTGGGAATTGGATCTACAAGAATGCTCCAATAAGAGGTCATATGATCAGTTGCTACACTGCCCAAGATCCACGATTTGTTGGCTTTAGCAGCATTGAAACAAAGTTTGCCTGCAAGATGAGATTCATTTGTGGAGCCATCAGCTTGTCGAATGAGAGAAATAAGAGATCCAAGCAGCTTCTAATGATCAGTGGACAAGGAGCTTGTACTAGCTTGTGTGAACTCTTGAGAAGTGTTCACATCTGCATTAGCTTTAAGAGATGGAGAGTAACCAAACATCTTGCCCTGCTCACTGCTGTTAGGACGAGTAGTTTGAGGTTTTGTCTGGCTCTTATTTTGCCAACTAGGATATCCAATCAAGTCCCAACACCTATCCATCTTGTGATTCCTAGAGAAATGTCCACATTTCTCCTTCCTGTACCGATTCTCATCTCGTCTGACAGAGAGAGCTTGACGTTTTTGCGTATCTTCCTTTTGTTTAGCCAGCAAAGCAGTAGTAGCAGCAAGATCTGGCTTGGCAGTTCTCTTGTCAGATAACTTCTTCCCTTGATCTCCTTGAAGGAGAAGAGAATGTGCCGTGCTTGGTGAAGGAAGAGGAGTAGTCATGAGCATCTGCCTTCGAGCTCCATCATAGCTCTCATGAAGCCCCATGAGAAATGTCATGAGCTTGTTCTCCAGATCAGCCTCCTCGGCCTGCTTCTGCAAGTCACATTCACACTTCCCACACTTACACTTAATAGAAGGCACAATAACAGATTGCCTACGCCAAAGGCCTTTGAGCTTAGTAAAATACTCAGTAAGCTCAAAATTCTTTTGTCGACATTCATGAATTTCCCGTTTGATTTAAAAAATCAGTGGTCCATTATTCTGACCATAGCTCTCTTCAAGATCAAGCGACGTCTCTCTCGCAGTATCATACTCATCAATAGTGTTGTAAATATCCTTAGACACATTGTTCAACGCCCATGAACACACCATATTGTTGCATATATTCCACTGAAGAGCATTTTCAGCAGATCGTGCAATTGAGCCATCAATGAGCCACATTTTGTTCTTAACTGAAGAGCCTAAGTAAGAGAGCGACTCCAACGACGATAATTATCTCCAACAAGTTGAATAGGATAGAGATTCATACCAGAATTGTCGGAAGGATGTATGAATAGAGGATTTTAGAGATCCGTCATCGTGATCTGAGTTCCTCAGCGACGATCGGTAGACACAGATATGATGTCACTAAAGTAGCCATGTCTTTATGCATATTTTAGTTCCATATTCTTTACATTTTGCATATTTCGGGTTGGGAATATGTCGAATTTAAGTAGTTTATATTTATTTGTCAAAAATGGAGATCTACATAAGTTTCTGTTTAATATTGCAGAATATGGAGCCATTTCGGGAGAAAACCAAGAAGCAAGGACGGAGGCACAAATCTACTCGATGTCGACAAGGTTAGTTGATATCGACAAAGACATGTCCGGACACTGCACTGATCGAGGAGCCCTTGTTGAGAAGCTGAAGACGAAGAACCTAACTCCACCACGTTACTCGAGATCGAGTTATTAACTCGAGATCGACAAAGCACCAAAGACCACCCGGAGTCGAGGAAAGCTTGCCCGAGGAGACCGAGAAGAAGTTACCCGACCTGGCGCCCGACCACCTTCCTCGAGATCGAGGACTTTCCTCGATGTCGACAAACCTGTGAGCCTGTGTCCGAGCAAGGTCGAAGAAAGCTACCCGACATGACCGAGCCAGCAAAGTCGACGAGGTCACCCTACTCGAGATCGAGGAAGTTACTCGAGATCGACAAACATCCGAAGCCAGCGTCCGAGCCACATCGAGCACCAGCTAGCCAAGACGCCGAGCCACTGAAGTCGACGTCCGAGTTACTCGAGATCGAGTAGAATTACTCGAGATCGAGGAAGCTTCCAGAAGCCGCGTAACGCGTTGGGCAGTTCTACTCGGTGTGGGAATCCTTGGAGCCGAATATTGCCGGTTCTATCCGATCTATCAACATCTATCATGAAGAAGAGAGATTTATCCACTTGAAGACTTTTTGATATAATTCCCTTTATTAGATTTAATTATATTGTTGCATTTATTTATCTTTAATGTTTTAGATATAGATTTACATATAGATAGATGTTTCTATCCTTGAATAGCAAGGTTTATAAGCCTATAAATAAAGCCCATGGGGCTGATTTCTAATCATTTAATCACACAGCAATTAGTAGGAGTAGTAGAGGGAGAGAGAGTGAGTGGCCAAGAGGAGTTGGTGAAGCGAGAGCGGAATTGGCTTGCTTTGGTTGTAAGCTCTGTTTGATTTAATGCAAGTAGTTATTTCTTTTCATCAATCAATGTCTGAGGTTGTGATGAAGCGCGAGTAGTCCACCCACTTCTAGGGTTGGGGCGAGCCCGACGATAGACCTGCATATTTGAGGTAAAGATCTGACTTTTATCATGTTTTGAGCATCTACTACTTGTTATGTGTTTATTACCTATCTAATGGAGGTCCATGCTAACAACTTGGATTGTAAACATAAAATCGGTAGAGACAATTAGTGTTTCCTGACAGAGTTGTCTAATTTTTGGAAAAGGCGAAAGCTTAGTCCTTCGATGCAAGTTATATGATTATCTGTTTTATTCTTGCCTTATGCATTCTTGGTTATCGTTGTTGCAAACCCCAATCTTGGAAGTCTTTTACATACAGTTTAGTTCGAAATCCCCAAAGCACTTGTTTTTATTTTATTTCGGTTTTATTCTCTGTCTTCCTCGAGATCGAATTGCACTCCTCGATCTCGAGTTACTGATCTTCGATTCCAGAATCGTCGTAGCTTCTGTGTGCAGGTGATCGACAAGAGCCAAACCGACGTCGACAACCTTACTCGATCTCGAGTAAAGGTTACTCGATCTCGACCAACATCGTCGGGAGCTGCTGCTGCGTTGTTCGACTGTCCGATCTTCTTTCGAGTAACTGTACTCGAGATCTAGGACCCCTGTTGTCGACCACTTCCGTGAGATTTCACCGCTGCCTAGGATCCGCTGACGCGCTTCCTCGTGGATCGATCCTGACTTCCCACTACTGCATCGGGAGGAAGTCTTGTAATTATTTGCAAGGGACGGAATCTGGTTTGCTGTGATTTATTTATATTTAATTTTGCATACTCGATTTCCTCCTACAACAAGATACAAGTCCAGGTGAGTTACTTTACAGGTGTATGCACCGTTCTGGTCAACCACCTGAGTTTGATGGCTTAGATGAACCAGAACGCCTTCTACACATCAGAGCTAAACTACAAAGAGCCATGGCGGCCGCAGAGACACAAGAACAGCTGATTGCAAGGCTTACAAGGGAACTAGCCGCTAAAGATGCTGCTATCGCCGCTGAGAAAGCAGGAAGGGAACAAGCGGAAGCTGAGCTTGCCCAATACCCAACCACTGCTGAGGATTATATGCATCCGACTCTAGTCGTGCCTGAATCGGCGATTCTAATCCCTGAAAACTCTTTTGAAATTCGCACTCAATTTCTTATAGAGCTTAAAAATAATGCTTTTTATGGCAAATTTAATGAGTGTCCTCTTGAACATATTACCAATTTTTCTGACACGTGCCGTACTCTTGTTGAAGGTACAACTCTGGAATATGTCAAGATGAAAGCTTTTCGCTGGTCTCTCGCTGGACCTGCACTGAAGTGGCTTGAAGGGCTGAAACCAAGATCACTCACAACATGGGCCCAAGTAGAGCAAGAGTTTCTGAATAAATTCTTCCCACCCGCCAAGACAGCACTCCTCCGCCAGAAAATCACAACCTTCAAACAGAAGCCTGGGGAACCGCTAGCAAAAGCATGGGAATGCTACAAAGAACTGTTGCGATCTTGCCCTACTCATGGACAACCACCCTACGTCATTCAGGAGATCTTCTTCAACTCTCTTGACCAAGTTACTAAGGACAGAATCAACCAGTATACTCGCTATGAGTATCTGACGATGCCACTAATTGACGCCTGGGGTGTACTAGACAAGCCCACTAATTATGACAACAAATATGGGTCTACTGCAAACTATGAGGAGAACTCTTATGCCAGGCCAGCACCATCTATGCCACTCTATGAGCCAGCAAAGGAGATTGACCCAGATGTCAGGGAGCAGTTCTACAGAGACCAGAATCGCAAGCTCCTCAAGCAAGTCAAATATCTATCTGTCAACCAGCCTTGCATCGAATGCGGATCACAACGGCACACCACTACTGAGTGCCCACACACTGAGCAAGTCAGGATGGCAGAGACACATGAAGAGGTAGCCTACGCTGGGGGTCCCAATCGCTACATGGGAGATCAAAGGTTCTATCAACCACACCTCCTAGGAACCCTCCACCATACAGAGCCCAGGACATCCAGAAAGAGATCAAAAGAAGGATGATCTGCAACTCATCCTTGAGGAGATGCGTCGGAATCAAGGCACCATCAGCAATCAGTTCCAGAACATCACTACAAAATTTGGAGAACTAGACATCTGAAAAAAAGGGATAGAGACTTAGATGGGTCAAATCGCTGCACAAATCCCACGACCATCCGGACAGCTCCCTGGGCAAACAGAACCAAATCCTAAGGGGAAGACCGGACACGTTGCAACTATCAAACTCAGAAGTGGGCATCAATTACACGAGCCAGAGGTCGGGAAACATCAAGACAAGGCAGAGCAGCAACTCGACACAGAGCAGAATCAACTCGATCTCGAGGAGCCACTACTCGATCTCAACAAGAACCTGCTCGACATAGACCAGAAGCTGAGCTCGGACTCCACTGGGCAGCCCAGCAATTCGAAGTCGACCACCCAAGTCGATCTCGAGGACCCTCTGGTCGAGATCGAGGAGAAAAATCTGGCCGACGTCGACGACTCTGCAACACCTCCGACATCTGATCTGGCTCCAAAACAGAAAAATCCACTGCCTTTCCCTTCTAAAGCATAGAAAGATCCCATTGCAGGTAGGTTTAACAGATTTGTTATATGCTGCAAGAACTGAATGTTTCTATTCCTTCTACAGAAGCCCTGCAAGAGATGCCTGGATATGTCAAATTTCTGAAGGAAATCCTGAGCAAGAAGCGATCAATCTCAGAGATCGCAGGCGAATGCAAAGTACTCCACTTCCCTGAAAAGAGACCTGACCCTGGTAAGTTTTCTGTTACTGTGGGTTTTAGACAATATAAATATGAGTCTCTGTGTGATTTAGGAGCAAGTGTGAGCATCATGCCTTTATCAATCTGGTGGAAGGTAAAGATAGGATGCATAGAAGCTGTGGATGCCAAACTATACATGGCAAACAATACAGTGGTCATCCCTACAGGTATAGTTGAGAATGTCCCCGTCCAGGTTGGTAAATTCTTTTTTCCAGCAGATTTCCTTATTATAGACTGCGCTGAAGATCCTACTAGCCCTATTATTCTTGGTAGACCATTCTTAGCTACTGCAGATGCCAGAATTAGTGTCAAGAATCGATCGCTCACCTTCACCATAGGCGATGAGGTTTTAGATTTCTCTTTTGGCCCTGCAAAGGAGGAAATTTCATGGCTAGAGGTAAAAAGCATCAGCAACCACGGGACCAAGAAATCAACGGAGGAAATCACCCAAAGCCAACTCGAGATCGACCAATCCTCCTTGATCTTGACTACGGTGCTACTCGATCTCGACAAGCCTTTGTCGATGTCGACTTCCTCTGCTGAGCCACAGACTTGCCCAGAACCTAAGTATGGGGTCCCTGTACTCGATATCGACCAGCCGTACTCGACATCGACTAACCCCAAGCCCGAAGATTTCTGTTTTGGGTCCGAAAAGGTAAGTTCAGGTATGAATTCTACTCCCCCTCAGTCCATTAAGAAATTTATCAATAATTTAAGGGGAGGTAAGGCCCCGTGGTGAGAGAATCTGCGAAAACTAAGAGCTGGAAGGAAAAAGAAGAAACAGAAGGAGGATTATGCAAGCAACCACCTGTCAGCTGAGCTTGCATACTACCATCAGGACCTAGATGATCCAGGAGAAGGGCCAAGCATGAGCGGGCCCCACACTAATGGTCCTTGAGCGCAAACAGAGAAGTCGGCCTAGCGACTCTAAAATCTAGAGCATGTATATAAGACTTTATGAATTTTGGGACGTTTGAACTTTTTGGTTTTTGGTTTTGGTTTTTTTTTTCTTTTAGAATACTTCATGTGGATAGTCTTGTTTTTGTGTGCAATCTAACACTTTTAGGTCGGCGAGCAGATAAGGATCGCGAAAAGTGGAATAAGAAGTCCCTGAAAAACAGTCAGAATCGACGAAGGCCAAGTCGACGACGACAAGGAGGAGCAGCCCTGAAACTCCTCGATATCGAGTAGGCCAACTTGATATTGACAAAGCCCAGAAGCTCCTCGACTTCAGAAGCCACTAGACGCAGACAAGCTCCTCGAGATTGAGTTATGTACTCGAGATCGACAAAAATCTTTCCTCGACCTGCACTGAGTTGCCCTCCTCGATGTGTTATTCTGTGAGTTCCTTTCTTTACTCTTGTTTTTATTTGATTTTATACAGTGGGGACACTGTATATTTTAAGAATGGGGTGGGAGAAGGCCTCATTATCATTACTATATGTTTTAGTCTTGCTTTTGGTTTTACATGGTGAAATTTTAAATTTTATGTTATGCATTCATGTTTAAATTTTATGCATTTTAGTGTTTTGCCATACTTTAGTTTTGTTTTTAGTTGCATAGAAAAAAAAATGTCAAAAAAAGAAAAAAAATATGCATGTTTAAATTTCTGCATTGTTTTAGTTTTTATACCCTAACTTAGATGTCCTATGATGATGAATAATGATTGACTTGATCATATAAATCCTATGGCATGTTTGGAAAGTTTAGCCTAAGTCCTCGAAATTGTTTTTATGTGGATTGTGAACTTGTGATGAAATTGAGCACATATGATCCTAAGCTAAAGGTTAAAATCCAACAAAAATCGTCTTGGTGAGAATTTTGGCCTTATAGGAAGAACATAAAAAATCCATCTGCTTTCTTGAGTGTATTTACTTTTCATATGCATTTCTAAATGTTGTGATAGTTATTCAAAGTCAATGCACTTATATGATGATGTGAATGAGAATTAAATGATGGAGGCACCTTTTAAGCCAATTTTATCATCTCTTTACCTACCCTGCATTATCCCTGGTTGAAGCCAGAACATTAGCCTGAGACTTTTATTATAAACTCCACAAAATTATCCTTAGCCAAATTGAGCCTGACCCCCATTTGGGAATTAAGACTTAGAGTTGGTTGGAATGATGATTTGTGGAAAGGAATGAGCTTATGTTTCATTTCAAGTAGGAAGAATTGTTGAAATTATTAAGATATGGGTTGGTTTTATATTTTTATCTTGCTATGCATATTATGTAAAAGGATTTTTGGCTCACCCTATAAATGCACCATTAGTTTTTATTTTATTTTCGTTTAAAAAAAATCGAAAAAAGAAGAGAAAAAGTACATATGTTTGTGAAAAAGTACATATGTTTGGAGAGGTTGAGGAAGTTTGAAAGGTTACATACTTCATTGAGATAAATTGGAGAGTTTGGTTGATGCATATGATTGAGAGTTATGGTTTAGTTGAGTTGTGTTGGAGATTTAGGAGTCTTGATTCCCGAATTTTGTTAAGCACCACATGGCCAAATAATTCCATACCCTTATATTTCTTACCAAGCCCCATTACAACCCCGCCGAATGGAATCTTCTTTGAAGACTTCTATTGAGCGAAGTCCTCCTGATAATTCTTGTTGCATTTGCATAATTGGTTGTGAAGTGGATTCATATTTAAATTGCAATGTTTATGAGATTGTATATGAAATCGAGTTGAGAGTTCATCTTCATAGCCTAAACACATTGAGAGTTGAGTGTAAACACATTATCCCTATGAGGTTGGATTTATATTGCCTATGCATATGGATCGCTCATATATGTGTGATGACGTTAAATTCACTTGTCTTACATCACTACTACTTAAGATGTTGCTTTTGACAAAGTCGAAGACTTGAAGGATGTGTTGTAGGTCTTGGTTATTGTTTGGTTATTGCTTGAGGACAACCAAGTCTAAGTATGGGGTGATTTGATGTCACTAAAGTAGCCATGTCTTTATGAATATTTTAGTTCCATATTCTTTACATTTTTCATATTTCGGGTTGGGAATATGTTGAATTTATGTAGTTTATATTTATTTGTCAAAAATGGAGATCTACATAAGTTTCTGTTTAATATTGCAGAATATGGAGCCATTTCGGGAGAAAACCAAGAAGCAAGGACGGAGGCACAGATCCACTGAAGTCGACGTCCGAGTTACTCGAGATCGAGTAGAATTACTCGAGATCGAGGAAGCTTCTAGAAGCCGCGTAACGCGTTGGGCAGTTCTACTCGGTGTGGGAATCCTTGGAGCCGAAGATTGCCGGTTCTATCCGATCTATCAACATCTATCATGAAGAAGAGAGATTTATCCACTTGAAGACTTTTTGATATAATTCCCTTTATTAGATTTAATTATGTTGTTACATTTATTTATCTTTAATGTTTTAGATATAGATTTAGATATAGATAGATGTTTCTATCCTTGAATAGCAAGGTTTAGAAGCCTATAAATAAAGCCCATGGGGCTGATTTCTAATCATTCAATTACACAGCAATTAGTCGGAGTAGTAGAGGGAGAGAGAGTGAGTGGCCAAGAGGAGTTGGTGAAGCGAGAGCGGAATTGGCTTCCTTTGGTTGTAAGCTCTGTTTGATTTAATGCAAGTAGTTATTTCTTTTCATCAATCAATGTCTGAGGTTGCGATGAAGCGCGAGTAGTCCACCCACTTCTAGGGTTGGAGTGAGCCCGACGATAGCCCTGCATATTTGAGGTAAAGATATGACTTTTATCATGTTTTGAGCATCTACTACTTGTTATGTGTTTATTACCCATCTAATGGAGGTCCATGCCAACAACTTGGATTGTAAACATAAAATCGGTAGAGACAATTAGGGTTTCTTGAAAGAGTTGTCTAATTGTTGGAAAAGGCGAAAGCTTAGTCCTACGATGCAAGTTATATGATTATCTGTTTTATTCTTGCCTTATGCATTCTTGGTTATCGTTGTCGCAAACCCCAATCTTGGAAGTCTTTTACATACAGTTTAGTTCGAAATCCCCAAAGCACTTGTTTTTATTTTATTTCGTTTTTATTCTCTGTCTTCATCGAGATCGAATTGCACTCCTCGATCTCGAGTTACTGATCTTCGATTCAAGAATCGTCGTAGCTTCTGTGTGCAGGTGATCGACAAGAGCCAAACTGACGTCGACAACCTTACTCGATCTCGAGTAAAGGTTACTCGATCTCGACCAACATCGTCGGGAGCTGCTGCTGCGCTGTTCGACTGTCCGATCTTCTGTCGAGTAATTGTACTCGAGATCTAGGACCCCTGTTGTCGACCACTTCCGTGAGATTTCACCGCTGCCTAGGATCCGCTGACACGCTTCCTCGTGGATCGATCCTGACTTCCCACTGCTGCATTGGGAGGAAGTCTTGTAATTATTTGTAAGGGACGGAATCTGGTTTGCTGTGATTTATTTATATTTAATTTTGCATACTCGATTTCCTCCTACAACAAGATACAAATCCAGGTGAATTTGGATGAGAGGTTCCAGATGCCATGACACCAGAGAGAGAAGAACCAGATCCAGCACAGATCTAGCAAGCACGATCGTTCTGCTCTCTGATACCATATTGACATATTCGATCAACGAGGAAGATGGAAATGGAGATTGAACGAGATGAAATCAAGAGCTCAAGCTCAAGCTCTTGGTTACTGTTTTATTGAATTTTAAAGGCAAAATACAATCCACTTAACTTGTAAATGAAATGGGAAGGAAGCTATTTATACTACAATTTGAAATCTGAAAATGCAAACTTATTCCCCAAGCTACACATTCTAGAGAACCCGGTTTATGAATCGGGTATAACCGAATTGCTTTAACAGAGGAATAGTAACTTATCTAAAGAGAAGATCAGATGTCAATACATAGTTGCAAATGCAACGACGATGATGAAGGCAAGTAGGAGATGGAGAGCATCATAGCGGTCGAGATCGAGAAATACGATGAGAATGGAGAATTTAATTAGACCAAGGTAGTTTGGGTATTGTTAAAAAAAAAGACATTTGTAATTCATAATTAAAGAGGTCAAATTAATGATTAATTTATTTTTAGGACAAGAATCTGTTAGCATTATATTATTTATACATGTACAGTTACCCTTGTACCCTCAGGGTTTTCACCCATTGATATATATACAGGAGTAGACCTCTGAGATCCGTCAAGGACTCAGTTCTCCAAACACTTACATGGTATCAGAGCGACAGCACTCCGCACTCAATTCAATTTGCCTGTCAAGGCTATTCAGTGCGACATGGGAGGCAAGTTTGACAACACTGTTGTCCGCTCCTTTTGTCAACAAAAGGGGATAGCCCCCCGCTTCTCTTGTCCTCAAACCTCTCCACAAAATGACAAAGCGGAACGCATCCTCCGCACCCTCAATGACAAAACTCGAATACTCCTACATCACGCCTCTCTCCCCCTCTCCTTTTGGGTTGAGGAACTTTACATGGCCACCTATCTCCACAATATACTTCCCTCCAAAGCAATTGACAACTCCATCCCAGCCTTGGCACTCTACAACCGCTTCCCTTCTTACGATCACATTAGAGTGTTTGGATGTCTCTGTTTCCCCAACATGAGTGCCACCGCCCCTAACAAGCTATCCCCACGTTTCATCAAATGTGTCTTCTTGGGCATCTCCCCACACCATCGAGGCTACCGTTGTCTTCGCTTGGATACCAATCATGTTGTCACTCCGCGCCATGTGATTTTCGACGAACAGACCTTCCCCTTCGCCACACCCCCCACCTCTGCTGTCCCCAACCCACCCACACCACCCAATTCTGACGAATTCCCACCCCTCCTCCGCCACCTATTTCAACAAGCATCATCCGGAACCCCCCCCCCCACCGCCCAAATCGATTGGAGACGGGCGCCGCAACACATGCGGCGGGTAACCCCCCCCCCCCCCCCCCCCCCCCCCGCCTATCTCGCAGCACCCCTTGCGGCGGGTACAACCCCCTGGCAGCGCCCACCGCACCCCTGACGCACCCCCCCCCCCCGCCCCCCTCTTTCCCCCCCACAGGCAGCCCCACTTAACCACCAACCTCCGCTTGCACCCCCCGCTCATTCCATAAAGACCCGGTCGCAGTCCGGGATCTTCAAACCTAACCCCAAATACAACCTTCTCACCCCGTCCCCCGACATCTCTCCTCTCTCCAAATCACCCCACAAGGCCTTACAGGACCCGAACTGGCAAGCCGCCATGATGGATGAGTTTAGTGCTCTTATTAAAAACGGCACGTGGGACCTCGTTCCAAGGCCTCGGGACACTAATATCATTAATTGCATGTGGTTGTTCAAGCATAAGTACAGGTCAGACGGAACTCTAGAGCGACACAAGGCTCGGCTAGTGGTCAACGGCAAGTCGCAGGAGGTTGGGGTTGACTGTGATGAGACTTTCAGCCCGGTCGTCAAACCGGCTACCATCCGCACAGTTCTGAGCATCGCCCTTACTAAGGATTGGCCTATCCATCAGCTTGACGTCAAGAATGCCATCCTTCACGGCAACCTTCAGGAGACTGTGTATATGCATCAGCCGCCAGGCTTCTATGATCGCACCCGCCCATCTCACGTCTGCCTTCTCCGGAAGTCTCTCTATGGGTTGAAATAGGCGCCTCGCGCTTGGTATCAGCGGTTTGCCACGTACCTCACTAGCATTGGATTTCAGGGTAGTCAGTCTGATCACTCCCTTTTTGTGTTCCACTCAGGGTCTGACACCGCCTATCTTCTCCTGTACGTTAATGACATCGTGCTCACTGCTTCCTCTACATCGCTCTTATCTAGGCTAATGGCCCTGCTGCGATCAGAGTTTGCCATGACTGATCTCGGTTCCCTGAGCTACTTCCTTGGGATCTCTGTGTCACGCACTCTTACTACCCTGTTCCATCATCAGCAGAAGTACGCTCTTGAGATCGTCGACAAAGCCGGCATGACGTCTTGCAAACCCGCCACCACCCCTGTCGACTGCAAGTCCAAGCTCGACGCTACCTCCAGTCCTAAGGTTGAGGATCCTATAGCCTACCGCAGTCTGGCCGGTGCCCTCCAGTATTTGACATTCACCATGATGCGGATCAAGATGGCCTTTTGTGGGTCAAACAATGATCTTGATCCAGGCGAACTCTCAAGACCGATTTGAGGGTCATTGATAGCAAAGAGTGTCGTCCTCAAGAGGAAGAAGAAGGAGCCACCATGGATTGAAGAAAAGATATTTTATTTATTTAATTATTATTATTATTATTATTAGTTTTTATATTCTTTCCATATTTAGTAACTCTTATGTTAGTTGGAGCTATTTATGGAATGTCTTATTTTTAGTAATACTTAGTTAGGTGAATAAAAGGGAAAAGGAAAGTTTATCTCTACTAGATATTTTCCTTGTCCACTAAGTAGGAATATTTATCTAGGATTATTATTAGGATTTAATATTTATTTATCTAAGTCAAAACTCTATCTTTTGCAAAGATAAAATTGGTATAGTTCCCTATTTAAACTCTTGTATTTGCATTGATTTAATTAGATTGGAAATTATATTGAGGAACCCTTTTTAGGATTAAAAAGGTTCTTCAATCTCTCAATCCAAAAGTCTTCGCAATCAATTTATGTTCTTGCTCATCCAATACCAAACAAGATCTAAAGACAATGCCAAACCACGCACAAAGGAGAATCCCATCCTGAAAAAACCGTCGCTGAACCAGTGTTCCTGTCGCTGAACCTGCCAGAGCCGTCGCCAACGTCAGGGTCGCGCCCGTGGCTCCCTTGGCCGCGCCTGCGGCTTTTCCAATAGTGTTGCAATTGCTCTCTTTGTGTTGTTGCTTGTGTTCTTGTTTTGCATCCGCCATTCCCACACCTTTCTTACCTTCAAGACACTTGTTCAACATCAAGGATATCAAGAATATTGCAAGATTGGGCCATCACTAGTTTGAGATTATTGATCTTGAGCCCACAGGCGAAGGATCGGGGATTCCAAACGTATCAACTGGTATTCAGAGACAGGTTATGCTACACTCTTTGTTTCTTTGAGTTTGATGTTATTAATATTTTGATTGGATGGCGTGGGAAATTTGGGGCGACTGGGAGGATGATCCCGATCCATTGGATAGATTTTTTGCTTTGGAACGTGCTAAAAAAAAACGACGCCAACAAGAGTTACATCGGAGATCTTGGCTACAACAACAAACCCTAGAGCGTCAACGCGAAGCCAAACGACGCCAACTTTGGCTTCAACGTCAAGAGGAAGAACAACGTCAATTGGAGATCGAAGATAAGAGGTGTCGACAACGCTATCAGATTCGACTTCTCCAAAAAAAAGAGGCTGAGGAAGAACGCCGCCGAGAGGAGGAACGCCTCCGCGAGAAGGAACGACGGCTAGAGAAAGAGGTACAACTTCTAGTCGAGATTCAAGCACATTTTGCCGCCTTGGATGCACAACGTCAAGCGAAGTTCGAGAAGGAAGAGGCACGACGTTAAGCCAACCTAGATGCCGAAATAACGGCTATATGCAAAGAGGCCGTGGAGGAATTGATGGCCAAGTTCAAGAAGGGCGTGAAGGAGCCTTCTGTTGAAATCGTTGCCACGGATTCAGCACAGCACACTGAACGTGTTTCGCAGATTCCCGTTGACTCCGACATCGGAATTGAGTCAACTCAGTTTTGTTGCGAAGCTGACTTGGCGTGCTTTCCAACGGTGGGTCACACGCTGCCAGAATCCTCCGTCAAGACCTCCGAATCTACGCTGCAAGTGGACTGCAGTGCTGCACCAGATGTGGTAGTTGCTTCTGACGACAACGATGAGGACGTTGGGGACACTTCTCTTGAGTTAGCTATTGTACCTCTTGAGAATGTTCCTAATGTTGAGACTTCTGAAATTCAAAGGGGTATTGAGCCTAATGATATTGTTTCTCTTGATTGCTCAATGTTCCCTATGACAGGTGTTGTTTTTGAGGTTCCTTTGCCTCGAATTCTACTGGCGCCATCTCAAGTTGATTGTCAAGGAAGTTACTTTTTTTATTGCTGATCCTTCCCCTTTGCTCTTCAATGACTCAATTCGAGGACGAATCGAAGCTAAGAGGGGGAGAATGATGCGGATCAAGATGGCCTTTTGTGGGTCAAACAATGATCTTGATCCAAGCGAGCTCTCAAGACCGATTCGAGGGTCATTGATAGCAAAGAGTGTCGTTCTCAAGAGGAAGAAGAAGGCGCCACCATGGATTGAAGAAAAGATATTTTATTTATTTAATTATTATTATTATTATTAGTTTTTATATTCTTTCCATATTTAGTAACTCCTATGTTAGTTGGAGCTATTTATGGAATGTCTTATTTTTAGTAATACTTAGTTAGGTGAATAAAAGGGAAAATGAAAGTTTATCTCTACTAGATATTTTCCTTGTCCACTAAGTAGGAATATTTATCTAGGATTATTATTAGGATTTAATATTTATTTATCTAAGCCAAAACTCTATCTTTTGCAAAGATAGAATTGGTATAGTTCCCTATTTAAACTCTTGTATTTGCATTGATTTAATTAAATTGGAAATTATATTGAGGAACCCTTTTTAGGATTAAAAAGGTTCTTCAATGTCCCAATCCAAAAGTCTTCGCAATCAATTTATGTTCTTGCTCATTCAATACCAAACAAGATCTAAACACAATCCCAAACCACGCACAAAGGAGAAACCCATCCTGAAAAAACCGTCGCTGAACCAGTGTTCTTGTCGTTGAACCTGCCAGAGCCGTTGCCAGCGTCAGGGCCGCGCCCGCGGCTCCCTTGATCGCGCCCGCGGCTTTTCCTGCAGTGTTGCAATTGCTCTCTTTGTGTTGTTGCTTGTGTTCTTGTTTTGCTTCCGCCGTTCCCACACCTTTCTTACCTTCAAGACACTTGTTCAACATCAAGGATATCAAAAATATTGCAAGATCGGGCCATCAACAGTTTGGGAGTCTTGATCCTGAGCCCACAGGCGAAGGATCGGGGATTCCAAACGTATCAAGACCAGACCAGACATTGCCTTCGCCGTACAGCAGATCTGCTTATACATGCATGATCCCCGCGAGCACCATCTTCAGGCGCTCAAGAGGTTAATCCGGTACATCAAGGGCACCTCTGACATGGGTTTACATATCGCTCGCAGCAGGTTTGACTCCCTCACCGCCTATTCTGACGCTGACTGGGCGGGTTGTCTTGAAACTCGGCGCTCTACATCTGGTTTCGCAGTGTACCTGGGCGACAATTTGGTATCGTGGTCCTCCAAGCGTCAGGCCACCATCTCCCGCTCGAGTGCCGGGGCTGAGTATCGTGGTGTTGCCAACGTCGTCGCTGAGACCTGCTGGCTCCGCAACCTTCTCTGCGAACTCCGAGTTCCCCTTCGATCGGCTATACTAGTCTACTGCGACAATGTCTCCGTTGTTTACCTGTCGTCGAACCTAGTTCAGCACCAGCGGACGAAGCATATCGAAATTGACATCCATTTCTTCAGAGAGAAGGTCGCCCTAGGCCAAGTCTGAGTTCTTCATGTCCCTTCCGCACATCAGTATGCGTACATTTTCACAAAAGGCTTACCTACTCCTCTTTTTACTTCTTTTCGTTCCAGTCTTGCTATTCGCTCACCTCCAGCTGCGACTGAGGGAGGATGTTAGCATTATATTATTTATACATGTACAGTTACCATTGTACCCTCAGGGTTTTCACCCATTAATATATATATAGGAGTAGGCCTCTGAGATCCGTAAAGAACTCAGTTCTCCAAACACTTACATAATCCACCTTCGTGGCAAACCCCGAGCATATATGACCCAATCTCCTTACTCCACACCCTGTAGGCCAACTCGATTGGGGCAATTAATGCTTAAATTTGTTTTTACAAAAGAACACTCTACCAAATTTCTTGCGAAACTGTCCTATAAATAAGGTACCTGATTACCAAATAGTTATTCACCTTCGCTTTGATAGCTTAAACAACTTTAGTGAAAAGACATTTAGAATTAAAAAGAAGTCGAATTAATGCTTAGTTTTTTGTTTTTTTTTTTTTTACGACAGGAAACCATCTTTGTGGCAAACCTTGAGGATATGACGCAATTCAATCTCCTTACTCCACTAGCCCACCCCACTGTCGCAATTAATGCTAAAATTTGTTTTTTTATAAAAGAATAATATTCTACCAAATTTCTTGCGTAACTGGCCTATAAATAAGGTACCTTGATTACCAAATAGTCATTCATCTTCGACTTGGTAGCTTAAACAACTTAAGCGTAAAATAGTAGGATGGCTCCTGTTCCAAACTCACCAAGTGCCGCACCTAAGCTCATCCCCACCAAGCTCAGCCCTCTTGATCCAGAAAACCTTCAAGAAGAAGCTACTAAGGTTATCCACTTGATATCCCATTACTACAAAAACATTGAGACCTACCCGGTTCGGAGCGAGGTCGAGCCAGGCTACCTCCGGACGCTAATCCCGAGCAGCGCCCCTCATTCGCCGGAGCCACTCGACGACATCCTCGATGACGTCACCCGAAAGATAATGCCGGGCTTGACCCACTGGCAAAGCCCCAACTTCTTCGCGTTTTACCAAGCCAATGCGAGCAACGCTGCTCTGCTCGGTGACTTGCTCGCCACAGGCTTGAACGTCGTCGGGTTCAACTGGATCGCCTCCCCGGCGGCAACCGAGCTGGAGATGGCGGTCATGGATTGGATGGGGAAGATGTTGGGTCTGCCGCGGGAGTTTCTCTTCTCCGGGAGTGGCGGCGGCATCATGTATAGCAGCACGTGCGAGGCGATGGTTTGCACCCTTGCGGCTGCCAGGTACGCTCGTGCGTTACGGCCGGTTGCTCAATTTATTTACAAATTACTCCGTCCAAATCTTCTAAAATATTTCTTACTCCACTCTCTACGTACCACACTAAATTATTTTTATATTTATTTAATCTTTAAAAATTATGAAAGTATATTTATATTACTAACATCTACTTTTAATATATTTTTAAATTTTTTCTCGAAAAATCATGATCTAAAATTTTTAAAAATTTAAAAGATAATATTTTACAAAATATAATTATTAAAAAAAAATAAAACATAATTTTTCAAAAAACTTTTTAAAAATATAAAAATAGATATTAGGAATATAAATAATATTTTAATAATATTTTTTAAGATTTAATAAATATAAAAATAATATAGTGTGGTAGGGAGAGAATTAGAAAAATGTTATAGATCTAGGATCTTGTTTGTACTCCTCCCCATCTCAGAATATAGAGCATTTAGTTTTCGGTTGTTTATTATATTTTCTAAGGGCATAGGATAATAATACTTTATCGGAAAAAAACCCCTAAATAAATAAGAAATACTATAGTTTATTTTAAAATTTGTTAAATCAGATATATCTAGGAAAATATTTATCAATTTGACTACTTTTAATTCTATATCCAATGACATAGGATATAAAATTCATTTAACTTTTCATTACATTTTTTTATAGAGTTAAAACTCTATAAAAATAATTAACTTTTAACTTTTGAAGTTAATTTTTTAAAATAATGTAGAACTTATTACTAAATTTATTATTGTTTTAAAAATTAAGTGAAAAATTGATTGAGATTTTAACTATTTAAATAATGAACAATCTATATTTTAAAATTAATAAATATTATTTTATTTAAATATTTTGCTATTTAATTAGTAAAATCGATAATGTATCGCCCATAAGGAACATAGTGATTAATATGTGTCGGATGATCTCAGGGATAGGGTGTTGGTGTTACGTGGCTATGATTACATCACTAAATTGGTCGTCTATTGCTCCAATGAGACGCACTTTTCGTTGCAAAAGGCAGCCAAACTCGTGGGGATTCCTCCCTCTAACTTCAGGGCGCTGCCGTGCACCCGCTCCGACGACGGCTTTGTCCTGTCCCCGGGAGATGTGTCGGCAGCTATGGAGGCGGATTCCGCCCGTGGGCTGGTGCCGCTGTACCTATGCGCGACACTGGGCACGACGTCAACAGGGGCTGTTGACCCGATCGAGGGCCTGGGGCGCGTGGCCAAGCGGTTCGGCGCGTGGATGCACGTAGACGGGGCCTATGCAGGTAGCGCCTGTATATGTCCGGAGTACAGGCACCACCTGAACGGGAGGGAGTTGGCGGATTCGATCAGCATCAACGCCCATAAGTGGCTCCTCACCAACATGGACTGTTGTTGCATGTGGGTCAAGGATCCAAAGGCTTTGGTCAACTCGCTTTCGACGCACCCCGAGATACTATCCAACAAGCATTCGACCACTGGGGAGGTAGTTGACTATAAGGACTGGCAGGTACGTTATAGATTATTCCTTCGTTATCAATTGGTTTTAAGATGAATCTTATACATGGAGCTCTTCTTTAATTTGTAGGTATCCTTAAGCAGGAAATTCCGTGCACTAAAGCTTTGGTTCGTGATAAGGAGGTACGGCGTGTCTAACTTGATGGATCACATAAGGAGCGACATCGAAATGGCCAAGCATTTCGAGTCGTTAGTGAGGAAGGACAACAGGTTCGAAGTGGTGGTTCCGCGGAATTTCGCACTCGTGTGCTTTCGGTTAATGAGGGGAGTAAAAGATGAAGCTGGATCTAACAAGGCAACTCAGGAGCTTCTGGAAGCGGTAAACTCGAGCGGGAAAGCGTACATGACACAAACGATGGTGGAAGGTAAATTCGTGATAAGGTGTGCGATCGGAGGGACACTAACGGAGCAACGCCATGTGGATAGCCTTTGGAGGCTGATACAAGACAAGACTTATACCATACTTCAGCTTAAATACTTCCATCAGAATGAAACTCATGTTGAAATATGATTCAAACATCATAGTGCACGTATAAGGCAAATATATTGGTATTATTTAGCCAATGTTTAGGAGTTGAATTAAACAATTTGGTTTAAGAGGTTACCACTTTCATAGGCATGATGTTAGACATGGGCTACTCGAAGTTAATAGCTCATTAGTTTCTTATTTAAGTCATGCATCGTCTTTCAATTTTAATTAAGATAAAAAGAAGATTGCAGATATTGCTTCCTCTGTAAATTACCTTCTTGTTCTTCATCTTCGTCCTCTACCATAATCAACAGATTGATATCAAAACACATTGTTTTGGGTTCATATCTAGGAACCTGATCAACCAAATGAACTTGAGGATAATCGATCAGATGAACCTAATCAACAACTCAGAGATAAGAGGAAGAATGATTCAAAAGCCTTATGGTCCAATTAGCCCTAGATGATGAGATCTTTCCTCGAATCACAGCAACAGATATATCTCATGAAGCTTGGGAAATTCTCTAGAAGGAGTACATGGGAGATGATTTTAATCATTGTTATGTTAAAATCCTTGTATCGCGATTTTAGAACTCTAAATATGCAACAAAAAGAATATGTGAAAGTTCTCTTGTCAAGAGTTTCAACCATTGTTAACCACAAGAAGTCTCTTATGGTGAGAATTTGAGAAGCTTAATTAAGAAATTTGATTACGTTGTTGCTACAATTGAGGAATCAAATGATCTGTCTACTTATAAGTTTAAAAAACTGACTAGTTCTTTGCAAGCTCATAAAGACTACATGTTTAGTAGATCAAGTGAGCAGAAAGAGGAAAAGGATTTTAAGGCTAAAGAAGAGTCTTCCAACAAAGACATGTCAGAACATTCAGGAAATAGAGGAGGGTAAAGACAACTTTCGAGGACGAGGTCGCGGTGGTGGTCAAGCCTATACATAGGCCAATTCGGTAGCGCAGGGAGAGGTCAATATGGATAATTGAGAATCGAGGTGAGGCCAATATGGTGACTCAAGTAGGGGATAGAATGGTGATTCTCAACAACACTGGAGTAACATCCAGAGCTACTACTACAAAAAGTATGACCATAAGGAGGCGCAATACTGGACCAAGCTAGAGAATGAGCAAAAGTAAGCAAATTATTCCTAGAATGTCATCTAGCTTATGGTCTTCATGTTGGTACTAGGGAATGGAATCCTTATTCAAGGAACTTGATGAGTCGCAAGTAGAGCAGGCAATTCTTGATCCGACCGGAGAAACCCGACCGACTCACCCTAACCGAAACCCGACCGAACTAAAAAATTTGGCGTTGTGCATAACCCAAACCCAAAACCAAGCCCGAACGATGTTGACCCGAAACCCGAAGTGACCCGAATACAGACAAACCCGTCTCAACCTGCACCCGACCTGAATTCCAACCCGACCCGAATTTCAACTCGACCCGACTCCCAACTGACCCGACTTCCAACTTGACCCGAATATCCTTGAATATATATATCTATTATACATTTATACTATAAAACAAAACAAAAATTTACTATAATCTATTATCGAGCTATTGATAATTAATGATATTTCAATTCTAAACAAAATAAAACTTTCATTGATCAAAATGAAAACTTAAAACCATTACTGCATAAAGTGCATTCCCTTTCAATAAATTCTATTTCTTCCCTCCTCAAATTTGATTCCCTCTCAATAAATTTCATTCCTTCCCTCCTATATTTTTCTCTTTTTTCCCTCCTCAAATTTATAAATTTTATTTCTTCCCTCCTCAAATTTTATCCCTCTTATATTTTCTCTCTTCCCTCCTCAAATTTGATTCTCTCTCAATAAATTCCATTCCTTTCCTTCTCAAATTTCATTCCCTGTCAATAAATTTTCTTTCCCTCTTATTTTCATTTCCTCATAGTTTATGAAATTTCTTTTGTAATGAATAATCTAATTAAAAAAAATAAAATTCGACGAGACAAAAATAAAATTTTACTTATGTAATAATCTATTTAACAAAAATAAAGTGATCGATCAGATCATTTGTAATGAATAAAATATAAAATCACAACTTTATTTAGACATAAAAGATAATGATTTGTAACGAATAAAATATGAAATTATGAATTATGAATATATGATAGTTTTATAAGTTGTATTCGTAATTTTATATTACCTTGTTTTCCAAAAATTGATGAGGGATGAAGAGAATACTTTAAATGCATCGAATATTCGAATCCATGGAATATTATAATTCATCGAATAATCGAAAATGAATTTATATATGAGGATTAAGGTAATCTTGGTTAGTTATTTTCATATAGGCAAAAATTGGTTTACTTTATCAGTATTTAAGATTAACTCACAAAAAAGTCGGTTTACTAGATTACCCAAAACTCCAAAAGTCATCAACTAATAGTATATTCATATAGATTGATGCACGTAAATCATTACTCGTTTACTCATTTAATGATGAATGATCGACTTTAATTAAAAATTCTCATTTCCCACTAATAAAAGATGAGTACAATGAGGATATTATAACTTGAATCATATACATAGTGAAATATCTTTTGAAAACTACTTTTTGAAATACACAAATAACAATCACATAAATAACATGAATTATCTTTTAGATAGGGAATCAATTACAATATGCTTTTGATAACAATATATTGCCAAATTTCAATGAAATTAATGATGAATAGAATGAGTTTAGTTAGCTTACAAGCCAATGAGTAGATTATATATTGAATCATATTTAATTTTACTAAAAATACTTTTTGAAATACATAGATAACATGAATTACATATTCAATTTAATAAAATTTATTACCCGAAAGTCCCGATCGAACATGATTCAACAAATTCAACCCAAAAAATTAAAATTTTGAAACAAACGTAGACCCGCTTCTACTTGAAACCTAACCCGAGTACTGACCCGAAACCTGAATGAGACTGACCCGATTTTGACCGAAAACCCGAATGGGTCCAACCCGATTTTGACCGAAACCCGACCAGTCTGAATTTCATTTTGACCGAATCCAACCAGACCCGACCCAACCAACCCCGACACAGAAATTTTGACCGAGTTGACCCGACTCATCAGTGACCCGATCCAAATGTGATCAACTCGAACCCGACCGGATAACCCGAATTGCCAGCTCTAGTTGCAAGGGGCAAAGTTTGCCTTAGTAATGACAAAATGCTTTAATTCGAAGGGAGAGGTAAAATTGCTATCAAAATTGTGCAAGGTGATGTTAAAGTAATTACTTCCTGATGTGCAATTTGTGTCTGGTTTGGTTTATAATTTTTTTATTTTTAGACAGCTACATTTCACTTTTATTTCAATATGATTCATGTGTGCATTAGGAAAAATGATCTGACCAAGACCATGTGTCTTTACCTGTGGTTTCGTTTTTTCCAGACAATTCAGATATTGCTCCTCCCGATAACAATGCACATATGAGGTCCAAGTTTTCATCTCCTTCTCCTTCCTGGCAGGTTGAGACATCTAATCATTTACTGATAGAACTTGTTTGTGTAGATGATCATGATCACCCTGAAGTGAGTGTTTCTCCTTCATCTTAATATATTGGTTCACCTGTCCATGTCCTTGATATTGTTGTTCATTCAATTGACCCACCTTTTAGACATGTTAAACTAGTTTTTAGGCCTATTAGGCTTCAAGATTTTATTTGTAAAGGTCTACCTAACAAGATTGGATTGCAGTCTCTAACTGAAACACTTTCAGCTACATTTTCGACCATCACGTACAGTAGATAATTTGAAGCCATACTCTAATGATTATGTGAAGTCCTTGTATAATGTTCTCACAGTTTCAGAACCTACAAGTTTTCTACATGCTCAATGAGATCCTTAGTGGGTTGAAGGCATGAATAAGGACCTGTTGGCTTTGAGCAAAATCATATATATACTTGGGATTTGACACAACTTCCTCCCAGTCACATGGCAATTGGTCTAAAAAGTGAAGTTTAGACCAAATGTGAGGTTGAAAGATATAAGGTGAGACTTGTGGCTAAGGGGTACAATCAAGAGAAGGATAAAGATTATAGACACACATTCTCGCTCGTTGCGAAGCTCACATTCTAAGAATTGGATCAACTTGATGTCAATAATGCACGCTATAACATGGATTTCTGGACGAGGAGGTTTATATGCTTTATCCATTCGGTTATGATAGGATCAACAGGGTCATCTGTGTCTCTTTGGATCTCTTTATGGCATTAAGTAGTCAAGTCGACAATGGAACTTTCTTAGCAATGGAACTTTCTTAAAACTAAAATCCCATAAACCACACGTTACAATAACTTTCTTAGCAAAGTCACACTCATCACCAATTTTCCGTCAATTTAATTTCCAATTGCATGAAAAGTCAATTATATCCCTTATTTTTATTATTATTTTACTCCATTCAATCGGTATTAATTAATTTTAAACCTTTTAACATTTTTTTATAAAGTAAAAAACTCTACAAAATATCAATTTTTTATATATAATTTATAATTATTAGTAAACAAACTATAAAAAGTAGATATAATTGACGTTTAATATATTTTAAAAAGTGTATATTACTATAGGGCCACTTGAAGAAAATAATTTTTTAAATGATATTATATTGTTTTTTTATTCTAAAAATATTTTCAAGTTTTCATCTCTCTCCCCCTTCCTTAAGTATTTTGTCCTCTATCCCATGAAAACCCTAATGAGTCTCTCTCTCCTATATAAGGAGCACCAATCCCTAATGGGATCCTCAAGCCCTCAAAATTTGAGCCAAGAGAAAACCCTAGCATCCCAATTTGAAGATCAAAATCCAAAACCCAAAACCCTCACCTTTCTCCACTTTGATCCATATCTCCTTCCTCTCATCTCTCATTTTTTGTTTTTACAAAACCTAAATAGTCTCAAAACTCCCTCAAGAAGATCTACCCTCACAAAAATAACCCAGAAATCATATTCAAAAGGTCATTTCCATCAAAAACAAAAGTTTCTGAGGGATTTCACCACCGCGAACAGTTTTTTTGCCACCACGAGTATGAACCCAAAAGAAGAAACTCATGTTCACCGCCGCGAGTTCATATTAGCCACCGCCAGTTCATCTTCGCCACTACGAACAATGTTTTTGCCGCTGCGAGTTCAGCATCCAAATTCGACGTCGGCTCGGTAAAATCCTTTGTTCTCCCTCGTTTTAAATCCGTTTTCCTCCCTGTTTGTTTTCACTTATTCCTTACTCTTTCCTATATGTTCTAAGATCAAGGAGGATCATATCTAACATCTTTTGAGGCATATTTGAGCCCATTCTTTCATCTCTCTCTATTTTGGGCAAGGTAAGTTATCCCTCTTCAAATCCTCTCATTTTTTGATCTAAACCTTTGTGAAGGTCTTCTTTTAAGCTAAATCTATCTCTCGCAGGCCCAGTCGTTGTAAAATCTTGTTGAACCGAAGTCCAAGGACTCCGGATTTTTGAAGAGCCTCAAAGAGGCTAGATAATCATTCTTCTGCCCTCCTCTCTAGTCATGATTTGGAGTCTTTTAAGTGTTCATTGAGTCGGGTTTTGAGCTATGAGTGATTTAAAACAATCATGAACTAAAACGCATTTGAAACATGAAAAAACGAGCAAAAACAAGAAAGGGTTGTTTCAAATATCACTACGGCGAAACCATGGTCGCCGCGGTGAGGTCCGGATGAACCAAAGCCAGAGGTTGAAGAAGCCTCTCGTGGCCGCAACCGCGAGTTTCGCCGCGACAAAATCCTTGTCTCACGGCTAGCGAGGGACACTTTTTCGCGGGGAGATCTGGGAAGATCTCGCTGCCGCGACCGGCCCTTTGACGACCGCGAAAGCTTCGCAATGACTTGGCCGAGTCACTCCACAATTCTTTGGCCTTCCTTGTTGGTTTTTGATCTGATCTTTTCGAATATGTTTTAGATGAAGGATGATTTCATAAAGGGGATTTTGGGATATTATTTTAATATTTAATGTTTCGGGATTTTAACGGAACATGAACTATCGGACTTAATGCTTTGACGTAAATACTTCATTTCAATGTCGGGATTCTTCGTCTTGGTTTAATGATCGATATTGGTTTTGGAAATGAGCTTTGTGAAATAAGTATTGATGGGACTGAGATGTTCGGATGTCTTTTTTTGGTATTTTATCATATCGAAAGACTTTGAAATGATTTTACTCTCGCTTGGTTTTGGACACATTTTTGAAACTCGATTTTTTTGTATTAGGTGTTTCATAAGCATTTTAAAAGCATGTCATATAGTATCATACTAGGGTTGCATTCATGTGTGAACATTCGGATACTCTGTGGGTTTGAGAATAGAACGGTCATTATCTGTTAGTCATAGATTATTTTCTAGGGCCATAGGATAGTCCAGCACCATCGGGTTTGTCCTGAGTCATTGTGTCATTATATGAGATGAGATGATAGCCCAGCACCATCGGGCATATGAGATGATATGATGGCCCAACACCATCGGGCATGAGCTTGATTTATGATATGATGATGATGATATGATGATTATGTGCACACATATATGATTAAACAATGGGTACCGTACTGGCCAAGTCCGCTCACGAAAAAGGGGGCGGAGTAGGATATGGATATGCCACTTGGCAATATTTGAGGCCCTTTACTGTCTTTCTGCACTTATATTATATCCTAATAAAGCATGTCTTGTGTGTTTAATTTCCGTACTACATTAGGGCATCTTTATTATAGGAATAGCATATGTGTATGCTTGCTTGCGGGACCTAGAGTGCGTTGGGGGGGGGGGGGGGGAGGGGGACTCGGTCTGACTCCGCCCGCACAAATTGTTTTTAGGTATGCTTTCTCTATGCTTCTATGGTGTGGGAACCTCCTGGGCGAACGTGAAGAACCTGTCGAACTCCGCTAACTTGGCTGAAGGCTTTCTTGAATCTATGTTTTATTGATTTGGTTTTGACCTGGCCTCGCCGTGGCAAGTTGTACTTTAACTCTGCTTTCGCATTTTCGTTCAAATGAATTTCCGCGACTTAGTCTATAGGACAGGTTAAGGGTACCCAACGACCCTCCGAATGTTTTGGGGTTCGAAATCTCCACTTTACAATACTAATCTTTTGGGGTTTGAAACCTCGACCTATACCTGAATTACAAGATCCAAACGAAGGTATCCATATCCAACCTTCGAAACGTAACCCGATTATTTATATTCGGGGCGTTACAATTGTAGATTTATCGAATGAAATCGGCAAGAGGGCGTGTGAACCAGCTCCAACGTCTATTGATCCAAATCATAAGCTTGGAGAAGCAAAGGATGAAGCATCGTTTGACAAGCAAATGTATCAAAGGTTTAGAGGGATGTTAATCTACTTTTCTCATACTAGACTTGACATAGCTTACTCTATTAGTGTAATCAGTTAGTTTATGCATGAAACTAGAGAGTCTGACCTTTTGGTGGCTTAAATAGTACTCCACTATTTGAAGGGCAATCCTGCGAAAGGATTCTTGTTCAAGAGAGGAAACAACCTTACTCTTGAAGCTTATACAGATACATATTACACGGGATCAGTTGCATATAGGAGGTCTACTTCTAGCCATTGTGTTTTACTTGGAGGAAATTTGGGTACTTGGCAGAGCAAGAAGCAGAATGTGGTTGCTAGGTCTTATGCATAATCCGAATTCAGGACATTTGCACACAGGTTATACGTGTTGTTATGCCTATAGATTATTTTCAATGATTTTAAGGTGAAGTAGGAAGGGCCAATGAAACTGATATGTGACAACAAATTAGTCATTAGTATAGCTCACACTCTAGTCCAACATGATAGAACCAAGCATGTTGAAATTGGTAGACACTTCATAAAAGAGAAGCTTGAAGAAGGTTTGGTTACTATCTCTCATATTCTCTTAGATGAGCAGATTGCTGATGTGTTGACAAAAAGCCTCCATACTTCACAGATACATTGGTTAAATTCCAAGCTAGAAATGGAAGGTGTTTATTACCCATCTTGAGGAGGAGTATTGAATATCTTTAAGGAAAGATTTAATTCAGAATTATTCTAGAGATATTCTAGGATATGTAGATATAATATCTTTTAAATTTTTAGATAGTTTTTATTCTTTCATGTCTTTCATTTCCTTGTAATTCTATATCTAAGGTTGTACATATATATACCTATGGTTATGAATTAATTAATTCTGACAAGATTCATCTTCTTCAAATTTGAGTATGTCCAGGACAAGGAGTGAGCTTGTTTGGCTTGCTAAGCTGTTATAGGATCTTTGTGTGAATGGTTTCTCTTCTTATTCCCCTATCCTATATGAGAATAAGGTTGCCAAACACCGCACCACTAATCTGGTTTTCCATGACGGACTATGACGAGTACCGGGTAGATCCGGGTTGACTTGAACTCAGATTTGAGCCAATTTCGAATCAAATCGGGTCGATTTCGAGTTTGTCGATTTTTTCTTTTTTAAATTAAAAAAATCATAATTTGTTAATTTTGTGATAATTTTAAAATGCTAAAATGAAAGACGTGGTTCATAAGTTCTACTGCTTGTAATTATATACTACATGTGACCTAAAATATTTGATTTTTATTATTTCTCATAATTTTTTTTATAAAATATATAAAATATCAAAATTTTAAATAATTTTTTAAAAATAATTTCATGCAATTCGTAATAAACATAGAATATTTTAATATTTTTTGGAGTTTTTATCTTCATAAAAAATATGATGAAAAATCAAATACTTTCGATCGAAGGGAGTATTACAAAATACAAATAAATATAAAAGTTGATTTGAAAATGAAAGATCAAATGATTGTAATTATAAAATGTAATAAATTGGAATCTCCATAAAAAAAAATTAATCATATATAATTATAAATCAATCGAGTCACCGGGTCAATCGGGTCAAAATTACTAGGTCAATCGGATCACCGGGTATAAACTCAGATGAACCGAAAAATTACTGGGTTTTCAGGTTTGGGTCAGAAAAAAATTCAGGTCAAAATTTTCAGGTATTGACCCAAATTTTTCCAGGCATTCGAATAGGATCGATTGGGTCAGGTTGTGTTTTGACATCTTAACTTGGTTGTTTCTTGGTCCCTTTCTCCCTTTCTTCAATTCCCCCTGGTCATATTAGTGCTAAATATCTCAGATTTCAAACCCTGGTTGCGATTGCTAGCGTGGCACTCTTATATTTAGGTATAGCTTCGTCTTCAACTGGTGCTTCCCTCTTTCTCTGATCATCTACTAGGTGGTGGTCGGACGACATTTTGAGCTTCGGTCCTGGGGTTCTATGGAGTGCCCAAAAAAACCCCAATTCGAAAACCCTCCTTAAAACATGAAAAACCACCATTTATTCACCATTGTTTTCAATTAACCATCTCTTATTCAAAAAATTTCACTTAACCACCCCTTATAACAAATTGTTTGCAAGTAACCACCCATTATCCCATTTTCCCTAAAACACATTCAAGGCGAAGTACGAACAACCTCCACCTAGATCCCTATCAAGTAGACTTATCAATCGGGTCATTCGGGTCGGGTTCGAGTCGGGTCATTTCGGGTTTTGGGTAACACGGGTCCCGGGTAGATCCGGGTTGACTTGAACTCGGGTTTTGCCTGATTTTGGGTCAAATCGGGTCGATTTCGGGTTTATCAATTTCTATTTTTTAAATTAAAAAAATCACAATTTGGTAATTTTGCGATAATTTTAAAATGCTAAAATTAAAAACATGGTTCTTAAGTTATAGTGCTTGTAATTATATACTATATTTGATCTAAAATATTTGATTTTTATTATTTCTCGTAATTTTTAATAAAATTTAAAAATATCTAAAATATCAAAATTTTAAATAATTATTTTAAAATAAATAATTTCATGCAATTAGTGTTATATAATACAAATAAATATAAAAGTTGATTTGAAAATGAAAGATCAAGTTATTGTAATTATAAAATGTAATCAATTGGAATCTCCATAAAAAAATTCATTATATATAATTATAAATCAATCGGGTTAATCAGGTTACCGGGTCAAAATTACTAGGTCAATCGGGTCACCGGGTCTAAACCCAGATGACCCGGAAAATGACTAGGTTTTCGAGTTCGGGTCGGAAAAAATTTTCGAGTCAAAATATTCCGCTCTTGACCTAAAATTTTCGAAGTGTTTGGGTCGGGTCGGGTCGACCAGGTCGGATCGTGTTTTCGACAGGTCTACTATCAAGCATTGTCAGAGGAGGGTGCAAACAAAGCGTCGGTTATCGAAAGAGGTATGACTAAATCTGACCTAGCTATTAGTAGAGGTGGGCACAACTTTCATACATTAATGGTAATTTTGTATAGATAATAATAAATAAAAACTATAAAACCAAATTTGGGGGCAATGTCATCTTTTACTTTCAAGTTGAATATAATAGAAGTGAGAATGGGTGGTTACTTGCAAACAGTTTGTTATAAGGGGTGGTTAATGGAAAATTTTTGAATAAGGGGTGGTTAATTGAAAACAAGAGTGAATAAAGGGTGGGTTTATGCATTTTGGCCTAAAATTTTATATAAACATATCAATATAAGGGTATAAAATCTAAAAATATCTTTTTATTTTTTTTAATATTTATTTATAATCAAAATAATTTTGTTATGCACCGTAGGGAGCATCGAGGGAGTAGAGGATCTGAACTGATTTATGACCACCTAAAAATTATCACCACAAGGCGTGTTGAAAAAATAAGGGAAAACTAATGAAAATATCTCCACCTTTGGGGGTGTGGTAAAAATATATCATCAACTTTCAAATGTAATAAAAATATCCCGACCTTTGAGAGTAGTGGTAATATATTATACCATTAGTTTTCTCACGGGTCAAAAATGGTGATAAGACAATCTACGTACATTGATTTTTTTTTTTTGACAAGGGTTTTCTTAAACAGTTTTCTCTAGGGAATAAAAAAAATTTAAACCGGGTTCATACCCAACGCTTTTTCATCCCTCATATCTTCTTCCGTAACCGCCTCTAGAACTGCCTTCCAGGTCATCCAGGTAGCTCATGGTTCCTCTTCAATGACATTCTTTCTCCCTCGTGATCGCCTATTTTGAGTTGTCTCCCTCACATCTTCTTCCTTTTTGATTCGTTCATGAACTTGACTGAGTAAGTTTTTTTTTCCCTCTTCGTTGTTGTTGTTGTATTCGGTTTAGTTTTGTTGTTGGTTTGACGAATTGACGTTATGAATAGTCATGTTGTAATTTTAGGCAATTTTGACCGGATTAGTTTCTTGGTTGTATCAATTTCGTTTTTTGGGTTTAATTTTGTTGTCGGTTTATTTATTGTGAAGGAAATAGTTCAGAAAAACCCAATTTTAGTGCTAATTTGTAAAAAGACTTTCACGCAGGCTACCTTGTCAAAAAAAAAACGTATGTTGCCTTATCAGCATTTTTGACCCATGAGAAAACTCGTGGTAATATATTACCCCTACCCTCAAAGGTCGGAATATTTTTATTACATTTAAAAGTTGAGGATATATTTTTATCATACCCCCAAAGGTTGGGGTATTTTAATTAGTTTTCCGAAAAAATAATTGTTTTCTTGAAATGAAACAACAAGTAGTGCATTAGTGTACTTTCCACTTGAGCATTTATCTTCACTTATTGATAATGTATTAGAGCGACAGCGCTCATAGGGTAATCCCATTCGTCTCTCTACTCGTAATATTTTGATATCTCATTTTTCACTAACTTTACCCTATCATTTAAGAATTTCTAACTTTTAACCCACATCTATAAGTTTACCCTATTACTATTTTTTTAAATTTATTTATAGTCCACTACATATTTTTAACCAATCAAAATTTAATCCACTTAATAAAAAAATTGTAGGACCCACTTTTATTATTTTTATAAAACAAAAAGAGGATGGAGGAAAATTGTGGATGCTCTTACTCCGGCATGTAGCAGAGATTCTTCTGGCAGGTAACAAAGATTTTGGCAGGAGACAACCACTTGAAACTTGAAAGGATAGACTGAGGGAATTAATAATAGGATGTAAAGATGTGACTGTATTTATTCAGCATGGTTTTGGTAATGATGTATCTGTGTGCTATTGCTATATAAAGTTTCATTAAATTTTTTTTTTTTTTTTTTTTTTTTTTTTTGACGAGGTAAAGATTTGGTTACCCACAAAAGAGTGAGTTTAACCGAAAGCATCCTTTCGGATGAGGTCCATAAGACCGGGATCAGTTGTATATGCTCTCATACTAGAGCGGTAGTGGCTAAGGTGTGCAACCTTATCTGCCACTTTATTACCACTACGGTAAATATGAGAAAAGGAGACGGACTTAAAGTGTCGGAGAAGGCATTTCACGTCCGAAAGCAGAAGTTCAATTTCCCACGGACATGCAATTCCTTTTTTGAAATAGTTAATTATTATTAGAGAATCTCCTTCGATAATAAGATTTTCTACGTTAAGATCAATTGCTCGGAGTATACCTTCTCGAAGGGCCAGTCCTTCGACCATAATTGGGGTTTGTATACCAGTATGCTTTCCTCCTATTTCTACCGGATTTCCTTTAGAGTCCCGAATAATGAACCCTATGGAAGATTCTCTGTTAGGTTTTGCCGCTCCATCAAAATTTAGTTTATGATATCTATTTGGCGGTTTTCTCCATTTGGCTACTCTTTTAATTGGTTTGTCTCGCAGAATTTTCTCGCTAGTTGGTTTAAATATCTTCCTTCGATTGAACTCTTTATTTTCTTGATTAGCCGACTCCTAATTTGATTTTTGTGTATAGACTTGCTTATTAAAACCATCCAAAGATGGCAACTTTTCATTCCTGAAAATGTATCTATTTCGTGTATTCCACACCGTCCACCAGCTGAGTGCTAGTTCAGTCTTTTCCTTACCAGAGAGGGATTGTCCAAAGTAGGTCATCACTTGTCTGAGGTTTCTAGACGTAGATATAATTCTGTTTACTTGGACCATGTGTCGTGGATGTAGGTTATGGGAACACTGACAAAATCTGCACTCAAAAAATAGGTGAATCGTATCTTCATTGTGGTGATTACATATCGAGCAGTATGGGGGAACCGCAACTCCTCTAGCAGCAAGTCTTCCGGCGGTTGGGAGGCCGTTATGGCCCAGTTTCCACAGAAAATTTTTAATTTTTGGGGGGGCATTAACCCCCCAGACCCAAGCACATTCATCTTTGTATTCATTTGAGGATTGTGTACAATGGTTGTAAGCACTAGATGTGGTGAACCAACCTTTTTTCGCAGGCCCCCAGTACAGCCGATCCTCAATCGGGTGAATTGGAAGGGGAGTCGCTATGATTTGGTCGGCAGTTTCTTGGTCCAAAACTGATCTCAATTTATCATAATTTCACTTATTATTGGTAATGTATTCACTGACTTTCTCATTGATGTCAATTCTATCTAGGCAGATGCAATTCTGTATTCGTTTTGATTTTTGTAACCAGTTGTCCTTCCAGAAACAGATCGTCCTTCCATTGCCCACAACCCATGCCAGCCCCCGCTTAAATTCTGGTATAAGTGAACTTAATTTGGCCCATTGCCAGGATGAGTTACCAACCTTTTTATAATTTAACAGATTTTCAGTTTTGAGATACTTATAGTGAATAATTTTTACCCATGTATTGTCTGGCTCTGCCAATATTTTCCAGAGAAGCTTTAACTGAAGTGCATCGTTCATGTGTTTTGACTTTCGGAGACCCATTCCTCCCTGATGTTTTTGTTTACAAATTTTGTCCCAGCTAATGAGCGGTTTGTAGCTTAGATCCTTATTCCAAAAGAAAGACCTATTAACTTGATCTAATTTGTTATGAATGTGGGATGGGAGCATGAAGTTTTGCATAGCATAGAGGGGTTTTGATGATAAATTCGATGCAATAAGCGTCGCTCGTCCTTGCTGTGATAGGGAATCAGCTCTCCATTTTGTTAGCTGGTTTGCGGATTTGATGACTATTTCTTCAAATGTAGATTTGTTTACTCTACCGTTTATTATGGGACACCCTAGATACTTATCCAGATTTATCTCCTTTGATATACTCAAGCATCCTTCAATAAGCGGGATTCTGGTTCTGGGTATACCGGTGGTGACTTGGAAAGCCGATTTATGATAATTAACTTTTTGTCCTGACATTGCACAGTATTGATCGATAGTGTCTTTAACCTTTTGGCAAGCAGTTAGGTTACCTTTAGAAAAAATAATTATGTCATCTGCAAATGCGAGGAATGGGATGCGGGGGATTTGTAGCCCACAGGGAAACCCAATCAACTTTTCTATAGAATTTGCTTCCCTTTGAAGTTTTCTCGCTAAGACTTCAGCTCCGAGGATAAACAAGAATGGGGAGAGGGGGTCGCCCTGACGAATGCCTCTTGATGGCTTAAAAATTGATGTTGGTTCGTTGTTGACCAGAACAGAGAAGGATACTGTGGTTACACACTCCATAATCAGGTCTACAAACTTCTGATGGAATCCAAACTTTAGCAGGACTAATCGAGTAAAATTCCAATCAACCCTGTCATAGGCTTTTTCCATGTCTAATTTAATTGCTAGCCATCCATCTTTTCCTTTTCTATTTCGAAAAGAATGGAATATTTCATGTGCTATGAGGACATTATCTTGGATTGATCTATCAGCCACAAATGCACCTTGAAGCGGGTGAATGAGTTTTCCCATGACTAACTTTAGTCTTTCAGTTAAAATTTTTGAGATAATTTTATATAATGTTGAGCATAAGCTAATAAGTCTGTAGTCCGTACTTTTGCATGGATTTTCACATTTTGGCAGGAGAGTGATAAAAGTGTGGTTTATTTGTCGTAGTATTTTTCCAGAGTGGAAAAAACCTTTCACTGCACATATTATGTCATTTCCAATTATGTCCCAGTAATTTTATAGTAATTTTTATAAAATTCTGTTGTGATGCCGCCCGGTCCCGGAGATTTATTTGATCCTAGATTGAATACAGCCCTTTTGATTTCGCCATTGGATGGTGACGCAATAAGGGACTCATTTTCTTCATAAGTGATTTCGTTACTAATGACGTCAAGATATGGGATTAGACTAGTAGTGTTATCCATACTGCTTGTAAATCGCCGTTCGAAATCTTTCTGGAGCTCCTCCCTTATATCAGTACTCCCGGTAATGTGTGTCCCATCTGCCGAAGTAAGGCTTTTGATTATTTATAGTCTTGAACATGCCTACTAGTACTATTTATAGTCTTGAACGTGCCTTTTTTACATCATAAACTTTAACGTTATAAAATCTTGAATCTATAATTATAAAATTTTAAACATATGTTGATATAAAAAAAATTATAAGATATTAAACCTATTCGCATAAAATTTTGAATTCACTATTAAAAAAAAAAGCCATGCACCCACAACTATGAAAAATATATTGAACCCAGAATTAAAAAAAAAATCTCGAACCGACTAGTATAAAATCACGAATATATAGTTATAAAATGTTGATTCTATCATAATAGAAATATTGAACCAAGTATTGAATCTATAGTTATAAACATTTGAACCTAGATTGCTATAAAAATCTTGCAATTGCTATAAATATAAAATTTTAAAGTTATATTTATAAAATCTTGAACTTATAAAAAAAATTAAACCTAAAGTTATAAAATCTTGAACCTACGAATGATCCACGCCCAAAAATCTTGAATCCACATTTATAAATAAAATCTTGAACCTAATATTATAAAAATAATAAATCTATAGTTATAAAATTTTCATCTCGCTATTATAAAATCTTTAACCTACAAATTAATTAGCATGGTTTTACGAATGATATATCTGCATGTGTGATAGAGTTTCATTAAATTAAACCTACTACTTTATAATCTTGAACTCCGTTTAAAATTTTGAACCCAACTTTGTAGAATTTTAAACTCACAGTTATTAAAAAAAAAACCCTATGTGATTATAGATTTGAACATTGCGGAATCGATCAAAGAACACAAAATCAAGCAATAGGCTGCTGTAAGTTCTTTTGGGGAAAAAAATAAAGGGAAGTTCTTTTGGGGAAAAAAGAAGTGCCAAGGCTGAGATTCAAACCCTGACCAGTAGGGAACAAACAAAGGTCTAAACCAACTCAACCACTGAAACAACGTGATATGTCAGTCAATTTATAATATATGTACATAATATATCCCAAAATTTTGAGGCCTTGTGCGATCGCACGTTTCGCACGGGCCTTGGGCCGGCCCTGTCAAGCATCAAACACCAAATCCGGGTGTCGCCTGATTAACAAAAGACCAAAAAGCCCTTATTTTTTTTATTGATATAACTAACCGAAATATTCCCTAACAAGGGAGCGGTCATTGTTTGTAGATCAGAAAATGGTGTTCTCAGAGCTCAAAACAAACTCCCCTTGTTTGTTACAGTTTGTCTAACAGAACTCCCGCCTACCTATAATGACCAAAATGCCCATGCATATATGTCCATTACATGATCATATCCTATACACATATTTCTACGTACCCCCTCAAGCTAGACATGTGGTCGGAGACATAAGGCCAAGCTTGGAACAAAGGAACTGATATATGCCGATGAGCTCCCAAGGCCTTGGTGAGCACCTCTGCTAGCTGAAGAGTGGAAGAAACATGGATTGTTTTGAGAAAACTCTGTTGCACCATCTCACGAATAAAATGAGAATTAATCCTAACATGTTTGGTCCTCTCATGAAAAACTAGGTTCATGGTGAAGCATTGAGCAACTCGATTATCACAATGCAAACTTATAGGAAGATCAACATGAATTTGTAAATCAGATAACAAACCCTGCATTCAAATAAGTTCATTGGTTGCTGAAGACATACTACGATACTCACTCTCTATGAAGGACTTAGATACCACCTTCTGTTTCTTTGTCTTCCAGGATACTAAGGATGAACCAAGAAAAACACAATAACCTGATAGAGATCATCCGGTATCCAAACAATTCCCCCAATCAGCATCATTAATTATAAGCAGTCAGAGTAGAAGTGTTCATAGTAGAATAGGATAAAGCTAAATGAAAACTACCCTTCAAGTATCTCAAGAGATACATGTCTGCATACCAGGGATTTTGCAAAATTTGGCTTAATTAATTGTTGCACAATGTAGGCAATATCTACCCGTGTAAGAATAAGATAAAGTAGGCTTCCAATCAGTCATATGTACACTTTAGGATGTTCAATAGGATCACCCACATTGGTTGAAAGCTTAATGCCATATTGCATAAGAAAAGCAGCCACTTTGCAAGACTCCATTTGAGCATCTTTAAGGATATCAAGGATGCATTTCCTTTGATTAAGAGGAATCCAAGATGAAGTCCTAGAGATTTCCATGCAAAGAAAGTATCTAGTCACCCCCAAATCCTTAATTGTGAAAGCAGTGTGAAGAGCTAACTTGGTGTTAACAATTTCAAAACTAGAATTGTCCAACAAAAGCATGTCATCAACATACACCAGAAAAATAGTCATATCTGAACCAGCTATTTTGACAAACAAAGAATAACCATGCTTAGACTGAGTATATCCTAATACGATTAGAGATTTAATCGATTCATGATTCAACTGCCTACTAGCTTGTTTGAGACCACAAAGAGACATATTGAGCTTACAAACAAGGCCGGTCTTGATCTCATAACTTGCAGGAGCTTGCATATAGACTTCCTCTTCAAGAAAGTCATGGAGAAATGCATTATCGACATCCAATTGATGTAAATCCCATCCCTTCACATCTGCTAAAGACAGAATAACTCGAACTATTGCTAGCTTAGCCACATAAGAGAAGTTTTGCTTGTAGTCCTTGTCGTTAACCTGATTGCAGCCCTTAGCCACTAGTGTAGCTTTGAATCTTTCTATGCTCGCATCAGGTCTGTACTTAATTTTATAAAACCATTTGGACCCAATAGCTTTCTTGCCAGGAGGCAGCTGTGTAACAGACCAAGTGTTGTTCTTCTCAAAAGTTGAAAATTCAGCAGCCATAGCATCCTCCCATTAAGGATTGCCTTTGGCTTGACAATAGGACCGAGGCTCAAAAGTAGCACAAACATTGATAAAGGAACGAACATAAACCAGAGACAAATGAGCCAAATTTTGAATAGAAAACATGGGAAAAGACTAACTTTCAGAGTCTAAATGTGGCATCTATATTCTAGAAGGTAATCCTGAGCAAATATAATCATTGAACCTTGCTGCTCTATGAATTTCACGCTTATGAATTTGAGCTGGAGGCACAGATTGAACAACATCATGAGACAACCCATTCACATGAAGAGAACTAACATTGATATCTGTTGCAACTAACTCATCATTGCCAAAAGAAAGAGACCTATTAGGACTATCCTCAACTATCACATTGCTGGGAATGACATTACTGGGACTAACAATCACATCATTGTTATCCTTATCGATGAAAGATAAACCACTATTAGGAAACACACCATGTGTAACCTGTTCTGTAATTCTTTTAGAATGTTTGAAAGGAAATACATTCTCCACAAATTTGACATGTCTGCTAATTATAATGACCTTCTTATCAAGGTCAAACAACTTGAAGGTCTTTTGCCCTGAAGGATAGCTAAGAAAAACACATCTTATAGAGATAACTCCAAGTTCATCCCTATGATCATTAGGTTGGATTGCATAACATAAACAACCAATGGTTCTAATATTTTCATAAGAAGAACTGGTGTTAAACAATACCTCAAAAGGAGACTTCCATAACGAATAGAAGAAGGCATCTTATTGATCGAATAGGTAGTACTTAAAATACATTCACCCCGAAACTGCACATGTAAACCAACATGTTGTCTAATAGCTCGAGTAGTTTCAATTAAATGTTTTTGCTTCCGTTCCACTCTACCATTCTGCTCATGAACTCCAGGAGCTTATCTCTCGTGAATTATCCCACGAGCAACAAACAAATCACCACACCCCTTTTATGTGAATTCAGTGTCATTGTCAGCACGAGCCATTTTTACTTTCACATGAATTGAGTTTTAACCAAATTTAGGAAGCCATCGAGTACTATCAACACTTGCATCTTGTCTTGAATGAGATACATCCAAGTAGTCCTGGATTGGTCATCTAAAATGGTAAAAAAATACCTTGCTCCACACATTGATGGAGTTTTGTATGGACCCCATAAATCCATATGAATCAACTGAAAATTATTGTTGTCCAAACAATCACTTATAGAGAAAGGCCATTTGTGAAATTTAGTAAGATCACAAGTGTCACAAGAAAAATCCTACAAACTATCTTGATTTCAATAAAAAAAAATATGTTTCATCTTAGAAACAAACATATGCCCAAGTCTATCACCACAAATACGAAAAACAAAAGCACCAGCTCTGGAAACTGAAAACTGAAAACAGAGAAATCAAACAAGAATCAACTTCTTACCGAAGCTCTGATACCATTTGAACATTGCGGAATTGATCAAATAACACAAAATCAAGCATCAAACATCAAACATCATTGCTTGTAGATCAGAAAATGGTGTTCTTCGAGCTCAAAACAAACTCCCCTTGTTTGTTACAGGTTTGGCTAACAGAACTCCCGCCTAATATATCAGCTTCTAAATAGAATTTCAAATATATAGTTATAAAATCTTAAATCTATCATTCAACTTTGGTTGGGGGCGTGAAGTCTAGAGTCGGGAATAGTTGGGGTCGAGGTGATGTTTTGAGGGACACTTCGTATCCGGAAAGGGGCTTTCTTGGAGTTTTATCTGTACTTCCCACAGGAGATAGTTTTCTGTTTTATCGCTGGCCCGCGGTGCTACTGTTCAATGGTGCTTGGCTTCGTTCGTCGTCGTCGTCCGCTACTATTTGGGGTAGTTCTTCTTAGATCGTGTTGTAGAGTTTTTCTGATTGTTTCATAGCGTCGTTTTCTATTCTTACACTACAAAAAAAAATGCCACGCACGGTAGCAACGACAAGGGTCTGTCGTAGCTAGTAGGGTGATTTTGGCCACGATGGAGCTACGAATGAGGAGCACGGTAGCAATGACAAGGGTCTGTCGTAGCTAATAGGTAGATTTTTGTTGTCGTCTAGCAACGGAAGATGAGCCGTAGCTGAAATTTTCCACGACAACAGTTATCCCGTAGCTAGCTTCACTTCAGCTGGCGGGCATGGGTGTGACGGCAAGACTCAGCCGTGGCAACAAAAATTGGAATGGCGCCAAACTTACAGGACTCGCTCAAAATCTACCGTAATCCCAAATACCAAATCCCACTTTCTATCTTTTTCTCTGTCCACTTTCTGTCTTTTTCTCTCTCCGTATTCAAACCCTAAATCCCAAATCCCAAATCCCAAATCTCCCACATTCAACCCCAAATCTCCCCACATTCAACCCTAAATCTCTCAAATCCGAGGCTAAATACGCAAACTCATCTCTCCAGATGTAGATCTGAGCACGTATTCTTCTTCCAGTTTGTCGTCAGCCTACATATGAGCACGTCTTCTTCTTCCGGTTGCCGACTCTCCCTCCTTCTACGCCTCTCGTACCGCAATCGACGTCGGTAAGCCCTCTTCGTCCCTGAATCTCCTTCCACACATATTTCTAGCTAGGGTTTTATGTTAAGACGTTGTTCCCGTGATAGAAATCAAAGTTTTGCCGGTGCCTAGGGCAAAAGGTGACTGCTCGTTGAGCCTAGGGTTTCGATTGCAGCTTCCAGCAACTTCTTGTTCACCCCTAGGTTCGTTTCCATCACCTCTCTCTCCATTTTCTTTTGATTGCTGCCTTGTTTGTGATTGGATTCGCTGTTTCATGAGCTCTCGTTCCTGAATCAGATTTGAAGGGCAATGATATGAGAGCTCGTTGTATTGGAGCCTTGTTTCGATTGCAGCTTCCAACAAGTTCTTTTTTTTCCCTAGGTTTGGCTCAATCACTTTTCTCTCTTGATTTCCTTTCAATTGGTGCTTTTTTTTGTGATTGGATTTGATATTTCATGAGCTATATTTGAGAAATTAGGGATTTGAGGTGGTTTCTTGTCTGATATTGGCGGGGTATTTTTCTGTTTAGTTTGCCAAGTTTGGGTCCAATTAGGGGACAATGGCATAAATCAAAAGAGGGTTCTTTCATATTAGCCTTGCAGGTGTTGACTAAAGTATAACGAACTTCACATACATAATCAAAAGTGCATTTATTTATAATTGTGGATCTGATAAAAAATCAAACACCGGCTAAGCCCATGAGTTGTTACATTTGTAACATCTACGGCCATGGTTTTGTATACTAGTGTCAGCTTAAGTTAAGCTTTTAGGTTGCCGAATGAACTGGATGAGTTTATCTGAAATAATCAAGGGTATAGGGATTAAGATTCAATTTAGTAATTTGGAATGTAAGTTAATATTATTATCACTAATCAAAATTGTTAGGGGTATTCCTATAAATTTAATTTGGTAGCTTTATAGCCTACCAACCAGCAACAGTAGAGACTTGCACAACTGAAAGAGACAGGTGACATTAACTAGCACAAATATAAATTCTTATGACATTTTTTGACAATAAATTGGGGTAAATTGAAAGAAATGGTTGTGGTTTTAGGGCAAAATTATTTAAAACAAGGAATAGATTTCCAGCAGTTTACCCAAGTTTGTTGTAGAGAAATGTCTATATAATATGAGTTATGATTGAATCCCTAAATGGTAAACGCCACCACCTTAAAAATATGCCTTCAAAATATGTGATTAATTTGTCATTGTCCCCTAATTGTTACCATGATACCCCTAATTTTCCTTCAAAATATATGAGTTATGGTTGACTAGGGATTTCCAGCAGTCTACCGAACATAGCCTTTATTTTTTCTATCTACAACCACAATGAAAGTCATTACCATGACTGCTACCATGCTTGCATGTTATTATTACCCTATTTATATAGGTTATGCTCTAGCTGTTTATACATATATGTAATTATTAGTCACTTTTTAGCGTTTTTACTTCACATTCAGATTCATGAACCAAACACACTTGGAATGATTGCATCATCTAATTTTTTTATTCCTTTGGGTGATAATCCTACTATGGCATCTCCATTGAGTATTTTGTTCCATCATAATCTTCTCTAGTTTTTTTGACTAGTCTAAATGTTTTTTTCTCTAGAATGTTTAAAGATGCCTTTGTACTTGTTCTTGTGTATGCGAATCTGTGAGTGAGCGAGCGTGTATAGGTGTGTGTGTGTGCAAACCCCATTACCAGCACCTCCACAACCCAATTTACACGTATAGAGGAGGTAAACTTCCAACTAAAATTCCAATAAAAGTATTCAAAATCATATATATTTGAAAGCAAAATTCCTAATATGATTTATCATTTATTTTCTTATTTTAGTTGGTAGTTATATAATAAGCTTGATTAAACACGCGATATGAAAAATAAAACCTCTTTAGTAAGGCACCAGGGCTTTCACTTCACTAGTTTGATCTTCAATCTGTAAGTAGTAAGTGCTCCAGTTAAGTAGCTATTCACTTGCACAACTTCCTAGATAAAAGGAGGAAAGTTTGTTCAATTGTATGAATGTCCCATTGCTATGAAAAATCATTTATGTTTGAACTGATTAAAGTGAAGGGACCGAGAGTACGTGCAGCCAAAATGACAGTACATTAGATATTATATTAGGCTTTTGAGATTACGTGAGTCAAATACTTACATAAATAGAAGACTAATGAAAAACATAAAGCAAAACACAGCATAACATATAACACTTTCTAGAATCACAAGTAACAAAGTACATAACAATGAGTCGGAAAATTCATAACCATTAGTAGCAACATCCTTCAAGGATTACACAACAATGACAGAAACATTTAAAACCCTCCACCAAACAATAATGTCCATAAACAATTGTAGGATTAGACAAGAAATAACACATTAAAATAGAAATTCATCGTAACATGAAGCGAAAATGCGGGTGCGTAGTGAATTTGTATCTATCCCAATCGAAATGTGGGCGCAACCGATTGGCATGATAAACCTCCTTGTTCCCGATCAGAGGGAATTTGACCTCGTATGTTTTGACATTCCCAAAAGCACACACATCAATTACCTTACCTGTTTAATACCCGTCTCTTGAGCGACAGTCCACACGGTCTTCTAGCACGTAGGAGTCATATGAAACACGAGGTGGATGGGGACGAGTGGGTTGGATCCACTTTTAGTAAAAGGATCGCCTCGAAGAACAACCCTAGCATCCAAGCCTCGCCCTCGACGACCTTTTTTGGGAAAGTAATAAAAGAAGAAAAATTACCTTTATAGCCCTTTTCTTTAGTGGAAAAGTAATAAAAGAAGAAAAATTAGCTTTTGTAGCCCTCTTAAAGGAGCAATAACACATCAATATCAATATCATGAAGTAACCACATATATCTTAATATATTTTTTTGGTGATTGAGTGGGTGTATGTTGTCATTATATTTTTCATATCTTTGTCTCCTTGCTTTCTTCGTACTGACTTCAAATTGTATGCGCAATTGCGTACATGTATACTTACCGGTCGGAGTAAGTACTTGAGTTTCAGGAGCACCCGACGTTTGAAGAATCAATAGTTCCACTATTGTTGAAATGTGAGCTTTGTTTATGAAAGTTTTAGTTGTTCTTTGGCTTCTATACTTTGTTTATAACACTCTAAAACACTCAATCCATGTTCTCAATTCTTGGTTGATAGTAACTTGTATTCACTCTTTAAGTGTTCTTAATTCTTGCTTCTTTACTCATTTCATAAAATATATCCCTAAAGCTACTATGTATACCAATTAAGATAAGTAAACTTACAAATTAGTACAATTGCTTCTTTACTTTGTTTATAATACTCTAAAACACCCAATCAATGTTCCCAATTCTTTACTCATTTGTTAAAATATATCCCTAAATTATGTATACCAATGAAGATAAGTAAACTTACAAAATTATATTTTGTAAGTACACATCTCTGTTCAAAACACATATCAACTATTACACAAAAGCATCTACTTTTACATATAAAAAAAAGTAAAAGGTGATACTTGTTTATATTTTTTTTTTGATTTTAAGGGTTAATTGTATTGAAAAATAAAAGGTATGTACAAGGGAGGACGAGAGCCTTGCCCGTGGGCATGTAAGGCTTTAGAGCCAAAATCATGATAGACACACATCGGGTTGCTATCAATCTAAAGGGGTGTGTTGAACCCGAAGGTTTGGTGCAACTCCTATTACTTCAAGCCAAAGCTATCAGAATTCGGACCCGCACCCTAAGGTTGTATGGTCATAATTCTCCCTTCGGCTCGGCCATCAAGAGAATTATAAACACACAACCTTAGCACACCAAGTACCCAAAAATAATACTTCCTAAGGCATTACAAGTGATACCCGAGTTTGAAACAATTTTACAACCCTTTCCACAAAATTCAGAGACAGGAACAAAAAATAGTGGCCTCTGACTTTACATGCGAGCGCTGGAATCTTTTCCAAGTGGTGGTAGTGGATGTTCAGCTGTTGTTGTGAGCCTCATTTATCAGAATAACACCCTCTTGTAGGCTTCTTGATGTAGAGAAATGAATGGAGAAGTCGTGGTGCAGGACCTTGTACACTTGCTGTTTGATGATGTGGATAATCGCAGCAGTATTCTTGTATTTGTTTTCAAATATCTTCTCATTCCTAGCCATCCAAATTTGATATGTTGTTGCTGCAAAGGCTACCCTCTTGGCTTTGGAGTACCAACCTTTCCCCCTAGCCTCTTTCTTTAACCACTTGAGCCTGTTGTGAGGAGGAAATCATGTATGAAATATAATAAAATAAATCAAACCAGATTTAGGCCCATGCAAATAAATACAAGACTCCTCCAATGCAGTAAGAGAAAGTCAGGATCAAATCCACGAGAAAGCGTGTTAGCGGATCCTAGGCAGCTTTAAATCTCACAGAAAAGCAACAGAAGACAGAAACAAAGGAACAAAGAAAGAAATAACAGAAAGTAACAAACAAAAGCAGAAACTAAAGTGGGGACACAGAAGTTACTCGATATCGAGCAACATTCCTCGATATCGACTACAGACAATTCGACAACAGAAAACAGAAACCAAACAGACAACTCGATCTCGGCAAGTTCTACTCGATATCGAGTTAGGGCTACTCGATATCGACCACAACTCCTCTGTATTGGCAAAAAAACAGTAACTTTAAAACGCAAATTCTCAAACCCAAAACTCAGAATTCCGACGAAATAAATCAATATAATAATGAACTTCCAAAGCCAGGGTATCAACACCACAACGATAATCATGCAAAGTAACACATAAAGGCGCAAAAGATCATGCTTTCCATCAAAATAACTTTCGTTACTAACAAATAGGCATATAGAGGCTTTCGCATAAACCCTAATTGTTACTAATCCTTTTCACATAATTAATCCAAGTTGCATTAAGATCACTTTCGCTTCAATAACACAAACAAGGATCACCTTCAACTCTCGCAAAAGAATCATGCTCATAGGGATAGAAGACGAATTGCATAACAAGATCTGACCTTTACCGCACCACCTTACATGGCCACCGTCGGGCTCACCCCAGCCCCAGAAGTGGGTGGACTACTCGCTCTTCATCATCAAGAAAGACATCAAATAACAAAAGAAACTAACTTGCATTGAATTAAATAAAGAAAGCTTACAACCAACAAGACAAATCCGCTTTCGCCTTTCCACCTTGCTTGCTACAAACTCTCTCTCTACTCCTACTTGCTTGAATGGAATTGTGTCTGTAATTGAATAAATGAAAAACCAGCCCCTAGGGCTTTATTTATAGTGATCAAACCCCACTAATCAAGGAAAGAATCATCTATCTATATCTACTTAAAAGCTTAAAGATAAATCAATTGCTTAAGGGAAATAAATCTTTAAAGGAAATTATATCTAAAGTTTGCAAAATATCTCCAATGTAGGTAGAACTTCTCTTCCATAGATAGACTTGATCAAATCAGATAGAATCTCGGCCAACTCGACTTCCTTCGTGCCCAAGTAACTCCAACTCGACTCGGACAGCTCACGGCGACGCGTTTCCAGATACTGGGCTACTCGATATCGACAAGAGTACTCGATATCGAGTACCATGGTTTCTCGACTATGGTGGCTCGGCTTTCTCGGGTGGCTCTGCTCGACATGCTCGGATCTGGGCTCCTTGGCTCCTCGATCTCGACTAGGCAACTCGAGGTCGAGTTGGGTGTTTCATCGAGGATGCCTGCCTGGTGTGGTCGAGGAATCCTCCTCGGCATGGACTCGGATAGGCGCTGGGTTGTCCTCGATCTCGACTAGATCTCCTCGAGATCGAGTAGGGTTGTCCCAGCGTCTCCGTCCTTGGCTTCTCGACTTGTCTCAACTCGTCGACTCCGGACTTGGCGCTACTGGGGTAGTCGATCTAGACAAGTGATACTCGAGATCGAGTAGGGTCTCCGGAGTCGGGTTGATCTGGCTCTCGACACTGCTCTAGGTCGACAAGGTCTGTGCTCGGATAGCTTCGTCGAGGTCGAGTAGCAGTACTCTAGATCGAGTAAACTCGGACTCCAAGCTTGATTTGACTGGTTCCGCTGCTTCTTGACCTTGGACTTCTGTAGTTGATTTCCGAGCTTTTCTGACCTTTCTCAGAACTGCTGTAATTTGCCTCGAATTCTGCGAAATTAAACAGAAACTGGTGTAGATTCCATAACGCTGGCAAATAAACATAAATTACATAGATTATGTACTATCTTAGCCCAAATGAATGAAATGTATGTAGAAATCGATATAAAAGTTACTGTAAAACATGGCAAATTAGGCTCACAACAGAGCCCACTCTTGATGGTGTTCATCCCACGCTAAATGCCCAGCCATGATTTTATATCTGTCCAAATTTCAGAGGAGAAATCACATGCAAAAAACAGGTGTTCATGGGACTCGGAAACTAAGTTACATAGAGGACAGTTAAGGTCCACTTCCCTTGATTTTATGAGATCTCTTGTTGCTAATCTTCTCTTAGCTGCCAACCAGAGAATGAAAGACTGCTTAGGGGAAATATTTATGTCCCATACAACTGATGACTAGGATGGCTTGGGCAACTTCCTTCTGAAGAAGCTGATGCATCTTCAATACTATACTTGTCACCATGGGTCCATCCCTGCAGAGTACTGGTCGCTTCCTCAATGGTACCTGTGGATGTTAGTAGGGCTTTTATAATGGATAATATTTTCTTTATCAGAGGGGAATCATTTTTATTATGTACTTGCCAATTCCAAAAACTCCCCTGATGCAGGTATTGATAGTGTATCCACCTAATCCATAAGCTGTCTTTTTTCCTGATGATGTCCCACAACAGTCTTGAAAGGAAGGCATCATTCCAAGTTTTCAGATCCTTTAGGCCTAGCCCTCCTTCATCTTTAGGCAAACATACATCCTTCCACCTAATCCTGTGAGATTTCCACAAAATTTTTGTAGAAAGTCTATTTATATTATCAATGAGAGGTGAGGGAGAGGGAACCATTGAGAACCAGAAGGCCTGGATTCCTTGAATCACAGTTCTAATTAGCTCTACTCTCCCTGCATAAGACAGGGTTTTAGAGTTCCAGTAGCTGAAATTGGTAAGTAATTTGTCCAGCAGAGGGGAAAACTGAGATATTGTTAGTTTTCCTGAGGATATGGGAATCCCTAAATATCTGAAGGGGAAAACTCCTTGAGTAAAACCACTTCTATTTGCAAGATAGAGCTTGTCAGCATCCTTAGCCCCAACTAAGTAATTGGAATATTTCGTGGGGCTTACCTGTAAACCAGACACAGCAGTGAAATGATCCAAAACATCTAGTAAAATACTCATTGAGTTTCTATCACCTCTTGAAAGAAGTATAATATCATCAGCATATGCCATATGAGCTATTTGAAGAGCATCACATTTTGGGTGAAACTTGAAACCAGCAAGTCTTGTTTTACATCTTAATACTCTGGACAGATAGTCAACAGAGAGAACAAAGATGAGGGGAGAAATTGGATCCCCTTGTCTTAGCCCTCTCTTCCCAGGAAAATAACCTTGCAAACTCTCATTTATATTTACAGAAAAATAGGGGAACAAATGCATTCTAGCACCCAGGAAATAAATTTAGCAGGAAAATTTAGGTGGTTAAGCATTTGTTTAATAAATTTCCATGAGATAGAGTCGTAGGCTTTTTTAACGTCTAAGTTGAGAATACATCTTGGGCTAATTCTCTTTCTTGTGTATTTCCTAATGAGCTCTTAAAGAAGCATAACATTTTCACACATGGCTCTTCCTTCTATGAAACCAATCTGGGAGGGAGATATAATGTCTTTAAGAACAGGTCCTAATCTACTGGCAAGAAATTTGGTAATGACTTTATAGAACACATTACAACAGGAAATGGGTCGAAAGTCATTCACAGTTTTAGGATTACCAGTTTTAGATATTAAGGCAATAGAAGTATGGTTAGTCTGTTTTAATAAACTGCCTGAACTAAAGAACTCTAGCACTGCCTTGGTGAATTGAGGCCCAGTAGTAATCCATGTGTCTTTAAAAAATTTGGATGTGTAACCATCAGGTCCAGGAGACTTGTCATCTCCAATAGACCATAGTGTTGCTTTAATTTCTTCTGGAGTCACCTGGCAAATCAACTCTTCATGTCTGTCTTCACTGAGCAAAATACCACCATCAGTAGGTCCTTATAGAAGTTCTCAAATTGCAAAGCAACCTCCTCTAGAGACATGGTTATACTTCCATCCTCCTTAACCAAAGTACTCACATGATTTCTTTTCATATTCTTTTTCATTAAACCATGAAAGTAAGCTGTGCATTTGTCCCCCTCAAAAGAGTGCCTAGCTTTCGCCAATTGTGAGTTGAAATTAAATTCAGCTTCCTGGAGTCTGGTTGCTTTCTTTTTGCTTGCTTCAAGTGCAGCTAACAGAGCCTGAGAATTAGGGTCATTTCTAACAGCAATGAAGGCATCCTCATACTCTTTCTCAGTAGCTTTAGTCCTATCTTTAATGTGAGAGTACTGAGATCTGTTCAGCATTTTTAAGGGCCTTTTTAAGCTCTGTAGCAGTTTACAAAGAATAAATTGGTCTGAGCCACTTCCATTAAAGGTCCAGCTTTCAGCAATGATCTGCTGAAAGTTTTCAGCTTTGCCCTACATGTTGAAATATTTGAAGGGCCTTTTCTTGTGCACATGTTGCTTCAGAACCTCAACAACTACCTGAACATGATCAAATGAAGGCTTGGGAAGTAGGAAATGAGCATTGTAGTGAAGGCTTAGTGAGTCCCAGGTGCCATTGATCATAACTCTATCAATTTTGGTAGATTTTTGCCCTTTAAAACCATGTGTGCTCCTGCCCTTGGCTCATAGCATCATGCAAATCCAATTCAGTACAAACATCCCATAAATCAGCTATTTCATATGCAGTGACAGTTGCCCCATTTCTCCTTTCACAAGACCTCATGATGGCATTAAAATCACCTTGTATAATCCAAGCACCAGGTTTTGAGTTCATCTCTAATCTCAGGTCATTCTAGAGCCCTCTTCTCTTTACAATGGTATGTAGCCCATATACTTGAGCAATGAGGAAAGATTTGCCTATTGCTTTGCAAGTTATTTCCCCACTTATGAGTTGGTCAGTAATTTTCCCCAACAAAAAGTCCATCTTTTGTGCATCCCACATAATTACAATTCTCCCTACAGGACTTTGCTCAAAGTTGTGTAAAAAATTCCACTGCCAAAAGCTCTTTTTCATAATAGCTTGCAATTTACTAATATCCAGCTTTGTTTCCACAATTCCCAGAAATACAATGTTACTGTCTCTTAAAAACTCCCTGACAGCCTTATGCTTAGGGGCACTGCCAAAACCCCTTACATTCCATGTTGCAATTATCATTTAGGGGGTTTTGGTAGGGTGCTAGGCCCTTGTTCAGTATGAGTCTCCTTGTGACTGTCATCAGATTCTATCTCTAGCTGAGCAGTTTGAGATCCTTGTGGAGCCTACTTGTTCAGTCTACGGCTCCTTCTAACTCTTTCCACTTTGTCCTCTTTGTTCCAAGTTAGCTGCAATTGCTCTTGTCTGGGGCCACCTGTAACTCACATTCAGTAGTAGCATTAGGAGTCATATCAGTGATGGTGATTTGAGGTTGGTCTATTTCTTGAAGGACATGGAAGGTGTTTTGATCTGCAAAACAGACATTCTTTCTCACCATCTTAGTTTCACCTTTCATTGGGAGTTTGCCTTTGTCCAGCCACTGTAGTTCCTTTTCCAACCTTTGTGTAGTTTTCTTATAGAGAATCTGTGCTTCTTGTAGATCCACAGCCTTAGCAGGAGGAGGGGGAGAGGCTTTTTTCTTTTGGTAAGCTTTGTTGATTCTATCAATAGAAGAAAAAAGGGAAGATTTGACATTTGTTTTAGTGGTTTGGGAAATCAGAGGGGGAGAGGTTTGAGTGCTTGGGGGGGGGGGGGGGGGTTAGTAGTTGGATGGGGGAGATGAATGATGTTTGGAAGTCCTTGAGAGGGTGTGGGGAGGAGGGGTGGCAGGTTGCTAGGGGCTAAAGATGAGTCTGTCTTACCCTGCTCAGTAGAAGAGTTTGGAGGGAGGGATGGGGAAGGGGAGGGAGAAGAGGTAGGAGGATGAGGTGGAGCAGCCTCATTTGAATGTATATTCAAATCAGGGTGGGGGGAGGTGGGTTGGGGGTTCTGTTGGTGGGAAGTCAAATTGTTTTGAGATGTGGTTGGAGCAGGGGTGGGGTGAGGCCGTGGATCCTTTGATTTGTTAGAGGTAGACCCCTTCTCCATATAGACCTGTCTCCCTCTAGTCTGTGTAGAATTCCTAGCTGCAGGACAGTTAGTTGTTTCATGTCCATATGTGTTACAGTTATTGCATCTAGGGGGGAGGTTCTCATATTCGATAAAGCATGTGTGGTCTGGAGCATCAGTAAATTCAATGTGCACAACATTTTTAAGTTCCTTAGAACAGTCCATCTCCACAAGAACTCGAGCATACAACTGTTTGGATCTCTGTTCAGTGTAAACATCAGTCATCAGAGGGTCACCAATTTTTGAGGCAATCCTTTGGATCATTGTGGAAGTCTAGAATTCAGTAGGCAACTTATGGATCCTTATCCATATTGGGAGCTTGGAAAAGAGGGCCTTGTCAAAAGTGAATCTTTCTGGTACACATTTGAGGAGAAGAGTATACCAAGGCCCTCTCACTGGTCCCTTCATAAGCACTAAATCTCTATCCTCTTCCTTATAGAACTTCAACATAAGCCAACCTCCCTGGTTGTTGAAGGTATGTTTAGGCCAGTTATCTTTGATTTTTCTAATAGTTTGAAGTCCAGGAAACTGGCCAACCACATAGCCCACTAGAGAGAAACCCCAAGCTTCTTCCAAAGTTAGGTAGTCACTCCTAGAGGCTTTAACTGTATCACCTGTTCCAGAAGCTTCATACTCTAGTTTAAATCCTCTAGCTTTTCTGTGAGCACCTGTGAGGTTATGGTTTAAGGCCCAAGCACCTTGTAGGTTTGTGGGATTGGCGGGTAAAGGAGGGCTTGCTGAAGTTGAAGTATTGTTGGTATTGGGTGATTTGAAAGCTTCTGCAGGTGTTGGGTCAACTCTCAAATCTTGAGGGGGAGGAGTGAGGTTTGACAAGTTGAAGAAAGGGTTACAGGGAGGAGGATCTGAAGAAGATAGGGGAGCATGGCATTTATCTGTAGCCAGAGTTTCACCATTCACAAAAGCAGAACTGTTCTCAGTGTTGCTAATTTCTTTGCCAGCTGCTAAACCATCAGAGAAGTAGACTTACTCACAGGCTTGTTGCTGTTTTGGTTAGACTCCTTAGTCTCAGGGTTAGGGAGAAGAGAGCTTTGAGGGTTGTTTTTACTCAGGTCAGATCCAGGCAGTTTGTTATGCAATTCAAGATTTGTTGTAGAGGATACAGACATAGATAGTCCCTCCTTAGGGATCTTTGGAGAAGTTTGAATACAATCAGAGGAATCAAAAGAACACAGAGAAGAAGATGAAAGTTATCCCTCCTTTGGGATCTTCTAAAGACAAGAATTTGAAACATGTAGTTGTCCCTCCATAGGGATCTTCTTTACCATATCACACATAAGTTGTCCCTCCATAGGGATCTTTTGCACATCAAGGTCTATCCTAGAGGACCCGACTTGATTCGGGGGAAGGGGGGAGGAGGATGTTACCTTTGTAGAATCGAAAGGAATGAAGACTGGGGATGTCGAAGAACCTGGCGCCGGGGACTCACTGTTCTGGCCAAGAGAGCTCGTCCTTGACTGAGTGAGAACTGGGCTCTTGGGCAATGTTCCGAGAACAGTAAGCTTGAAACTTAGAGCACCTTCCTTAGCGGCTGAGATCGGGGTAGGGGTGAGGTATACACCACGCCTTCTCACACCAGGGGACTTATCTTTACTCATTCGGGTTTCGTCTTCACTTGTCAGAGTTTCGTCTTCGCCAGAAGCCCTAGAATTTAGGATTTTCTGGGAACCGACTTCGAATGTAAAATTGGTAAGGCTCCAAGGTCGTGAGAGCCTGGGAATGTGTTACCTGGAACCAATTTCTTCAATAGGCAATCTCTGGTATCACCCTTCAACCTAAGCAGGCTACGTCGAAGTGTAAACCTAGCTCAAATTGGGGCAAAATTCCTTTGGTACTCTGAGCCCGAATTGTTAAGGGTACAAGGTCGGAAATAGGTAAGGAGGTCGTTGATGTGACCAATTTCATTCAATGGTGTGAAAAACTTACTCCTCTCAAGTTTCCCCAAATCTGAAGAAACCCGAGTCTGAGCCCTAGTCCAATTTGGGTATTTCTTCCAGAAAGGGTTTGGTTTGTAATTGGTAAGGCTAGAAGTGCTGATGAGGAAGGGAAATCACAAGAGAGTGTTAATTTCTGGGGGGGAGAGCGTGAGGCCGTCCCCCGACGGTGAACATGGTCGGAGGCACAGTGCGGGGAGCGTGAGGGAGGGTATTCCACGAAAGTTGAAGGCGAGGGAGGGGAGGTCGGGAGGAAAGAGCAGAGAGAGGTCAGAAAAGGGGAGGAGGAGCTGTCTCCGGCGTCGGAGCGTCGTCAAAACAGTGGTGGTTGGGGAGGAAAAAGATGGTCAACAAAAGTCAAACTAGATTCAAAAAATTGTTGACCGTTGTGAGGTAACGGCTAGAAGGGACAGGGGGGGTAACGGCTAGTTCAGAGAATAACGGCTAGTTTTTCAAAAAAAGACCTGGGGAGCTTAGGGAGGGTAACAATGGCGATGTCGGCTGGGCACCACCAACGGTACCACCGCCTGAGGCAGAGGAACACCTAGGTAGCTCAGAACCTCGGCGACGCGGGTTAGTGCTTGGGAGGAGGGGTCAGAACAAAGATAGGGAGAAATCAATGTCGGAGAGAGAGGCTCAACCACCAAAGGCAGTTGCAATCAATGAACCCGACAATGGTGGGTGGCTGTAATTAATGTCATGTTTAGAACTTCTAGCTCTTAAAGGGTTGATGATAGGAAAATAGAGGGAGTAAGAGTGGACGGCAGATTCCGATGTAGGTGAAGCCAATAGACCGAAGAGGGGGTCGGAGAGCTTGTCGGAGCAAGGGGGAAGGCCAGAAGGAAGAATCCTTCTTTGAGAGTTTCTCTCTCTAACCACCCGCGTCAAGCATGGGTATTTGCTTCCTTTGGTGTTGACCTACTTGTTTATATAACTCTAATATAGGATGCCTTGACTTGAGTAATACTTATAGCAGTATGAACATACTCACTCAGAAGTGTATTCATCCACTTCTTTTAAAAGTAGATCACCTTTAACAATTTCTGCATATGGGACTATCTGTGCATGTATTCACTTTTAGATGTATCTGTATTTCTTTCAAAGACATCATATGCGCATTGTACGTCTTTGATGTAGGTGTAAGTAATTCGTGTATGTATAGGTCATTACAATGCATATAGACAAGTCATGGATTAACTGGGGAACTAGAGTTTTCGTGCCCTATTTTGCTAAGTTAGATGAATTTTTAGACTTCGTATACGCCAACAAGGATGTTGATTCTTGCATATACTGTCCTTGTAGGAAATGTAGAAATAGGCAATTGTATGGTAGGGAAGTTGTGCGGAAGAACCTTCAGACTAATGGATTTTGGGTTGCATATAAGTTATGGACTAAACATGGTGAGAGCATTGATGATTTGATTGAGGAACCGCAACAGAGGAATGAAGGGCTACCTGCAGCGGATGGGCATATGGATGTGGATATGGCTAGATTAGTTGAAGATGTTTTACGAACCATCAATATACCAACAGTAGAACATCATAATGATGATGGTGAGAGGGTAGGTGCTACTTCTGGGCCAACTGAGTCCACTAAGCATTTTATGAAGCTGATGAAAGATGCGCACCTAACTCTATATCCTGGTTCTAAGAAACATACGACTTTGTCTTTTGTTGTTCGCCTATTACAAGCCAAAAGTTTGCACGGATGGAAAGACAACTCTTTGAAAAAGTTGTTAGCAATATTTCATGAGACTCTGTCTAACAGAGTTAACCTTCCTAAGTCCTATTATCAAGCCCAGAAGTTGGTGTATGATTTAGGTTTCACTTTCACAACCGTGGATGTTTGCCCTAATAGTTTTATGCTACTTAGAAATGAAGATGCACACTTAAATGAATGTGCAATATGAAATGCATCTGGATGGAGGGAAACGGCTAGAGGTTCAGAATCCGGGACACGAAGAGTTGCACAATAAGCAATATACTTTCCGTTGAAACCAAGATTGCAGAGGTCGTTTGCTATAGTGCAGTCAGCAACTCTTATGAAATGGCATTGCTTGAAGCTTGTGAATAATGGTGTGTTCAGGCACCCTGCAGACTCTCCTGCTTGGAAGCATCTTGATGCTACACACCCGACTTTTGGAGCAGAGATGAGGAATGTACGTCTAGGAATTGCCTCCGATGGATTTAATTCGTTTGGTAATCAAAATGTTAGCTATAGCACATGGCATGTTATCCTATTCCGTACAACTTGCCACCCATGTATATCTAGAAGCAACCATTTATAGATCTTTCTGTGCTCATTGATGGACCAAAAGGGCCCGGTGATAAGATAGATGTGTATTTGGAGCCATTAATTGAAGAATTGAAGGAACTATGGGAAGTGGGCGTAGAAACTTTTGATGCTTCCACCAACCAAATGTTTCAATTGCGAGCAACTTTACAGTGGACCATCAACGACTTCATGCTTATGCCAACTTATCCGGGTGGAGTACTAAAGGTGAATGTGGGTGCCCAAATTGCAACACAAAGTCAGAAGCAACATATTTGAAGGCTAGCCACAAGTGGTCTTACGGGAAGAGTAGGAGGTTCTTGCCATATGATCACAAGTACCGAAGAGATGCAAAGTCCTTCTAAAATGGACGAGAATTTGCCGAAGCTTCTTCAAGAATGACCGGGGTTGAACGTCTATCACAACTTCATAAGAATGGGGTGCTTACCTGTTATTAAAAGCAAGACATGATCGCGAGACATAAGATGGGACCTGAGAAACCAGGAAGGGATCCATAAGAAAAAAAAAGCACAATTGGAAGAAAAAAAGCATCTTGTTTGAGCTACCTTATTGGAAAGACAATCTTCTACCGCATAGTATAGATGCGATGCATGTTGAGAAAAACTTTGTCAAAAATGTTCTGCATACAATCATGGGAGTGAAAGGAAAAACCAAGGACAGCGTCTCTTCTCTTCATGACCTAGAAAGCTTGGGAAATCGAAAGGAGTACCTTGTGAAGCGCATGGAGACTGGTGCTGAGTATTATGAGAGAGCCGAATTTGAGATTGACAATGACGGGAAATTAACTTTCTTCTAGCTTTATCCCTAGCAAGAATGTCTGATGGTTCATGCTCCAATATTGCTCGGAGAGTTAATTTGAAGGATCGTTCCATTGGAGGGCTTAAAAGCCATGATTATCACATCCTTATACAACAACTCATTCCACTATGTGTTCGGAGTTCCTTGCCTAGGAATGTGGCTTCTATTTTGATTGACGTAGGGAAGTTCTTCAAGGGGTTGTGCTCAATGGTCAATTCTCGTGCTACATTGGAAGAAACACGTTAGGACATTACCATAACTCTTTATGAGATAGATAAAATATTTCCACCATCTTTTATGGATGTAATGGAGTATTTGCCGATACATCTTGCCGAGGAAGCTGTAATTGGCAGGGCTGTCCAGTTTCGTTGGATGTACCCTATAGAGAGGTTTCTCCTTACTTTGAAGAATTATGTAACACAACATGCATGCCCAGAAACGTCATTAGCGAAATGGTATGTTATGGAAGAATGCATGAACTTTTGTGCTCAATATCTAGAAGATGTGGAGGAAAGGCATTCGTTCTTCCAAAAATAACGCGAGCACAAATACATCGATGGGTCTTATTTCATACTGATGTAATGACACCCTATTTGAAGTAAGCCAACTGCATTTTAAGTACAAATTATAGTTATTTACGGTTATCAATTTATGATTGGATACTTGGTAACCTTTTTCCTATTTTATCTTGTGAAGTGCACATTTGGTATTCATTAAAAATCAAAGTCCTACGGCAAGCGTGATCAGTCACTGGCATTAACTCATTTCAATGAGTTTTCTAAATGATTTAAATCGCATATGAGTGGCAACTTCACATATGCCCTTCACATCTTGCTCCAAGATTCAATTCTGTTTCCATCCATCAACTACTAATGCTAACTAAATATTATAGGTGGAAGGATTGCTACGGGCAGGTGATGTGGTAAGTGATGAAATTGTGGCATTGTCTAAGCCCCCTTCACCCGTAGAAGCAAAGCTGACCTCATACACTTGCAATGGGTATTTATTTCGTGTGAAAAGTTTAGACAACAAAAGAACGAGACAAAATTGTGGGGTGTTTTTAGAAAGAGATTCTACACCCTACTATGGGAGATTAACCGATATTATCAGGGTTACATATGTTGTAGATGTCAACTATGTATTATTTCGGTGTGAGTGGGCACATCCTTCAACCGGTGTGATGTTGGACCCTTTTAAATTCACCTTTGTGAACTTCCACAAATTATTGTACTCACAAGATTGAGTTGGGGATGAGCCTTTTATATTCGCATCTCAAGCACGTCAAGTGTGGTATAACCCGAATCCTACTAGACATGGGTGGCTTACTGTTGGCGAACTGGAATCAAAAGAGTATTCCCATGTGGATGTTGATAATGAGATGGATACAAGAACTGAGTTGGTGGATAATGATACTCTTATTGGATATAGAGTATGGATTAGCCATTATTTACTTTCATGATCATATTGTGCTCTTTACTGATGTTGATGGTCTGTTGTGCTCTTATCTGTTATGATAACTTTTATGATACTTTCTTGGTTATGTTATATTATTGTACTTTTTATCTAATAACTTTGGTTTGTAATCTTACACAAATGGTTTTATATTTTTATAGGCAAACATGAAGAAAAGAAAGGGCGAGTCCGGTAGACCGCGAACCATGTCCGAGTTCCTAGTATCTAGGAAGTCCGCTTCCTCCCGGAGCCGGTCATCAGAATCGGCATCAATAGTTGCATCAGTCCTCGTTAGTGCTCCACCTTCGACATCAGCAGCTGCAGCGCTTCCCAGTAGTAGTGCTCCCTCTGCATCAGTCCTAGTACTTAGTGCTCCACTTAATGCTCCGCTTTCAACTTCATCTCCCGCTCAAGCTCAACTCAGTGTGGTCCCTGCTCCAGTGGAAGATCCTCTTGGTAATGTAGTGTTAAATAAATTATGGAAAGCTATTTAACAAAATTTTGAAGCTATTATATTTCATATGACTATTTTTTTTTTAAGTTCAAGCTCAACTTCAAACTCGTCCTGATGCTCCAGTTGAAGATCCTTCTGGTAATGCGGTTTTACCATAATCAACATATTTAGTAATGTCAATTTTAGGCTCTTTGTATTTCATTCGGGTCTTCCACTTCTTCTCCTCCATCTCTTTGTACTTTTGCGTCTCATAAACTGCCATGCTTGGTCCTGAATTATAAGATGGGAAATTGCACTATTGTAAGGGTGGATTTATATAGAACAAAAACAGTTAGGTTTTGTTCATTTTGAATCTTTAAGTGAATGTTAATTGGTCATATATCAACTATACTTAAGGACCATTCAGAATGGGGAAATTAACCTGATTTTCATGTGTGTAATGAGTGTTTCAATTAATTTTAAGCTCTTCTGCTCCAATCGAAAGCTATTTACTAAAGTCAATTTCATTTGTATCTTCTTTTGTTTTTTTTTATGTTCAAGCTGAACACATTACCCATCGAGGCCAGAGCAAGGGTGTGCCGGGTTGGAACACTGGTTCCAAATACCCTGTTGAATTCAACGATGTCAACCAACCTATAGGGGGGAATGCTAAACGTCTGAAGGCTCAACTAGGGATAATAGTGCGTGATGGACATAGACTCCCATTGACACATCTGGAATGGACCAGTATAGATGACTCCGTACAGGAAAGTATCTAGGCAGAAGTTGAGGTGAGCCTCACATTTGCACATCCTTACAACTGGTGTCTAATTTCTTCTTTTCTCTCGTTTATATTCTTTATAGTTGCTGTAATATATAATAATTAGCAAATGCAACCAATTATCTTAACAACTCTAAGATGTTCTCACCTGATATGTAACAACTCTAAGATTATTCAAGGCTTATTATAATTAACTTAATGGTGTTTACAAATTGTAGAGAAATTTGGTTAATGTTCCGAACGGTTATAAAGAGGTTTGCCTAAGAACGTGCAATAGCATGTGGAAGGACTACAAGTAAAAAACCAATAAGGCATATTTTTTGAAGTGCAAAGATGATCCAAATCTTGAGAAGAAGAATTCTTCAACTGTTTTATCACCTGATTGGCTTGCTCTTATTGCTCTTATTATATTTTAATTCTTGTATAGTAAGTGACTTCTCGTGCAATGTCTTCTTGTATATAGCAACAAGCCCAGCAGAACTCTATGAATCGAGATAAACATGGACCATCACATGTCACTGGTCGAAAGTTTTTTTCTGAAATTAGACATGAGGTACATGTATAGTAGCACCTTCTTTGAGTATAAATAATTACCATCTTTAAGTGCTTTCTATAATATATAGCATCAAATGCCGAAATTAGACATGAGTCGAGATAAGCATGGACCATCACGCGTCACTTTCTTCTTTGACTCTACCAAGTTGGATTGATTAACAGATTTGTTGAACTTTAGACCTCTTTTTTGTGCATAGTTTTTTTATATATAAATTTTGGACAGAGACTCCAAACATGATTGAATGAGTTTTGACTTTTGAGTGATAGAATATGTTATCATATTATGTCATTGAGATATGTCAAATTTGAGCTGTTTCTATTCAATTTTGAGTTGTTTCTTTTAGTATTATTATTTTTTCATGGATCTCTATGCAATGTGCTATCTTCGTTTTCATGGATTTGATCATTCGGATGGCATTGTTTCTGTCAGTTTTTCCTTTACATGTTAGATTTACATCTCATCAGTTTTTCCTTTACATTCTTACTGTCCATTTCTGATGGATTTGATCTAATCAGTTTTTCCTTCACATTGTCAACTAGATGCATAAAAGTGGCCAACCGGTTGATAAGATGAGTGTGTGGATCAAATCTCGCAACAAAGATGATCATGATGTTATTGAAGCTATTGTAAGTTTCTTTGACCTTGTATCTATCAAAATTTATTTAAGTGTCTTACGTGTGGGGACACTCTTTAAATTTTTCTTTTCGCATTGTCATAATGTAGAAGGACTATAACACACTATTAAGTTTGGAACCAGAGGATCAAAGGGACCTACCTGTCGTCAAAGACAAGATATTCCATCGGGTTGTTGGAGACGATGGCCATGGATATTGTCGGACATATGGTGCAAGTGCTCCTCCTCGTTTGGTGTATCCAGGATCATCAAGCAAACCTATTACCAATGAGGATGTGCTACACCAATTCAAAGAGGTGGCTGACAACCTCAGAAAGATGGTTGAATAGAAACTTGTAGACTTCAAAGCTGACTTGATGACGACTTTCGGGTGCAATGATAGGGGAAGCTCACAATCACAAGCGCGGGTTAGCTGAACTTCTGCTATATTAATTGTTTGGTATTATCATAAGTCTTTGTGTCATACTATCACTTAGTTCTAGCGACCTATACAATCATCAAGTGAATGTTATACTAAATTTTTGGTATGCACTATTTTTTCAAGATCCGAATAGGGGAACTTTATTTCTCTTGATAAATCAAGTGAATGCTCTATATATTTTTTGTTAGATAAAGTCGTGTCTATTTTTTTCGATAAATCTTTTTTTATGTGCTTTTTATTATAGACAACAAGTGTCCATCAGAAAGACTCTATAGGAGAAGGAGCTCTTGTTTTATCCCCCACCGAGGAAACACTGAAGACCCCGACCCCGATCACCGTTGAAGATGATGATGAATCTATGGAAGAAGATCATGATGCATGCAGTGACGACCCTCCTGAAAGGCTTGCTGAATGAAGTGGTGAAGAGGGGATTCAAATTGGCACCAAGATTAGGACTTTGCGCTCTATTTTTGGCTTTATATAAGTACATTCACATTTTGTCGGGAAGTTTGAACTTTAGACTAAAGACTTCGAATGCATAAGTCGTTTGTGTGACCTTTCAAACAATTAGGATAATTACAATGTTGAATGCACTTTTGCTTTATCTGAAAATGTAATTTGAAAGAATTGTTATGGTTGTGATGTGAAGTTTCCTTGATAAACACATTAGGACAGGTTAGATTAGGCACATTAGGAGATGTTTGGATTATGAGAATGAAAACAGGAGAAAAATGGGATGCCATTACACTTGGCAACGGCTATATACCGTGGTGATATGGAGAAATAGTTGAGGACAATATCATCGGGTACTTGCTGTGGCAAGGTGTGAAAAGGCGTCATAATTCTGGCGGTATATTTTTTTACAATTTCATATCGTAGCCACGGCATCCTACTATCACAAACCGGTGAAAAATGGCGCCAAATTAAGGAGGGAAATTTTTGGCTGGAACTTGGCTACTACTCTCGTAGCCACAACAGCAGACCGTCGCAAAATGGGAAAAAAAATGGCGCCAAATTTGGGTGGGAAATTGTTGGCTGAAACTTAGCTAGCTACGGCAACTCTCTGGGGTGGCCAAATTTGGTTCCTTTGGACAAGCGCCGTTATTCCGTGGCTATGACGTGGCTAGGTTGGTCGCCATGGCAAGCATCCGTAGCTATTATCATTTTGCCACCGCAGACTTAGTCAACCCTTTTTTCTCGTGGCTAAATAGGTTTAGCCACCCCAGATCGACTTTTCGCCATGGTAAAGTGTCGATGCTAAATTGTTTTTTTTTGTAGTGTTATTATATGTTTAAGCGTTTTCCATCTGCTGATACGTCGGTCTCTCAGGAATCAGGCTTGTTTGATCTCGAATTCTTACTTAATAAAAAACAATTAAATCTATCATTCAAAAAATATCTTAAACCTAGAATTATAAAAAAATCTCGAACCCACTTATTGTAGTATGTTTAATTCAGTGAAACTTGAATCTATCATTAAAAAAAGGGGAATTATTAGTAAATACCCCACTTTGATATTTGGTTTGCAAAAATACCTAGGTTTGAAAACAATTGCATCAATATATGGAAATTTGCAAAAATACCTTATTTTATTATCAAAACTACCCACCACCCCAAAAAATCAGAAAAAAAAAGTTAAATATTTTAAGTATTTTTCAATTTTTTGATATTTTTAAATTATATTAAATAATCAAATAATAATAAAAATCTGGAAGTCAAAAAATAAATAAATTAAAATCTCAATCCCCTTCATCCGAACTGATAGACCCGACCCCCAAATCTCAATCCAAACCCTAACCAAAAACACCCAACCCCAGGTCTCCGACGCTCAACCCCAACCACAGGTATCTGGTGCTCGGACCATAGCTCGCGTCTCCGGCTCCGTCGCCCGCGCCTACACTTCCGCGCCCACGACCGACCCAATCCCAATTGCTAACCAAAACAAACAAGCGCCCCGACTGTCGCCGCCCATACCCTCTGTCGTTGTGCGAGCAATCCGGCGCAATCTTTACACAATCTCCCGGCGATTTTTAATCATATCTTGTCAGTATTCATATTTAAGATTGTCAAGAACCCCATTTATCCTGTCACTATGGATAATAATCCTGAAGATATATATTGACAGTCGTTTTGAAAATATGGTTAATAATCTTGAAGATATGATTGACCGTATCTTCATTGATTCTCTCCCCGATTACGGGTTTAATCCTGTCAGAATAAACATGAAGCCTGCCACTATAAACATTTTTCCTGTCATTTGGAACAAATAACTTTGTCACATTGGGCAGACCTTTAATTTCTAGTTATGGTATGGATAAAATCGTATCTTTATTCTCTTCCCTATTATAGACCACATCCTGTCATTATTAGATATTTGTTTTGTCATCAAAAACATATATCCTGTCAACAACAAATATATCCTTGTCAATAATTGATTCTCTTAATAAGGCAATGATTTTCATCTGGCTAGTTTTAATATTCTTAAATTTCCGAGAAAAAATATTAAAAATATTATTTTACTATTTTTTTATATATTTTTAATCTTATTTTAATTCATAATACTCCTTTTAATGATTTTTATATTTAAATTTAAAAGTAAAATAAGTCATTATTTTTTTAGCACAAATAGCCTATTTTTTAGCACATATGACCCACCTATTCTATTTTTGCCATTATCAGAAAACGGGTATACTTTTGCAAACCGAACACCGATTTGGTGTATTTCTGCAAATCGGCCTTAAAAAAATCTTTAACACATAATTATAAAACAAAATCTCAAATCCACTCTTATAAAAATCTTGAATATATAGTTATAAAATTTTCCACTTACCTTTATAGAAATATTGAACATATTGTTATAAAAATCTTGAGCCTATGGTTATAAAATCTTCCACCTATATAATATTGAACTTATAGATATGAAATCTCGAAGCTTCATTATAAAATCTTAAACTCACCATTATAAATAAAAAAAATTGAACCTACAGTTATAAAAATTTAAACTTGTATTTATTAAATATTGAACTCTGTTATAAAAATCTTGAACTCTGTTATAAAAATCTTAAAGCTGTCATTGTAAAATCTTTTTTTTTTTTGGGTACTTTGTCATTGTAAAATCTAAAACTTTTATAACATGGCGTCCACAAAATTTTGATTAGGGTAGGGGAGAAATCTTTTAGAGAACAAATAATGAAGAATTTTTTTATAAGAATATTGAAACAAAACTATAAATTATTGTGATCCTTAGTTATATCTTCCTTATGAATTGGTGTGAATCTTTACGAGTGAATATAGTTAAAGAGAAAGAGAATGAAAGAACAATGTGCCATAAAGGATTTTTGTGTTCCTGTAAGAACTGCGCAAAACACCCTCCAGATGGGAAAAAATGCAACAAGGGTTTCTTATTATTGTGATGCTTTAATGGATACAATATTTTCAACCGTATAAGCATCTATTTATAATAGAGAACCTCATATAAATAAACCTAGATAGATATAGATAAACCTACCTTTTATCTAGAATCTATTATAGATAAACCATCTATAATAATTCTCTTATAGAAGAATACATTCAAAAGATAAAACTTGCTAAAGATAGCATCTAGATAATTAATTATCTCATACAACAAGAATTTCTTACAATCAACATCAGTTGAATCAATAATCATGGAGAATTGCAAGAAATACAAGGTACCATGCATGGCACCCTTTCAAATCACATCGGAACTCTTGGATTCATTTAGAACTTTTACAGATACAAATATAATCTTCTATAATATATATTATATCCTTATTTATAGATATGTCTATCCTTATATGTAGAGTGTGTATATCTTGTGAATATCTTATGTAATATCTTTTATATAAACTTCATACATAACCTCAATATGATCAATAATCATCTTATGAATTTGTCCTCCGCACTACTCTGCGTTAGTTCAAGTTACATGTCGAGTCAAATAAGGCTCTCACATGCCATGTTCCTCCTGTTCATTAGGAAAGAGTCGTCGTTTACATATTACGTCATCTCATGTAACCAAAACTCGTCTGTTTGCACTTATTTACTCTGATGTTTAGGGTCCTTGATAGGAGGAAAACCTATTGTTGATCATGTCAAACAAAACTCAAACTTATAAACTAGCATAATGAATAAGCACGAGGTAAATCTCACAGGGAAATTTGCTATTCAGTTGTGATTCAGTTGCTAATTGAGTAACCAAAGGGGGTTTTAGAATGCAAAAGACCCACGTTTTATCAAAGCGGAATAATGAAAGCAAAAGTAAAGAAACTTGATTCATGCAATATGGAGAAATAGTCCTACCTATAATTATCCACTTTATTTTGTTTCCTAATATAGTTACTAGTTCAATCATTCCTTGAAACCCTTATCTCGTTAGCAATCCCCAAAGAAGGATTGAACCCAATCGATAGCCATAAGTTCATAGATTAACCAAGGTATTTTCAATCCCTAAAAAGGGATTTAACAACACATCCAACTTCATACCCATCCAATTAGTTCAATCAACCCTAAAGGGATGAATTTGCCACTTGGGTTAAGGTTTACAATCAGGAATCTACAAAACCCTAGCAATTGAATTGATTCTAACAAGTTAGCCAAACAAGATAGAACAAAACAATCAATCATTCAAGCGCAAAGAAATTGAAACATTCAATATAGGAAATAAGAAACGAGATTCATAAACTCACAACTCAATATGTTAAAGCTTCAAATTGTAGATAGAACAAAGGGAGTTTAATTGCTCATGGCGAACCTCGCTCTCAATCTCTATTTGTCTATTGAACGGTGAATAGAATAGTAGATGGATGATTTAGGGTTAAACTCACGTACTTAAAACTAAAGTCGGTAAAAACATAATAGAAACTAGGTTCAGACTAAACAAAACGATGCGTCTAGCTGACGACCAATGCGGCGGCCGCTGCACAGATGTTGTGGCCGCTGCATGTGTGCTTTCTTCATGTTCTGACTAGGAGCTTGCATCAGCCGCGACAAGGGTGCATCGGCCGCTGCCTATGGATGTCGCGGCTTCTTCTGTTGCCCACTGCATTTGTATTCAGCTTCTTTTCTTCTTTGATCTCTTACTATCTTGCACTTTGCATCTCAACTCCAAGGTCATTGCATCCTCTTGTAATGTTCGAATCATCAACTCTACAAAATAAACCACAAATTCACGCAGAATCCAAACTCTTTCAAAATAATCATAAAATGCAATTTAACTCCAAAACATGCACCAAATGCAACCTAACTAACCTAAAAATGCCTATCTAAAATATGCATTATCAGTCCTGTACCCTTTTTATCTATTAATGGAAGTCGATACTTTGTGCTTTTTGTTTTTAATTGCACCTGTTTCACATGGATCTACTTCATGAGTCACAAATCTCAGGTGCTTGAATTTTTCAAACTCTTCAAATCCATGATTCACATTAAGTGTCATGCCTTCGACCATTAAAGAACTTCAAATAGATTGGTTAAAGGAGTTTTATAGTTTGTCCAGCATTATGTCTCAACAGGGCATCATCTACCGAATTTCATGCCCACATACACCATATCATAATGGTCTAGTTGAACATCGGAATCGCACCATACGGGACAAAGGTCTCACACTCCTTGCTCAGTCTCGCCTCCCACCTAAGTTTTAGGAACATGCATTTCACACTACAATCTATCTCCACAATCGTGTTCCAACTCCAATCCTTGGTAACGGGTCTCCCTTTTGGTGTTTGTATGATCGTGTGCCTAACTACTTATCTCTACGAGCATTCGGTTGTCTGTGTTTTCCATTCCTTGGTCCCTACACGTCAAACAAAATACAATTTAAAACACTTTCCTGCATATTTCTTGGGTACAGTTCCTCCCATCGAGGTTATATCTGCTACCATCCTCAATCTCATCGTGTCTATATCAGTCGCCATGTTGTCTTCCATGAATTAGAATTTCCTTCCATTCCGGCATCGTCCTCCACACTTGACATTGTGTCATCACTGTAACGGCCCGGGATTATGATTCCCGAGTTACGTTTCGAGGGATGAAACCCCTCGTTAGGATCTTGCGCCCCGAGTACAAGTTGAAGGTTTGAAATCGAAGATGTGCAGTTTAAAGTGGGATTTCGCACCCAAATCCGGAAGGTCCGTTGGGGACCCCGGGGTAAACCCCTGTACCTGTCCTAAGTCTACAACGCAGGAAATTCCGTTATCATGCAAAGGGCATACGTTCTGAAAATGATACAACTAGTGTCACGGCAGAGCCGGGTCAAAACAGAGTACAATTAGGGAGAAATCGCAAAAGCATGAATCTGGTGAAGTCAGGTTTCAAACTCTCACTCTCCGCCATAAAAATAGACCACGTCATAACAGCACAAAATCAAACAGTGTATCGGGTACCTGAAACTATACCACCAAGTCAGGCCAAGAGTCCGCCCGCGGGTCTTCTGACCGCGCTGAGGACATATAATACGCCTATACCTAGAATAAAGGATGCCTTCATGCAGTACTGAAATCTTAACCACACTATCATGCTCCTAATTCATATATGTAGAATATTAAGTAAGGCCTTAACAAAGAATACCAAGTGGTATATCCCTCTTCTACCACCACCCCTCTTCCAAATAGGGTGGAGACTGGCTAGTTCGATACTATAGCATATCAAATCTCATCATCATATCGCATCTCATGCTCATCTCGTATCTCATGCCCATCTTGTATCTCGTGATATATATATATAACTCAAGGAGGACAACACCCGATGAAACTGGGCTGCCCTATGACCCTAGCAAGGACTCTAGGACTCACAGATAACGGCCATTCTGTATTCAAACGCATACAGAATAAGAATGCTCATTCGTAAGTGCAATTCCTAAGCATGATACTACATGGCATGCTCTTATGCATATGAAACACCTACATACTATATGACACATCAGGCAGGAGGTACTGGTTACTGAGTAAGCCCCGGAGGTACTTACCTGGCTAGCAGATCGACAACAAGAGAATCCAGCACACAGTATTGACAATCACAGAGTATCACCTAGTACATAATGGAATATACATAAGTCTACATCCAACTATTAAGCACTCAAGCACACATCAATCAATAGAACAAGTAGCATATTATGAATGTCATTTCATCGCATCATTCGCTCCTCAAGACCACATCGTTCTCCATAAGTCATTCAACCAATTCCACATGTTCATATACATCATTTCCACACATACCTCAACGGTTCATCCAAAATCATAAGAAATAATTTGTGTGATATAAAATCCTACTAGATCGTCATAATTATCCAACATTTAATCTCATATAATAATTCACCACAAGTCATGCTATTAGTCATACATATCATACTGTTAGTCAAACGATCATATTATCATGCTAGTTAGTCATCGAATAGGTCTTATTCCTAAGTTAGTTTTAGAACCGTTTCAAATCCTAAATAAATAGTTAAGTATTCTGACCCTTGAAAAATACTCGCCAAATTCCCTTTTTAAATTTATTTATTAGATTACTTTCCAACCTTGAAATTCTTTTCCAAATTCTTTATAAATCTTGAAGTCCCAATAATATATTTTAAATCTCAAATAATATTACATGATATTTTAAATACCATTTATTTGACACTTTTATAAATTATTATTTCCAAATCCCCTAAAATCCTGATCATTTTTATTTAATAAATCAACCCTTATAATTCTCCCAAAATATAATAATTTATCTTTTAAATCCTCAATTACTATTATAATATATTTTAATTACCATTAATTAGTTAAAAAATAAACGGATAACCCGAACCGTACCGAACCGAACCGAACCCGCAACTATATACTCATAACTGGTTAAACCAAACAAATACGGAGTAAATAAATAAAATAAAACGGAGGGGGCCCCACAACTGCACAGCTTCTTCATCTTCTTCGTTCCAAATTGGAAATCCCGCCTCGCCAAAAGCTCCGCCGAGGCTTCGCTCCCGCCGGCGCCAAGCTCTACCTCCGGGTCTCCGTCTCCGGAGTCGTCCAGCGCCCAGCTCTGCCTCGCTCTCTTGCAGCGTTCTCAAGCTCGCCTCACCCTCTCGGACACGCTCTCGAGCTTGCCGGAGCTCTCGAGCCCATCCAATCGTCCCGCACTCAGCCCTCACTCACTCTAAACTAATCTAAACATCGAAGGAAGCATGAATTCGAATCGAGGTAGGAAGAAAAGTTCGGAGCTCACCGAGGTGATTTCGTAGTTCTGGGTGTCGTCGGTGGCTCGCGATGGCTCATCGGACCTGCATCGGACATGGGTGAGGGTGATGGCGAAGATCGGGGGTGATTTGGATTGGAAACGAAGGAGTATGGCTTACCGGAAGGGGCGTAGTGCGCTCGGAAAAGGCTTGGACGCGGGCTGCTCTGGCCTTGTTCACGGAAAAACAGAGGAGGGCAGGGGAGCCCCTCACGGTTGCTGCTTCTGGCTTCGGTGGTGGCGACGGCGTGCTCCGGTGGCTGGCGGCGTGGGGTGGTGAAGCCGAGAGAGCAGGTGAGTGATAGGGATGAAGAGTTCAAGATGAAGCGAAGTAGTGAGCGGGGATGGTGATGGAGCAGGTGGGTGATGATGAATGACGGTGATGTTGAATGAAACTGACAGGGATGATGGTAATTTGAAGGAGGTATGGGAAGGTGAGAGAGTTGGTGAGGATAGAGTGTGAGAATGGTTATAATCAATACCGGAAATAAATCCCGAATATGCGAATTTCGAATCCCGTAATTAGTTCTCAAATGTTAGTTTTTCCGACTCTCACTCTCTCAATCAATTAGATTTTTTTAAATCGACAAGGATATCGTCATCCGATAATTATTTTGAATTTTCGAGGTAAAAGGATGGAAATTATTCGTCAAATTTTATATTCCGGTCGGAATTCGCTAAACGAGTTTTAAAACCGATTTAGTTTCATTTTTAGTTCTCTTTTTCCGAAAAAAATTAGGATTTTGAAAATCCGAGCCTTTACAATCACTACCACCTCTCTTTCTTGATCTCTTACTGATCAGCGTCTCGTTTAGTCTCGCCAGAATCGGCTTCCGTGCCAATTGTGAACTCTACAAATCAATCGTCACCACCGGAGCCTACTTCTACTGACATTCCACGAGAACGAACCCCACCCTCTCCTGCAACACATGTATCCCCTGCAGCCGAGCCATCATCCCCCTAGTCGAACCCCTCTCTAGTTGCGTCCTCACATCTCCCCCAATCTCATCTGTCTTACAACACCTCCGCTCTGGTGACAATTGTTGTTGCAGGAGGATGGTCAAGTATGAAATAAATATAGAATAAAGATCAGATTGACTTCCCTGTCTCAGCAAATAAATACAAGACTTCCTCCCGTTGTAGTAGAAGGTTTTCAGGATCGAATCCACGAGGAAGCACGTCAGCAGTTCTTAGGTAGCAACAGATTCTCACAGACAAGCAGCAGAAAGACAGAAATAAAAGCAGAAAAGGCAAGGGCGGAAACAGAAATAAAACAGAAAATAACAAATAAAAGCAATGAACAAAACGAAGACAGAAAAGACAAAGCAAAGCAGAAAATAAAACAAAGCAACAGGCGTACTCGATCTCGACAAAACCCTACTCGAGATCGACAAAACTCAGTAAAAACAGAAACTTCAGAATCGACGACAGAAGCAGAAACTCAACTCGACCTAGACTAAAGCCAACTCGATATCGACTAAGGTCCTACTCGAGATTGACAAGGTTCTCCTCTGTATCGACTAGAAAGACAGAAAACTTAAAACTTGCAGATTCGAACACAGAACTCAGATTTTTTACAGAAATAAATCAATATAATAAAAGACTTCCAAGGCCAGGGTATCAACACCACAACGATAACCATGCAAAGTAACACATAAAGGCATAAAAGATCATGTTTTCCATCAAAATAACTTTCGTTAGTAACAAATAGGCATATAGAGGTTTTCGCATAAACCCTAATTGTTACTAACCCTTTTCACATAATTAACCCAAGTTGCATTAAGATCACTTTCGGTTCAATAATACAAACAAGGATCACCTTCAACTCTCGCAAAAGAATCATGCTCATAGAGATAGAAGACGAATTGCATAAAAAGATCTGACCTTTACTGTATCACCTCACATGGCCACCGTCGGGCTCACCCCAGCCCCAGAAGTGGGTGGACTACTCGCTCCTCGTCGCAATCACATACATTGATGTATAAAAAGAAACTTGCATTAAACTATATTCAAAGCCTTTACAATCCCGGCAATCAACTTTCGCAAAATGCCAAAACCCTAAAAACTTTAGAACTCCTAAAACTTCTCTGTGGAACTACTTCTCTAACTCTGAAATTGAATTGGAATGAATGAAAAACCAGCCCCTAGGGCTTTATTTATAGCTTTCTATTCCCTGCTAATCAAGGATAGAATCTTCCATCTATATCTAAAATTATATCTAAAAGGCTTAATGATAAATAAAAGCGATAAAGGAATTAAATCTAAAAGGAAAATAATAAATCTAAACTAGGTAAGTCCCTTCATGTTGATAGATCTCCATTCCATGGATAGATGATGATAGATTTGGATAGAATCTCGGCCTTCTCGACTTTCTTCGTGCCCAAGGAATCCCAACTCTACTCAGACTGCTCACGTCGATGCGTTTCCAGAAGCTGGTCTACTCGACATCGATAAGGGCTCGTCGACATCGACTAGGATTCGTCGTCGACTGGTGTTCTCGGGTGACTCTGCTCGACAAGCTTGGATCTGGGCTCCTAGGCGTCGTCGATCTCGACTAGGGTTCCTCGAGATCGAGTAGGGTCCCGGAGCTGGGTTGGTCTGGCTCTCGACACTGCTCCTAGTCGACAAGGCCTGTGCTCGGACATGTTCGTCTAGATCGAGTAAGGTTCACTCGAGATCGAGTAACCTTGGACTGGTTCCGTTTCTTCTTTGACCTTGGACTTCTGTAGTGGTTTTTCGAGCTTTTCTGACCTTCCTTAGAATTGCTGTAAAACGTCTCGAATTCTGCGAATTAAAACAGAAATTGGTGTAGATTCCATAATTTGGCAAATAAACATAAACTACATAGATTCTGTACTATCTAACCCAAATGCATGTAATGTATGCAGAAAACGATATAAAAGTTACTGTAAAACATGACAGATTTAGCTCACAACAAACACCCCATACTTAAGCTTGCTTGTCCTCAAGCAATACCTTGAAATGTCATTCAGGGGAAGAAATCAAAACTCTCAACATATCAGATTCATTCTTATATAACCCAGCAGTCAATTACCATCCTCGAAAAGGTACTAGTGTCACAAATCCATGCATGTGCAATTTTAAAGAGCAACATCTACTCACAAAAGGAGGGTTATGCAAACCAAGCATTGATAATCAAGAGGACTTCAATTTAAGCTCAAATAAGGAGTAGATTTGGTAAAAGGCTAAAGGTGGACAATTTTTGGCAATGTGGTGCTAATGATCCCGGGGAAATGGAGTATTTCCAAACTGAATTTCCACATCCCTTTTCATAAGATTCATCACCTTTCATAATGCTTTTATCAATAATAATGCTTTTACATCTCTGACCTAAGCATTGCCTTCTCGCGAGTCGCAAACATGGGTGTCATGAATGGCCCCAGATACTTAGTGCCTTGGACTCCTCACAATGTGTCCCATCTCTCCAAACTATTATCTTAGAGAGCAGGGTCAATCTACCTTTATCTCCTGAGGTGATTGGATTTTCTTTCACTCATTAAATTTTCCATATATTTCAAACAATTTCCTTCCAAACTCCAATAATGACAAACACCATATAACATCTCCATAATGTAACATCATTCTCAACATAATCCCCGGATAAGGTAAAGAATGACAAATATTTAGGTCATGTGGAGCAATAATTGAAATAAGGCATAATATGACTTTTGTGATGCATAAGCATAGGTAAGGCTAGGATTTCAAACAATGAGCATTATATGGAAATTTAAAGTCCTCCATCATCTTATCATGCAACATGTCAAAAAGCAACTTCAAATTTTACCTCCTTCTATGGGTTTCAAGAAATAATGCACTTCATTATGACTTCCCTTTACTAGGCAATTTCATGTTATATCTCTAATGAATCCAATTTTGCATCGTCGAGTCCAATTAAAGCTTCCATGACATTAACCAAAATTTTCAATGGGGGTCATTTTTCAAACTTTTGGAAAACATGCATTTAAGCACATAAATCAATAATGCATTCCAAAATAGCCATGTAGCAATTCAAAGAAATAAATTTCTAAACATGCACAAATAATGTCAAATATGGAAAATATGCACAAAGTAAGCCCTTCCCCCACCCCATACTTAAACATTACAGTGTTCTCACTGTATAAAAACAAGGGTAAAGAAAGAAACTTACTAGACAGGTGTGCAGAACCTCTTAATGAAGGAATCGCCTGGGCCGAGTATGAATGTTGATATAGCTTGCCTCTATCCATGGACCTGAAAAGTGTAGAAGACATATACCCACAATAGAAGAACTAGAAATGTTCCAAACCAAAAACAAAAACTAAGTCTCAAAAGTCCAAAAAAAGTCTATGTACAAGCTCTAGATTTTATAGTCGCTAGGCCGACTTTTCCATTTAGCTCAAGGTGGCATTTGCAGGGCCCATGTAGCTTGGGCCTCAAAAAAGACTCCATTCTTGTCCATCAGCTGTAATCCTTCAGAATGGATCTTGTTCACCACGAAAGGTCCCATCCGCTTCTTGTTGAATTTGTTAGGGAACCAATGATCCTTTGATTTAGAGACATAGAGCTTGTCTCCAACTTCATACTCCTTGGGCTCATCATTGGATATCCTACATAAGCGCACATACCAAGGCAAACCTCTCCCATGTATAGATAGATCTTTAATGGAAATAGGAGAAGAAAGATCCATACCTTGGCTTACCTTTGCAGAGACGGAATCTGGGACCACCGTGTTTGGTCGATCTCGACTAGGGCTAGTCGATCTCGACGAGTCTGCAGGTTCTGGTGGTGGGCTGCTCGAGGATGCAGGAGTCGACGAAGAGGAGGGCTTGTCGACATCGAGTGGCCTACTCGATCTCGAGTAGGATTCTGCTCCTGGGGGCTGCAGCATCGAGAAAGCAGGAGCTGGTGGAGCCTGGTGGTGGTCGATCTCGACAAGCCTAGTCGAGATCGAGGAGCCTAGTTCGTCTGGTGGAGTCAGCGTCGAAGAAGGCGAAGTCGAGGAAACCGAGTGGTGGTCGATCTCGAGTAGCTTACTCGATGTCGAGTAGCCCTCAGCTTCTGTATTGCTGCTCGATGACGCTGGTGCTGGTGGAGGCTTCTGTATCTTGTCGAGATCGACTAGGGTTCTCGATGTCGAGGAGTCTTGGTCGATCTTGACCCCACACTTAGTTCCTGTCAAGGCATCCGAAAAATAATTAATCCATAACGACGTACCTTCATTTGTATCGATTGGATTTTCTGCGTCCTCCTTTAGGATTGCCATGATCTCCTCCACCTGGGCCTCCATGTCCCTCTTTTCCAGCTCCTCAGGGGTCATATTTCTGACCTTGGGTTCCCCGCAGGTGATGTAGCCAGCTGAGATAGATTTGACCTCTTCCATTGGACTTGTATGCCTTTCAGTTTTATTAAAGGAATACTCAATTACCTCATCGCTGATGTTGAAGGTGAGCACTCCTTTCCTTACGCTTATGTTGGCATCCACCGTCGCCAAGAAGGGTCTCCCTAAAATAATTGGACAAGCAGGATCTTCTTGCATATCAATAACTAGGAAATCAGCAGGGACAAAAAATTTACCTACTTGTACTGGTACATTGTCCACCATGCCTGTTAGGATGACCACCGTGTTGTTGGCCATATATAGTCTAGTATCCACAGGCTCTAGGGCACCTGGATCTGGCCTCTTCTCCAGTATGTCCAAATGGCTGCATTCCTCTGTAATTTCAGCCATCGATCGCTTTTTGCTCAAAATCTCCTTCAGGAACTTGACATAGGATGGCATTTCATTGAGAGCTTCTGTGAAGGGGATGGTGACGTTGAGTTTCTGAAGCATCTTGATGAAGCGCTGAAATTTCTTTTCTGCCGCGTCCTTTGGAGATTTTATGGGGAAAGGCAGCTTCTTTTTCGGATTCGGAGCCAGAACAGATGTCGGAGGTGCTGCAGTCTTCTCGATCTTGGGTTGACCGTCGTCGATGTCGAGTAGCCCCTTGTCGATCTCGACCAAATTGGGTGCAGTCGAGTTGCTGTGCAGTGCAGACGAAGGTTTCTGAAGTTTCTCCTCTACATCGACTAGGCTCTCCTCGATGTCGACTACAGTGTTGTCGATGTCGACTTGCTGTTCTTCGTTGTTCTGCTGCTTTCCGACCTCTGGCTCTTGCAGTTGATGTCCGCTTCTGAGTTTTACAGCAGCGATGTGCCCAGTCTTTCCCTTAGGATTTGGTTCTGAAGACCCAGGAAGCGCACTTGACTGTTTGGGGATTCCCGCTGCCAGCTGACCAATCTGTGTATCAACTGATTTTCGCCATATATCAATCTCCCCAAGCCTAGAGTTGACCCCTTGCATCTGAGTGTAGACGGAGTTGAAGGAATGCCTAGTTTCTGAGTGATTCCTCCGTATTTCCTCCAGGACTGTCTGTATATCATCCTTTTTCTGGTCCCTTTCTGGATGTCCTAGAGCTCTGTAGGGCGGGGGGTTCCTAGGGACACCTTGGTTCCATTGTGGTTGCTGAAACCTTTGGTTCCCTATGTAGCGATTGGGACCCCCTGCGTAAGCTACCTCCTCGTGGTGTTCTGCCATCCTGACTTGCTCTGTGTGTGGGCACTCAGGAGTGGTGTGCCGTTGCGATCCGCATTCAATGCAAGGCTGGTTGATAGAAAGATACTTTACTTGCTTTAGGAGCTTCTTGTTCTGATCTCTGTAGTACTGTTCCCTTACATCCGGATCAATTTCCTTAGGAGGCTCATAGAGGGGCATGGAAGGTGCTGGCCTGGCGTATGGGTTCTCTTCATAAGTTGCAGTAGACCCATACTTGTTGTCGTAGTTGGTGAGCTTCTCTAGCACACCCCATGCGTCACTTGGCGACATTGTCAGATACTCATAACGAGTATAATGGTTGATTCTGTCCTTAGTGATTTGATCAAGAGAGTTGAAGAAGATCTCTTGAATGACGTAGGGTGGCTTTCCATGAGTAGGGCAAGATCGCAGAAGTTCCTTGTAGCGCTCCCATGCCTTTGCCAGCGGTTCCCCTTGCTTCTGTTTGAAGGCGGTGATTTTCTGGCGGAGATGTGCTGTTTTGGCGGGTGGGAAGAATTTGTTCAGAAACTCTTGCTCTACTTGGGCCCATGTTGTCAGTGATCTTGGTTTCAGCCTTTCAAGCCACTTCAGTGCAGGTCCAGCCAGCGACCAGCGGAAAGACTTCATCTTGACATATTCCAAAGTTGTACCTTCAGCAAGAGTACGGCACATGTCAGAAAAGTTCGTAATATGTTCAAGAGGACACTCATTAAATCTACCAAAAAAAGCATTATTTTTAAGCTCTATAAGAAATTGAGTGCGAATTTCAAAAGAGTTTTCAGGGATAAGAATCGCCGATTCAGGCACGACGAGGGTTGGATGCATATAATCCTCAGCAGTAGTTGGATATTGGGCAAGCTCAGCTTCTGCTTGCCTTGCGCGCTCAGCTTCTTGTTCCCTCGCTGCCCTTTCATTGGCTATAGTGGTATCCTTTGCGGCTAGCTCCCTTGTAAGCTTGGCAATCAGCTGTTCTTGTGTTTCAGCGGCCGCCATGATCCTTTTGAGTTTAGAGTGAATGTGTAGGTAACGCTCTGGTTCGTCTAAGCTGTCAAACTCGGGTGGTAGACCAGAACGGCGCATACACCTGAAAAGTAACTCAAAGTAGACGTGAGATTCAACTACCTAAGGCGCGAATGATAGCTTCCCCGGCAACGGCGCCAATTTGTTGTTGCAGGAGGATGGTCAAGTATGAAATAAATATAGAATAAAGATCAGATTGACTTCCCTGTCTCAGCAAATAAATACAAGACTTCCTCCCGTTGTATTAGAAGGTTGTCAGGATCGAATCCACGAGGAAGCACGTCAGCAGTTCTTAGGTAGCAACAGATTCTCACAGACAAGCAGTAGAAAGACAGAAATAAAAGCAGAAAAGGCAAGGGCGGAAACAGAAATAAAACAAAAAATTACAAATAAAAGCAATGAACAAAACGAAGACAGAAAAGACAAAGCAAAGCAGAAAATAAAACAAAGCAACAGGCGTACTCGATCTCGACAAAACCTTACTCGAGATCGACAAAACTCAGTAAAAACAGAAACTTCAGAATCGAAGACAGAAGCAGAAACTCAACTCGACCTAGACTAAAGCCAACTCGATATCGACTAAGGTCTTACTCGAGATCGACAAGGTTCTTCTCTGTATCGACTAGAAAGACAGAAAACTTAAAACTTGTAGATTCGAACACAGAACTCAGATTTTCGACAGAAATAAATCAATATAATAAAAGACTTCCAAGACCAGGGTATCAACACCACAACGATAACCATGCAAAGTAACACATAAAGGCATAAAAGATCATGCTTTCCATCAAAATAACTTTCGTTACTAACAAATAGGCATATAGAGGCTTTTGCATAAACCCTAATTATTACTAACCCTTTTCACATAATTAACCCAAGTTGCATTAAGATCACTTTCACTTCAATAATACAAACAAGGATCACCTTCAACTCTCGCAAAAGAATCATGCTCATAGGGATAGAAGACGAATTGCATAAAAAGATCTGACCTTTATTGTATCACCTGACATGGCCACCGTCGGGCTCACCCCAGCCCCAGAAGTGGGTGGACTACTCGCTCCTCATCGCAATCACAGACATTGATGTATAAAAAGAAACTTGCAATAAACTATATTCAAAGCCTTTACAATCCCGGCAATCAACTTTCGCAGAATGCCAAAACCCTAAAAACTTTAGAACTCCTAAAACTTCTCTGTGGAACTATCTGTCAACCAGCCTTGCATCGAATGCGGATCACAGCGGCACACCACTACTGAGTGCCCACACACTGAGCAAGTCAGGATGGCAGAAACACATGAAGAGGCAGCCTACGCTGGGGGTCCAAATCGACACATGGGAGATCAAAGGTTCTATCAACCACAGTGGAACCAAGGTCCTCATAGGAATCCCTCACCATACAGAGCTCTAGGACATCCAGAGAGGGATCAAAAGAAGGATGATCTGCAGCTGATCCTTGAGGAGATGCGTCGGAATCAGGGCACCATCAACAACTAATTGCAGAACATCACTACAAAATTTGGAGAATTAGACATCTGGAAAAGGGGAATAGAGACGCAGATGGGTCAGATCGCTGCACAGATCCCACGACCGTCCGGACAACTCCCTGGGCAAATAGAACCAAATCCTAAAGGGAAGACCGGACACGTCGCAGCTATCAAACTGAGGAGTGGACATCAACTACACGAGCCAGAGGTCGGAAAATAGCAAAGCAAGGTAGAGCAGCAACTCGATCTCGAGGAGGGTGTACTCGATGTCGACAAGCCGCTACTCGACACGGACCAGAAGCTGAGCTCAGATTCTGCTGCGCAGACCAGCAACTCCAGGTCGACCACCCTACTCGATGTCGAGGAGCCCGTGGTCGAGATCGACGAGCAGCGTCTGGCCGACGTCAACGACTCTGCAGCCCCTCCGACAGCTAATCAGGCTCCGAAACTGAAAAAGCCACCTCCTTTCCCTTCAAAAGCACAGAAAGATCCCACTGTAGGTAGGTTTACCAGATTTGTTAATATGCTGCAAGAACTTAATGTTTCTATTCCTTTTACAGAAGCCCTGCAAGAGATGCCTGGATATGTCAAATTCGTCAAGGAAATCCTAAGCAAGAAGCGATCCATCTCAGAGATCGCAGGCGAATGCAAAGTACTTCACTTTCCTGAAAAGAGACCTGACCCTGGTAAGTTTTCTGTTACTGTGGGTTTTGGACAATATAAATATGAGTCTCTGTGCGATTTAGGAGCAAGTGTGAGCATCATGCCTCTATCAATCTGGCGGAAAGTAAAGATAGGATGCATAGAACCTGTGGATGTCAAGCTATACATGGCAAACAATACAGTAGTCATCCCTACAGGTATAGTTGAGAACGTCCCTTTCCAGGTTGGTAAATTCTTTGTTCCAGCTGATTTCCTTATCATTGACTGCGCTGAAGATCCTACTAGCCCCTATTATTCTTGGTAGACCATTCTTAGCTACTGCAGATGCCAAAATAAGTGTCAACAATAGATCGCTCACCTTCACAATAGGTGATGAGGTTTTGGATTTCTCTTTTGGCCCAGCAAAAGAGGAAATTTCATGGCTGGAGGTGAAAAGCATCAGCAACCACGGGACCAAGCAAACAGCGGAGGAAGGTGCTGACGTTGTACTCGGGATCGACAAGACCAACTCGATCTCGACAAGGGACCTACTCGATGTCGACAAGGTTTTGTCGATCTCTACAACCTCTACTGAGCCACTGACTTACCAAGATCCTAAGTATGGGGTCCCTGTACTCGAGGTCGACCAGCTGTACTCGATGTCGACTAGCCCCAAGCCCAAAGATTCCTGTTTTGGGTCCGAAAAGGTAAGTTCAGGTATGAATCCTACTCCTCCTCAGTCCGTAAGGAAAATTATAAATGATTTAAGGGGAGATAAGACACCGTGGCAAGAGAATCTGCGAAAACTGAGAGCTGGAAGGAAGAAGAAGAAAGAGAAGGGAGATGATGCAAGCAACAACTTATCAGCTGAGCTTGCATACTACCATCAGGACCTAGATGATCCAGGAGAAGGGACAAGCATGAGCGGGCCCCACAATAATGGTCCTTGAGCGCAAACGGAGAAGTCGGCCTAGCGACTCTAAAATCTAGAGCATGTATATAAAACTTTATGAATTTTTGGGACTTTTGAACTTTTTTGTTTTTGGTTTTTGTTTTTGGTTTTAGGGTTTTATGTCTTTTAGAATGTTTTATGTGGATAGTCTTGTTTTGTGTGCAATCTAACACTTTTAGGTCGGCTAGCATAAAAGGATCGCGAAAAGTGGAATAAGAAGTCCCTGAAAAACAGTCAAAATCGACGAAGGCCAAGTCGACGGCGACAAGGAGGAGCAGCCCAGACACTACTCGATCTCGAGTAGGCCAACTCGACATCGACAAGCCCAGACGCTCCTCGACTTCAGAAAACCACTAGACGCAGACGAGGCTCCTCGAGATCGACTACCCTGTACTCGAGATCGACAAGCCTACCTCTACTCGACATGCACTGATCTGCCTTTCTCGATGTTTTATCCTGTGAGTTCCTTCCTTTACTCTTGTTTTTATTTGATTTTTATACAGTGGGGACACTGTAAATTTTAAGTATGGGGTGGGGGAAGGGATTACTTCATGCATATTTGACATATTCGACATTATTTGTGCATATTTAGAATTTATTTCTTTGAATTGCTACATGGCTATTTTGGAATGCATTATTGATTTATGTGCTTATATGCATGTTTTCAAAAAAAAAAAAAAAGTTTGAAAAATGACCCCCATTGAAAAATTTTGAATTATGTCATGGAAGCTTATATTGAACTCGACGATGCAAAATTGGATTCATTAGAGATATAGCATGAAATTGCCTAGTAAAGGGAAGTCATAATGAAGTGCATTATTTCTTGAAAACCATAGAAGGAGGTAAAATTTGAAGTTGCTTTTGACATGTTGCATGATAAGATGATGGAGGACTTTATATTTCCATATAATGCTCATTGTTTCAATTCCTAGCCTTACCTATGCTTATGCATTACACAAAACCATAATATGCCTTATTTCAATTATCGCTCCACATGACCTAAATATTTGCCATTCTTTACCTTATCTGGGGATTATGTTGAGAATGATGTTACATTATGGAGATGTTATATGGTTGTTGTCATTATTGGAGTTTGGAAGGAAATTGTTTGAAATATATGGAAAATTTAATGAGTGAAAGAAAATCCAATCACCCCAGGAGATAAAGGTAGATTGACCCTGCTCTATGAGATAATAGTTTGGAGAGATGGGACACATTGTGAGGAGTCCAAAGCACTAAGTATCCGGGGCCATTCATGACACCCATGTTTGCGACTCGCGAGAAGGCAGTGCTGAGGTCAGAGAGGTAAAAACATTATTATTGATAAAAAGCATTATGAAAGGTGATGAATTTTATGAAAAGGAATGTGGAAATTCAAGTTTGGAAATACTCCATTTCCCCGGATCATTAGCACCACATTGCCAGAAACTGCCCACCTTTTAGCCTTTTACCAAATCTACTCCTTATTTGAGCTTAATTAAAGTCCTCTTGATTATCAATGCTTTGTCACTAATGAATATTTTTGCTTAGCCCTCCTTTTGTGAGTAGATGTTGCTTTGATATAATTGCACATGCATGGATTTGTGACACTAGTACCTTTTCGAGGATGGTAATTGACTGTTGGGTTATATAAGAATGAATCTGATATGTTGAGAGTTTTTTTATTTCTTCCCCTGAATGACAGATAAAAGTATTGCTTGAGGACAAGCAAGCTTAAGTATGGGGTGTTTGTTGTGAGCTGAATTTGCCATATTTTACAGTAACTTTAATATCGTTTTCTGCATACTTTGCATACATTTGGGTTAGATAGTACAGAATCTATGTAGTTTATGTTTATTTGCCAAATTATGGAATCTACACCAGTTTCTGTTTAAATTCGCAGAATTCGAGACATTTTACAGCAATTCTAAGGAAGGTCAGAAAATCTCGGAAAACAACTACAGTAGTCCAGAATCTGAAAGTACAGAATCAGGACAAACCGAGCTAAAGCCAGGGCTACTCTATGTCGAGTACATCCTACTCGATGTCGAGTAGAGAGCCCAGGCGGACTTGATCGACAAAGCTGAGCCAGACCAACCCGGAACGCAACTCGATCTTGACAAGCCCTAGTCGAGATCGACGACACCTCAGCGCCACGCCCAGAGTCGACAAGCCGAGGACGAAGACGACCAGGCAGCACTCGCTTCCAGCGACTAGACTCGCTGCAGCGAGAGGCTCGCTGCCGCGGAAATCCTCGCTGCCAGCGGGATGCACCAAGACGACGGAGCTCGCCAACTCGCTCCAGCGGAAGGGAGCTCTCGCACCTGCGGATCGACGACCTCGCTGCAGCAGAAGAAGCAACTCGCGGAAGCGGAAAGGAAGAACCCAAGTCGATGTAGACGAAGCCTTGTCGAGGTCGACGACGCCCAGGAGCCATGTCCGAGCCTTGTCGAGCAGAGTCACCCGAGGAGCCAGTCGACAACACTCCTACTCGATGTCGACAAGGCCCTAGTCGACATCGACGACGAATCCAGAAGCTGTTGACGTGGCTTGACGAATCCTACTCGGTGTAGGATTACTTGGGCTCGAAGAAGACCGAATTCTATCAAGTTACATCATGGAAGAGAGTTTTATCCACTTTGAGACAATTTAGATATATTTAGATTTAATTTCTTTATCGCTTTTATTTATCCTTAAGCATTTTAGATATAGTTTTAGATATAGATATAGATATTCTATCCTTGAATAGCAAGGAATAGAAGGCTATAAATAAAGCCCATGGGGCTGATTTTATTCAATTCAATTTCAGTGAGAGAAGTAGTTCCACAGAGACGGTTTAGGAAGTTTAGAGGTTTTAAGGTTTTGGCAGTTTACGAGAGTTGATTGTCAGGATTGTAAAGGCTTTGAATTTAGTTAATGCAAGTTGTTACTTCTTTCCAATCAATGTCTGAATTTGCGATGAGGCGTGAGTAGTCCACCCACTTCTAGGGTTGGGGCGAGCCCGACGATAACCATGCGCGTTTGAGGTAAAGATCCGACCTTTATCATGTTTTGAACATTTTCCTACTTGTTTATGTGTTTATTACCCGTCTAATGGAGATCCATGCTAACAACTTGGATTATAAACATAAAATTAATAGAGACAATTAGGGTTTCTTGAAAGAGTTGTCTAATTGTTGGAAAAGGCGAAAGCTTAGTCCTTTGATGCGATTTACATGATAATTTGTTTGGTTCTGCCTTATGCATGCTTGGTTATCGTTGTTGCAAACCCCAATCCTGGAAGTCTTTTACATACAGTTTATTTCGAAAGTCCCAAAGCACTTGTCTTTATTTTCTTTTTTTTCGTTTTATTCTCTGTCTACTCGATCTCGACCAAGCCTGGTCAACCTCGAGTTACTGATCTTCGATTTAGCATCGTTGTAGCTTACTTGTGCAGGAACTCGACGAGCCCAACCCGAAGTCGACAAGGACTGTACTCGACATCGAGTAGCCCCTCGTCGATATCGAGTAGACTCTGCCTGCGACTGCTACGCTGTTCGACTAGCCTGATCTCATGTCGACTAACCCTAGTCGAGATCTAGCTCCTGTTGTCGACTTCTGTCCATGAGATTTCACCGTTGCCTAGGATCCGCTGACCAGCTTCCTCGAGGATTCGAACCTGACTTTCTCTTACTACATTGGAGGGAGTCTTGAACATTATTTGCTGGGTTTTGATCGGTTTTCTTTACTTTATTTGCTTACTGTTTTGCATTCTCGATTTCCTCTTAACAACAGGAAGCTGCAGTTCAGTGTCAAGCTAGGGCATACATTCTGTTACTAATGGCTAGTGTCACATTTGTTGATACTAGTGGAGGACAAGTGCAGTTAATCTACCTTTCGCTTTTGGCAGATTTGGAGGCAGCTGGCCAATACAGTTTGGGTAGTGCTACGCTTGCATTCTTATATCGCCAACTCTGTAGAGCGACGCACCGGGAGAAGGCTGAGAATGTGGGACCCATCATATTATTGCAGGTAACAGAATGTCAATAGTTGATTCAATTTTATTCGAAGATAAAGGGCTAATTCAATTTATTCATACGATTCGAAGCTAAAGGGCTAATTCAATTTAGTAAATTATTTATAAGAATCAAAGTTAAATAGGTGATTCACTTTTTGTATACAATACTCTCTTTCATTATGTAGTTATGGGCTTGGGAGCGCATTTCAATAGGACGACCAAAATGTATTTACGTGAACATGGGGGTGATGTAAATGAATTTCGAAGGGAGAAAAGAGAAGAGTCTCGAAAGAAGAAAGGTTAAGGCTCTAAGCCTCCCCCATTTGGTGTGCACTTTGTAGATGGAGAAGATTCTCTTGCAATGAGATGGCTACATTGTTCGTATTCATATGGAACGACACCTAAATCTCTGAAGTATTATTGAGATGCATTGGACCGACCATGCGAGGATCAGGTTAGACATGCAATCTTGCTTAACATAATTTCAATTCATTGTCTCCTAGCTTAACAAAATTGAATTAAATTTAACTTGGTTGTCTCCTGGCTGAACAAAATTGAATTAAATTTAAATTAGTTGTCTCCTAGCTTAACATAATTGAATTAAAGTTAACTTAGTTGTCTCCCAGCTTAATTTGCTTTCATTAAATTTAAATTAGTTGTCTCCTAGCTTAAAAAAGTGAATTAAACTTCACTTAGTTGTCTCCTAGCTTAACATAATTGAATTAAATTTAACTTGGTTGTCTCCTAGCCGAACAGAATTGAATTAAATTTAAATTAGTTGTCTCCTAGCTTAACAGAATTGAATTAAAGTTAACTTAGTTGTCTCCCAACTTAATTTGATTTCATTAAATTTAAATTAGTTGTCTCCTAGCTTAACAGAATTGAATCAAAGTTAACTTAGTTGTCTCCCGGCTTAACAGAATTGAATTGAACTTCACTTAGTTGTCTCCTACCTTAACAGAATTGAATTAAATTTAACTTGGTTGTCTTCTAGCTTAACAGAATTGAGTTAAATTTAAATTCATTATCTTCTAGCTTAACAGAATTTGATTTCATTTACTTCTCAGTTTGTGTAGGAACCATATACTAGTGAGGTGTTACGCCGATTATCCCCACTTTGTCGAAATGGGGCGAACATATGGAGAAGTATGATACCTCTTATATGCTTTGAGATAGTAGAGTGGCATCACCCAGAGTGGGTGATGCGACAATTTGGGGAGGTTCAAATGGTGCCGGGCGGGTGTCAGTACGAATAGGTGTTGCACAAGATGGACCGTATGGGGAAACATCAACCCAACTGGGCTAAAGTTCACATGGATAAGATAGCATTATGGAATGACCGGGAGGCCTCCAAACAAGTCGCTCTTCAAGTGGATGACGTCGATGAAGTGATAGTGCAATACATGACATGGTATACACGTATCACCCGACGCATTATCAGCCCACCGAGCAGCGCTCCAGCGGGCGTTTATCAGCCCGTTGCTCTAGATTTTCACATGATGGTTAGTGTAGACATCTCACATGTGCATGTCTTTAATTGTATAAGCATTCCTTTTGCCTATAAATCTCACATGTTCATAACTTTGGTAACTCCATCAGGGGAACTTTGTCATGGATGCAAGTCAACGAGCAACAGAAACATCACAAGTTGCACATCAATTGTACGAGCAACGTTAATATAACTCCATGTTGGGAAGAGTTGATGAATATTGCAACTGTGTCACAACCCAAGCTCCACAATTCCTAAATCAAGTGTCGTTCAACCCAACTGAATGGCATCAGCAGCCTCCAGCACCGGAGAACAAAGGTTATAGCATGTTGACATCTGATAGACCCACATACTACGGTGCTGCAGATGCGACTCCTTCGGGTTATGCTTCCCATGTAGGTACCCCATCCGCATCATCCATGATGTTTCCTTCATACACTTACTACGGTGTTGCAGGTGTGCCTCCCGTGGCCACTACGGATGCCTATGGTCAGCCTAGGTTCATGTTTCCACAATCAACCTTTGCAACAGCTGGACCGAATCCCATGTACGGTGCATCCCAACCAATCATGACAACGCCACCATTGGTCGGTGGCAGAGTTATGTACCAGCAGCCAACCAATATTTATGGAGGCACCCCTGAATCTCCCCCCTAATGAACTTTGAAGTGATATTGCGATTATCCAACTGCATCAGTTCTCCAACACAGTTTTGTGCATGGGGACCAGTATAACTCACAACTCTCCACATTCCAGGAGTTCGGTCTACTCGATGAGCTGACAATCGCCATGTGCACCCGCAACTATTCTTCCTATCGCAGACAACATTATACCAATCTGGAGTAGCCTTCATTGTCCGATATTGTTTCCTCAGCTGCACAGAATACTCCGTCAGGTGAAATTTCAATTCCTCCAAAGAATCAAAGAGTTGATCACGATAAAATCTTCTTCATTCCACATCTTGTGCATATGTGTTCAACGCTTGCTAATAATAGGTAATTATCGTAGGGTCAGGTTGTTCGACAATATTCCAATTTGGATTTGTGGCCTCAGATATAATTGATGCCTCCCTAGCTTCATCATCGTCTTCCTCAGACTAACCTAAGTCATCTTCATGATCGACCCCAAGTGAATCGACATGAAGATCATCTATTGGCTCCTCATGACATGAATTATAGTGGTCATCCATCCTGTACTACCAACCACAAGAAGTTAGTTTTCATAATTTTCTTTACCACATTATAATTAATTCAATCGTATATCAATATTTACATAATTACTTAATTACCACCACCACTTCTAAAATTTAGATATTTTACTCAACTGAATGCTGATCAAATATTTCCATTGAAGGTAATTACCAATTACACATGGTAGATCATAGGATTACTAAACCAACACTACTAAACTTTCACTTGCACATCAATGCTACAAATATTATTCAAGTCTTTAGGCTAACACAACTAGAAAATGAGAAAATTTCTTTAACTCCATGAGAACATAGTAATATTCATTAAACCAATATGAAATACCTATAAAAATAAAAAAAAGTGATGATTTATATGTACTAACCTTTTCATAAACTTCTTCAAACTCTTGATATGCTTCTATGATAGATCTAAAATGCTTAGAGAAGGTGGAAAGAAACCATGGAGGAGTGAAGTAATGCAGCGAATATGGTGGAGTTGAAGAAGAATATGGAAACTAATGAAACGAACACAGTGAATATGGTATTGATATGCAACAAGAAACGCGAATTTAGTCCACGTTTTACATTGGGGTTTCATGCTCGGGAATCTTTGACGGATATTACAACAAAAACTGCGAGTTAAAATTGCGTCTCATCTGTAAAGATTCCACGTCTGTATGAAAAGATCTCACATCTGCTGAGTTTCGGTTGATTTACACATAAACCGCGGTTTGAGCACGCGGTTTATGTATTTTCGTTTAAAAAAAAAATAAAAAAGGTAGAACCGCGGTTCACCTTATTCTATTTTTATTTTTTTTAGTTTTCCTCTGTTATGTAAGAGATTCAAAGAAAAACCGCGCTTTTCTGCTCGACCTGATAACTTTGAACATTTTGGAAAAATATTTGAATCGATGAACAATTTTGTAGTTATTTTCAATTTCACTAATATTTAGGAAAAAATTTCTATGATAAGAACTCGTGGCTTTATTTTCCTTTTTTTTTTAACATGTTTGTGTGTGTGGTACGTAGTCATCTTCAAAATAGTTTTTTGTGCACGTGCTTTCCTTTACTTTTCTTCAAACTATTTCTGAAGAAAGTAATTTTTAGGAGTTTAAATAAAATTAATTGAAACTTTGTACGTTCCATCTTGAATTGTACGTTCCTGGAGTGGAATCGAACTAGCTAGGGGTGTGTTAATTATTAGAGCTACAGTTTATGAATTTGCCGACATGATATGAGAAATGAAAGCGCTAAAACTGCATGCAGCATCAGTTTTTTCAACATATAAAATTGCTAATTAACCAACATTGATACTTATGTTTTGCACCAGTCTATACATATTTTCAATTTGCCGATTCCATCTTGTATTAAGGACTTTGTGTTCATGTATTTTTACTTTACAACAATTTACACAATTGTTTACTCGACACTCTTAAGTCTTAATATATTCCACAATATATATTGGTACGAATTCTTATTAATATTTTTGAATATCGATTCATACCAAATGGCAAATGATAGACATATTGAAATTACCATCAATTTACCACAAAAACTTTAGTAGCTGTATTCAAAGAAAAAAATGATTTTAAATAATACTCTCTCTCTCTCTCCAATAAAAAAAAATTCTTCATCCGTTAATTAAAATTTGTCGTTTTAGTAAGTAAAATTTATTAGTAAAAACTTGTCATTTAATTTAGGTATTTTGTTATCTATTTTACGAAATTGCTCTCGTAATGATTAGTTAATTAGTCACTTAGTTGTAGGTTTTGAGAAAGTGAAAAGGTAGAGTTTTTAGCTACTTAAAATGTCAATTTTAATATTTTAAAAAAAAATTATATTTATTATCAATTCATGTGATCTTTGATATAGCTTTTAGCTACTTAAAATCCATGTCAAAAAGTTAAATGACGTACTTTGTTGAATAGAAGTAGTACTAATTAAGTATCACCCTTGAATGAAAAATAATACGAATTTTAAAAATATTCTATTCTTATGTATATGAAATATTGTTATATTAAAAAAAATATATATCGTTTCTAACTCGGGTTAAAATTTCAACCAAAATCTGGATAGGGCCAACGAAAAAATACTTGAAAATTCAAACTTGTCAGCCAAATTTTGGATGAATTTTTTTTTTTAACAGTGGGCAAACAGTAGGAAGGTTCTGTTAAGGAAACAGAACACAACCTTGATCATCCTGAAAGATGATGTTACAAAGATCCATGTTCAAAGGGAGAGTAGACAAATTACAGTTCCTTCTACTCTTAACAATGAAAATTGCGGCTCTATTTGCTTCTCTATAACAATGCTTAAATTCAATATGCTCAAAGGAGTTAGATAAAAGCTTGTTTTCTTCCACTTGGCGCAAGATCTCCCAGTTTGTTGTTGTCACTCTTGTTATTGCTTTCACTGTCTCTAGATTGTCACCTTCAATTATGACTTGCCTAAAGCTGCTTTCAATCGCTCTCTGCATATAGCTGAAACCTCGGTTTGGAGAATAGAGCTTTGTCTTATCTCCTGATGAAAAATATCAATAACATGACCATTGGAGTCCCTGATAACCCCTCCCACATAACACTGGCCAGTGGGACGCACTGAGCCATCAACATTTATTTTCAGTATTGGATTCGGCGGTTTTTCCTATTTACTATTCTGCCACTTATTCTTCAGGTTCGTCTTTACTGTCTCATCGTTTGTTCTTTTCCAGTTAGTAACGTCATTTAGTACCCTTTGAATCATGGTCGATGGGTTGTCTAGCTTCTTGTTGTTAAAGATTATGTTATTCCTTGTTTCCCACACTGTCTGCCAAATGAAACATAATTCTTCAAAGTTTGTAATTTGATCCCTAAGAGACAAGATGTCATTCATCGAGAGATTAATGTTTTGGAGATATAAAAAGGATTTACTTGTTACTTGTTCGTAATTTCTAATTATCGATTTGTTACTTGGCAATTTAGGAATAGATGGTATATATCTTCATCCTCATTATTACACAGGAAACAATTAGAAGGAACTCTATTGAAGTACCTATTAAGCCTGCATTTTGTAACTAGCCCATCAATAGCTATTTTCCAAACAAGATTTTGTACTCGGGGTGGAACCTTGAGCTTCCAGATCCATTTGTAATCATAGTCGTCTTGTTGTGTTTCCTTGATTAGTTGGTATGCAGATTTGGTTGTAAAGTGTCCATTTGGATTAGGCTTCCAAATCAGTCTATCTCTAGGCTTCCATTCAGGAATTTTGATTTCTTGTATGTTGTTTGCTATGTGTTGAGGGAAAAGTCTCATAAGAAGGGGGACATTCCACTGAGTTTGATTTATAATTAGATCAACCACTCTTAGGTTATGGTTTAGATTATTCTTATATCTTGTTAGATCATGATCAAGAAGCCAAGGGTCATCCCAAACGCTAATGTCTTTCTCATTTCCAATTATCCATAGTAATCCTTTTATGAAATTTGTCTCTAAGGTTTAGCAGTCTACCAAATTGCCAGGAAGTGTTTTGAGTCGATCTTTGTCGAATTGTTTCAGTTTGAAGATATTTTTCCTTCACGAGTTTAGTCCATATATTGTCCGGATTAGAGTATAGTTTCCAAAGTAGTTTCATCTGCAAGTTGATGTTCATTTTGGTTTGCAAATCTTTTCCCAGCTAATAAGAGGGTTGTAGCGTTGAGAGGATAGCTTATTCCCATATAGAGCTCAACCAATTGGTTGAGCACCCCTTTAGGTAGCATGAAATTCTGCATTAGATAGTTTATTTTAGAACAAAGATTCGCTTGTATTAAATCTGCTTTACCAGCTTGAGATAGAGATGAAGCTTTCCATTTCGAAAGTTGTTTCTTAAGGCTATCGATAGCTTCTTCAAAGACACAATTCTTAACTCTTCCACTTATGATGGGGATTCCAAGGTATTTTTCCATAGTTTTGGACACCGGTATCCTCATTTGTTGAGCTCGACTATTGGCTAAGTTTGAGCTAACATTTGCCGAGACTTGGAGAGAGCTTTTGTTAAAGTTTATTACTAGTCCAGATAGCTTAGAGAAATTGTTCAACATGTTCTAGATAGTATGGAGACATTTGAAAGAGGATTCAGAGAAAATGAGAGTATCATCAGCAAAAGTTAAGAATGGGATAGGACTATAGGAGTACCATTCTTTATTATCTTTATGCCTATCAAAGCGTCATCCAACTGTGCCTCCTTATGTAACTCTCGAGCTAGACTTTCCATCACAAGAACGAAAATATAAGGGGCTAGAGGGTCACCTTGTCTGATTCCTCTGGTTGGTTTGAATTGTTTTCCTGGGCAATTGTTGACCAACACCGAGAAGGTAGTTGTGGTTATACACTTTATAACCCAATTTATCCATTTGGGGTGGAAACCAAATGTGATGAGAGTTGCTTCAATAAAAACTCCAATTAAGCTTATAATCATAGGCTTTTTCCATGTCAAGCTTTAGCGCCATCCAACCCTTCTTACTTTTTTTCCTATGAAAGCTATGAAAGACTTCATGTGTGATTAAGATGTTGTCTTGGATGGATCTTCCTTCCACAAAAGCCCCTTGGAAAGGACTAATAATTCCAGGAAGTATTGGTTTGAGCCTATTTGCTATAATCTTTGATATAATCTTATAGATTGTGTCGCACAAGCTAATAGGTCTAAACTCTGAAGTGATTAATGTTTTTCGGATTATCTATTTTCAGGATAAGCGCAATAAAAGCTTGATTTATTTCCTCTAAAAGAGTCCCGGAGTGAAAAAATGCTTTGACTGTTTTACAGAGGGACGGGCCGACAATGTTCCAGTAATGGGTGTAGAATTCAGGAGGGTAACCATCTGGCCCCGGGGTTTTGTTAGTAGCCATTTCTTCCACTGTATGTTTTATTTCCAAATTTGTCGGAGGTTTAATTAATATTGAATTTTCTATTTGGGTAATCTGTGGTTGTATATTTACAATGTGATTTGGATGGATTTTGTTTGGTTGATGATTTATGAATCTGTCTGCCATTTCTTTGGTTATTTGCTCTGAGATTTCAGTTGAATTACTAAGGATAATGCCATCCTTTGTTTCAAAAGATGAGGTGGTTTTTCTAAAGTTTCTGATTTTAACCGAGGTTTGGTAGTATTTCGTATTCTTATTAGCTAAGCTTAGATGTTTTATCTTCGCTCGCTGCTTCCAAAATTTGTGATTATAATCCAGCAACTAATGTTTTTTATTTTCCAATTTGATTAGTCTTGCATTATCAGCTGCTGTGATGGTACCACGGGGTAGATTTAGTTGAAGCTCGAGGATGTCCTTATCAATTTTTAGCAATTGTTTGAGAATTGTATTAGTTCTAGTTTTACACCAATTTTTCGTATTGTTTTTTAGTAGTTTTTGTGTCTTCATAAGCTTGTATGCAAAGGATCCATTAAGTTTATTTTTCCCCACACTTTCGACCATGGTTTTGAAAAAGGGGTTGGTAGTCCAAGCCATTTCAAATATAAATGGAGCTCCTTTGTTTATATTATGATTACCAATATAGAAGGTGATCGGACAATGGTCTGAGCTTGAGAAAGGATGGTGTTGAACTTGAGGGCTATGTCTTGATGTAATAGAACTCTGTCACGATGCTCGTAAGTATTTATGCTGGATTTATTGTTGTTGTGCTTTCTCCATGTAAAGGGAGACCCAAGGAAGGGTGCAGTATGGAGATTTAGTTCTGATTTGATATGTTTTAATCTTCGAAACCTTGCAAGAGAGGACATAATACCCCTTACTTTCTCAGTGTCGTCTTCAATGTCGTTCAAGTCTCCAAAAATGATAATCGGAAGTCTTTGGGATTGGATAGACATCAGGGCTTGATCCCAGAAGATGATTTTTTCGTGTTCTTTAACAGGAGCATAGATAAACATCAGTAGCAATTCATACATGTCAATAGATAGTTTGAAAGTGATACTTCTCTCATTTTGATCCATAATTGAGCCTCCTTCTAGAAATTTATTTTGTTTGGAGAGAATCCAGATACCACCACTATATCCATTTGATTTTATACATATTGCTTTATGGAATCCTGCAATTCTAAGTTGAGTATCTGAAGGAGCTTCTGTCGACTTTGTTTCAGCTAAAGCTAGAATGTCAAGTTTATTTGCTTGTCTCAAGAGGCTGATTTCTTGCCATAAGAGGGGTCTTTTCGAGCCCCTAGTATTCCAGAATCCAACACTAATCATAAAAACTATATTTAGGGCTATTTTTTGGCTTATAAGGGCTTCGTTGATAAATCTTCTGAATTGTGGAGCTCACAGATAGTCTAGCTTTCAAAGTTTTTATCTTAGTGGGATAGTATATATGATTGGGGGTTACTCTGATTTCCTTATACCCATTTGAGCAAATTATGTTTTGTGGTTCTCCTAGTATATATTTTAGGGTTTGAGATGAAGCTTTGAGACTTCCAGGATGAAAAAATTGATATTGCACAATTGGGTTATTGAGTTTTGATCTGTAAATGTTGCAATGAAGTTTAATAGGATGGTTGGGTTGCAGCCAGAGCTGCAAAGTTTTGTGATATCTCACCACCACAGAAGCTACCAGGAGCTCTACGGGGTTACGCTTAAAGTTTGATAACGAAAAAATAAATAAGGTAAGAGTCGACAAACCTGAATTCAGTAGACAAATAAAAGTGCAAAGGTTGAAAGATGCCACCACAATCCAGGGGGAGCAGTCATTAACAACAAGCCAGTGTGCCAAGCTCCCGATCCATAGAAGGAGCCAAGGACTCAGGCAAAGACAAAGAACACAGAGAAAGGGACAAGACAGATCATAAAAACAAAAGTTAAGCTTAATATTAATATTTTGATAAAAGGCCCTCCCAACAAAGGTTGAAAACAGTGGGAGGGATCCCATTCCAGCATGAAGATTGCATCTAAAAAAAAAACATAAATCCAGATTACATTCATAGGATAACAGGGAGGGTGGTTGTTACAAATCTGGCCATTTTTATTTAGATTAGGGGGAGCTTTAGTCAGCTCAACAACCACACCAAGCTAGAGCATGAAGGTCGATCATCATTAGTTCTTTTTCTTTCTCGACTTCTTGGTAGCCGGGGAGGAGCTTTCAGTCTGATCATCATCTTCCTTTCTCTTGAACTGGTCCATATTGTTGTCAGTCATGTCATCCTCAGCAGGTTGGATCATAATTTCTCCCATCTTCCGGACGACAGAGTTGTCAGATTTGAGTGATAAATGGGATTCCCCATAGTCAATGCGGGTGGCCAGCATTTTACCTTTGTTATAAGCCTTAATCGGATCTTCAAGAGTACCTTCAAGGGGAGCATTGGAAGTGGAGGCAGAGTGGTGGTAGCCAGAGGTCAGGATCGTGTGATAGATGGAAGGAGAAATGGCAAAGGGAGGGGTGAAGCAATCAACAACAAGCTTGGATGCATGGATGTTATTGAGAGAGATCAGCTGGTTAATCAACTCATTGGTGAAGTTGGGGTTGGACATCTGACTAGGAGCAATTCTGGTTTTATTAGGGGGAAGAGTGGTCATGGGTAAGAGGCCAAAATCACCTTGCCTTGGGACCATGGTATGGGAAACAACAGGGTCATCAGTGTGGTTGTGTTGGGTAGGGGCATTGGGCACATTGAAGTGTATGTGATCAGTGGTATGTCTATTGGCATTGGCATTAGAAGGATGGGCTAGCAAGTCAACAGAGGGGTTCTCTTCGGGCACAAGATTAATCTTCTTGGGCCTAGGGGCATTGAGGGGGCAAGCATCATAGGAATGATCATAACCCTCACAACACCCACATCCATCAGAAAAGTCCTCGTACCAGATTCTCAGTCTAACAGTCTCAAATTCATTCTTTTTGATGAAGATAAAGGTAGTAAGCTTGTTAAGCAGAGAAACATTTACATAGACACACGCAAACCTGAGCTTGTTCCTGGTATTCGAGGCTTGACCAATTCTGATGAGGGAGTCAACACCTCCTTGGGTCAGGATGTAGTCGATGGCTTCAGTGGAGTAGAATTGATGAGGCATGCCCGAGATACTGATCCAAACATTAGCAGTAGTTATATCTTCCTCCATGGGGTTGAAAGTGTCGGTCCAAGGGTACATTGCAAGCAAGGACCCCTGAACGTGGTAGGGTCTGTTGTTCCACACAATAGCTCTATCATCTTTGTTGGCGAAGAGGAAGATGAACCAGCCGTTCCCAATCGTGTCCATCCCCTAGCTTCCTTTCAAGGATTTCCATTCGACTTTTATTTTCCCCATGACTTGCTTGATCTCAACTAACGCTTGAACAAAGCGGCCAATCAAGCTTAAATCAGAGAGTTTGTGGTGGAGATCCTTAACTCCAGGAATGGAGTAAGGATCAGCAGCTTGAGAGGTGATATTAGGGTGAGCATCCAGAGATTGAATGGAGGTGATGGGGATAGCAGGAATGGGGTCGAGTTCCGAGCTCTAGGAAGCCAGCACGTGAGATTCAAGAGCAAGAGAAAGGATGGGTTCAGTAGTTTGAGTGGTTTGATGCATAGACTCTTGGGAGAGTCCATGCCTGGTGGAATTGATGAGAGCATCAATGTAGGACACTTGATGATCCATAAGCCAAATGGAAGAAAAGAGAGTCAGATTGTGAATGAGAAGAAGGAGGTTGTGAGGGATAATGAACACAATATCATGCCAATTTATAGAAGGAGGATTAAGATTGTAAGAGGTGATTCATGCAAGAAATCTAATAGTAGAAGGGCGATAGGTATCTAAAATCTTTGAAAAAAACAAGGGTCTAGTAGTAATCATACCTTTTTGATCTTGATAGCAGAACGACGCTTCGAGAGGATCACTTTGGATGTCTAGATGCATTCTTCCTGCCTTAGATTTCTTGTGGATCTGGCCAAAAATCTACTTTTCCTCCCCTTTATTGGTCTGTGAAACAGGGATTAGTAAGAAATCACTCCCTCCAGTTTCATTTTCGCTAGGCACCGTCTCCCAATGACCAATCACCGGGGTTGCATGTTTATTATACCTATTAAAATTGTAGTTAGGGGGGTAATTAGATAGGCAATCAGTAGTTTTAATCTCTTCAAGAAATCAATAAAGGGATTTAATTAGAGATTTGCATTTGTAGAAACTGTGGGTTAAGCAAAAAAATGATTAGAAACTCCCTTTTAAGTTGAAAATTGTGGCATGTAATCAATGTATGTCGTTGATCTGTGTGTTGTGATGGGTTTCCCCAAGGACCATGCCCTCCAGCGCGCCAGATTACATCCCCAGGCTTAACTGCATTGGTAAAGTTGTTAGGGATAGACTTTTGCTTGAAAGGTTGTTTTGAGATTTGTTGGAATTTTTTATGCAAGGTTTGGGTAAAGTTTTTGGTTGTGATTAAGTTGAAGAAACGGGATTCACAAAGACCAGTGCATAGCCATCGGAGATGGCCATAACTGTCTTGGCTCAAGCTGCCCAGAAACCCCTTTAGACCCCTATGAAGAGAACACCAGAGAGAAACCCAAATTAGAGCATTTTAAGTCATCGTTTTTCAGTCAAGGTATTTACAATAAGGTATCAATTCAATGTTTTAGTTCAAATTTGTGACCCTCTTGGTGTTTGTTATTAAAACAGTGTTGGAATTGTGGTTTTTTTTATTAAGTAATAATTCAGGTGAGAGATCTCAGCCCACAACATCCTTACGGATGAGGTCAAGTAGACCAACTTTCTGCAGACGGGACTTCAAGGCCTTGAAATGAATCCCAAGGTTCTAAATCAGAACTCAAGGTCTTGAGATGATTCTAGAAACTTGTTCAGCTATACGAAAATAAAACTTATCAAAGTAAAATGCGGAATAAATAAATAGATGGACACACGAATTGTTAACGAGGTTCAGCACGAACTTGGCCTACGTCCCCGCCTAGGGTTATCCAACCCGTGGGATTCAAAAGCGCTATTATTTCACTTCTTATGGATCCTAGATACAACCGATAAGATCTCTCCTTCTTCTAAGCCCTCGAAGCCTCACCCGCTTCTATCTAGTCAACTCATATCCCTTAGATTCCTATATACAACTTAGAAGAACAACCCTTCTCTCAACTTGTAGCCTCACCCGCTACTATCTAGTCAACCCAAACACTCGTGAAATAATAGCCTAGTGAATACGTTTGAGTAGATGTATACTCTTAGATAACACTTTAGACTTGTACAATCAAGCTCTAGAAACTCTCAAACTCTCAAAAGAAAAAACAAGAACAACAATGGAGAAAGAGAGAATCAAAAGTGGATGATTGCAATATATGGAGAGCGCTTTGCTTGAATGCTCGAGTGTGTTCTTCTTCTCCGCTTGCACCATCTCTTTTATAGGCTGCAGGGGCTGGAGCTTTTTTTGAACGTTTGAATTCGAATTGCTGAATCTTTTCTTTCCACATAATCATCCCACAATCTTCTACATATCTTCATATCATCTATTGCCTTGAATAGAAAAATTCAGACCTTTGTAAAAGATATTCCAGCCATCAAATCTTCCATAATCTGCATACAAAATCTCAGCAACCTTTTCAAATAAATGTTATATAAAATATCACATAAAAAACTTTAACAAATAAATATATAAAATATTTGACGTATCCAATACGTCCAGTTTGCCCTTGCTGTCAAGACCTTGAAACTTGTATCCAATTCATCCAGTTTGCCCTTGTTGTCAAGACCTTAAAATCAGAGTCTTGTTTTGTCTTTCATCAACCTTTCTCAAAGACCCGTAGGTTAGCTCTCAAGATCTTACAATCAAGGTGGATTCTTCAATCTCCCCCTTAAAGGAAGACAAAACAAATATAAATCATGCAAATAAATATAGCATATCAACATATGTATATAAGCGTCATAGGATAAGCACTTCACCATATAGCATAAGCACATCACCATATAGCATAAGCACATCACCATATAGCATTTCCCCCACATTTTGTCTTCCAACATGTAAGGGAAGAAATCGAGTTTAAACAATACAATAGACAGTCAAGACCTTCAAATGATAACAGACAGAATTAAAAAAATAGAATTTCAATAGCCAATGCTCCCCCTACGAAAATGCTTCCCTAATCAACAAACCAAGCTCCATAGAGAAATACTAAGCAAAGAGAATCATTAGCCGCACATAACAAATATCATATATATATATATATATATATATATATATATATATATATATATATATATATGTTAAAACAAATTCTCTTTATCACCAAGATTGATTGTTCCAGTCCATTTATGCTCTTTGATCTTGGTGACTCCTGCAAAACAACCAAACATCAACCTTTCTGGCTAGACCAAGTTACAAACTCGGATTCTTAATTAGGATATATAGACCATGTTTGGTAGTCTTATCCCTTTGGGAACCCAAATCTTCTTCACCCGTTCTTTTAAACATAAAGGAAAAGTATTTTGAATGATATAAGGGTCCTTTCTTCTATATGGACAAGTCTCTTTGACATGACCTTTCTTACAACAAAAGAAACATGTAGGTGAACGCCAATATCCTTTAGCTTTCACAAAAGTGGTCGTATATTTCTTTGGAAAATTCTTGTTATAGCCTATACCACTTATGTTAAGAGATAATTGTTGTTCACCTAACATCTTGTCAAGATTAGCCTTGGATCTAGGGAATTGAATAAGTGTTGTCTGCTGGTCTTTACACGTTTCAGTCAGCTTAACCTTTTCTTTCTCCAAATCGTCATTGGAACATTTTAGAGAAGAAAGGTTTTGCTTGAGATCAGAGATTTCTGATGTCAAGGCCTTGATTTAATGTCAAGGGCCGACTGAGAAGTGTTAAGATTTCTCATTTCCAGCGACATTTCACCTTTGCCTTTCTCCTGATCCTTTAACTTCTCTTTCAAGGTGTTAATTTCCATGATGTAGTTCTCCTGGTTGATGATCATATTTTGCAAAAATTCAGAGAGAACTACATTAGGACTAGAGATTAAGTTTCTCACTATTACCTCAAGGTGTCGCCTAGGGTTTTCCTCTTGATCATCCATTAAGCAGAGGTTTACTTGGCCATTTTCAGAATCTGATTCGCTAGAAGAATCTGAGTCGCTTATCGCCCTCTTCTTTTGATAATTCTTCTTATGCTTGTTCTTCTTCTTTTGAGGACACTTCTTTACTAAGTGATATGTTTCACCACTTTCAAAGCAAGTTAGTATATTTGATTTCTTACTAGGGTTAGAAGACTTACCTCGGTGCTTTGAAGATCCGGAGTATTCTCGATTTGAGAATTGCTTCTTCATCTTGAGGATTCGAGCAAGTCCTCTTATGATCAAATCAAAAGGATCTTCTTCGTCATCATCACTCTCTTCACCTTCTGATGAACTATCCTCATTCTCCGTTTTGAGAACCAAATTCTTCATATTGGAGGTTAGTTCACCATCTTCTTCATTGAGGACCATTTCGTTAGTGATGAACTTTCCGAGCACATCATCTAGAGGAAGACTTCTAAGGTCTTGAGCTTCCTCAATGGCCGTCACCTTTGGTCCCAATTTGGACTTAGGCAGGCTTCTCAAGACCTTCCGAACTTCCTCCTCGTTCGTGAAGACTTTGCCGACGGAGCTCAAATTGTTCACAATTTGAGTGAACCTTGTGAACATCTCTTTCACCGTCTCATCGGAGTTCATCTTGAATAGCTCATATTGTCGAAGGAAGATACTAATTTTGCTTTCTTTGACTTGACTCGTCCCTTCATAAGTGACTACGAGCTTATCCTATATATACTTGGTACTCTTGCAAGAAGAAATACGATTAAATTCGTTAGCATCAAGTGTGCAATAAATTAAATTCATGGCTTTGTAGTTCTTAGCCACCGTGTCCAAGTCGGCTTGATTGAATTCATTTTCTTCTTTGGGAGATACGGCTCCGGCCGCATTCTTCTTAGTTAGCACCCTTGGTCCTTGCCTTATAATGTTTCAAAGCTCCAAGTCCTGATCAATAATAAACATTTTCATTAGCGATCTCCAATGCACAAAATTGTCACCACAAAAGAGTGGTGGTCGAAAGGTCGATCTTCCTTGTGCAAATCCTCCATCACCTATGGTAGGCATGATAAAACTCACAAGATTGTTAGATCAAACAGTGAGCCAAGCTCTGATACCAATTGAAGAGTCTATAAGGCGATGAATAACAAAGTAATAAACAATACTCTAGAAGGGGGGAAGAATAGAGTATGACAAATTTTCGCAAACTTTCTGCAGACGGGACTTAAAGGCCTTGAAATGAATCCCAAGGTTCTAAATCAGAACTCAAGGTCTTGAGATGATTAAAGAAACCTGTTCAGCTATACGAAAATAAAACTTATCAAAGTAAAATGCGGAATAAATAAATATATGGACACACGAATTGTTAACGAGGTTCGGCACAAACTTGGCCGATGTCCCCGCATAGGGTTATTCAACCCGTAGGATTCAAAAGCGCTATTATTTCACTTCTTATGGATCCTAGATACAACCGAGAAGATCTCTCCTTCTTCTAAGCCCTCGAAGCCTCACCCGCTTCTATCTAGTCAACTCATATCCCTTAGATTCCTAGATACAACTTAGAAGAACAACCCTTCTCTCAACTTGTAGCCTCACCCGCTACCATCTAGTTAACCCAAACACTCGTGAAATAATAGCCTAGTGAATACGTTTGAGTAGATGTATACTCTTAGATAACACTTTAGACTTGTACAATCAAGCTCTAGAAACTCTCAAACTCTCAAAAGAAAAAGCAAGAACAACAATGGAGAAAGAGAGAATCAAAGGTGGATGATTGCAATATATGGAGAGCGCTTTGCTTGAATGCTCGAGTGTGTTCTTCTTCTCCGCTTGCACCGTCCCTTTTATAGGCTGCAGGGGCTGAAGCTTATTTTGAACGTTTGAATTCGAATTGCTGAATCTTTTCTTTCCACATAATCATCCCACAATCTTCAACATATCTTCATATCATCTATTGCCTTGGATAGAAAAATTCAGCCCTTTGTAAAAGATATTCCAGCCATCAAATCTTCCATAATCTGCATACGAAATCTCAGCAACCTTTTCAAATAAATGTTATATAAAATATCACATAAAAAACTTTAACATTTAAATATATAAAATATTTGACGTATCCTATACGTCCGGTTTGCCCTTGTTGTCAAGACCTTGAAACTTGTATCCAATTCATCCAGATTGCCCTTGCTGTCAAGACCTTAAAACCAGATTCTTGTTTTGTCTTTCATCAACCTTTCTCAAAGACCCGTAGGGTAGCTATCAAGATCTTACAATCAAGGTGGAGCCTTCAATCTCCCCCTTGATGGAAGACAAAACAAATATCAATCATGCAAATAAATATAACATATCAACATATGTATATAAGCATCATAGGATAAGCACTTCACCATATAGCATAAGCACTTCACCATATAGCATTTCTCCCCCTTTTTGTCTTCCAACATGTAAGGGAAGAAATCGAGTTTAAACAATATAACAGACAGTCAGGAGCTTAAAATCATAGCAGGCAACATTATAAAAACGGAATTTCAATAGCCAATGCTCCCCCTATGAAAATGCTTCCCTGATCAACCAAATATCAATATATATATATATATATTTAAACAAATTCTCTTTATCACCAAGATTGATTTTTTCCAGTCCATTTATGCTCTTTGATCTTGGTGACTCCTTCAAAACAACCAAATATCAACCTTTCCGGCTAGACCAAGTTACAAACTCGGATTCTTAATTAGGATAGACCATGTTTGGTAGTCTAGTCCCTTTGGGAACCCCAATCTGCTTCACCCGTTCTTTCAAACATAAAGGAAAAGTATTTTGAATGATATAAGGGTCCTTTCTTTTATATTGACAAGTCTCTTTGACATGACCTGTCTTACAGCAAAAGAAACATGTAGGTGAACGCCAATATCCTTTAGCTTTCACAAAAGTGGTCGTATATTTCTTTGGAAAATTCTTGTTATAGCCTATACCACTTCTGTTAAGAGATAATTGTTGTTCACCTAACATCTTGTCAAGATTAGCCTTGGATCTAGTGAATTGAATAATTTTTGTCTGCTGGTCTTTACACGTTTCAGTCAGCTTAACCTTTTCTTTCTCCAAATCATCATTGCAATATTTCAGAGAAGAAAGGTTTTGCTTGAGATCAGAGATTTCTGATGTCAAGGCCTTGATTTAATGTCAAGGCCTTGATTTAATGTCAAGGGCCGACTGAGAAGTGTTAAGATTTCTCATTTCCAGCGACATTTCACCTAAGCTTTACTCCCGATCCTTTAGCTTCTCTTTCAAGTTGTTAATTTCCATGATGTAGTTCTCCTGGTTTATTATCATATTTTGCAAAAATTCAGAGAGAACTACATTAGGAATAGAGATTAAGTTTCTCACTATTACCTCAAGGTGTTGTCTAGGGTTTTCTTCTTGATTAGCCATTAAGCAGAGCTTTACTTGGCCATTTTCAGAATCTGATTCGCTAGAAGAATCTGAGTCGCTCATCGCTCTCTTCTTTTGATCATTCTTCTTATGCTTGTTCTTCTTCTTTTGATGACACTCCTTTACTAAGTGATCTATTTCACCACATTGAAAGCAAGTTAGTATATTTGATTTCTTACAAGGGTTAGAAGACTTACCTCGGTGCTTTGAAGATCCGGAGTATTCTCGATTTGAGAATTGCTTCTTCATCTTGAGGATTCGAGCAAGTCCTCTTGTGATCAAATCAAAAGGATCTTCTTCGTCATCATCACTCTCTTCACCTTCCGATGAACTATCCTCCTTCTCCGTTTCGAGAGCCAAATTCTTCATATTGGAGGTTAGTTCACCATCTTCTTCATTGAGGACCATTTCGTGAGTGATGAGCTTTCCAAGCAGATCATCTAGAGGAAGAGCTCTAAGGTCTTGAGCTTCCTCAATGGGCGTCACCTCGTTCGTGAAGACTTTGCCGACGAAGCTCAAATTGTTCACAATTTGAGTGAACCTTGTGAACATCTCTTTCACCGTCTCGTCGGAGTTCATCTTGAATAGCTCATATTGTCGAAGGAAGATACTAATTTTGCTTTCTTTGACTTGACTCGTCCCTTCATAAGTGACCACGAGCTTGTCCTATATTTCCTTGGCACTCTTGCAAGAAGAAATACGATTAAATTCGTTAGCATCAAGTGCGCAATAAAGTAAATTCATGGCGTTGTAGTCTTTAGCCATGGTCTCCAAGTCGGCTTGATTGAATTCATTTTCTTCTTTGTGAGATACGGCTCCGACCGCATTCTTCTTAGTTAGCACCCTTGGTCCTTGCCTTACAATGTTCCAAAGCTCCAAGTCCTGATCAATAATAAACATTTTCATTAGCGATCTCCAATGCACAAAATTGTCACCACAAAAGAGTGGTGGTCGAAAGGTCGATCTTCCTTGTGCAAATCCTCCATCACCTATGGTAGGCATGATAAAACTCACAAGATTGTTAGATCAAACAGTGAGCCAAGCTCTGATACCAATTGAAGAGTCTATAAGGCGATGAATAACAAAGTAATAAACAATACTCTAGAAGGGAGGAAGAATAGAGTATGACAAATTTTCGCAAACTTTCTGCAGACGGGACTTCAAGGCCTTTAAATGAATCCCAAGGTTCTGAATCAGAACTCAAGGTCTTGAGATGATTCTAGAAACCTGTTCAGCTATACGAAAATAAAACTTATCAAAGTAAAATGCGGAATAAATAAATATATGGACACACGAATTGTTAATGAGGTTCGGCACGAACTTGGCCTATGTCCCCGCCTAGGGTTATCCAACCCGTAGGATTCAAAAGCGCTATTATTTCACTTATGGATCCTAGATACAACCGAGAAGACCTCTCATTCTTCTAAGCCCTTGAAGTCTCACCCGCTTCTATCTAGTCAACTTAGATCCCTTAGAGTCCTAGATACAACTTAGAAGAACAACCCTTCTCTCAACGTGTAGCCTCACCCCCTACTATCTAGTCAACCCAAACACTCGTGAAATAATAGCCTAGTGAATACGTTTGAGTAGATGTATACTCTTAGTATAACACTTTAGACTTGTACAATGAAGCTCTAGAAACTCTCAAACTCTCAAAAGATAAAGCAAGAACAACAATGGAGAAAGAGAGAATCAAAGGTGGATGATTGCAATATATGGAGAGCATTTTGCTTGAATGCTCGAGTGTGTTCTTCTTCTCCGCTTCCACCGTCTCTTTTATAGGCCGCAGGGACTGGAGCTTATTTTGAATGTTTGAATTGGAATTGCTGAGTCTTTTCTTTCCACATAATCATCCCACAATCTTCAACATATCTTCATATCATCTCTTGCCTTGAATAGAAAAATTTAGTCCTTTGTAAAAGATATTCCAGCCATCAAATCTTCCGTAATCTGCATAGGAAATCTCAGCACCCTTTTCAAATAAATGTTATATAAAATATAACATAAAAAAATTAACAAATAAATATATTGAATATTTGACGTATCGAATACGTCCAGTTTGCCCTTGCTGTCAAGACCTTGAAACTTGTATCCAATTCATCCAGTTTGCTCTTGCTGTCAAGACCTTGAAACCAGAGTCTTGTTTTGTCTTTCATCAACATTTCTCAAAGACCCGTAGATTAGCTCTCAAGATCTTAAATCAAGGTGGAGTCTTCAGTAGTTTATATAATATTATTTATTGATACAAAGTTGTTTGGATTCAAATGTTTGCTAAATTTTGTTTCTTTCTTGAATTCATTTGTCGTTTTATTGATCTGAATTCACCCGCGGGAAATTGTCTTTTGAGAAATTATATTTAGAGAAGTGAGTAGTTCTTTCATTGCTTGATCACTAACTAAGTAGCTAATGATGTCTAGCATTTTATTGGTTTGGATCTTTTGAGAAATTATATTTAGAAAAGTGAGTACGTTTGCAACGAACAATCAGCCTAACTTTCGCAATGAACATATGTGAGTTGTATGTCTGCAATGGACATGATGCGCCAAATATAGGGGTGTTAAGCAAAGTGCTCATATTTTGTGTCGTAATTTACATTCCATCCACACTCCTGGTTTAATTAGCGAAATGTCCATCTTGATTTAATTATCAAAATGTCCACCCTCATATACCCCTTGTATGCACATGCCTCCGGCCTCCGCCCCTGTGCACCCTCTTCCTGAGTCGGGTTTTTTTTCCGCGTGCAGCACTTTTTATTGTGTAGATATAAATTTATGTTGTGCACATATAACATTATGTTGTGCAAATATAACTTTGTATTGTGCAAATATAACTTTATGTTGTGCAAATATATTTTTTTTCGCACCAGCACCTTTTTTTTGTGTCAGCACTTTCTGTTATGCAAATATAACTTTATTATATGCAATTATAACAATTTATTATGCAAATTAGATTTTTTTTTCATGTAAGTACTTTTTGTTGTGCCAGATTATGCATAATTCATCAAAATAGGGATTAATATTTCTTATTTGGCTTACATCTAACCTTTGAGCATTTGTGTAGCTTATACCATCAAATTGTCTCTGAACATTTTGTTCATATGTGCTTATTATGGACCTAGTGATCAGGCATTTTAGGAAGAGATGGGTGGTATCTTCATCCTCTAGGCTACATATTTGTTTAGTCGTATTTTTGTATCAAGCCCATCAGACGCAATCCATACTAGGTTACGTGTTCTCGAATGGGTGTTGAGTTTCCAAATCCATTCAAAGTCGTCTGCTCTATTTTCATTATTCCTTAGGGCTTGAAAGGCATATTTGGTTGTGAATATACCATATGTGTTGTGTTTCCAGATTAGTTTGTCTTCCACTTCCCATTTAGGACCCTGGATGTTTAGGATCTTTTGGACAATGTGTGATGGAAAGATTTGGGTTCACAGATGTCTATTCCATCTTTTGTCTTGATCCAAAAGGTGTGAAACTGTCATCCGTGGGTCATGGGTATTTTGGTAAGTTTCAAGGGGGGTATCGTTAATTCAACTGTTAGACCATACATTTACTCTTGATACATTACCGATGATCCATAGAAGTCCCTTTTGAAATTGTTCATTGAGGTTGATAAACCTACCAAATTGCCATGAAGTGTTGTGGATATTCGGATCTCTTATGTTGTCATTATTAAGATATTTTTCTTTAATTATTTTTACCCAAATATTTTCTGGTTGATTCTGTAATTTCCATAGAAGTTTCCATTGGAGGATGATTACGACTTTGTTAATTATATGTATATATTATAATAATTTCTATCTTGAAGGTATTGATAAAATTTATTCTAACTTTATTTAATCAATATATCTATATATGCATAAGATAAAATTTCACCAAATTTCAACAGATATGGATATTAGTAGTATGAACCAATCACAAAATTTTTAAAAAATCAATATATGCATAAGATAAACTTTTATTCTAACTCTACATAATTCTTAGCCGTGTAAATTAGATCTATATATATACATAATATTTTTAAAAAAAACTTTACATGTTTTGTGAATGATTTTTATATATTGACAAAATCGTTATAAACTCATGAAATTATTGGATATAATTCATTAGATGATACTATGTATTTTTTTTAGATATAATTTTGGAAGAGTTTAATCACATTGTTTTTGTTTCTAGAAGATTTATCGTTTTTAAGGATAAAGAAATAAAATTCTTCTATCTTGCACTTTAAACAGAATTCCTAATCCGCATTTGAAGGTATTGATATATTTATGAGATATATTTTTAGATTTTATACATATATAATTATGGATAGATTTTTGAATTTTGACATATATACTTTAGATTATTAATGTTATTTCATAAACGTTGACGTCTTCTCCCTTCTTTTTTGGTGTTGTTCTTGTAGGATATTTACAACTTTGTTAATTATATGTATATATTATAATAATTTCTTTTAATTATATGTTAATTATGTAGCAATTAAAAAGTATTGAAAAAAAATTAATTAGCTGATTAAACGGGTATTAATATCAAATTTATTTAAATTCAAAAAATCGCACATGGTGCGGGTACTGAACTACTTCAATGCTAAACCTAAACTAAGTAGGGTGTTATGTGAACACGAGTAGCTCGAATTCGACTCATATATACTCGCTCGATAAAAAATCGACTCGAGCTCGTTCATTTTCTAAACTAGCCTAGTATTAGCACATTTTTAAGCTCGGTCCAAAGCTCGGCTCGTTCGAATTAAACTCGAATAGCTCCTAAAATTTTCTTTAAGTTACTGTATAATGAGCAAGTAGAATTACCTAAAGCTCGAAAAAAAAATCGGCTCGAGCTCGCTCATTTCCTAAACGAGCCGAATATTAACACATTTTGAAGCTCGAGACAAATTTAGGCTCAACTCGAGTTCATTTATATTCTAAATAAACTGAATATGAGCAATCAATATTCAGTTCGTTCGGCTCGAATAAGAACCCTAAAACTAAGATTAGAATAAATGAAAGAGTTGGCCGAATTGAACCCTGTCGCCTACTCGCCTCTCCCTCCATCACGTAATGTATATATATTATATATACTCCCAGAAGTCCACTTTTCTCCTTTGTCAAGCCAGCCCACTTTCTTCAATCCCATGCCACGGCCCAATGTTGATGAAATGCGGCCCATATCACTCGACTTCCATGGACTAAAATCTATATTATATTAGTTAGTATAAAATCTCCATTACTATAAAAGCATGGAGAGATGAAGGGCAGAGAGAATCCTGGCCACTCACCTTAGTAGTTATCTATGGCCAATAATCCTCCTCAGTCCAAATCACTGTTGCTGCTAAAATTATTAAATCATGGCCATTGATTGTGGCTGAATGAATTTCATGCCACTCACCTTATTATATGCGTTAGGTCTTATTTGCCCCTCAGAGTTCAAATTTAAAATTATTTATTTTTTTCTTTCACTGTCTTGTTCCGTCTTTTCACTTTAATCATAAAGGCTGCTTCACTTTCCCTGGAAGTTCCAAACTTGTCGACGGTCCGGTCGACGGTCCGATGGAGAGAGATGGAGACAGAGAGAAGCCCAAAACCCGATCAATGGTCTGCCGGAGAGGGATGGAGACAGAGAGAAGCCCAAAACCTGTCGTCGGCTCTTCCACAGTTCCACCTTCTCCTCCGTTCTTCCTAGACATCATCAGGAGGTGCTCTCCTCTAACATTTTTTTTTCCTTCTCTGTCTGTTTCAAGATCGCCGTCACAGCCGGAGCCCATTTGTTCCCGAAAACGCCTGCCTCCGGTGCTGTCTTCTTCTTCCACCCGCGTCTACTGACCACTTCGTACGTCCGCGTCTACTGTCTTCCGATCGAAGTGCGTTCCCCACCCTCACCTAGGTAAACTGCTTACAATTTCATTATTTTATGCTTGAATTTAGATCTGGTTAGTTTTATTTCATCCGTAATTTATGCTGCGTGATTTGATTTCCGCCTTTGGCCCCAACTAAGAGCCGACTCGTCAGGTAAATGATTTCCCTTCTCTTCTCTATCCATGCCTTTTTGGTCTGTGTTCGTTTGAATAAATTTATTAAACTGAGGAAGTTATATTGTAGTAAGGGCAATTTGAAAATTTATCTTGAAATTTATCAAATTCGGATAAATTCGGATGTCGTATGGCTTCAATTTGAGGTTGATATTTGGTTTGGGGATTTTAGGGGTTTTCACTTTGAGTCTCCATCACTCACTGCCTTCTTCTCTTCCCTCGCAGTGTTGATTCTAACCGAATTTGGAAACAGAAATCGAAAGAGAGAGAGATTGGTTGTTGAACTGAATTCTGGAAATCTTGATTTCAACTGTGTACAACAAATCCTCTTATAGAGGATGGTCACGTGATTAGCACGTGTTCCCTTATTTACAAAGCTGAAGCGGGAAATGAAAACTAAAGGAAACGACGCCGTTTGCTTGCTGGATCCGGTTTGTTTGCTGAACCGGCCAGTAGTGTCGTCTATCTCCCACACACCCCCCCCCCCCCTCAAGGTGAAGCCGGTGAAACCAGGCGAAGCTTGCCCAGTAGCTCTGTGTGGCGAGGACCAGACAAGGTTTTGGTGAAGATATCGGCCAATTGGTCTCTGGTAGGGATGTAGGATAATGAAATTAGACCTTCACACAGCTTATGACGGAAGAAATGGCAGTCGAGATCCACGTGCTTGGTCCTCTCGTGGAAGACGGGGTTTCGGGCAATATGGATTGCTGCCTGACTATCACAGCGAATTGGGATGGGTGTGATATCTATGACCCCCAATTCAGCAAATAATCGAGAGAACCAAGCTAATTCGGCAGTGAGACGCCTGAGAGATCGATATTCGGCCTCAGCAGATGAGAGGGAAACAATCGACTGCTTCTTAGCCTTCCATGAAACCGGACATCCACCAAAGGAAATATAAAAGCCGCTTACTGATCGGCGAGTGTGAGAACAAGCTGCCCAATCGGAATCACTATAACCCAGCAATGTGAAATCTGGAGAGCAATTGAGTAAAATCCCCAAATCAGGTTTACCCTTAAGGTAACGAAGAGTGTGAAGAGCAGCAGCCAGTGTATCAATTGTAGGACAATGCAAGAACTGAGATAGAAATTGGACTGAGAAAGCAATATCTGGGCGGGTATTAGTGAGAAAATTGAGTTTTCCCACTAATCTTCTGTATATGGATGGATCTGTAAGAGCAAGGCTTGAAGTGTCATGAAGCTTGAGACCCACTTCCAGTGGAGCAATTGTGGGCTTCAAATCTGAACAATCGAACTCTGTGAGAGTCTCTGACAAAAACTTCTTTTGACTCATGACAAGGCCCTGTGGAACTTTGATAAATTCGATCCCAAGAAAATAATGCAAAGTCCCTAGATCCTTGATTTTCAATCTGTCATCAAGGAACTGTTTCAAATCATTGATAGCCTGAACATCATTCCCGGTGAGGAGAATGTCATTGACATAAATGGCAAGATGAACCACCATAGAGCCTGATCTTTTGGTGAAAAGGGAGTGATCATTTTCTGAGTGGGAAAAACCATGTGAACGAAGAGAGTCAGAAAGCTTTGCATACCACTGTCTTGAGGCTTGGCGCAATCCATAAAGAGACTTGTTCAATTTGCAGACAAGGGAAGGATCAGAAACATTTAATCCAAGAGGAAGACGCATGTACACATCCTCATGAAGATCCCCATGGAGGAATGCGTTGTTGACGTCCAATTGGAAGACAGACCAATTCTTTTTCAATGCAACTGAGACTAGAGCTCGGACTGTTGTCATCTTGACACCAGGAGAAAAAATCTGTGAAATCAATCCCCTCTCTTTGAGTACATCCTTTGATGACCAATCTGGCTTTGTGACGATCAAGGCTACCATCAGACTTCAATTTGATCTTGAATACCCATTTACAACTGATGGGTTTCTTGCCAGCAGGAAGGGGAACCAAGTCCCAAGTCCTATTAAGATCAAGAGCTGCAAATTCTCTGTTCATACCCTCCTGCCAAGCAAGGTATTTGACAGCCTCTGCATATGATGTAGGCTCATGCATAACAGTCAAAGTAGAGAGCAAAAGATGATCATTCTTGGAAAGTACACTAGCACATATGGGTTTGGGACAAAAACAAGCAGAGGTGATGGTATTGGTGCAAATATAATCTAAAAGGTGAGGAGGAGGGACATGAGATCTTGTAGATCTTCTGATAGGTGGAGGAGGAGGAGATGGTGGTGGTGTAACATGAGGATCAACAACAGGAATGGAAGGTAATGTGACTGGAGTGACAGGTTGATGAATGGGTGGGGTTTCAAACTCATTGAAAGCTGAGTGATCTGTGACAGCAATAGGGAAATGAGCAGGAGATTGATGTGATGAAAGATCAAGAAAAGGGAAAGTAGTTTCATAGAAGACCACATTCCTGGATATCACAGAAAAACACATGCCTGAGCACGGGGTTGAAATTTATCTCTTTCTTTGTCAACAGTAGCTGCATAGCATAGACAACCAAAAGGTTTGATGTGATTATAGTCAGGCTTGCTGTGAAATAATGTCTCAAAGGGAGTGGAGTTTTGAAGGACAGAAGAGGGGAATCTGTTGATCAAAAAGGTGGCCATAAGAACACACTCACCCCAATAATGAATGGGTAAGCCAGACTGAAAAAGTAAAGCTCGTGATGTCTCAAGGAGGTGTTTGTGTTTTCTCTCCACAACACCATTTTGCTGTGGGGTATGAGCACAACTGGTTTGATGTATAATTCCTTTGGAGGAGAAGAATTGAATGGCAATGTTGCTGGAACCCATCTCAAAAGCATTATCAGTCCTAATGATCTTAGGAATGACAGAAAATTGGGTGTGAACCATATGGACAAAGCTTTCAATGAAAGAAAATGCCATGGATTTATTGGGGAGTAAATGTGTCCAAGTACACCTTGTGAAGTCATCAACTATGGTAAGAAAGTATTTATGGCTATTATAAGTGGGTGTAGAATAAGGTCCCCAGAGATCAATGTGAACAAGGTCAAAAGGGTGAGATGTTTTGATAGTGCTTCGAAGGAAAGGCAATTTATGTTGTCTAGACTTATGACAAACATCACAAGCATGATCTTTCATAGCTGTCACAGATTCACAACAGTCTAACAATTTGAGCTTATGAAAAGGCAAATGTCCAAGCCTTAAATGCCAAAGTAAAGAAGCATCAGAAGAACAAGCAAAAGTTTTACATGAACTGTTATTTGAAGGAAAAACATAAACATTGCTTGAAATTTTGTGACTCAACAAATACAGCCCTCCAAGCTGCTTACCAAGCTCCACTGGCCTCTTCAGAGAAGGGGCCTGCAATTGGCAATTTGAAGATGAGAAACACACAATACCATCAAGTTGGGCAGTGAGTTTACTGATTGAAAGAAGGTTAAATGTAAACTCAGGAACAAAGAAGACATGATCAAGAACAATGTCATGTAAAATATTCACAGATCCATGAAATTTGACTGTGATGAAGGAGGCATTTGGTAAGGTGATTTTGTAAGGCTGGGCTAAAGGTTTGAGAGAAATAAAGGTTGTTTGGGTGAAACACATGTGGTCAGTTGCACCAGTGTCAACAATCCAAGAAAAATCATCTTTGTCTAAACTTAACTTTGCACTAAGAGCCAAGTAATCATGATACTTAGAAAGCATGATAGAGGTACCTGCCATGGAGCATCCAGCAATATCCAAACTAGGAGACGAAGAAGGGTTGTTCTTTATCAACAACTGCATAAGCTGTGCACATTGCTCAACTGTGAAACCAGGAATGGGAGAGGTCTTGGCATCATCTCCACCAGAAGCTTGAGTTGCAACCTTCTTTTCCTTTGGAGTCGAATCTGTCGGAAAACCGAAATTGAGCTTCAATCCGATCAAGAATCGATTGAGCGCTCTGATACCATGTTGATTCTAACCGAATTTGGAAACAGAAATCGAAAGAGAGAGAGATTGGTTGTTGAACTGAATTCTGGGAATCTTGATTTCAACTGTGTACAACAAATCCTCTTATAGAGGATGGTCACGTGATTAGCACGTGTTCCCTTATTTACAAAGCTGAAGCGGGAAATGAAAACTAAAGGAAACGACGCCGTTTGCTTGCTGGATCCGGTTTGTTTGCTGAATTGGCCAGTAGTGTCGTCTATCTCCTACACGCAGTTACCGTCTTCATCCTCAGCGTACTCGCCTTTGCTGTCAATTACTGCTCGCCCCACTCTTTTCTCTCTCCTCCGTTCATTAAGCACACACTTTGGAGAGGAATGTTCTTCATTGTTTCTTCAGACCCAATCAGTTAAAGAGCCTAGAGATCAGGAAGCGTGGTCGTAGACTCACAAAGTTTGTTTCCTTTTCTTTAATTTTTATTAACGTTTAGCCCTTGTCAATGTCTGTTATTTTTTGGCAAGTATTTTTTAATGTCTGTTTGTTGCTTTACTTTTGCTTAATGTTTAGCCTTTTTCGATGTCTAGAGTTTCGATGATTGTTTGTAGCTATATGTTTCAATCTACTTGCACTTTTTTGGCTTGGATTTGAGAAATGCTATAACACAAACACATTTTCTGACTTTGTGCCTGCTGAATTTTGATCTAGATTGAAATCGTACTGATTATGTTCATATGATTGAAAATTGAGAATAATATGTTTGCTCATTATGGATGAGTATTGAAATATAATACATTTTGTTTCGAATTCGTCTTTATCTTTTATTTATAGTGCCCGAATACTAATTAGTTTTAACTATTATCTCACATTCTTTGTGATTTTTTATTCATGTATCATCTTCCTATTTCCCGACTGGTTCCTCCATTGCAGTATCTATTGTCCTTCCTCATCGCCGCCTGCCAATTTCTTCCTCCCTCCCTCTGGGTAAGTCATCTTTTCAACGAAGAATTTGCACATTAGGGTTCGTTTGCTTTGTTTTGCCCGCAATTATTTATTGTGACCTAATTTTAGGAACCAGTTTTGTGTTGTTACATGCTTGTAGGTTTTTTCTTGGACTTCAGTTTCATGAAGGTGCAAATCGGTAGGTGAACGAATCGATCTTTGAAGCTTCTTCTCTCTCCCTATTTCTTTGATTTTTTTGTTACCAGTTGACCTTAATTTTGGGGCTATTTGTTTGTGCTTAATTATCTTCTCGCTAATTCTTTTGATTTGTCTTGTGCACTGTAATTTCATTTTGGTGTTCTTGCTTCTGAAGTTAATCTAATTTCTGGCTTTCTAATGTGTTTAGGTTTGTTGTTTAATCCTAATTTCTCTATTTATTTGCTAGGAATATTTCCATGCTGTCAGCTGCAGCCCTTTCCGACATAATGAGTGCAATGAGATTTTCATGGCTAGCTCCAGTAATCTCTCTTCCTTCTTTCATTTCGGCTATTTGGTTTGAATCCCCATATGAGAATAAAGAATTGTTTACCTGATTTGATTGGACTAAAATGAATTCGGAATTTGAATGGGAGAGAAATATACTTTGTGCGATCATTGCAACTGTTCAATCTGGTTCACAATCGACGAGTTAGCGAGATTCATGATGTAGGTGCAAATGGTTTTGGTACTTTTTTGACGGTGAAGGGGTTTAATTTGGCAAATCTGTGATTATTTAGACTGCATGAAAATCAGAATGGTATCGAACAATGTGAAATTCCTAGGACTTTATAGTTTATATATATTTGCATTCAAATCCATGTATTCTTTTTGATTTGTTTGGATGCAGTTGTTACAAATTTTTTATTTACCCAGCTCACTCCTTTTTTACTCCTTGGAACTGCATTCTTTTTTGTTTTCATTAATCATTTAGATAGTGATGATTTTTTCCCTTCAATTATCACGTGTCTTCCCATGATGTTTGAATGGAAAACCATGATAATTCTAATCATGATTGTCAAAATCTTAGTGCTTTTACTGAGGGAACACATCTACTCTGTGTTTTCTTGTTTTAGGTACAATTTTTATCAGTGATAAAAACTTGGATTTTTAGATGACTTGTTCACAACTTCGAGTGCTCATGTCATATCAGATGCATAATTATTCTTTTAAATATACTCTCTGTAATAAGGAACTCTGAAAGATTTAATTAGATATAGTTCCTCTTTAGTTATTAGAAGTTTATTAGTTATTCTTTTCTCGCCTATGGACCTAGGAAACCCTTTTCTTACCTTTTTTAACTGCACCTACCTAGATCGTAGGAGAGCAACTGAAGAGCATGTTTGGGTGAGCAGCTTTTGGTATTTAGGAGGTCTTTCTTTTCATCTCTTTCTCTTTTCATTTGATTGCATCTCCGGATCCATATAAGGATGAAGCTTATTTTAGGAGGGTTCAGTTGAAATCCTAAAACAAGACTGGAGTTATACTCACCGGTCAGAACTTAAAAATTTGCCTTTGTTGAATCGATCATTGTTATATAAAGATGCAAATGTGGGAGTATATAGAACTTAAGTAAATGCATGTTGAGCTACTACCTACATGGATGTGTTCATTCTTATTTGGAGAAGCTGAATAATTCTTTCAAGTTCAGTGAGTTTATCTCTGGTGGTTGTTATTCTCATAAATTATTGTTTCTTGAGTTTAGGGATTTGGAAAATAGAATACGTTAAAGGGGATGTTAAAAGGAAAGATGATTGACTGTTTAGCACAAGAGACAAGAGGATACCAAATACAAAAGGTGAAACCCACTTCAAAGCAGAAGCTGAGTAACATCTTATTTGCTCATGCAATGAGTCAATGGTTAAGATGTAGTTTTTGTAGGTGCTATTAGAGTGTTGATGCTCTTCTCTCCTCATGGTTCCTTTCCATCACCGCCCTAAGTTTGATTTGTCTCTTTGTTGGGGTCGCATCTTTAGACATCTTCTCCCGCTGTCTTCAATTCAGAGCCGGCAGGTTTTCTGACTGGCCCCCTCCCTCTTCTCCGCCTCCAAATCAAAGGTTGTCCTACCCGTTGCCTTCTCCGGTTTTGATTTGTGCCGCTGTTAATTGTTTACAGGTTTGTCTCATCTCTTATGTGGTTGATTAGAACATTTGTTCCTTTGCTTTTTCATTTTCATCGCCTCTGCCACTTCAGTTGCCTATTCTTATATGTTTAGTTCTTACCTCTGTTTTCCCTGCTTTGGATTCGATTTTGATCATTTGGAATTTTGTGTTATTGATTTCAGCCTCAGCCGTACTCTACTCATTGTCCTCTCTCTAATTTCTAATGCTTCTGTGACATCTTCTCCGTCCCTTTGCACGACCAAATTCTTCAGAGGCTTGTGGGTTCGTTTGTCTCCATGTATATGTATATGCTTGTTCGAATTACTTCATTGAGGTTTGGGGATTTTGCTTGAGGTTATGCGCAGGGGTTCGTCTAAACTTAGCAACTGATTTTTGAATTTCAAACAAAGTGAGTTGATGATGCACTGTAGATGCTTGATAAAATGTCTAGGAAATATCATCCCAAAAATTACTATATGTGCTTGTTTGGAGTAATATTGATTTGTATTTGGTTTAGTTGTTTACAATGTTAGCTTTCTCTATAACTATAATTATTGTTTTTATGTAGTATATGCTTGAAACCATTCTTCTATAATAGCAGCCATGTTTCTGTGTACTGTAGCATGTGCCCAAAATATTGCCAATGCTATTTATTTATTTTTTAAAACAACTCTCTTTTGCTTGCTCATTTCAAGCTATATTTTCATACTGCAGGCCACAACTACATTGGTTTCAAGCATTTTCTTTCGGGATTACTTTGTGAGGGTAAGGGTGTAGCTGCACGTATTCTTGGCAATTTAGGTCCAGGCCCAAGCAACATTTCCACGCTGGTGAGAATGCTAGAACAGACTTTTATAATGGATTCTAATCCTTCCATTCTATATATCCAGTTTTCAAAATGATGCACTGTGCTCTCATTTATGATCAGGTTATTCACATGGTGGGTGAAAACACAAATTGTTAGTGCTGGTGTTGGTGGAGGCACCTCAGGCAACAAGATACCTACCTTGGAGGAGTATGGAAAAATCTGGCAGTGAAGGTCCTTCGGTTCTTCTCATTTGTATTAAGAATCCTAAAATCTATTTATGATGTAGGAGTTTGAAAAAAGATTACTCTCATTTTCATTTCAGTAGGGCAAATGGACCCTTTAGTTGAAAGGCAGCCACAAATACAACATGTCACGCTGAGAGCAGCAGCCATCCAAGTATAACATTTGTCACTCCTCGCCATTTCTTTATATGGAAACACAAAGCAGTGACCACGAGGGAAGGGAAAGAAGCAATTTCACTCATAGATTTTGGCTATAGTCGTTCAAACAAGGTAATTTTTTTCCCTCTCGAATCGAGCTCTCTTTATTATTCTTTCAGTTTCAAGTTTTTCAATTACTTGTTCTGATTTGTTCAACAAATTTCGTTTTTCCTTTTTTCTGTTTCAGATTCGATTTCCGAATTTGTCTCCAAGCTCCTTGCTGCTCATTTGCAGAACTGCAGCTGCCGCCTCTTGATCCCACATCTCTTTCTCCCTTAGAAATTCTGGCTCCACATGTGAGACCCTCAAAACACTTTGATTATAATTTATTAGGCATCTATTATCACAACAGAACCCAAAAAATAGTTTATTTAAGCTTTCTGTGTTGAAATAATTCCAATTCTGTTACAGAGAAAGAGACCTTCTTGGAACAAATCTCGGGCAATCCAGCAAGTTATCGCTCTCAGCCTTTGAGTCGTTGCCGCCTACGGATCCTCCTTGCCGCTCATTTGCAAAACTGCAGCCGCCACCTCTGGATGCCACATCTCTTTCTCCCTTAGAAATTCTGACTCCACATGTGAGACCCTCAAAACGCTTTTATTATAATTTATTAGGCATTGATTTCTTCAGCTAAATTTGCGACATTCTGGGGGTTTTCAGTTCTCAGTCTGTTGGTAACATCAAATTTGTCCATTCCAGTGAAGGAACTAAACTCTGTTGATGTGGGGGTTTCTTTGGGTTTGGATCCTCCCAGATCAATTGGTTCGGCTCAGATTGCTACCGATCACATAGCACTTTCCCCACTGGTAATTGGTATGTTTATTTTATATGATCTAAACCATCTGATAATTAATCTGCTTATTTTACATGATTTATGCTCATGTTCTGTCAACCTGCTTTTGCTGGTTTATACTCGTATAAAGGTTTATGGTTAAGCTTTGTCATCATAGATTCTCCTCTAGGCCCTTTTGCATTCTGAACCTCTTGTTTCATACATTCAAACTCCATTTTCGGCTGTTCGCGGGATTTCTGTTTCTAAGAATAAATTTTGTCCAAACCTTTGACTCTTTCAAGCCCTTCCCTGACAGAAGTTGACTCTACCTTCAGCTCTGTCACAGTCGCACTTCAAATAGCTTTTGTCTAGATTGTTGAGTCAAGCAAATTCTTCGGTTGAACCAATTTTTCTTTACACATGCTTGGGATGATAATTATGTATTTATGGCCTATTATAAGTATTGGATTTATCTGACTATTTTTCATTGTGATTCTTCCTCCAAAATTCTTGCTGAAATGTTTCTATAAGGTTTAAATGTAAAGGCTGTACTTGTTGCCAAAAGTCATGTTTAATTTTTGCTTCTAGTATTTGGGATGGACAAACACTCTATAATGAACTAGAAGTTGTGAACGAAATTTCGGCTTGTGATTAATCTATAAATATCAATCGAAAATAAATAGGCACTCAACATGTTTGAGCATCATTGAGCAACTCCTTATCAAACTTTATTTATTTCATTTCAATATGAACTCCAATTCCACCCTTTCATTTAGTTTGAAAATAATGTCCGAACCAATGGATTTTTGTCCTACCTAAGTCTATCTCCCTCAACTTATGTTTTTGCTGCAATCTTTGTGTAAATCTAACTTTTGTGTACGTTTCCTCAGCTATTCATATTATGGGCAACATCAGAGCTGCATTCCATGTTTGCTAATCAATGTAGCCTTCAGAACATAGATTTATTGAAGTCCCAACTTCATTGTTTGTTCAATGACCATGCTCTCAAGCAAAGCCCAAACACACCTGACAAAGCACTGTTCAGCCAATCCCCTGAGGAAATGTTCATGTCAAGAAGGCTTGGTAACCTCTCAATAAATGATGCCAACTACAAGGGCGATTGGATGAGACGCCCAACTCAGACGATGAGGTGGCTTGGCTTGCGAAGCTACTCATACACCTATCCGTTTATCTGAACAAGAGGCAATCTTGGACATGGGTGCAAGGAGGCATGTAAGATCATCTTAAGCTCATTGATTTTCTTGCTTCTAATTATGAGACTAGCAATACTTGAATAATGCTTAAAAATTGATGGTAAAGCATGGTGTGAAAGTGAGCCTGAGGATTTTTGCCTCGAAGAAGTTCATGATGCTTCTACTTCTGTCAACGGTGTTCAGGTTTTAAAGAAAACTAAGGTTGGTTTTGTGATCTCTTGATGTACTCAAAGGTGAAATGTGCAACCTACAAAGGGAAGGTTGTTTTTGCTTGGCTTTTGTTTTTATTCATAGCCACACTATCCGTTGTTGCCTGTTGGTGTAAATAACTCCCGTCTCCCGGGACAAATGGTGCCTACTTAAAGAGTATACATGGGTTAGATTTGTCCCCTTGGTTCTCACATTCAACTTTGAGGCGTGCGAAGCACGCTCCCTTTACCTAGTACTAAAAAAGATGTATGAAACGAGTTCTGGCGCATTTCACATAGGTGTCATCTTCTAGAGCAATTCGTATACATGTCATACTAGTTGAGTACCCGCACCGTGTGCGGTTTTTTTAATATAAATAAATTTGATACTAAAACACGTTTATTCAATTAATTAATTTCTTCAAATACTTCTTCATTAAAAAATAACATAGAATTATAAAATTATTATAATATATACACATATATTCTTTCTTTATTTTAATTTAAATAAATTTTATATTAATTCTCATTCTAAAATATATTAATATATTAAACCCAAATAACTTCTTTAGAATAAAATTGTGTCATGTGGATAATATAATTCTAAAAAAATTGTTTATACCTCCAAACATCTTGATCATTTTTATATAAATATAATATAAACTTTAGACAACTTGTTGTTTTAACTTTATGAAGTTTCCATATCTCATACAATACAATAGATACTATTATACATATTCACTCATTAATAATATTATATATTATATATTTTTAAATTGTCTAAATGAAAATTGATAGAATTTATGGGTAGATAAAAAAATTTAATTAGGATCATATACATAGATGGATAGAGATTGAGTTTAGTAAATAATATTATATATAAAAAGATATAAAATAAATGAAATGATAAAAATTAATGAGAGAATTGATATAATATATCCATATTTAACAATATTGGGTAAAATCTTGTAAAATATATTCATATCTATGAAATTGGATAAAATCTTATCTTGACCATATTTGTTACATTATACAGATTATTGATTAAGGAGAAAAACTCAATTGGTTAAAAATACATACGATTAAGGAGAAGCCATCATTTGGCACAAACAACTTCTCCTTTATTAATTATATACAATGATAATATAATAATATAATAGATAAATAGATAGATTGATGGTAAGTATTATTTAAATTTCGTCAAAAGTATCTTCTAAAAGTATGTTCATATTGATAATGTTATTTGATTAGTATGACCATTTAATATATTGATAAAGTTATTATCTTCTAAAAATATGTTCATATATAGTGAAAATAGGTAAAATCTTATCTTATATAATAGTCTTTAAAATTAGTTAATATCTTCTAAAAATAGTCATTAAAATTAGTTATACATATATAGATATATTGATTAAAGAGAGTTATAATAAAAAGAGGAAATGTGGTGATTTAAACCCCTGGGAATTTTTAATTAAGCAATTAGCCTACTTAATTATTTTTTTAGGCGTTAGAGACCCCTTTCAATGTTGATTAGCTGCTTGTACCCTTCTTCCTCCTCCCATCATCAGTCCGCGATTCATCGATCTCTCGCTCTCACTTCCGGCTGTATCTCGTCGTCAGCGCCACCCTGACCCCAACCGAACCCCCTCCCCGAACCCGCTCCCCACCCCTCGCAGACCCCACCTCGCAACCCCTCCCCTCGATTCCAAACTTCAACAGCCCGAGCCCATCCTCAACCACCACCCAGCCCCTCCCCGGCGTGCACATCAGTAGAAGAGGAGTGGAATTCGTTGCGGGTCCGGGATGTGTGGGTGAAGCGACGCCGGCGGCGCCTTGCCGTGTGAACCGCTGCTTGCGAGAGGTGAACCCAATGCTGAAGGTGAGTGTAGGCGTGGCCACGGGTTACGGGTCAACCTGTGACCCGCCGGGTCGTACGGGTCAACGACCCGCCGGGTCCGGGTTGCCGGGTTGTCGGGTAGGGGCGGGTAGCGGGTTAGGGTTAGGGTCGGGGGATTAGTGACCCGTGACCCGCCGGGTTGACCCGCCGGGTTGGCCTATTTTAAAAAAACGGTCGTTGGATATGGGGCCCACAGGTCGGAGCAATTTTTTTAAAAAAAAGTATGGCCGTTGTAAGTCGGGGCTATAAATACCCGACTCCTCATATCACAAATCCCATCCAATCCATCAATCACCTATCATTCTATCAATTTGGTTTTCAGAAGCTCCTACGTTGTAATCATGTCCGGTGACAACCTCAAAGAGGCGTTGTTTCAAGATCACTACGATAAGGCGGATGTGCAACCCGATCGATCATTCGTAGCCGTTTGTCGTCATTGTGCTAAAAGGTACAAGATGCGGAATAACCTTGGCCATGGTAATTTGAAGTATCACATCACTAACAAGCACCCCGAGAAGATTAAGAACGATGGCGCTTTGGGCTCGAGTGGTGGTAAAAACTAGTCTATTATTCCTACGTCCTAAGTCTTCATAATAAGTAGTGACGAATGATTATGTTATGATATGTGAATCGGTGGATGTGAGTCGTGATTTGTAAACGTGTATTCGTATTTCGGTTTACAATAAACTTGTGTTTGAATGATTCAAAGAATATTGTTTTATAAGATAATATTTTTACTAATTACCTAACAACTTAGAAAAAATTACCTAAACAATATATATTACATTTAAAATGTTCAAAAAATAAAAATCTACATAAAATATATTGGAAACTTAATATATAAATTTAATTCAAAGTTAAGCTAGTTAACTAGTAGCCAAACACCACCCTTTCCCTCCCAATTCCAACCCACACCTCACTCATCTCCTCTAATCTCATCTCAATCTCTCTAATCGCTCTATCTTGTCTCTCGTAATCTCCTAAGTCTCTTCAATTCAAAATGTCGGGTTTCATCAACCGAGTTACTAGGAGTCGCAAGAGTGTTAGTGGAGCCCCATCTTCATCGATCCCGAGTGTCGGAGGAGGCGGGTCGAACCCGGCGGCGGCACCAAGCCTTCGTCGAAGTGCATCGGTCTCGGCGGCGAGCGGATCCCGACGTCGTCGAGATGATGCTCTTCTCGCCGACCACATCGACGAGATCGAGGAGGAGGAGGAGGCCGAGCTCGAGGCCGAAGGGAACCCCACCACCCAAGCCGGAACTCCGACGATTCCGACCCAAGAGTCCGGGTTCCCCGCCGAAGGGAGCCAAGGAACTCCGGCCGATGGCGACCCTATTACTACGGCGGAAGTTCGAGCCGCTACTATCAAGTATTGGTTCACGAAGGGTCCTAGGGAGCCGGCTTGGGAGGAATCGAGTTGCGCCGCCAAGTGCAACTTTTGCTCCACGGTCTACAAGCACAAGAAGGGAGGCGGATATGGGAACTACGGTCGACATATCCGCTCGAAGCATCCCGAGAAGCTCGGCCTCGCCAAAGGGCAAACTCAACTAACCGGATACGCATCTTCTTCCTCTCAACCCCCTGGTTTATGGTCTTATGATTATCGTAGTTGTCATGATCAATATGCAGAAATGATAGCTGCCGAGGGTTTAGCTTATAGTTTTTCACAACGTTTATGTTTCAATGAATTTATGACGCAAAATGTTCAACCTGCATGGCAAGGTATTAGTCGAAACACGGTTAAGAGGAAAATACTTAGACGATATAACACCCGTAAAAATGAATTAATTGAATATTTTCAAAAAAACCATGATTTACACGTTTCGATTTGTAGTGACATTTGGACCGACCATTGGCAACATCACTCATACATGGGTGTTACTTGTCATTGGGTTGATCAACGTTTTCAATTGCACAAACGTGTTTTAGCTTTTCGAGTTTTCGACGAAGCACACACGGCACGAAACATAGCATGTGTCCTTTTAACGGTTTTACAAGAATATAGATTAACTAAAAGAGTTTTTAGTATCGGTTTTGACAACGCTTCTGCCAACACCGCATCTATCCCCGATTTAATCCAAAACTGTCAGCCCGCGATAGGTGGCAAGTTTTTCCACATCCGTTGCGCCCCTCACATTTTAAACTTATGTGTTCAAGATGGTTTATTATATTTACAAAGTGTTGTTGAACCAATTCGATTTGTTTTGCGGGCACTTTGGCGAAGCAAACAGCTTCGCCAGCAATGGAGTGCTTATTGTCGTAGCCACCAAACCCGCCCAAAAACGTTCCCCAAGGATGTTTGCACTCGGTGGAACTCCACTTACACAATGATTTACGATTCAATCGCTTACAAGGAACTTCTTTCCGGTTTTGCAACACTACACATCCCGGACTCACACATATTTGCCGATGTGTGGACTCAGGCCCGGGACGTTGTGGAGGTTTTCAAAGTTTTTTACGACGCAACTCAGACGTTTTCCCACGTTTACATGCCTACATCAAACATTTTTTGTTTTATTGCAATGAACGTAGCATTAGCCCTTCAAGACGGAGTTAACACGTCTTCCATTTCCCAAGAAGCTATGGAGATGCGGCGGAAATGGATCGCATATTACAAATTTATACCCGACATTTTCCTCGTAGCGTGTTGTTTTGACCCTAGATATAAATTAAGCGGAGTTCAATTGTTTTTAGAAAACTATTATCCGACTTTAGGAATTGTGGATGATCCTGATTGCAATGTTACAATTATTGTTGCTAGAGTTAGAGGATTGTTAGAACAATTATATACTGAATATTCGACGGGCGATAGAGCGCCCTTCGGTCGTCCTCCGGTGCCTTCCGGTTCAAGCGGGTCACGAACCAGCATCACCGCTAGAACTAAGGCACTTGCCCGAGATATCTTTGGGTCAAAGAGGTCGAGATCTTCGTCGAGCCCCCACTCGGAGCTCGACGAATATTTGTCCACTAACTTTGATTTTCTCAGCGATGAAGAGGAAGATTTCGATGTCCTTGAGTGGTGGAGCCGACCCGAAAGATAAAGATTCCCGACATTGCAGGTAATCGCCCGACAAATACTTGGGGCACCTTGCTCCATCGTAGCCGTCGAGAAGCTTTTTAGTCGCGGAGGTCAGATTCTTTCGGAGTAGAGATCAAGGTTGCTTCCCGAGAACCTCGAAGCCCAAGTTTGCCTTGCAGATTGGAAGAAGGCGGAGATGCGGATGCAGAAGAACAACTTGGGGACTGATTCCGAGGATGATGACGGAATAGAGACAGAGTCCGTTGGGAGCTCCATTGATGGCGCGGTCACAGATGGCTCAGGAGGTGGTGGAGGATCCGACGATCAAGAAGACTAGAAGAGGAGGTAACCGGGCCGGGGTTCAGACATACAGGTAAAAGAACTACGTGGGCTTTGATTCCTCACCCCCGGGAGGATACGTAGGCAGTCGGGAAACCGATTCAAGCCCTTCTTCTTCTTCCTTCCCCCCCAACACTCCCTAATACAAATATTGTACAACTTTTTTGTAATTTGTAAAACTTATAGAGTTATAAGTTGTAGACTTTTTAGTTTTGAAAATTATAAGATGTAAATGTAATATTACATATTGTATTTTTGTGGGTATGCTTCAGGTGGTAAGAATTCTTAATGTATTGATTTCATATTATATTACTTACATTGATGCATGTTTTTTAGTTTTTTTTTTACAGTAGGCAATAATTGATGCATGTTTTTGAGTTGATGACATGTTATAATAGGTGTTTATATGTGCAATAAGATGACAATATTTTGATTCCACGTGTTAAGCTCTTATGTCATCAATTATATAAAATTGTCACCATAAACAATTGTGATTAATGAAGCGTAATAACAAATGTCATCCATGAATAAAAATTTAATGAACATGTCACCACAAGTGATTGCATCAATGAAGTGTAATCACAAACGTGTCATCAGTGAATGAAAGTTATAAAAATGACATCAATCGATATACAATTGATTAAATTAAAAACATGTGGCATCAATCGATTTGATTAAAAAAATGGCATCAAATAATTACATTATAAAAATGACATCAAAACACCATTTTGAAAAAGTTATATCACATTAAAGGAAAAAATGTCATCAAAATACTACTTTGAAAAAATATCATCAAAAATATGGCATCACGGTAAAAAAAAAATATCATCAAAAAATTGACATAAAAAAATAGTGACATCAGTCGTTAACAGTAAAAAAATGGCATCAATGGTCAACGTGACATTACAGTAAATAAAAAATGTCATCAAGGTTTGAAAAAGTGGCATTAAAAAAATGTCATCCAATCATTTCATTAGAAAAGTGGCATCAAAGTGAAAATAAAATATAATAAAATTTTGGCATCAAAACGGTAAAATATGGCCAAAAAAACCAAAAAAAAAAAGAAAAAGAAAAAAAATCCAAATGAGTTGGTCAACGTTGACCGGTCAATGATCAACCGACCGGTCAATGGTCAAACAGTTGGCCATTGACCATTCTACTATATTGAGAAGGTGTCTACATAAAAACTAATTAAATTAGTTTGGGGTCTAAGTACTCAATTGAACATTCAAAAAAGGTCATCTACCAAAATCACCCTAATAAAAATTTATCTTATGCATATATTTTAAAATTAGTTAATATCTTCTAAAAATATATCCATATCTAATCAAATTTTATCTTATACATATATAGATATATTGATTAAAGAGAGTTATAATAAAAATTTATCTTATGCATATATTTTAAAATTAGTTAATATCTTCTAAAAATATATCCATATCTAATCAAATTGGGTCAAATTTTATCTGATGCACGCATATATAGATATATTAATTAAATAGAGGTAGAATAAAATTTTATCTTATGCATATATTGATTATTTCAAAATTTTGTGATTGGTTCATACGACTATGATTAAGGAGAAGTCGTCGTGTGTCTCAAGCGACTTCTCATTTATTATATAATAAATTTTGGATTAATATAATATTATCTTTTTTAGTCGCATCAATTAATAAACCAATATAATTTTGTCATCTCAATAGATACTATTATACTTATTCACTCATAAATAATATTATATATTATATATTTTTAAATTGTCTAAATCAAAATTGATAGAATATATGGGTAGATAAATTTTTTTAATTAGGATCATATACATAGATAGATAGAGATTTGGTTTAGTAAATAATATTATATATAAAAAGATATAAAATAAACGAACAGATAAAAATTAATGAGAGAATTGATATAATATATCCATATTTAACAATATTGGGTAAAATCTTGTAAAATATATTCATATTTATGAAATTGGATAAAATCTTGAGAAAATGGCAGCCAATATACCAATTTGTTGGATCGTTTGCAAAAATAGCTCTCCCCTTGCCCAAATTGCAAAAATGACAAAAAGACCCAATATTTTACAAAACTAACCGATTAGTTTCACCTCCTATTATAGGTTAACTTGAACGCTCCTGTTCGTCAGAGAGGGAGAACCCGACAGTCATTGATATAGCTTCAAGGGAGGAGAAAGAGCGCCACCGAAGATGCACCTGGTTGCGACAAGGGAAGTCAAAACTGAGAGAGGGAAGAGAAACCCTCAGAGACGAACAGCCATTGAAGAGAGGGGAGACAACTTATGGGATGAATCGTCATTGAAATGAGGTTAGCTCTAATTCCCTATCTCTATTCTAACTCCTTTAATGACATTTTGAGGTTTCAATTTATGGAATTTCAAGTTGGGATCCTTGGGGAGAATGGGGTTCAAAATATTTGAATGTACAAACCCTAACCTTATGGTGGTGGACGGTTTGGGGATAGGGGTGGGGATTCGCCATTGATGCTTAGTTGATGATAAAATCGAAGGTCCAAATAGGGTAGAAATGAAATAAAAACCCCCAATTGGGGAAGTAGGGGAGAGATGGATTTCAAATGATGGGTCCAACTAGCTTGTCGAGGGTGAGCGGAATCATTCGTCTAGATTGGGGAAACGGTTGAATAGCTAGGTTTAGTAATTTTTGTGTTGGCTTCGAATTGGGGAAGTAGGGGAGAGATGGGTTTTGAATGATGTTGGATGTGGTAAAGGGGAAGGTGAATGGTATACGAAATGGGTGCGTATGAGTTTGGAAATTGGGGACGAAGGAAGAAAGAAGAGGCATCGAGAGAGGAGGAATCCGGCAAAGGAAAGATAAGCGGAGACGAAGGGAGGTCGATGGTGAGAAAATTGGTGTGAAACCAAATTAGTAAACCCTCATCTTTTAGTGTTGGATTCAATCTCAAATCTGATGTGCAGAAAATTTGTGTTAAACCCTATCTAGATCGTTTTTTTTAAATAGGGGGTGAAGGAATTTTAAGGATTCGAATGTATCTCATGCATAAGTCTCTGATATGTGGATTGCATAAGTTTGTGAGAGTTGAGACTATTGTGTAGTTGTGTCATTTGTTGCATTCTTGATTCGTTTTAGTTGAACATTTGACCATATGAGCATATGTCTGAATAGCATCTCTTTTAGTTGAGCATATGAGCATGTGTAGTTGTGTCATTTTTGTAGTTGTTTGATCTATTTAATGTTTTCTGTAGTGACAAACATATATTTTTACTGGCAAGAATTATGACTATACTAGCAAGGATTTTTCCTATACTCGCACTAACTTGTACACTTGGATCACAGATTAAACCCCCCCTGTAGTGATGCGTACTGAAGTTTGCTCTCCTCCTCATTATAGAGGGAATCCTCCTGCCAGGGGATATCAACAAGAATATATGTCAAAGGATGGGTCGTGCGCCTCGTTGAAGACGTAGTGATATTTGTTTATCTGGTCTGGCACTTTCCTGCTGCTGTTTGTGTTGGACTTATATATTTTATTTTGAAGTTAGGGTACTCGTCAAATTGGTTACACATTTTCTTAAAACTTTATGGTTATGTAAGGGTGATATAACTGGTAGTTTCATTCACAACAAATGGTCCAATTAGTTATATCTTTTTTTTGTGTTGGACCACTTTTACAGCTTCATTCACAAAATTATGAAATACAAACCACAAAATCACAGTAATGTCCAAAGCGCAATATGACGTAATACAAAACACAAAATCACAATAGTTGACGACTATGCAAAAGACGAATGTTTGTGATTTTTGCTTACTAGCCAGTAGATAATTTTTCCTTTCCAATAAAATCGATCTCTAAGCCAATAAAAGAATAACCACTGACATATCTTATCTATCTCAGAAACTTCCCAGCAGAAGGATATCAACCATTAAACCTAAACGAAATGAGTCCATAACAATTTAAGTCCAAAAGGTGGAAACGTTTAGGCGTTGGTCATTAAATGTGTCAATAGTGATGACGAGGATACTATGTACGGGGTGACCCTAGGAAGAGGGCGAGGGACCAGAACCCAAGTACCATTCTTTGTAAGGGCCCTGTATTCGTCGAGCATAGCCGCCTGCCAATTCGGGTCGAGAAGGGATGTTTTGTGGGAGATGGGAATGGGGGAAAGGGAGGTCGGGGTGGAGGTATGGGGGGATTGGGAGTCAGAAAGGACGGAGGCAGGGGGGATTGCGAGGCGGCGGGGAAGGCTGCGGGCGCTGCAAGCCCGCAACGGGTTGATTGGCCGCGGCCGCGGCATGATGCTGCGGCCGTCGCCAGTAGCGAGGGTGGAGGGTGGAGGGGGAGAGGCAGGAGCACCGGGAGAGCCCTGGAAAGAAGAAAGTGAGGGAACGATGACTCTGACTCTGACTGAGACACAGGAGGTGTAGGAGAGGGGAGGGGAGGAGAAGCAAAGGGGAAGCGAGACTCATCAAAGGTGACATGACGAGACAGAATGATCTTGTGGGTCTTGATATCGAGGCAGAGGTAACCGCGATGATCAGACGGATAGCCAAGAAAGACACAAGGAGTGGAGCGTGGGTGAAGCTTGTGAGGGGCGGTGGATGACTGATTTGGGAAGTACAAGCACCCAAAGGTACGAAGGTGATCATACCTAGGCAAAGTGCAATAAAGTGCCTAAGTTGGTGAGCGATGGTGGAGGGTAGTGGAAGGGAGAATGTTTAGGAGGTAGCGGGTGGTGGCTAAGGCGTAAGGCCAATAGAGAAGGGTAATAGATGCGTGGAAGAGGAGAGAGCACATCATATTGGTGATGGTTTTGATGATTCGTTCGGCCTTGCCATTCTGTTGGGAGGTATAGGGGCAAGACAAGCGATAGGAGATCCCATTGGTGTTGAAGAAAGTGTGAAATTCTTTGTTATCAAATTCGCGGTCATTGTCACATTGGAAACACTTGATAGAGGTGTGAAATTGTGTTTTGATGTAAGCATGGAATTTGGCAAAGATAGGAAACACTTGAGACTTAAAATGCAACGGGAAAACCCATAAAAAATGAGTATAATCATCCAGAAACAAAAGGTAATACTTATGACCCTCCTTGCTAGGCACGAGAGATGTCCAAATGTCCCTATGAATAATATCAAATGGGGCAAAAGTAGTGTTTAAAGACCGCTGAAAAGGAAGTCTGGCATGCTTGCCTAACTGACATGAAGAACATAAACTAGAGAGAAGATCTTTATTACATTTGACTAGACTCTTAGAACGAAGCAAATCTAAAACTGCAGGACTGAGAGGACCAAGGCGTGCATGCTAAAGACTGGATGATGATGCCGAGAGGGCGGCTGGACTTGACGGGCTGGATGGTGAGGGCGACGACACAGGATAGAGCTCCCCGGGCTATTACATCTCAGGCGAGTAACCCCCGTAGTAAGATCCTTAACAGAGAAACCAAACGAATCAAACACAAGAGAAACATTATTGTCAGTGGTGAACCGACAGACAGAGATAAGGTTTTTGACAAGTTTGGGGGCAATGAGGACGTTGTTGAGGTGTAATGGGTTGGATGTGGTTGGTAATGTGGCGTGGCCAATGCCCGAAGTAGCAAGGCGACCACCGTTGCCGATGATAATAGAATGTGCAGGACCCTTAAAAGAAAGAGAAGAGAGAGTACATGAGGAGTTCGTCATATGAGAAGTGGCGCCAGTGTCCATGTACCAAGCGGATTCAGGAGGTGCCAGTTGCATGGAAGAGAATGCGTGATGCACATCAGTCGGAGTGTAGGCCTGATCAAACGAAGACAGGTAGGCCTGGTGACCTGCGGGTCGAGAAGCAGGACCCAACAAGTCCGCTTCCTGCTGACAGTTGGGATACGGGGCTGGTGGGCGATACATCACAGGTGGGTAGCCAAAGAGCATCCAAGGCGGATAGCCGGAGGTGGGATACCAGGAGGGGCGAGAGGATTCCGACTGTTGCGGCCGCCGACCATTGCTGCGGCCGCCGCCTCTCTGCGATGGTTGATCATTGTTGCGGCTGTGCTGCGGGGCATAGGTCTCGTCAATGTCGCTTGACGAGACCAATGCCGTCTTGTCCTTGACAGCGTCGGTGGTCTGATGTTGAAGGCGAGTCTCCTCCAGGATCAATTGAGACCGGGTCTTTTCGAAGGTGGGGAGAGGTTCCGTCTGCTGGATATGAGTGACAGCAGCATTGTATTCAGAGGGAAGACCCAAAAGTACATGGAGGACAAGGCGAGTAGCGCTGGGTTTGGAGTCGACGACGCCTAGTTGATCAGACAAAGTTTTGATATGCTGACAATAGGCGGATATCGACGGGAAAGAAGAAAGCTTGCAACTTGAGAATTCGTGCTCAAGATAGACATCACAGGCGGACTTGTTGTCTTGAAAGAGATTCTGAAGCTTTTTCCAAGCATCCAAGGTGTTGTCTTTAGGGTCGAGGATGGTTGTTAATAGATCTTTGGAGATGGTGTTGAAGATCCATTGAAGGACAATGGTGTCGAGTTGAGCGAAGAGATCATTGCCTTCACTGACAGGGCAATCGACGGAGGAATCGATGTGGTAGAGGACCTTATGAGCCTTAACATGGATCGTGAAGAGGTGCGACCACATTGTGTAGGAACTGGATTCGTGATCAAGGATGATGGGGATGCAGTTTTTGATATTGGAGATCGTGAGAGCGGAGTGGAAGGGCGGTTTGGTGGTGGGTGTGTCAGCCATTGGGACAAGAGGGAGGGAGAGGTGCGAGAGGGGGGGGGGGGTCGGTGGCAAAGGGAGGCCAAGAGGGAAGGGGGGTGGTGGCGGCAAGGTGTGGGTGGCGGCGGTAGAGGGTGGCGGTTAGGGTTTAGGAGAAAAGAATATTAGGGTTTAGTGATCTTAGGCCGTGATACCATGTAAGATCACGAGATTGATTGTAATGTCCTCCTTGAGGGTTTGATTCATTAGACAATGATATATATAGGTTATAAAGGTATTGGGCCTTTTGGCCTTTGGGCCCACTATACAATATAAGACCTATGTAATCTATCAGAAGACACCCTAGTTTGCATTTCTCTTTCCCTTTCTCTTCCTTTAGTGTCGATTACATTCAATTTTACAACTGCTTCATATTCAATGCACGCGTGTATGAATCTATCTTTTTTTTCCCTACTATATATGTGAGTACTTCACTTTTTGATGTCGGGATTAACCCGATAGTGGATCCTTGAATGTCTTGGATGATTTCTCTATGAGTCTATAATTGAGATGAATCTAATCTTACTTTTGGATCTTTGAATGTCTAGGGTGATTTCTCTACGAGTCTATATTGGAGCTAAATCTAATCTTACTAAATCAACATACGAACGTTGAGATTTAACTTGATTAGGGTTACTTAAAGTCAACAAGCTATCGCTAAAATTGAAACTAGGGTAGATTGCAACTATCATTGATATATTATTCTTGCATGACTTGTGAGTTATCATCCATTGAATTCAGGTTGAAGCAATTTTGTGGGGATTCTTGATCCTGAATACATTTAGTACTTGAGTTCTTGTGTTTGATCCTTTCTCTGTACTTATATATGTGTGTGTTTAGGGAATTAATATAAATTTCTTTTGATATTTTGCATACTTTTAGTCGACTTGATTTTCCTAGGTAACCCACGCATCAGAAGACCGAGATTGTTTGAGATGTCGGCTCTTGGCAGAGCGACAAAGGTGTGCGACCTTGTCCACCACTTTATTACCCATGTGAGGAGTGTGAAAGAAAGAGAATTCTTTCACAGACGACGGTAGGATCTTGGTATCTCTCATGATCCATTCAATTTCCCATGGGCAATTATGATTGTTTAGCAAGTGATTTATTATTATAAGAGAGTCGCCCTCAATATGTAATTTGTCAATATGAAGTTGTAAGAGTTTTAGTTTCCTTGTTTAAGGGCAAGAGCTTTCGTTTTAAAAGAAGTTTGAGAACCCAAAATTTGGTACCCAATATGGAGATGAACCCCATCCAATCTCGAATAACTATCCCTGTTGAACTTTCCGAGTTTGAAAGCATGGAGCCATCAAAGTTAAGTTTGAAAGACCCCTTGGGAGGCTTTCGTAAGGAGTTGTTTTTCTTTGATTTGCGTTTATCCTATGAAGAGGAGGCTTGATTGGTAGGTGAACCCACCAAATTGAAATCGTCATCATATGCATACACTTTCTTCCAATTTTCAATATTAACTTGTATTAGTTAGCCTATGTTGTTATAAATGTACGGGAAATGAGTACTTGTCCAAACATATGTTGGTTCCTAGTATACCAAATTGTCCATCAAGAAAAAGCAAGGTTGTCCTTGTAAAACCTAGATTCGTCTAGAAATCGGTTTTGGATAGCGGAAGCGTAATAGATCTAAAGCGATAACGAAAGATCAAACGAAGAATCACAAGCAATCGAACACTCAAGCAGTTTTACGTGGTTCGGTATAATATCTACATCCACGGGGCCTCAAGAGTTGGCTGAATCCACTATAAGAGAGTTCGTACAAGGGATGATACAAGCAATGAAAGCAAGCAACCCTAATCTAACATGCATGTGAATCAGAGGTACAAGGAAGAAGAAGAAATCCCCCTGTATGGGATAAAACCAGAAGATCGATAGAGAAATCGATCTCTAGAACCCGAGATCTCAGAAGACGAGGAGAGCGGCCACCCAGGAGGACGCCAGAGCTCGATCCACCTTCCAGAGAAGCCACCAGCAACCTTTCTTCTCCGAGCGCTCAAGAACCGACGGCAAGAGAAGGAGAGAAAGCTCCAAACCCTAGAAACCCTAATCGGAGAAAAGAGAGCGTTTGTGAGGAGAGAGAAGATAGAAGCTGAATTGTCCATCTCTCAAGAGGAAGCGACGCTTTATAGCTAGGTCAAGAGCCAACACCAAAACGCAGAGCTCCACATAAAGAGAGGTAGGGTTTGGCTCCGCGTCTCTGGGCTACCAGCTCATCCGAGCTTCAAGATCCATGGGCCGAGTAATGGGCTAAAGCCCAATACCAAGGTAAGTTCACTTCTTCCCATCATACCTTATACAAGATATATGTATATAGTATAGTTTATACATATATATGTTTAACCCCGCTATAGTATAGTCTCGTTAGAGGATCAAGCCCATAAAAGGCTCAATACGACTCAGTCGAGACGTATAACTATAGTGCAACATATATGTATAATATATACTATAATATACCTGTATAATTATCATACACACATACATGTCCAAACAAACATATAAAACAATATTACATGTCAAAAGGAAAACTTAGGAAAGTAAACACATATCATTACAAACACCCCTCTACTTTTTTAAGTCTTGCACTGGGCAGACTCAGACTTAACATGTAAGTGGATTCTTCATGGCCAGGTCCGTTCTCAGCCCAAGCACACATCACACACAGAGATCACTCAAGTTCCTCCAAGTGGAGGAAGTTCCTGCAAAACACAAATTTATCATGAGGGACAATTTTAGTGCCAAAATCTACAGGATTAAGTCTACCATCAATTTTCTTAACATGAATGATGTTATCTTTAACTTTTTCACGAATGAAATGGTATCTAACATCAATATGTTTAGTACGCTCATGGTACATGGGATCTCTACACAAATATAGAGCACTTTGGCTATCTATATGCAGCACAGATATATAATGCTTTAATTCCACTTCTTTCAAAATACCCTGCAACCAGATAGCCTCTTTACAGGCTTTTGTTGCTGCAATGTATTCAGCTTCCGTAGAAGATAATGCAACTATAGGCTGTTATTGGGACTTCCAGTAAATACAATTACCTGCCCATGTATAAACATAGGAAGTAATAGATTTCCTAATGTCCTTGTTACTAGCATAGTCAGCATCAACAAAGCCATGTAATTCAGATGCAGAAGTATGCTCAGAATACAACAATGACAAATTAACAGAGCCAAACAAGTATTTCAACAAGTATTTCATGGATAACCAGTGCTTCTCATAAGGATTAGACATAAATCTACTTAGAGTACTGATAGCAAATGCCAGATCAGGCCTAGTACAGATCATAGAGTACATAACAGACCCAACAGCAGCATCATATGGTATAGACTTCATATTTTTCATCTCAATAGCAGACAAGACATCTTTAGACTTAGTCAAATCAAGATGAGGACCTAAAGGAATGTTATTCACTTTGTCACCAGAAATATGAAATCTATCAAGCACCTTATGAATGTAATCACATTGATGCAACCATAACTTTTTATGCTTTCTATCTCTAAGAATGGACATTCCTAAAATTTTCTTAGCAACACCCAAATCTTTCATGTCAAAATGCTTCTGCAAGTTCTTTTTAATATCTAAGATGCAATCTTTAGATTTAGAAAACAGAAGAATATCATCAACATATAAAAGCACATAAGCAGCAAGACCATGTCTTTTAACACCTTTAAAATACAAGCATGTATCAAACTTACTTCTTTTAAACCCTAAACTGAATCTCATACATCTATCAAACTTAATGTTCCATTGTCTAGGAGACTGTTTAAGACCATAGATAGATTTATTCAGCAGGCAAGCATAGTTAGGATGCACAAAATCAACAAAGCCCTTAGGCTGTCTCATGTATATAGTCTCATCCAAGTCACCATGCAAGAAAGCAGTTTTAACATCCATTTGCTCAAGTTCAAAATCATGCACAACAGTCATAGCAAGTAAGGGTCTAAGAGTCTTATACTTAACCACAGGAGCAAAGATTTCATTATAGTCTTCACCCTCTCTTTGGGTGAAGCCTTTAGCAACAAGCCTGGCTTTATATCTAGGTGGATTAGATTTAGACACACCATCTTTAAGTTTAAACATCCATTTGCAATCAATAAGTCTTGCATTTTCAGGTTTAACAACTAAAGTCCAGGTTTGGTTAACCCTCATAGACTCAATCTCTTCATCCATAGCCTTTTTCCAATTCTTATAGTGAGCACACTTTAAAGCATGTTCATAAGTTTCAGGGGTAAATGATTTAACCACATCAGAAACAAGGCAAGCAAACTCAACAATGTTATTTATGAACCTTTTATTTGGAATGACAGTCCTAGGACTCCTATCCCTAGTCAACTACCAATCAGTGAGATCATGTCTTTCAGCAACTGAAGAACTAGAGGAACCAGAACCAGAAGCAGGCACAGACTCAACAATAATATCCTCATCCACAAAAATAGGAGAAACAGAAGAGGAAGGCAAAACAGTAGGTTCAATAATAGGTTCATTAGCTTCCCCACCCAATTGGTAAGGTTGCACAACCACAGAATCAGAAGGGGTAGAAACAGAAGAGAGAGTAAGAGGAGGGGAGGGAGAATAACCAGTATCAAACTCATCATCATAGTCAGATTCAATGTTCTTAGGAACATAGAACTGATCACCATTGTGTTCCTGCAAGTTAGTATCATGTATAGTAGGAACATAAGTCATTTTAAAGTGAAATTCATTCTCATTAAAAATAACATTCCTACTCACAATAGTTTTATAAGCTCCGGGTTGAACAAGTAACAATTTATAACCTTTAACACCTTGAGGATATCCCAATAGGACACACTTTTGTGACCTGGGATTCAACTTACCTTGGTTAATGTATGAATATACAGTGCAACCAAAAGGTTTAAGATGATCAAGGTGAGGTTTTCTTTTATACCACAGTTCATAAGGAGTCTTAAAATCAATCACAGAGGAAGGGGTTCTATTTATCAAATATGCAGCAGTCATAACAGCTTCACCCCACAAAGAATGCTTTAAACCAGAGGAAATAAGCATGCATCTAGCCTTTTCAAGAGGAGTCTTGTTCATCCTCTCAGCAGTACCATTCTGCTGGGGAGTTCCAGGAATTGTCAAGTGCCTTTTAATACCATTATGTTTACAATAAGCATCAAATAAGGAATTACAAAATTCAAGACCATTGTCAGTTTTTAAGCACTTAACAAATAAGCCAATTTCCTTTTCAACCATGGATTTCCAATGTTTAAAAGTTTCAAAAGCTTCATCCTTAGTTTTCAACAGAAACACCCAAACTTTTCTACTATAATGGTCAATCAAGGACATAAAATATCTTTTCAAACCAACAGTAGATATTTGGGCAGGGCCCCATAGATCAGAATGAACATAATCCAAAGGAGCAGTTGAAACAAATGCAGATGATTTGAAACTTTTTCTAGTATGCTTACCCAAAACACAGTTTTCACATAATTCAATGGAACATGGTTTAGCAGGAATAACTCCAGATTTATACAAGTTCTCTAGGCCTTTGTTACCAATATGACCTAACCTAACATGCCATAACATAGAATCATGCATAGACATAGGCTTATCAATGGCAGTAAAAGCAGTAGCACAGGAATTCACAATAGGAGTAGCAATCAGTTCATATAATCCAGCTTTTCTTAAGCATTTAATCACAAGTTTACTATCCTTAGTAACAATCCTCACACCATCAGAACTGTATACATCATATTTTAATTCCTCAAGAGCACTTTCAGACAATAAGTTTCTTCTTAAATCAGGCACCCATTTAACATCCTTTATAACTCTAACAACATTGTCAAACATTCTTAAAGCAAAACCAACACCTTTTATTTTAAGCACAGAATGATCACCTAGCATGATAGTACCAACATCATAGCATTTAAGGTCAGAAAACCAAGACTTATGGAAGGTAGCATGCATAATACATCTAGAATCTAAAATCCAAGCATTGGAGTCACCAGAATTTAACAAAGCAAGCACTTCATGAGTATAATAAGGATGAGATTCAAGCACAGTAGAGACATTAGGCTTTTTACCAGCAAGCCTTCCATCTTTCTTCCTCTTAAAGCAATGTTTCTCAATGTGACCAGATTTAGAGCAGTAAGAACACATAAGGTGAGATTTATCAGGTTTACCACTTTGATGATTTTCAGTTTTACTGGAATCCTTTTGAGGTGGTTTATTGTTGTTATTGTTGTTATTATTCTTATTGCCTTTAAACCTACCTCTAGCAACAAGAACCTCATTCTTATTGTCAGGTTTATGGTCATTTTTAAGCTCATATTTGTTTTTAAAGACCTTTAGAGCATCATTTTTTTGAATAATGGACTCAAGAATAATTTTCTTTTCCAGTTTATCAGTACTGTATTGCACAACATCTTTAAAAGTATCAAATTGAGCAGGCAAAGAATTTAACAACAAAACACATTGCTGAGTTTCCTCAACTTTATCACCACATCTTTGCAAATCTTGAAGAATAGTCAGAAATTTATCAAGATTATCAGACAAGGGACAGGAAACATCCATCTTGAAATTAAACAGCTTATTAAACAAATTAACACGAGAAGGGAGAGATTTTACCAAGTACAAACCTTCAAGACTTTCCCAAAGCTTTTCAGCAGTGTCAAAATTTAATACCTATCTAGCAACTTCGTCACTTAAGCGAAGCATCACTTCACTGTGAGCCTGTTGATCAGTTTCAAAGATTTTGTCCTTTGATGTCTCTTCTGGAAATTTGTTGGTTACATCAACCCAACACTTTTCCTTGATCAAAATAGCCTTCATCTTCAACTGCCACATAGCAAAGTCTGTGTGGCCATTGAAGGGCTTTAGGTAAGTGCCTTTATCACCCATAGTTGTATTATTGTACCTGAAGAACAACTAAACAGTTAGTAAATGACTAAAAGAGCACAAAAGCGATTCAAGAAAATATGAATCTAACAGTGCAACTAAAGATCCTATCAAGCCAAGCACAAAACAAGAAAACTTGAAGATCAGAAGCACTTAAAACACATGATCCAAGCACAGAAGACCTAGATCTAGCAAACAAGGGTGTGGTACGTCGTGCAGGGGGGTGTTGCACCAGCGGTGTCGCCTTTTAGGTCAGCCCGAGGCCCTACACCCGTTCCCTATCCCTAGAACTCAACAATGAGCCAGGAAATCAAGAACGCGACAGCCAAGCTCCGATACCACGTTGTAAAACCTAGATTCGTCTAGAAATCGGTTTTGGATAGCGGAAGCGTAATAGATCTAAAGCGATAACGAAAGATCAAACGAAGAATCACAAGCAATCGAACACTCAAGCAGTTTTACCTGGTTCGGTATAATACCTACATCCACGGGGCCTCAAGAGTTAGCCGAATCCACTATAAGAGAGTTCGTACAAGGGATGATACAAGCAATGAAAGCAAGCAATCCTAATCTAACATGCATGTGAATCAGAGGTACAAGGAAGAAGAAGAAATCCCCCTGTATAGGATAAAACCAGAAGATCGATAGAGAAATCGATCTCTAGAACCCGAGATCTCAAAAGACGAGGAGAGCGGCCACCCAGGAGGACGCCGGAGCTCGATCCACCTTCCAGAGAAGCCACCAGCAACCTTTCTTCTCCGAGCGCTTAAGAACCGACGGCAAGAGAAGGAGAGAAAGCTCCAAACCCTAGAAACCCTAATCGGAGAAAAGAGAGCGTTTGTGAGGAGAGAGAAGATAGAAGCTGAAGTGTCCAGCTCTCAAGAGGAAGCGACACTTTATAGCTAGGTCAAGAGCCAACTCCAAAACGCAGCGCTCCACATAAAAAGAGGTAGGGTTTTGCTCCGCGTCTCTGGGCTACCAGCTCATCCGAGCTTCAAGATCCATGGGCCGAGTAATGGGCTAAAGCCCAATACCAAGGTAAGTTCACTTCTTCCCATCATACCTTATACAAGATATATGTATATAGTATAGTTTATATATATATATATGTTTAACCCCCCTATAGTATAGTCTCGTTAGAGGATCAAGCCCATAAAAGGCTCAATACGACTCAGTCGAGACGTATAACTATAGTGCAACATATATGTATAATATATACTATAATATATCTGTATAATCATCATACACACATACATGTCCAAACAAACATATAAAACAATATTACATGCCAAAAGGAAAACTTAGGAAAGTAAACACATATCATTACAGTCCTTTTCATCTTTAATGAAAGTGTTACCAATGAAATTGAGAATGAGTTTTAGATCATGGGATTGAGCAATCATATGGGAAATTTTTGAACAAATGGTTGGTGGGAAAGAATGCAGAAGGTTCATATATGAGCATTTGATGAGTAGGTGAGTATCATATTCGATAGCAAGGTTGCAGAGACGACAAGAAGAAAGAATCGGCACACATCATAGATTAAGCCGATCAGCAGTAGGAAGGTTATTCTAGGTGATTTTCCACATGAATTTTTCTATTTTAAGAGGAATGTTAAGATTAAATATCCAAGCAATATGTTCATCTTAAGGAGTTTTAAAAAGATGTAAAATTTTATATGATGAAGATGTGGTAAATCAGCCCTCTCTATCAAGGCACCAATAGAGAGGATCCTCGGTTAGATTAACAACCCTAATCAATTTTAGCAACCCAAGCTAAAGCATGAACTTACTAAGCTCCCGTTATTAAAAGAAAAACGTTTCGGCTATATACACCGCAAATCCCCACGTCCTTAAGAACGTGCAAGTGGGGTGAGAGCCACCCAAACCTGGACGTGCTTGCACGTTTTTTTTTTTTTTAATAACGTGCTTGCTCGTCCTTAAGCACGTGCAATAGGGCACGTGCTTAAGGACGTGCAGCACGTCCTTAAGGACGTGCAAGCCCGTCCCTTAAAGACGAAGAGGACGTGCCTCTTCGTCTTCATCGTCTTCTTCTTCATCAGAAATCGAGCGAGAGAGAGCAGTGCCGGAGCGAGAGAGAGAGAGACCGAGAGAGAGAGAGACCCAGAGAGAGAGAGAGACCGAGAGAGATGGAGACAGAAAGAGAGAGAGAGCTCGAGGCGGCGGTGGCGGCCTTGGAGGCGGAGGCGACAACGATGGAGGTGGAGGGTGGTGGTGGGGGTGGAGCATCGGGGGAGGCGGTGGCGGTGGAGCCGGTGGCTGAGGGTCTGGTGGTGCTGGTGGCTGTGGCGGCGGAGGAGGGTGGTGGTGGTGGTGGTGGGGTGGCGTCTGGCGCCGGCGACGGAGGCCGAGCAATGGCCGAGGAGGAGACGGAATCGCCGCGGAAGCGTCGGTCCATTGAGGTGTCCCCGATCCCGACTCCACCGGTATGTTATTTGAATTACTTTTTGTTTGATTTATTTTTAGAGTTTGAAAATATAATTTGATAGATAATATAGTTTTATAATAGAAATTTATAGAATATATGATTGATAATATAATTGAATATAATTTGATTAATATAGTTTTATGATTGATAATATAGTTTTATAATATAGTTCTATGATTGATAATATAATTTGATTAATAGAATATAATTGAAAATAGATTTTATTTATTTATTTATATATTATAATGTTTTTTTATAGTATATAGTTTGATAGAAGAGAATATAATTGCAATTTTATAGAATATAATACATAGAAAAAAATTACAATCGAAAGACAATTAAAAACATTAAAATATATTATAATACTTCAAAAGTATTTAATTAACATTAAAATATATTTGAATATATTCAAATATATTCAAATACATAAAAATAAATTTATATTGAAAGATAATAAAAAACATATACATAAAAATATAATAAAATACATAGAAATAAATTTAAATTTACAGAAAATAAAAACATTAAAATATAATAAATTATAATAAAATGCATAAAAATAAATTGAAATTGAAAGAAAATAAAAACATTAAAATATAACAAATTATAATAAACTACATAGAAATAAATTTAAATTGAAAGAAAATAAAAACATTAAAATATAATAAAATACATAAAAATAAATTGAAATTGAAAGAAAATAAAAACATTAAAATATAATAAATTATAATAAAATACATAGAAATAAATTTAAATTGAAAGAAAATAAAAACATTAAAATATATTAAATTATATTAAATTATAATATAATAAATTATAATAAAATACATTTCATAATAATAGGCAGAGAGGCTCATGAGGGGGGACGGTATCCTCCGGCCTGTTATGTTTGCCGACCGGGCAGCGGTTAGCCAGATTCCAGAGAGGACGGTACCCGACAGTTCGACAGCCACAGTCGACGATCTGCTCGCGTTTGCAGAGCGGTACCAACAGTCGATGGGGACCCCCCCGGCCGACGAGCACGACACCTTCTGGTCGGGTATGCCAGGTTGGGATCCTTCTGGCGATGCGATGATGGGGTTGCAGCCTTCTTTAGAGCCCGCTGAGGTTTTGAGTAGCTGCATCACCGACGTAGTCGCTGAGCGACGGGCCGACATGGGTAGACCTCCTACTCGTGTTCCACCCACCATCCCGGAGGCATCTTCTTCAGCCGTTCCGGAGACTTCTGCTTCAGCCGTGCCGCCAGAGGCTTCTACTTCAGCCGTCCTAGAGGCTTCTACATCCGGCACACACGAGCCCGAGCCTTCGACATCCGCCACACCAGCGGCGATCTCCTTGGGCTCTGCAGATGATGTGATCCCTGACGTCGTTGAGGAGGCTGACGACGGTCAGGAGGGGCAGGCTCAGGGCCAGGGGGGCCCACAGGTAGAGCCCGAGTCCATCCCTGCGCAGGCTGCCGCACCGGCTGTGTAGGTCGACCCTTTGTTGCCGTCGGGAGAGCTGCTTGTGTCTTACAGGCATCACCGTGTGTACCAGGTGTGGAGAGATCCTACGGTGGAGCTGCCACTGCTGAAGTTCCACCACCGGGCGACTCACTTGTAGCCTTTCGAGCTGTACATATTTGAGGGCCCGGGGACCTGGGTGCAGGATCTGCTCCCATCCGGCATCCCACAGCTGCGGTCCCTCCACTGGCAGTGTATGGACGAGTTCACCTGCACGAGCTTCTTGGAGCATTGGCACCCGGAGACGAACTCCTTCCACTTTCCATGGGGCGAGATGACCATCACGCTCCACGATGTTGAGTGTCTGATGGGACTTCCGATTGATGGCCAGCCCTGCACGTCACATCTGCCCGCGGGCGATTTGGTCCCCGCCATCGCGGAGTACTACCAGCTCACCCCTGCGACTCTGAAGTCGTACAGACACGCTGGCGGCCCTCCGGTGACTGGGTTTACTGCCCTGTGGCAGCAGAGACACGGGCCGCTCATCGACCCCACCCCCGAGGATGACCCAGAGGCCGCGGCTGATCCTGAGCAGATTCGGCTGCGCACGCATGTGGGAGGGGGGCAGCCCGATGATGACCCTGCACAGCGTCTGTTTCTGCACAGGACCTACATGGCCGTCGCTCTCGCCGCGACTTAGCCGGATCCCATGGAGGATATTCGGCCTCATTTGGGACATCCCACGGACGGCCACCCTTGCATGGGCTGCAGGTGCCCTCGCATGTCTCTACAGGGGCCTAGGCGAGGCTACCCGCTCAGGTGCGAAGGGCATAGACAGCTGCACGCCGATCCTACAGGTACGAGACCGTTGAATTAGAGTTTTAGTTTACAATTATTTAAATTATATGCTAACAACATATTTTTTTGTGTCAAGGCTTGGATATGGGCGTACTTCCCTCGCTTCCGAGGTGATTTCTCCAGCGACCCGGCTAGGAAGGATGACCCTCGCTTCTACGCGAAGTTCATCGGTCCGAAGCAGCCAACGCGCATGAAGGACGACGCGAAGCTGAAGAAGATGCGGGAGCTGCGGGACGAGGTGGACCGTCTTACCGTTGATGATGTATGTATTCAAAACTCTATCTATATCACTTATAATTCTTAGTTGTGAATTACATCTGATTTGTTTAACTGTAGGTCCGGTGGATGCCTTTTGGGCGTGATCTGGATTTCGACGGCCAGTACCGTCAGTCCACCTACCGGGGCACCATCACCTTTTGTGGGGAGGAGGAGCCGTACATGCCCGATAGGTGCCTTCGTCAGTTCGGACGGGTCCAGGGGATCCCGCAGGCTGTCATCGCGCCGTATCAAGTCTGCCGCGACACGATCCTGAAGAACGCGCGGTACATCGCCGTGTTTGCCCCGGGCCACAACAGGTGGCGGGACCTGCAGGACGAGGGTCGCTTCTATAGGCTGGCCGAGCACAGGCGCACCAGCGAGGATTGCGAGGCAGGTGTCACTGCAGATTACTTGCCTTGGTACGCGTCGCAGAGCCGGCCGTACGTGCTGCCGACCACGCCACCCCATCCCGACCCGCCGGCGCCCGTCCACCCGATCGGCATGGACCCATGGGTGGACCTCCCTCAGCCTCCCGTCATCCCTCCGGCGTTGGCGGCCCTCACCTTGAGGAGCTATTAGACGAGGTGACGGGTATTTTGGATCATGCTGTACGCCATCCTGTAGACCAGTGATGTACTTTTGCAGTTTCTATCTTGATATTATACTTTTATATTACGGATTTTGTATCTATCTCTATATTTCTATTAGACTATTCTCATTTCTTCAGAGTCATATTGAACGTAAACATAAAAAACGAAAACGTTAATATGATAAGGTTGCCCGATAACGAAAACGAAAACGTTAATATGATAAGGTCGAGGGCTATTTGTGTATGTTGTTTATAATGTTTTCCTGCATATTTTGGCTAGGGTTTTAGGGTAAGGAAACTGCACGTCTACCCAAACCCTAAAACCCTAGCCAAACCCTAAACCCTAGCACGTCATTAAGAACGTGCTAGCACGTTTTTAAGGACGTGCTAGGGTTCTGCTTACAATTAACGCAACAGTGCCTATTTGAAGCGATGAAGGACAACTTCATTCCGCACTCCAAAACAAAGTTCGACTTTAATCTCCAAAAAGTGGCGTATAAAGTCAACCTTTTCGATGAGGTAAAGACTTTAATCTCCAAAAAGTACTTCGATTATCTGTACAAGATGTGGCAGGACGTCGTGAACCAAAAGGTTCCTCCGGTATGCACGGACCGACATTGGAGGGTTTGTTACGGGATCCCTTGTGTCCATGAGATTCAGGCATACGTCAACTCCGGTACTCCGATACCCGCCGAGGACATCCACCCGTTCTGGATGGATTTGACATGGACTGACCTCGACGACACCCCACTGTCGTATGAGTTGTCATCTTCATACACGGCTTCCAACGATGTATGCGAGGATGAGCTGCACCCACCCTCATCAGCAAGCGTCCGAAGGAAGGGGAGGCCTCAAGGGTCGAGGAATGCCTGTAGAACCAACCCGTTGCCATACGAGGAGGTAAGGGAAAGGTTTGAGAGAGAAGAAGCGCGTGCTGCTCGAAATGCTGTTCGGCCTCGTCCACAAGCGACCTCAGCTCGACGTGGACGTGATGATGTGTTCGGAGGGTTCAACTGGGGTCGAAACAACGTTGATCCCTTCATGCTCGGTCATATTCAGACGGTGAGGGACACTGTTGGAGATGGTCATTGTGGCTACCGTGCTTTGGCGGCTTTGACATCACCGATCGGCGAGACTGCTTTCCCGGAACTCAAAACGTTACTATGCAATCACTTGGAGGATCACGCCGTTCTGTACGCCGGTTGTTATACGGGAGAGTACCCATTCCAGCAGTTCGTCGACTACCAGAGATGGGTCGGAGCCACACATGGTGATAGGAGACGGTGGATAGAGCTACCCATCATGGGTTTAGTATTTGCGACAGTATATCAGATTCCTCTCGTCGTCCTAGCTTGGCATCATCCGTTCACATGTCTCCCCATGATCTCGCCGACATCTGCTAACAACCTTCCTCAATCAGCAACTCTTGGGGTAGCCTGCATCGGAAACCAAGACCATTTTGCCGCGGTACGACTTCAAACGTCTTTTTTATTACCTATTCATGCTTTTCATACATATGTCAATACTCTAACTCTAAATTTTTGTTCTCATAGATCTGGTTGCGTCCTAACGCTCCTCTTCCGCCGCCTCCACTAGAATGGGTCGAACATCATCATCCGAGCGTCGAAGGATGGGATGCTCCGTTTCAAGCTCAGATTGAGAGATTTAGAGCCTTGCGTGCCGAGTCCGGCCGTCCTTTACTATTTTCCTAGATTGTATTCCACAACTTTATTAAAATTATGAATGTAAACCTTTTTTTTCCGTTCCTTGTAACGTTATTCGCATATTATCCGAATGAAAACCTTAACAATTCTTGTGTTCTGTTTAATTTGACCCTAAATCCATCAAATCCACTAGCTAAACACAATTTTATCAATTAACATTACAAAACCGTCGGAAAACCTAAACCCTAAACCCTGCAAAACCCTAACTAGGGTTTGCATGTCCTTAACAACGTGCAAGTTAAAGACGTGCTTGCACATTATTAAGGACGTGCAAGACGTTTTTAACGGACGTGCACCGTCCCAGACTTAAGGACGTGCAAATCCTTAATCCGGATTTACGGTGTATATAGTGACACCCAACAAAAATGAAAAAAGCAACGTGGTCACCAACCACGCTTAGTTCCATTTTGCCGCCCCTTGCCCGCGAGTAAGAGACGCTTGCTCCGGCGAGCCTCGTATAAATACTCCTCTCTCACCAAACGCAGTCACTCCTCAACAGTCTCCCAAGCACTTTGGATCCCCCGGGCGAGGCGGCTGCCGAGACAAGCAGAGAGATATGCGCGCTTTCTCCCTCCCGTAAATCTCCTCCTACTCCGACGAATCCGATCTTATTCTTCCGATCGGTCAGAGGATTTGATATCTCAGATTCCGATCTCCTAGGGTTCTCCGCCACAGGATTAGCGAAGGATTCCAACTGTTTTTGTCTGCTAGACCTTCCTTTCATGGCTTCGGAGGATGTGAAGACGGGCGAATCAGCGGTTTCCACCATCGTTAACCTCGCCGCCGAGGAGGCGAAGCTTGCCAGGGAGGGAGTTAAAGCTCCTAGTTTCGCGATTCTCAGTATTTGCAAGTCTCTCGTCGCTGGAGGTGTTGCCGGCGGAGTGTGAGTTCATCTCTCTCCCTCTTCATCGCTGATTTTACAATTTTCCTGCTTTTACTTCGTCCGTATTTGATTACAGTTGTTTCGATTTGTGTGTGCCTCCGGCTCCGCGTATGTACGACTGTGCGTGTGTGACTCTGTGAGAGAGGGAGATCGTTGCCTAAAGAAAATAAAATAAAAGAATTAGAAGCTCGTCGAGTTGATTACTTGCTTCTGATATGTGTTGTGAAGTCCAGGCCTCTTGATTATTCTGTCTACTTAGATTCGTTTATTACTTGTCAATATCTGGTCCATGGATTTAATTTAGTATCACTTTGTGTATGAACTCACTTATCTAACAATTCATAAAGGGAAATTAAAACATCTGCTTATATATGTGCCTGCAGAAAGTGTTAGGTTTATTTCAACGTTCATTTCATCCAAGAACATACAGGGTTTTTAAAAAAAAATTCCCTCAAGGCAGAGTATCTATGATACCAATTGTTTTCTTAATTTTTAACTTGGTATTTGGATTTACACCATCAGTTACTACGATCAAGAGAGTTCATTTGCTTGAATTTAGTTGTGGTATGCTGGGCGAAAAAATCAATGTGAACAGAAGCAGGTGACCCCCATTTTTATTCCTGAGTTAGTGGGGGACAGATTGATGGTAATGGGAACAAAAGATAGTGAAGCAAGTAACAGAAAGTTGAAGGCTTAGACAGTTGAGTCATACTTCACTAAAACTCCCCCTCAAATGTTATATTTGAATTATTTTTCACTCCTTTTCACTTCTCATTTACTCCATCTTTTCCAAGTATCCCCTTGGACCCTGATTGCTGTGTGGTTTCCAAAATTTCTTGTATTTCTGGATACTGCTAGAAACACTGTCTTACACTGTCTTGTTGCGAATGTGGAGACACACATATTACTATGACTGACTCTGTCCCACAGGTTACTTTGAAAATGGCTTTAATTGCATAGATTCTCCTCTAATGTGATGCTAATGCAAAAAGTTGAATGTTGTCTTGTTGTCAATGTATCCAGCATATACGTTGGCTTGTGGTAGATGAGTTTTCATGATTGGAATGTTCTGTACACATCTTTCTTTTGTTGAACTGACTCTTTCTAGTGCAAAAATGACATTTTTAATATTTAATGCAAGGGAAATCAATATATACTGCACGTCACAATAATGTTTAGAAAACTTACCATTGTCTTTGAGGTTCTTCTATCCAGGTCTAATGATTCTAAACACATCTCCACTTTCATGTCTGTTTCAGGTCCCGCACTGCTGTTGCACCCTTAGAACGACTAAAGATATTGCTCCAGGTAGTGCCCCTTTTTTGTGGCTGCAGCCTGCAGATTGCAGCATTTTTTTTTAAAGTTTATACACTTATCAATTATTTTTTATCTTTTCATTCGATGTTCAACCAAGTGTTGTATTACCACCAAAAATGATCAGAATAATAGAAAATAAAGTAAGTTATCAATTCTTGAAATAGTTCATATTTCAATCAAAATGATCTCTTTTGCAGGTCCAAAATCCTCATAACATTAAATACAATGGAACAATTCAAGGTTTAAAATACATATGGAAAACTGAGGGCTTTCGGGGAATGTTCAAGGGCAATGGCACAAATTGTGCGCGTATTGTACCCAACTCTGCGGTTAAATTCTTCAGCTATGAGCAAGCTTCTAAGTAAGTTTCTGAGCCAAAATAGTATATTTTGTGTCTGGATCTTTGCTGTATAATTTAATAGAATTCTAGACATGCTCAATATCTACAGGATATTTTTGTTCAGCCACACCTTGTGGTTGGACCTGATGTTGCTTTTCTTTATTTGCAATCTTGGAATTCAGTTGTCAATGTAAAAATCCCTTCGCTGTGATGTCAATTACATGTGCTGCATTGCTGCTATAGTAAAATTTCAAGGGATCATTGATCCTTAGTCCTTTGATTATCGGCATTGTTTTATGTTATTTTTCAATTTATTTTACTTATTGCATGTTGTTGTGATACAACAGGGGTATCTTATATCTCTATCGACAGCAAACCAACAATGGTAAGTCCTATTTCTTTATCAATTATCCATGTTATTGCTGACTTATTATCCTACTCCGTATGCAAGCTACTTATAAGAAAAGAACTTATTGCCAGTAGTGATTATAAGCAGAATTATATTGGCTAATCATGCTTGCATTCTGACGACTTATGTGTTGTGTTTTCTCTCAAATAACACAGTGATAGTATAGACTGATTTCATTATGGTCCATTTGAACCTTGTTGAAAGATGCAAATATAGAATTTAGTGTTTTTTATTGATTTATTTTGTTTACCTTTCAATTTCGTCCCTTAAGATCTCAATACCCGTAAAAGAAAAGAGAATAGTGAATAGTGAACTCATAAGCCTATTTTCATGCAAAAAAAGTTCATTTTTGTCACTATTTTCCATTAAAACTTATTGGCGGGCTTGTTTTGGGTCAATGTGTGAAAATTTCTTCGTTATTAATAACGGAACGGAAAAACCAGGGCCATAACAACATAAAGTTACACTGTACCTTCTACCGTATGAACTCTTACCTATACAATTTACTTTCAACACTGGCAAAGAAGTGAAGTAATATCAACTTTACAATTTATTTAACTCATAAAAGTAGTCTTGTTTTATGAAATACTCCATATCATAATACACTACATTTGAATATTTTGTGCATTTATTAAACACTAATTAAATTCACATATTTTTATTTACTGTTACGTTTTTTGGTCACATAATAAATGATTGATTAAAAAGTTTGATTTGTTGATTGGGGAATAGAGGATGAGAAGAATTGTTGTCCCTTGAAAATGTAAGCTGTGCATTGAATTTACTTTGTAAATTGGAACTCAACATAATTAATTAACTAGGATTAAAAATGTATTAAATGACATATTTTGAAGCAAGCCACACAGTGATCTAAATTGACATGGACTGTGATATAGAGGTAGTAATGTGTTTAAGATATGTTTTCAACTTCTATTTTAGCCACATTGAATTTGATGCTAGTTTCCATCAGTTCTTGGTGTTTTCTTGGTTTTAATTAGCTTGTTTTCTAGTACCTGGTATATTTGTTAGTGCAATATAAAATTTTTAGGTGAAACGATAATTCCTGAAGTTGGTTTTTAACGTGCTTGTTTCTTTTTTAGAAAGTTGTAGGTCAATATGAACAGAATTGTGGAGCAAAGCAATGTCTTCATTTCTGAAACCTATTGATGATCAGAAAAACTTTATTTATTGTGCTTTACAGAAGATGCTGAACTGACACCTGTACTCCGACTTGGTGCTGGAGCATGTGCTGGTATAATTGCCATGTCTGCAACTTATCCAATGGATATGGTTCGAGGTCGCATTACTGTACAGGTACCTTTTCTGATCACCTCATATATAATTAGCAAACAACACATTTGGGGGTGCAACATTTTCCTTTTCCATTTAAAGCTTGAAAATATATTTATTTTTCAATTCTTGCAGACAGAAAAATCACCTTATCAGTACAGAGGGATGTTCCATGCACTGTCGACCATACTTAGGCAAGAAGGCCCACGGGCACTCTACAAGGGCTGGCTTCCCTCAGTCATTGGAGTTGTAAGCTCATTTCTGTCCGGATCTTTGCTGTATAATTTAATAGAATTCTAGACATGCTCAATATCTACAGGATATTTTTGTTCAGCCACACCTTGTGGTTGGACCTGATGTTGCTTTTCTTTATTTGCAATCTTGGAATTCAGTTGTCAATGTAAAAATCCCTTTGCTGTGATGTCAATTAGTTCTCGACCTTTTCTAGTCTTTGCTGTAAATCGTTGTCCTTGGTAATGATATTTAAACATGGGAAGTTTTAGAGCAGTAGCTTCTTGTCACTGGCTGATCCACATAGACTTTTCACTTTGCATGAATTTTAATGTGTATCTTATCCAATAGTGCTATTTCTTGTACCTTCCATCTTTGAGCTTTGGCAAAATATTGTTTACCTGAATGCCATTTTGCTATCGTCTTATGTTTACTTCATATCCATCTTATGGTTCTTTTACCTTCATATTCACTTGATTGTGTTGCCGTCTTCCCGAAGATATCTTCTTTAAGATTTAGGAGGTACTCCGTACTACACTTCTTGGGCTCTAGCAGCTGTACTGCCATGTGAATTTCAAGTGATATCATTACTTTTATTATATTTTTGGTACCAGATCCTGAAATCCATTACGATTAATGCTTGCATCAACTAAGCCACTTGGAGTAGTTGTTGTTGTGATATCTTACAGTCATATGGGTCTGGATCATAACCCTTCATTTTGTATATGTCCAGGTCCCATATGTGGGTCTCAATTTTGCTGTGTACGAGTCATTGAAAGATTGGTTGGTCAAGGAAAGACCTTTTGGTCTGGTCAAGGATTGTGAGCTTAGTGTGACAACAAGACTTGCATGTGGCGCGGTTGCTGGGACTATTGGACAAACAGTCGCGTATCCTCTTGATGTCGTGCGTCGAAGAATGCAAATGGTAGGATGGAAAGATGCCTCATCAGTTGTCACGGGAGATGGGAGAGCAAAAGCCCCTCTGGAATACAATGGCATGGTTGATACATTCAGGAAGACTGTCAGGCATGAAGGGTTCGGTGCATTGTACAAGGGCTTGGTTCCTAATTCAGTCAAGGTCAGTGACATTTTTCTTCTGGGAAACACTATGGAATACACATCACTCTTACACTTCTCCAACGAACATGTCATTTCTCGCTTGCTAGAGGTCTAGGAACATGTCATTTCTCATTGCTTTAAATATTCTCTGCTGTTAGTTTCCTTCCTTCTAGAAGTATGACTCGTTGGCTGTTGGCTCTACTGCCAACAAGTCATTTCTATACAGAATCATACCGCATTACATGATCTTGAGAAATGCTCCAGAGGCATCTTTATAAGATTAACCTGGTTATGGTAATGTGGATATGGAGTGGTGTTTGATTATAGAACTCCAGTTTGGTCCCGGTAATTTCAATGATGACTCCTTAATGTCTTCTTGAGTGCTGGATTATTTTGTTGATTAATTCATACAAGAAACGCTAGAGTTGATGATGCCCTACTTGAATTGATATTCTTTTCATGCTTTTCGTTGTACATCTACATTCAATGGAATGAACCGTTTGAGATACAATCTGGAAGCATATTGAGCCCTGTTCTTTTCTTCTTCTTCTTCAGGTCGTGCCATCCATAGCACTTGCATTTGTGACTTACGAGGTGGTGAAGGATGTTTTAGGTGTTGAGATGAGAATATCAGATTGATAGGGTGGTCATGGGTTTGAACCAGATCTCCAATTTTTCTTGTAGACAAGTTGAAGAAGATAGGTAAACATTGAGTGTATTTGATTGCCTGTTGAAGCATGCGCTTGTGTTTTGTCTAAAGCCCTGCTGGTTTGTATGTTTCCTTGATCTCCCTTTCCAAACGTGCTTTTCTGGGTAGCGTTTAAATGTTATTTGAATAAGTGATTGTAACAATTCCCTTTGCAACAGGTTGCATATTTAGCTGTCCTTTTATTAATTGATGCTTTTCACCTTCACGCTTGTGAAAGTAGGCTGGTTCAGAGTTATAACCTTTGTATCAACAAGCCTTATTAATTTAACCTGGTATGGATGACATGTAGCGGTTGGAAAGTTCACTGGAATACACAAATGTATTATTTTTGGTTAATAGGGTGATAGTTCGTATATGAAACTGTCAATTTTCAAGTTCATATTATTTTTGGCCAAAAATTGATACTTGGTATTATTTTTGTCCATTTTTCCATATTTTTTTGGTATAACTAGATGCATTTTTTATTTTGATTATAAAAAATATGAAATTCAAATGATGAAGAAGGCAACAAAAATCAAGGATTTTGCAAAAAACTATTCAAAATGAGAATAATTTTTAAAAATGATACATAATTATATATTGTCTTGAATTTTTTTATTCGTAGCACATCTTATACTTAAAAATATTAAATTCTTAATTTATGTATAGAACAAAATGTCCTTATAGTATAAATTAAACTTTCCATATAAAAATAAGGTAAATTCAATATAAAAATTACTAGAAAATAAACTTTGGAAAAAATATGGAAAAAAAAAAAACTGAAAACCGAGGAGAAGTAGTTAGGAAAAAGAGAGACAAAAATAGAAGAAAAAAGTAGGCTGATAAAACCAACTAAAAATGGAAGGCGTATCTAAAGAACTTTATAAAGAAGCCTTACTAGAAAGTGCTCTAGTAAGGATTAAATTAACTAAAAATGGCACACCCATACCATTCCTAACCTTTGCAGATGATACTCTAATTTTCGCAAAAGCAACTCACACCAGTCTTAACACTATTCAAAATATGTTAAACAACTACTCAAACCTATCAGGATTAACCATAAACTACTCAAAAAGTTCAATCCAATGTTCAGCAAATGTACCCCAAACTCTAGAAAAAAGATTTTGCACAACATATGGGGGTCCCCAGCAGGAGAACAGTTGAAAAGTACTTAGGTATCCCTCTTCTAAATGGGAGAATAAAAAATTGTGTTTTTTAAGACGCAATAAAAAATCTAAAAAAGTAACTCTCTAAATGGAAGACTTCCACCCTCTCACAAGCAGGTCGAGCGGTGGTGCTTATCTAATCAAATCTCAGCTCCAAAATAAATTACCTAATGCAAAACATTCTTCTACCAAAACGAATTCTAGAACAAATTGACCAGATCAACAAAAACTTCTTCTGGAATAAGCTTCAATTCGAAAGGTACACATCACTTGTTAGTTGGGATAACATTTGCAAAAGCAAATGCCAGGGTGGCGTAGGCATTAGGAAAGCAGAAGATCTCAATATAAGCCTACAAATGAAACTCCTTTGGAAACTCTATACAAATGAGAACAATATATGGGTTCAGGTTATAAATGAAAACTACATTCAAAAGGAAAATATCAGAAATCGCTCCAAACATTTTACATCATGTCAATTCAGTCGACTTCTTTCCTTAAGAAATAAAATTCGAACAATGCCTACTTTGGATAATTGGGTATGGAGATAAAATAAATGTTTGGTCTCACCTCTGGGTCCCAAATCAAGATCTTGAACAATTTAGAGGGAACTATAATCCGAAAATGAAAGTAAACAAGCTTTTTAACTCTAGAAAACGTTGGAATACTACATTAGTAAATAGCATCTTCCCCCCGGAGGTCTCTTGCAAATTTTTAGATATACAAATACTAAATTGGGATATGTCATATAAACTTATTTGGAAGCTAGACCCTACTGGAAATTTCACTACGAAATCGGTCAAACGCATGACAAACAACATAATTCAAGCTTCAAAAGATCTTAATTGGATTTGGAAACTAAACTTACCTCCTAGAATTAGGATCTTTATGTGGAAAGTAATAATAGATAGACTTCCTACCACTCAAAGGCTTAATAAATACGTTAACCGAGTTCCCAACCAGTGTAGTCTTTGCACTCAAGTGGAGGAAGATGCGGAACACTTAATGTGAAACTATCTATTCACTAGGAAAATAATCGACCATTTTGAGCTACACACCGAAAAATACTTCCAACATATGAATGAATCCGACCCTTTTAACATTGATGAAATCCGACTTGGGAACAAAAATTTTGAGGATCTAGTTTTCATTTGGCATACTATTTGGAAAATTAGAAATGAACTTATCTTTAGGAATAAAGCTCCAGCTCCAGTAGAAAATATAATTCGCAGAATCATTGCAAACATCTATGATTGGTCCAAAATTGAGAAAGATAACCTTACGAATAAAAAAACAAGCAAGTGGTCTAAAACTAAATGGACTAGACCACTAGAGGCTGTCTACAAATTCAATGTGGATGGCTCTGTTAAACCCATTGGCGCCTCCCATGTGGGAGGGGTTGTTTAGGACTCCCGAGGCTATGTCATTGATATGTTTTATAAGGAAACTGCCAAAGGCTCAGTCATTCAAACTAAAGCTATCGCTATCCAAACAGGTATGGAGCACGCAATTAGGAAAGGACTACGAAGAGTAATAATAGAAGGGGACAATCTACAGCTCATCAAATCCATCACCAGCAACAATAATGTAAGATGGGAGATTATACATCACGTTGAAAAGATCAAGCAACTGGAATCTACTTTTGACCTTATTCAATACAGACACTGCTATCGAGAAGCGAATCATGTAGCTGACTTTATAGCTCGGAAGGGTATCATTAGTAATAGATCTACTATCCCTTTTAATAGGGAACTTTGTACCATCATCCTTAATGATGATCAAGGAACCAAATTACAGCTTGTGTAATCACTCCTAATTCTTGCCTACTGTAAGAAAAAAAAAGTAGGCCGATAAAACCTTTCAACTCTTTAAACACCCCATAATGCTCCTAACCAAAAAACCCTAGCCATCAATTCATCACCCAATCAACCTCGGCCAACAGCTCTTGCAGATCACTGCCGCCCCACAACTCTCCCGACGGTTGGGCCCTTGGTGGCAACGACCCTCACCCCCTGCGGCGAATCCAGGTCCGACCATCCCCCTCGAGTCATGGATGTGGCGGTTTCTTGCTGCGCCGGTGTGGTCTTGTCCCTCGTCGACCTCCTGGCTACTCGACCTCCCCGTCCTTCGGTGACCTCCTCCTCAACCCACCCTCCACCGACGCCCTCCCTTACGATCGCCAACTCTCTAGCGCTGGTGGCTGCTTGTTGATTATGGCTCTATTGCTCCGAGTAGTTGCTCCTCAGCGCTGGTGGCTCCTCGACGTTGGTGACTCCGTAGCTCCGGGCTGGGGTCCATCCCCATCCTCAATCTCACCCGGGCTGATGCGACTTGTTCTCTTCCGGCCCGCCCACGAAAACTTTACCTCACCAAACTTTGCCCAACCCTCTTCAAAAATTCTAGGAACCTACTTCCAAAATCAAATCACAAATCCTAAACACCATTTCAAACTATTTGTTTCTTTTTTTCCCTCTAAACTCAAATTTTTTAGACCAAATCTCTCCTTTTTTCGGGCCCGGCCTCTTGCATGCAATTGTTTCTCCCTCTCTATCGATGTGGGCGGTAGATGGTTTAGGAATATTTTATGTTTCTCATATTCGTTCTGCGTTTGATTGAGATTAATCCTAATCTAAATTCATATTGAAACTCTCCTTTTAGTTTTTATACAAATTCAAAACTCTAATTCAAAATTTCATTCCCTCGGTGCCTCCCAAATAACCGCCACCTTCGGTCACCACCTTCGATCTGATCCCGGTCACAATCATCTACTTCATCAGCTTGTATGTAAGCATTCTAAGCCGTCGAACCAGATCTCAAGATGCAAGGGCTTGCCGAACTAGATCTCAAGCTGCAAGGACTCTATTTTATAGTTGCTTTAATTTTAAGTTTATGTATCTGTAATCTTAGCTCTTTTTTTTTATCTTTTGACCGGCGACCCTCTGCGTAGGGTCTTCCAAGTCATCTTTTGATGGCTTCAAGATCATTGTGGTTATCTAATTCTTGCCTATTGTTAAAAAAAAAGTAGGCTGATAAAAAAATAGAAGCAATACGCTAGTAGGCTAATGGTAATCGAACTCTAAGTCCCAGATTCCCCTCATTATTACGCTACAACAAACCAATACGCTACCATCTTTCCTGTGCACTAGTGAAAGCTTTATATTAATAATTCACAACTCATTATCCTTTTTCTTTTTTATGGTTTTGCCTCCCTTTGCAGAGCGGAAACCCTAAGTTTTCTCTTATTTCTAGTTTTGCATGATGCATGCTAGGCTACTTCCCTCTCATTCACTTTGTCATCCCAACAGCTTGACAGTTGAGACCTAGAAGTTGATGGGATCACATGTAGTTGAGAAACTTTTTGTGAACGGTGGTACATGACTAGATGGTACACGTAGAGAGCATCCAACCACTCTAGTCTTTTTGTAACTGTTATAGGACCCTAATATAATTTATCAATTTAAAATAAAGACCCAATATGACTCGATCTTTGAATTATTAGGTCCATACCAGCGTTTTTGTTTCAATCAAATAAATGAAACAATTCAAGTCCACGAATTGTTAGTGGTTATTCAATCTAGACGAGGTTGGTTTGGGGGCCTTGATCGAATCCAAGAACAAGGTACGATCTTGAGTCTACGAATAATGTGAGGCCATAAGTCTACAAGATCACCATAATCCAAGAGAATAATATGAGCAATGTGTGCACAAGATATATATTATTCTTAAAACTGAGTTTTGCCGTCAAATTACCATCAAATTTATAGAGAACTAAACTTACAATGTTAGGAAAAAGATGGTGCTCATACTTCATAAAATAACTCTATCTATATCTAATTAAAAATAAAACTCATATATAGACAATTATCATAATTTCCAAAAGTCCTAAGTAATATAAATATGTAAAATAAATTAATGTAAGTAGAAAAAAGAAGATAGATGTCGGAGGTGGGACCCGATGTCGAACCGAAGCAAGCACGTAGCCGGCGAACCTCCCGTGCGCCCGATGTCCTTGTTTTGCACCATGTTTTTATACTTATTGTAGCTCCTTATTCTATCATTTTATATATTTTGGGATGAGAATATAGAGAATTTGTGTAGTTTATGCTTATTTGCGAGAAATAGAGGTCTACACAAGTTTTCGTTTAATATTGCAGAATTTGGAGCTAATTCGGAGCAAAACCAAGCAGCACTGGAAATGCACTTGATGTCTACTGAATGGCTCAACATTAACAAAAGAGCACCTGACATCGAGCGAAGCTGAGCACAAAACGAAGAGCTGAAGGTGAGTTGATATCCACCAAAGCCCACTTGAAATAAGGCATTCAGACTCGACACAATATTGACTCGACGACAGGAACTGAAGTTGACTCGATATCGACCCTACCAGGTCGATATCGACCGATGCACTACTTGAAATGCCTTACCAAGCCGACGTCGAGTGAAGCTAATGCCGAAACCGAGTAGACAACTAGATATCGACCCACATTGGTCGATATCGACTGAACCTCCAGATCGAGTCTGAACTGATTTCGATTCCTAATCCGATTCCGAGTGAAGATAATTCTGAGCGGAGGATTCCTTGCACACGAAGACTTGAGATAGTTTATCCATTTATCTATTTTCTATCATAAGGGTTGAACATTTATTTACCCTATAGGATTTATTTATTTTACCTAGTTGGATTTATTTCCTATTTATCTAAAGTTATATCTTTTATCTAGATAGAGATAGAGATAGAATTCCCTTCCTTGGGTAGCAAGGATATGAGTCTATAAATAAAGCCTTAGCGGCTAGCTTTCATTCATTCAATTTCAGAAGTAAAATCTCCATAACAAGTAGAGAGTTTATGAGTTCAAGGCTTTTAGGGTTTTGGTGCTTTTGCGAAAGTTGAAGTGCCAGGACTATAAAGGTTTTGAATTTAGTTTAATGCAAAATTATTTCCTTTCATCAATCATGGTTCTTGTTACGATGAGCGAGTAGTCGCCCTACTTCTAGGGTCGGTGTGAGCTCGACGATAGCCATGCGCGCTTGAGGTAAGTTTTGATATTCGTTATATTTTGATCATCCACTATCTTTTATATGTTTATTCCCTACTCGAAATAATAGAGATTCAAGTTAAACACTTGGATTATAAAAATAAAATGGGTAGCTACAATTAGGATTACTTGAAAGGGTTATCTAATTGTTGGAAAAGGCGAAAGCTTAATGCTTATTTGATGTGATTTCATAACTATTTTATCTTATCTTATGCGTGTATGGTTGTCGTTGTGGTAAGCCCCAGTCTTGGAAGTTTTTTTTCCATATTTTTTTACTTAGAATCATTCAACTTTGGTTATTTCTGTTCATCATTCTCCTCCATCTTTTGATCTTCGACCCTCTTTCGCCGACAAACAAGTTACTGCAAGGCACTCGAAATCGACTTCTTTAAGTTGAAATCGAATCTTCTGATCGACTGGAAATATTCTGAGCCAGTCAATATCGGGTACTGATCTGGTCGATATTGAGTCTTCCCACTCGAAATCGACTTCTGCTGTTTTTGTCTTTGCAGGTACATGTAGGAATCGACTGGACACAACTCGGAATCGATTCCCATAGGTCGATATCGAGTTCCCTTTAGTCGATATCAATTGATCTCTGCAGGCTGCCAGAAATCGACTGATAAGGTCAATATCGACTTTCCTAGGTCGATATCGAGTGAGTCTACTGAGTCAAAATCCGACGTGAACATGAGCTATCCAAGATCCGCTGACCCGCTTCCTCGCGGATCGAACCTGATTCCCTTCCACTACAACGAGAGTCTATCGAAGACTGAGATGTCGCTCTCCACAACCACCGTGGCTAGCTTGAGAAGCACACCTCCCGGCAGAAGACTCGATAGCTCATCCCACTGCCAACCAAGCCCATATTCCCAGTACGACTTCACACACCTAGCAACATCATCATCTTCCATGCCACCAATGGACAACCCCTCAAGAGCATCCCCAAGCATCCACCTATCTTTCCAGAATCATATGGTCGAGCCATCCCCAACTAACCATCTCGTCCCCTTGTTCATTGCTCCATTTAGACTCTTCTTCATACTTGTCCATACCGCCAATGGACTCAATGTAACGGCCCGGAATTATGATTTTGAAGTTACGTTTCAAGGGATGAAACCCCTTGTTCGGATCTTGCAATCCAGGTACGGGTCGAGGTTTCAAACCTCATTTTAAGATCAGTAAGAAAGAGGGATTTCAAACCCTAAAAGCATCGTAGGGATGTTGGGTGCCCTTAACCTGTCCTAAAGGCTAAGTCGCGAAATTCATTTCAAAAGGAAGTAAGGCAAAAGCGAAATTAAGATACAAGGTGCCACGACAGAACCGGGTCAAAACGAAATTATAAGTGGGTGATTACCATTTATTCCAAGCTAAAGAGTTAGCCAGATTCTTCGATTCGCCAAGGGATTCCCCGTCATAGAAGCAAGGAGCAAGCAAGGGTCGGTATCTAACACTATCCACGAAGTCAGGCCCGGTAATCGCCTGCGGGTCCTCTGACCGCACTGAGGCCACATAACATGCCTATACCTAAATAAAGGATGACTAATGCAGTACAAGATTTAAATCACACAAGCATGCTTTGACAGTTGTAATAATATGCAGAAATACAGTAAAGGGCCCAAGACAATGCCAAGTGGCATATCCCCTCTCCTACTCCACCCCTTTTTTCATGAGTGGACCTCACCAGTACGGTACCCATTTCCTCGTGGTGGTGCACGGACCACAGCATCATAGGATGCTCAACATCATAACTCAACATAAACATTAAGAATTTAACGTAAAGTAAATCAAGCTCGCCCGATGGTGTTGGGCTATCGTAATCTGCTCATATCGACTCGATTGACTCAGGGCAAACCCGATGGGTCTGAGATACCCTATGACCCTAGCAAAGACTCTAGGACTTCACAGATAACGGTCGTTCTGTATTCAAACACACATAGTAACCAAATGCTTATTTCAATGCAATCCTAGCATGATATTACATGGCATGCTTTATTATGCAACACCTACATATTACATGACACATGAGGCAGGAGGTCTAGGTTACTGAGTAAGTCCCGTAAGATACTTACCTGGAGATGCAGGAGAGCAAAATAACACAAGCGAGGCCCAAAAGCATGTCCAAAAGCAATCCAAAAGCAAATAACACCTATAATCAAGCCAATGCCATAAGCTACCGGACTAACATTCATACACACAGAACCCAAGTTCTCAACATCCTCAAAACCAATCGATAGTAACACCATTTTCCAAAACCTTTCTGATACGATCAACATCAACCAAAATCATTCTTCCAATCAAGCTCATTGATAAAATCGTACCAACCATATTTTCCAAACTCTTAAATCCCAAATTAAGTCAACTCATATTCAAAATAATTTCTCAAATCATACTTGGCCAAATTCCGACATTTATCAATTAAATCCTTAACAAATTCCCAAAATCATATTATTAACACAATTCCGACATGTTTATTTTCAAAATCATTACATAAATAAATTCCGACATTTAGTCACAAAATAATTCTATTTTCCCAACCATATTTATAATCACAACTCATAATTCATTTCAAATTCCTAAAATCACAATTTAAAACAATACTAAATACATATCCCAAATAATGCCTCCTTTAAACCATTTTGTAATATAGTAAAATTTCAGAATTTATATTTTCATGAACTCAGAAATAATATAAAATAATAATATGAATAATAATAATAACAATAATCTAATCATAACATACAATATATAACATATAACAATTTATAAACTAATTAAACCAACATGCCCAATTATATCCCCCAACCCGGAAAAGAATAGGCCTAAACATTTTGGAAAAAAGAAACCCCGGATCCAGAAGCCCAAAGGAGAAGAAATAAAGAAAGAAGGCCCGACCAGAACCTGAGCCCACACCCAAATCTGAAGGAAAAGGACCCGGACTAGCATCCCAAAACCCTTACCCGGATCCTGTATTCTCCAAAACAAATCAGAGGTTGAAAGGCGACGACGGAAAGCGGACGGAGGAGCAGAGATCCAGGGTTTCTTCGGCGACTACCCTTTCCACCCCAAACTTTCCCCACTGGAACGATATGAAAGGACCGACCATTACCCACACAAAAGAAAGAGACAACACAGAGAAGGAGGGAGAAAATGGGCTCGCCGTGATCCGAATTTCCACCGGAAAGTCTTCGTCGGAGATTGATTCGGGCTCGTCGAGAGCGGAATCCCACGAATCTGGGCCTAGGAAGGAGGAGGAGCGATTAAAGATGCACTTTTAGGGGCTCTCGAGTTGAAAGAACGAAATAAATGAAAACCGACCTATAGAGCGATCAGAGGAAAGAGGAAGGAGGTGGTAGTGCTCGGCGGTGCTGGACGTTGAGGAAGGCGGAGATCGTTGAATCTGTTGTTGCTCGGACATGGAGGAGGAGCTTCTCAGGGGAGGTGATAATGTTCATATGTGCATTATAGATGTTTCTTATTGCTTTTAGGCATTGGTTTTGCTATGTTCTGAGTCCAGTTCCGTTTATTACTTGTGAAGTATTCGAATTCGAAATCTATGCATTTTTAGTGTTTATTATGCCGAATTACATTCCGACCTTGGATGGACTATAGAAAGAGCTTAATAAGCTAGCATGTTTTAGGAGCACATGTGATGCGGATCAAGATGGTCTTCTGTGGGTCAAACAATGATCTTGATCTAGGCGAGCTCTCAAGACCGATTCGAGGGCTATTGATGGAAAAGAGTGTCATCCTCAAGAAGAAGAATACTCCATCATGGAAGAAGGTCCAACAATGCAATTGGAGCTTAGGCCCATGTTTTGGTTCGTTCATATATACGGTTTTACAGCTTTTCGACGTCTCAGTAAAATGGGTTGTTCGGAGTCAATATTTATCCGCTTGGTTCGTGCCATACCTTGTTGGAACGAGGACGAAAAGATCTATAACTTTGCTATTGAAAGTGTTTCCGGAATCAAACTAGAAGTTGGCCGAAATTCATGATCTTTGCAGCTGTCCCTGTTTGGACGAATTTCTACATAATTATTTAATTATTTTCGGATTTACTTAATTAAATTAGATTCAATTATTTTATGAATTTAGGAAAATATTGTGGAATGAATTATATCTCTTCTAGATTTAATTCTTATCCACCAAGTTGTTAATTTTATATCATTAGTTTTATTTATCTTAGAAAAGAATTACTTATCTTTATCTAAAGATAGAATTGGTTCTAGTTTGCAAGGTAGAATTGGTTCTAGTTTTCTATTTAAACATTGTATTCCCTTTTGAATTAATTAGATTGGAATTATAATTGAGGAACCCTTTTAAGGATTAAAAGGTTCCCTCAATTCCCAATCCAAAGCTTCAAGTTTTCATATGTTCTTGTTACTCACGTTACAACCACAATCACAACCTTTCCATTCCAATTCATACGTCATTCATCAAATACACCCCAAAATCCAGAATTCTGTCGCTGGAACTCAGAATCGTGGCAACAGAGGAGAAGACCCAACGTGCGCATCCTCCGAGCTTCGCTCCCGCGAGCGCTGGTGCTCGGCACCTCGCGCCCAGGCCCTCGGACGTCCCCGCGTGCACCCGCGTTCCTCTCTCTCGTTTTCCCTTTTTTCTTCTGTCTCTAAATCCGTGTTCTTGTTTTGCTGGAATTTCTCCAAGTGTAAACTATCGCTAAATCAGAATATTGATCACTTGTTTAATTTGTTCCAAAATCAGGAGATATCAAAGAGCATTGCAAGATCGGGCAAATATACAACGTGGTTCTTGATCTTGAGCCCACAGGCGAAGGATCGGGTATCCCAAACGTATCAACATGGGAGCTGAGGAAGAGCTAAGGAGGAGAAAGGAGACACAGCATTGGAATTCGTTGAAGGAAAATGAGGAAAGTCGAGCACTGCAAGATGTACGGCACCCGCCGCCCCTTGCACGGCGCCCGCCGTTACCCTAGATCCTGAATAGGCGGTTTTGGATCCGAAGACAATTATTTTATATTATTTCTATTCTTTCCAACTAGGGTTTGGCCGACCTTTAGGAGGCTTAATTAGTTGTTTTTCAGTTCTTTTGAGACGTGTGGTTATTTTGAGAGAGAAACTATGAACTCAATTAGAGAGAGAGAGAGAGAGAGAGAGAGAGAGAGAGAGAGAGAGAGAGAGAGAATTGGCCTATGAATTGCTAAACTCATAGTTTCGCCTGTGATTCGAAGACATGGTTGTTTGGATTGTGAGGATTTAAGTTTATTTGATTATTCATGTTCTTAGTTATCATCTTGTGCTTAATTTATATTTGTGTTTCTTTCTATGCCTGATCAATATGTTAGGAATTACATCTCTAGCTATGAATTCGTTGTTGTTTTGTTGATAGCAAATAAAGGTATTGATGATAGTGATGTCTCTTTGTCTTTGTAGTGGATGATTTCAGTTGATCTATGTTGAGGATATTTGATTGAGATTGTGTTCGGTATGCACCTATTAGTCTTGATTGAATAGAGTCAATGTGTCAATTGGTCTTGATTACTTGAGTTCTTAATGCTATTCTTTAGTGATATCGAATAAGATGAGTGAATCTCTGCGGATCTCTCAACTTTAGTCAAGTAGACCTAAGAGTATGAATAATTGATAAGTCAATCCGAGGACCATGAATTCCAACCATTGTCAGAGATTTACAGGTGAAATGTTCTTTCTATCTTGACATCAATTTGTTTTGAGATTTCCAATTCAGTTACTTTTATATTTGCTATTTGTCTAAAGGTTATTGCTTTTGCTTTAAAGAGTCTTATCTAGAGTTATTGAGTAGGAAATCGCTTCTCACTGTGGGTTCGACACCGGACTTTCTTGTTATAATAGTAGTTATTTGGTTTATCAATTGATTGATTGCCTAATTTATTGGTTGCGTGTTTAAGTTTGGATTTTTATCACTAGTTTGGGAAGGGCAAAATTGCCAATGACATTCGTCCCACATCAGGAGGCTCGGAATTCTTGAGGAGGCAGGGACTTCAGCTCGGTTGTTGGGCTGAACGAAAGGAGGAGCGATGGAGCTGGGTTACAGAAACGGTGGTGGGCTGATTTGGTGGTGGTGCTTGGTTCTTGCAATCGAGAGACAGGGAGACAAGAAGGAGGAGGAAATGTGGTTTCTCCTGGCTCCTGCAGAAAATGAACGGGAGGGAGAGGAACATTCCTCTGGGTTTTGCAAAGAGCCAACTGGGAGAGAGGGGAATGCTCTTTGTGGGTTTCTGAGTGAATGAAGAGGGAGGGAGGCAGAGAGTGGATTTTATCATGAAATGTCACAAAACAACCAATATTGCAAGTTGTGTTGTGAGGCAAGGAGGCAGGCCCCAACCGAAGTTCTGTGAGAGAGAGAGAGAGAGGAGAAAGAAAAAGGAAAAAGAAAATCAATAGAATTGGTCCCCCACAAAAGAATTCAAATTGGCGGAAATAAACTCGAAACCCGCTCGCTCGATCAAATCCCGAATAAATCAAATTTTATTCGAGTTTTCAATTCAATTTTAAGATAATCGAAATTAAATTAATATTTATCAAAACTCGGAGCTTGAAAGCAGAATTAAAATCTGCTAAAATCTCAAATCTTAAAACGATGCCGGAATTACTTTTAAATCGAAACTTGGCGCTCGAGAACGAGTTTTTATTCCACTGTTATAAATTGAATAAAATAATAATATGTCTAATTAAAATAATATAAAAATATATTCGGCCTTTACACTCGACACCACCGCATTAGAATCTTTCACATACTTTGCCTGCAGAATCTTGCAACAAACATCATTTGAATTATTGTTTATAAATCTCCACACAAGTTTACCTGTGATGGCAAGATTCAACTCTCTCATCGACCGGATCCCCAGGCCCCTGCTGTCTTTCGGTTTGCAAACATCATCCCAGGCCACCAGCTGGATTCTCCGTTTTCCCTCGCTATCGCCCCAAATGAAGTCACGACAAGCCCTATCAATCGCGTCATATGTAGTCTTTGAGAGCGAGATAGTAGCCATAGAATAAACAGGGATCGGCACAAGAATGGACTTTGTAAGAGTGATCCGCTTGAATGCTCTCGGCTATAGTAGCCTCCACATTCGGCGATAAGAAAGATCTTAGACTTGTTGGTATTAGTTTTCTGCCACGACGACCTACAAAAAGCCTCCAGAATATCTTTGATAACCTTCAATTGCTACACCGATGCCTCCGCAACTGGCGGGAGGTAAACCGTCGTGTATAAACCTCACCAAAGAAATTCCCACACAAATAACTAAGTATAGCGATAAATGCAGGGTCGAACCCACATGGAAATCTAAGATTCAATCTCAAACCTACTTTACAAAAAGTGTGAAATAAGCAAGTAAATATGGGAAATAAAACTAAAGATCAAGATTGCAAATGAAATAAAAAAGCATAAGAATGAAGGTTTTGATAGCAATTCAATGGAGAAAATAGTTCCACCTGCGCTTTCATTTACATTGGTTGGCTTAATTGGTCCTAGACATAAACTCAAGTTGTATGATTTCTTTACCATACATTCCTCTCATCTTAGTTTGAATAGATTAAAGCAGAAAAAGCACAATTAATCTTTTTGTTGAAGGAGGAAATCAAGAGTTTGAAAATAAAATATAGATAAATCAAAGCAAACTGATTCCGTTCCGAGCAAATAATTATAAGACTCCCTCCCGTTGTAGTAGAAGGCAGTCAGAATCGATCCACGAGGAAGCGGGTCAGCGAATCTCAGATAGAGCGCGATTCGCGTTCTGAAGTGAACTCAGGGTTCACTCGACGTCGAGTTGAACAGTCGATGTCGAGTAGGTTGCGTGCAGTCGATCACGTGTCAATTAAGCTCTGCAGGTTCCTCAGAAGTATCGACGTCGAAGTGAAGTCGACGTCGATTTAAGATGTCGAGTAGAAGTCGGCGTCTAGTGGACTCGTCTGTCTCGGGTCAACCTACGAAAACAGAAGCAACAGACTCAACGTCGAGTGGGTAACTCGTTGTCGAGTGGTCAGCGGCAAACGTCGGGGTTTGCAACAACGATAAGAAATAAACCAGGGTTGATGATTCGAGATAAACAAATATGAAATAAAACTTCCAAGACCGGGGTTTGCAACAACGATAACCAAACACGCATAAGACAAGATAAATATAGATAATCATGCAATCACATCAAAGGATCAAGCTTTCGTATTTTCCAACAATTAGACAACTCTTTCGAGTAACCCTAATTGTATCTACCAATTTTATGTTTGTAATCCAAGTGGTTAATCTGAATCTCTATTCTTTAGGAAATACACATAATAAAGATAGTGGATGATCAAAACATAATAAATATCGAATCTCTACCTCAAACATGCAAGGCTATCGTTGGGCTCACCTCGACCCTAGAAGTAGGTGGACTATTCACGCCTCATCGCAATCGCATACATAGTTGATTGAAAAGAAACTTGCATTAACTAAATTCAAAGTCTTTACAATTCCGATACTCCGACTTTCGCTAAAGCGCCAAAACCCTAAAACCCTTGAACTCCTAAATTGTATGTGAAATAAATAGCTCTCGAATTGAATGAATGAAAAACTAGCCCCATGGGCTTTATTTATAGGGCTAAATCCTTTCTAATCAAGGAAAGTAAATTCTATCTAATCCTCAAAGATATAAAATTGGACAAAAGAAAGATAAATTTAACTAAGTAAATAAAAATTCTCCATTAGGTAAATAAATCTTCTCCCACTAGGATAGAACTTGGATAGATAGATGACAGATGATCTTTTCTTCGTGGCCAAGTGTTCCTCTTCCCGCATGTGGATCGGCCTAATCGATCTCGGCCCAACAGAAATTCCAGTCGACGTCGAGTTGGTCCACTCGACGTAGAGTTACGTGCGTCTTGTCTAGTTGTCTTTCACTCACCGTGGTGTCTTCAAGCAGATATCGAGTTCATCTTCACTCGACGTTGAGTTGATGAAGTCAACGTCGAGTCACTTGTTCAGCTTCTCTGGATGTGTGTTGGTTCACTCAACGCTAGGGCTCTTCACTCGATGTCGAGTCCATTCAGAAGACGTCGAGTTGATTTCTGTCTTTGGTTTTGCTCCGATTTCGCTCTAAATTATGCAATATTAAACAGAAACTTGTGTAGACCTCTATTTCTTGCAAATAATCATAAACAACACATATTCGTTATATTCCCAACCCAGAATATATAAAATGATGAAATAAGGAACGAAATTACACAAAAAAACATGGCATAAAAACTGGACATCAAATCACCCCAAACTTAAGCTTGCTTGTCCCCAAGCAATAACTTGGATGTTCATTCAGGGGAATCTTGCAAAAACTCTCAACATAGTGTATTCATTGTCATATTACCCAACACTCAATTGCCATCCTCGAAAAGGTACTTAGTGCCTCCAAATCTGCGGAACTATTATCTCGACGCAGGCAGCGTCGATCTACCTTTATCTCCTGAGGTGACCGGATTTTTTTTGTCTAATTAAATTTTCTATAGACTTGAAACTTTCCTGCCAAACTCCAATAATGATAATAATAATAATACAACACAACACCATATATTATCCCCAAAAATGATTTCCATTGTCAACATAGTCCCCGGATAGGGTATAAGGTAAAAATGGACAATATGTAAGGCATATGTGGAGCAATAATGATAAAAAGACATGTAAGGCTTATAATATGGCTTTTGTGATGCATATAGGCATAGATATGGCTAGGATTATGAATATGAGCATATATGGAAAATATAAAGTCCACCATCCTTTTATTGATCAATATGTCAAAAGAAACATCAAATTTACCTCACTTTTGTGGTTTTACCTAAAAATACTTCACACTACATTGAGACTTCCCTTTTCTAGGCAATCTTGTGCAATATCCCTAACAAATCCACTTTTGCATTATCAAGTCTTGTTTTTGCTTCCATGACTCTTTTTCTTTGAACAATTTACAAGATTTGAGAGATGTCTCATAAAACAAACTTTAGGATAAGAAAATTAACCATAAAATCAAAACATTTACCCAAAATTTACCATGTATAACCAAAATCAAGAATATATAATAAAATAATGATAATGGGCTTTTCCCCCACCTCATACTTAGAATATACAATTTCCCCGTTGTATAAATAAAATAAAACAAGGGTAAAGGAAGGAACTCACCGAATAATGTGTCAAGGAGTCAAATCAGGGGATGTTGAGTAGAATGCAAGTAGTCGACGCCGAGTAGAGTACTCGACGTCGAGTACAGTCCATGGCGTCGAGTGGAAGACTGAAGTCGAGGGTGCCTCTGGGTAGTCGACGTCGAGTGGCCTACTCAACGTCAAGTAGACTGTTGTGCTCGACCCCCTCCGTAGTCGATATCAACTTGGCCTTAGTCGATTTCGACTGACTTCTCAGAGACTTCTTCTTTCTCTCTTCGCGATCCTTTACGCTTCTTGACCTGAAATTTGTTAGCATTCACACGAAGACAAGACTTTCCACATAAAATGTTCAAAACAGAAATCAAAACCAAAAGTATAAAGTCTTAAAAGAAAATTTTAAAATTTGTATGTACATGCTCTAGATTTTAGAGTCGCTAGACTGACTTCTTCTTTTCTGCTCAAGAACCTTTGATGTAGGGCCCTCTTGTGTCTGGCCCTTCTCTTGGATCATCTAGGTCCTGATTGTAGTATTCAAGCTCCGCTGATAGGTTGTTGCTTTTATAGGATCTAGTTCCTTCCTTCTTCTTCTTCTTTTCTGCCCTAATCCTGCGTAGGTTAGCTCGCCAAGGGGCCTGGTCCCCTCTAAAATTATTATTATTCTTAGTAACGAATGGAGGAGAGGTAGAAATCGTACCTGAACTTACCTTTTCGGGCCCAAAATAGCATCCTCGGGCTGAAGGTCACTCGACGTCGAGTGGGAGAAGTCGATGTCGAGTGAATTACACGGGACCGAATGAGCAGAGTCCATCCTTGGTGATGTCGTACCTGCAGACGGTGATTGAGTCGATGTCGAGTTATTCGACTTGACGTCGAGTGGATCTGAGTGACGTACCTGGTCTGCAGTGTCGAGTCTTGGCGAAGCTTTTCCTGGAGGCATAAAGAGAGTCGACGTCGAGTCGGGTAACTAGACGTCGAGTAGGTCAGTGTCGCTTACCTGTTTTGGAGACGGTATTGAGATCGAATGAGGATTATCTAACTCGACGTCGAGTGGTCCAGTCGACTGGATTTTCTCGATGTCGAGTGAATTTCTGGTGCCTTCCTCTGTCGTTGTATGTTCGTTCACGTGTTTACCTATGCTTTGGGGGCCCGAAAGAGAATTCTAAGACCTCATTCCCTATTGTGAAGGTGAGCAATCTCTTCCTGACGCTGATGTTGGCATCTGCTGTACCTAGAAAAGGTCTACGAAGAATAATAAAGCAAGCAGGATCTTTCGCCATATCTATAACAAGGAAATCTGCGGGAATAAAGAACTTACCAACCTGGAAAGGAACATTATCAACCATACCTGTAGGGATGACCCCTGCATTGTTTTCCATGTATATCTTAGCATCAACAGGCTCTAGTGCTCCTATCTTTACTTTCGACTAGATTGATAAAGGCATGAGGCTCACGCTTGCTCCTAGATCACACAGTGCCTCATATCGATCCTGTCAAATCCCACAGTAATAGAGAACTTACCAGGGTCAGGTCTCTTCTCAGGAAAATCCATCCTTTTGCAGTCACTGGCGATTTCTGTGATTGATCGCTTGTTGCTAAGGATCTCCTTGAGGAACTTGACGTACGCAGGCATATCTTGAAGAGCTTCTGTAAAAGGAATTGAAACGTTTAGTTCTTGAAGCAATATCACAAAACGTTTAAACTTACCTGCAGTGGGATCTTTCAGCGCCTTAGAAGGGAATGGAAGCCTCTTTTTTGGTTTCAGAGTCGGATCAGCCGTCAAAGGTGGTGCAGAGTGGTCGATGTTGACTGGCGGGGACTCGACATCGAATACAATAGTCGACATCGAGTGAGGTTGCTGAGCAGCAGGCATAAAGGGAGTCGACGTCGAGTTGGGTGACTCGACGTCGAGTTGCTGAGCAGCAAACTCTTCGTTGAGCGGTGACTCGGTTTCGAGTACAATGTGGTCGATGTCGACTGGATGGTCGACGTCGAGTGGGTTTCCAGCTTCGTCTTTCTCTTCTCCGACCTCTGAATTTCGTAGTTTGTCTCCGCTCCTTAGTTGTACAGTAACAACGTGTCCGAATTGTCCCTTAGGATTTGGATCTGTATGCCCAGGGAGCTTTCCTGATGGCCTTGGGATTTGTGCTGCAAGTTGACCCACTTGGGTCTTTATGTTCCGCTTCAAGATGTCCATCTCTCCAAACCTTGTGTTGAGGCCCTGAAGTTGAGATTGAATGGCGCTGGTGGATTGCTCATTTTTTGTTTGGTTTCTCCGCAGCTCGTCGAGGACCATCTGTAGATCATCCTTCTAGCCTCATCCAGTTCGTCCTGAGTCGTCGAGTCGTAATTACCACTTCACTTACCGTTGTAATTTATTTTACCTTTCGCATTATATTATTATTTTTCTCTTTATGTTCACATTCATGATTGGAATACATTCGCCTTTATGAATTGGAATGCATTTGCGAGCTTACCAGTCTCCGCCCTATTGGAAAAGGGGGCGGTGGTTAGGTAGCGGGATATACCACTTGGTATTCTGTGTTAAGGCCTTATTACATTTATGCACTTGATCTTAGGAGCATGTTAGTGTGTTAATATTCCGCCTTGCATCTAGAAGCATCTTTACTAGGACTAGCGTGTGTATGTGTCTGCTTGTTTGGGATTATATTGCGTAGGGCTTCAGTTTGACATCGCCCCGCATACATATTTTTTTAGGTTTGTTTTGCAGCATGATTGTTCCTTGCTTCCGTGACATGGGAACTCTCTTGGGTGATTGCGAAGAAATGGTCTAACCCCACTAACACTGCCTATTAGATTTCGATAAATACGCTTATTGATTTGGTTTTGACCCGACTCTATCGTGGTACCCTCTTGTATTATACCTTGATTCAGCTATTTGCACGACTACTGATTTCCCACGCTTAGACTTACGACAGGTACATGGGATTTCCCTGGCGATTCCAACGATCCTTTCAAATTTGGATATGAAATCCCACTTTGAAAATATTAGATTAGACTTTCAAACCTTCAACCTGTACTCGGGGTGTAAGATCCTAACGAGGGGTTTCATCTCTCCAAACGTAACTCGAAAATCATAATGCTGAGCCGTTACACTATCTACCTGCGGAACTACTATATTGCCTGAGGATGTCAGATTTCAATCTCTATCACAACAAGTTTCCACTAGATCCCGAGGAGCATAGTTTAGAGAGGCGATGGCCTTTTGTTGATGATGAGGCCACCGATGATGATGTCGCGGATGATGAGGTTATTGGTGTTTTGTCACAGAAGCAGAGGTCATCGAGAAAGAAGAAGTTGTTGAGGACGACGTCGAGCCGATATATGTTACTTTGAATGATCTTGAGCGTCGATTTGCTGATTTTGAGGCGAGCACTGCTGACAAGCTCGTTAGTCTTGTGGAGAAGCTCTCTAGTCATCAGAACGCTATATTGATTACCTTTCAAGACATCAATCAGCAGTATGGACCCCAGACCCTAGCTTCACAGTAATTGGTCAGTTATTTGCTTCTTTCAAACCCTTTATTTTTATGTTTTTCATTGTTCTTTTTTGTGTTTCTATGCATTGAGGACAATGCAACATTTAAGTGTGGAGGGGGGGGGGGGGAGGATGAAGGGAATTAGTTAGATTAGTCCATGTTTGAATTTCTGTTTTTGATTTTTTGTTATTTCCTTTATGTTTTAGAAAATGTCAAAAATGAAAAAAAAAAAAATGAAAAAAGTCGAAAAAAAAAATTGAAAAAAAAGTGAGTCTTGTTTTGTTGTTTTGCATATTGTGTTATCAAAGATTTCCATCTAATTTGAGTTTGTCCTAGCATGATTTTATAAATCCCATGGAATTCTGTAATGATTTTATCTTATCCTGAAAATTGGTTTTTATGTGAAATATGATTCAGCATATATAATTGAGCATGTATGATTTAAGTTTGGGAGTATGCTTGCGATTCAACAAAAATTTGTCCCAGTAAGATATTAATTTTTGGCCTCATAAGGGATACATCTTTATTCCTTTTACTTTTCTTGTGTGATTTACTCTTCCTGTGCATTTGTCATTGGGTATTGCCATGGTTATCTATTTCCAAGGCCGATTATATACATGTTCATTGCTTGATAAGTTCAAATGATAGAGGCAATCTTTTAGCCACATATTTATCCATGCCTACCTTATGTTATATTTTGCTTTGAAGCCAATTTGAGCCTTTAGCCTTTTTTTTTTATTGATAGCTCCACAAAATTATTATTCCTAGCCTATGATGAGCCTTACCCTTATTCCGGGGAATTGAGATTTTGAGTGGGTTATGGAATCTATTTTGGAGATTGAGGAGAATGAAGCTAAAGTGTGATGTTATGGTTTATGGTTTTGAGAAGATGTAATGTTATGTGCTTATTTAGTCCCTCATTCTTATGCATTTGATTTTCATGTATTTTAGCTCAAGAAAAAGAAATAAAGAAGCTTGGACCTAGGTAGGATAAAATTCACTTACGGGTAAAAGTAAGTTATTTGGAAAAAAAATCGAAAGAAAAAGATCGAAAGAAAAAAAAAAGCCATTTATTTTATTTTTGCATAATGAGGAAGAATTAGGATTTATGTTGGTTATTGGATACATTGGTTGGGTGTTGAGATTGCATGATATGTAAGATGATGAGATTTAGATGACATGATTTTTGGAATCTTGAGAGATGTTGTGCATTTGTGAGCATGATTTATTGAGTTGGTTTGTGTTATGTTGGGAGTTTTGGAATCTTGTTTTCCCGGAATTTATTGCACCACATGACCAAATACAATTCATTGCCTTTCCGTTTCTACCAATCCCCATTACAACCCCGCCGAATGGAATCTTCTATGAAGATTTCCATTGAGCGAAACTCCTCTTGATGTCCTTATTTTTGCATTGACGTATCTGGTTGAGATTTTTTGATATAAATGTCAATATTTGAGTTGATACTTGTATATGGGATTGAGGTGAGTGTGTGCTTAAAGCCTAAACACATGAAAGTGAGAGATACGCATTTTATCCTTGGTAAGGTTGATTTTTGAGCATGCAAACAACTTGATCCCATTTATACATTTGATGACGTTTATATTTTTAATTGTATTTTCACTATTGATGATGTTGCTTTTGATGAGTAAGATTGTGAAAGATTTCCTGTGGGATGCGTAGATGATGTTTTTCCTTATGGTTGCTTGAGGACAAGAAAGAGTTAAATGCGTAGATGATGTTTGATTGTATTTTCACTAGTGGTTTTGCTATTGTTTGAGTCTAGTTCCGTTTATTACTTGTGAAGTATTCGAGTTCGGAATCTATGCATTTTTAGTGTTTATTCTGCAGAATTACATTCCGACCTTGGATGGACTTTAGGAAAAGCTTAAGAAGCATGTTTTGGAGCATATGGAGGATAAGGAGGAGCTAGAGAGGAGCAAGGAGGCACGACGTTGGAATCTATTGAAGGAAATTGAGGAACGTCGGACACTGCAGAGGTGGCGCTCGCCGCCCCTTGCACGGCGCCCGTCGTGGACTCAGTTCTCCGAATACGCAGTTTTGGATCCGAAGACATTATTTTATATTATTTCCTACTAGGGTTTTGCCGACCCTTGAGAGTCTTACTTAGGTTGTTTTCAGTTCTATTCATTGAGAGAGAGTGTTGTTATTGTGAGACTATGAACACAGTTAGAGAGAGAGAGAGAGAGAATTGGCCTATGATTTGCTAAACTCATAGTTTCGCCTATGATTCGAAGACATTGTTGTTTGAATTGTGAGGATTTGATTCTATTTGATTATTCATGTTCATAGTTATCATCTTGTACTTAATTTTTATTTGTGTTCCTTTCTATGCCTCATCAACATGTTACGAATTGTATCTTTAGCTATGAATTCGTTGTTGTTTCCTCGATAGAAAATTAAGGTATTGATGATAATGATGTCTCTTTGTCTTTGTAGTGGATGATTTCAATTGATCTATGTTGAGGATATTCGATTAGGGCTGAGTTTGATATGCGTCTATTAGTCTTGATTGTGTAGAGTCAATGTTCCAATTGGTCTTGATTATTTGAGTTGTTAATGCTATTCTTTAGTGATATTGAATAAGATTAGTGAATCTCTGCAGATCTCTCAACTTTAGTCAAGTAGACCTAAGAATATGAATAATTGATAGATCAATCCGATGACCATGAATTCAAACCATTGTCAAAGAATTACAGGTGAAATGTTCTTTCTACTTTGATATCTATTTGCTTTGTGATCTTAAATCTGGTTACTTTTACATATTTGCTGCTTGTCGAGAATCATTTCTTTGCTATAAGAGTATTTGCTTATAGTCAGTTAATGAATAGGAAATCGTTTCTCTCTGTGGGGTCGACACCGGACTTCATCGCTATACTAATAGTTATTTGGTTTATCAAGTGATTGGTTGCCTAATCTATTGGTTGTGTGTTTAAGTTTAGATATTATTACTATTTGGCAAAGGGCGAAAGTGCCAACGACGTTCGTCCCGCTCCAATTCCCTTTTTAGAAATTCCCAGAATCCTGTCATTGTAGCATTTATTATGTTCTCTAAGCATTTAATGCTGATGATGTCATTCAATTTTCTCTTTTCTTACTCTCTGCACATTATGTACTTTTCTTGTTTTTTTTCCTTCCCTTTCACACGCCAGGTCGTCAGTCCTTCCTCTTTTTTTTTTTTCTATATTACCTTCCACTGGTTCTCAAGGTCACCATTTTATTTGCAAAATTGTCATTCCCCCCCCCCCCCCTCCTTGCAATTTCTTATATGTCAATGTCGTTTTTGTAAAGTTGCAATTTTTTTGGTATAACTATGCAAATTAGCCTTACTTAGAGCTGAGAAAATCTAAGCCGACCCGACTCACCCGAACCCAGACCCGATCGAAACCCGAAAATCTAGTGTCATGCAAAGCCCAAACCCAAACCCAAGCCCGACTCATTATGACTCGATACCCGAATGGGGACGAAGATAGACAAACCTGACCCGACCCGTCCTTGACCAGACATGAACAAGACCCGACTCTTCCGTATAATTACTTTAAATTCTTATTTTTAAATACTTAAGGAACGTGAATTACATATAATTATGAGACATAATATACTGAATAAATGAAATTTAATAGTCAATAATCAATATTAACAAAAAATAATTATCATTTTATAATAAAACTTAATGTGACCCAACACGAACCCGACCCGACCCGAACCCAACTGAACACACAATATACCCGACATATAACCTGACCCGATATATGACCGAACCCGAATGGGTATACCCAAACACAACCCGAACAACCGAATTGTCACCTCTAGCCTTACTTAAACTCATGTCATTCCATGCCACCACGTGTCATCGTATTATACTTAGATATTTTAGTATTTTTTTTTTTTTGCAAATTTTCAATATATATATATAGGGAGTGGTTCCCTTGTGCACACTCCTTAAAGTGTATCTTGTGCACAAATAATGACCATTGATCTTAGTGGATCGGATGGTCTATATCTCGCCATGTGTCCGGGTGATTTTTTTTTTTAAAAAAAAAAACTCATTATTAAATCAAATCAGGGAGAGTGGAGTGCGTGCAATTTGTGACATAATAACAACCCTAAAAACCAGTGCTCCTTTTTGACAACAAGTGCCCCTCTCTCTCAATCGGTGGCCTCCTGCGATTCAGCGAAGCTGCAACCGTCTTCCACAACCAGTGCTCCTCTTCCTCAGAAATTGACACCATCTCTAGCGACTATGACGTTTCTTCTAGGCGGAACCGGCAGCAGGAGACGATGTCGGTGATTGCGACGACGATTGTGGAGGCGATTGCAGAGGTGAGAGTTACCTAGGAGCATCGGTGACGATTCCGGCGAGTACGGTGGATTTTGCGGCAACGAGGGTTACAAAGGAGAAGCGGTGACGATTCCGACGAATACGGCAGCGATTGCTAGTTTCTTCTAGGCGGAACTGGCAAGAGACGATGTCGGCGATTGCGGAGGCGAGGGTTACATAGGAGCATCGGTGACGATTCCGGCGAGTACGGTGGCGTTTGCGGCAACGAGGGTTACAAAGGAGAAGCGGCGACGATTCCGACGAATACGGCGGCGATTGCGACGGTAGGGTGTGGAGGGTTGTGGTTAGGTGGGCAGGGGCCGTCCGATCTGAACAAGCACCAAATTAAATTGAATTCTACGATGGGGTGGGGTGAGGGTGAGGGTGAGGGTGGGGTGGGGTGGGGGGTTGGGGAGGGCCCGAGGGGTGTGGTTGGGCGGGCAGGGGCCGGAGTGGGCGGGTGGGTGCCGGGGTGGACGGGTAGGGTTTTCGATATGCATTATTTTGATTCTTTATTCGTCAAATTATTCAGATGTATATGTCAAATTTTGGTTACAAGTGGTAATGAGTTTTTAAATTATTCGGTGAAATCTGTTTTATTATTCATTAGAATATGGACTATTTAGTCTGACAACATAAAACAAAACATTATTCAGTGAAATATGAGATATTATTCGGTGAAATGTAAAACATTATTCGTATAAATTGTAATTATTATTTAGAGATTTGAGGTTTCTTTAATTGACCAAAAAAAAACTAATCATTATTCAGTAACATGTGACAAATTATCCTGTGGAATTGATAAATTGTGATCAGAATTGGATGGAAAAAGATAACATAACATTATTCGGTAGGGTGTGAAACATTATTTGGTGGAATTGTCAAATTTTTAAACAAACAAAATTAGGTGAATATTCAGTGGAATGATTGGTATTCACTAGTAGCTGGATTATTGTGGTGTGTCTTTATTCGGTGAAATATAATTATATTTTTACCCCTCTAGTCCACTAAATAAAATATTATTCGGTAAAATATTTTTATTCGGTGGAATGCATAACATTATTTAGTGGAATTGTCAAAATTTTAAAATTGATTTAGATGGCTTAGATATGTACAATTCTTGATTTTTATTAAAAAAAATTGTCAAATCTTTATAACATTATTTGGAATTGCCAAATCTTTATAACAAGAAATTTATTTACAATTATAATTATTCAATGATATGTACAATTATTGATTTTTTAATCCACTAATCTTTTAAAAAAAAAGTATTCACACTTACAGATATTTTTTTTAAAAAAAAAAAATCCCCTATGCTCCCACATTAGTTCTCTTTCTCTCTTTTGTTTTTTTTATCGGAAACCATGGATTTAGTTCACAACATTTTCTTTTATTTTTTAATTGTGGCATGGGTCCCACTAGTCACTACATTTTCTTTCTCTTAGAAGGTAAGTATATTAAAAAATATTAAGAAATTTTTTTTTGAAGGATTTGATTTCTGGGAATTTTGTGTGGGACCCTCGAATTAACAACTCTTATTCATTTCACACCCATCTCACGCGCAGGGAGAGGCGTGTATGCGGTTTTCAGAAAATTGGGTGCGGGACCCACTTGTTTTTTATTTTATAAAAATGAATAAATCATTTTAATCTTGTCCATCCATCCTAATCAATCCAAGGGTCTACAATTGTGCACAAGGTACACCCTAAACCTTGTGCACAATTTACTGGTTCCAGAGTGCACACCTCTTAAGATGTATCTTGTGCACAATTATGGATCATTGATTTCAATGGAATGAAGGGCTGAGAAAGAGCCACGTTTCCGTGTGTTTAAAAAAAATAAAAATTAAAAGCAATCTTTAACCCAAAAACTAGAACGTGTAGCGCGTGAGATTTTTGGGAGAAACTAATTACTCCGTAATTATAAGCCGTCTTCTTCTTCACCGTTCGGACTAGGGGGTCGAAGGAGACTGAAACTTCGACGATCGGTGTACCCATCCTCACCGTTTGTTTTCTTCACTGGCGGACCGGAGGCGATTCGAGGAGGAGAAGTGACCGGAGGCGATTCGAGAAGGAGAAGAGTGGAGGTTAGGCGGCGGTGCACGGAGGCGAATCGGAGGCAAGGGTTGGTTCGGCTCACCGCGCAGCAGGCTTCCGTTGGAGCGGATCGGCGGAGCCGGCAGCGTTAACGGCGTCGACGACCTCTTGCCAGTGCTTCTACCGGAGATATTCCTTGTTCGATTAGGGTCGGCCTGTCGGGTATGAAGCGTTTCCTTTGAACATTATTGAGTACCTTTCAATTGGGGCGGATATGGAGATTTACCTTGTTAATTAATCAAGGGAATATGTGAATTTATTATTCATCAATTTGTTTTTTTTACCTAGTAAAAATAAGAATTTTTACTGAATAATCCACCAATTATTGTTCATTGTATTCGTTAAATCGATTGATTCAACCAAATAATTCTAAAAATTACTTATTCACAACAGGTATGCAATTATTCGTCGCTTCTGAGTACCTCGTAACAATAAGAATTCCACCGAATAATCTCCCAATAATCGTTCAATGGTATCGATTAAATCGATCGATTTAACCGAATAATTCTAAAAATGTACTTATTTACAACTGTTCGGCAATTATTTATCGCTTTTGGGTACCTCGTAAAAGTAATAATTCCACTGAATAATCTCCGATCCCAATTATCGTTAAATATACGCGTTAAATCGATTGATTCAACCGAATAATTCTAAAAATTTACTTATTCAGAAATGTTATACAATTATTTATCGCTTTCTGTGTACCTCATAAAAATATGAATTCCACCGAATAATCGCCTAGTTATCGTTCAATGTACGCGTTAAATCAACCAATTCAACCGAATAATTAACTTATTCACAACGATTATGCCAATTATTCATCGATTATGTCAGTTGTATAATTATTCCTCTTTCTAGTAAAACATTGAATAATTATTTTATGAAAAATAATATCTTACGATTATGGAGATTTAAATTCTTTAAAAATATTTCTAAAATCTTTATAAAAAAAACGATTTCGATATGTTTCTACTGTTTATAAAAAAAAATGATTTGGATACATTATATATACCTTTCTTGATTTTGTGGTCCATATTCCTTCCAACTACCATTAATAATAAAAAAAAGAGTAAAAGGTACCCCTTAATATTAGGAAAAATGTAAACGGTAGAAGTAGAAGTAGAACTGTAGAAGCTTATAAAAAAATATATAAAAGCAACTAGTAAAAGGTAAAAGCTACATTTAATCAACACATTTTTTATTTATTTTTAATTGTTAAGTGGGCCCACAATGTGGCTAAATTTCTTCCAATATCTTCCACACACGCCCTACAAAAGGGCTTCAAATCATCTGTCCCTATATTAATCCCCTCCTCCTGTCCTTTCATTTTTATTGGTCCAACTGGCCATGTAAATTAGCTCTTCCAAACCCATTAATAAAACCAAACCGGTCCACAAACCCATAAATAATACAGTAAATATTAACTAAACCCAAACCCACCCAATCACTATCCTTTGCAACCGCCAATTCTGAAAAAATACCTTGCCGACAGATGCCCCGACGCCCCCGTCAAAGCCGTTGTTTGCCGTAGGACATCACCAGTGCCACCCCTTGCCACCGCTAACACAAGGTTCAACCTTTTTCATGTGATTTTTTATAATACATATTAACCATTGAGTATCTGATTGAAATTAAAGATAAATTCAATTGATTGCTTTGCAAACTGAACCTTTTCAAATCATCCCAAATAAGATTAGTTTTATTTGATAATAAATCAATTGTTATTCCTTTTTTCAAATCACCCAAAATAAGATTAGTTTTGTTTGATAATAAACCAATTGTTATTCCTTGAATAAGATTTGAACAAGCATGTTCTTAAAATCCTATATGTGCATGTAACGATCTGATTTTGAATAGCTTTGAAGGCGTAACATGGATTCTACACCAGAGGTAGAAGGTCAATCAAGAAGACGTTTGGAATTTAGGGATTTCAAACAACTCAATTTCAGAAAAATAAGGAGTTCCATTGGAGAAAGTAGGGATTGACAGATTATGGGTCACATACTCGATAGTCGATAGAGGCATCCTCGGGGAGGAGTCGCCTAGTTGAGGCTAGTTCGCCGCCATCGATCCCTCTTGCTCTCAGGGATTTTATTAGATGCAAAAGTCGGAGGGGAAGAGAGATCCATCGTTGAGACTGGCCAACTTTGAGCCGAGAAAAACTGATTGGGGAACACCACTGGTGAGATTCTCCGTCTTCGTCACTCGACAGGAACCCTCTCTCTTTGCAACGATGAGAAGATTGAAGTTGGAGGAAACCCAAATTGAAAAAGGGTTTACTGTGTTTAATGTTTTTTGTGGACCGGTTTGGTTTAATATTGATGGGTTTGGAAGAGTTAATTTACAACGCCAACTGGACCAATAAAAATAGAAGGACAGGAGAAAGGGATTAATATAGGGACAGAGGATTCGCAGCCCTACAAAAGAAGGTTGGTGGTTTTTCTTGCGGGGCCCACCATTTATTTTTTTTCCAAAAAAAGAAAAAGCTCCTTTTAATCTCAGCCATTCATCCAAACTCGATCAATGGCTCACAATTATGCACAAAGTACACCCTAAGGGATGTGCACAATTTACCTATTCCTATATATATATATATAAGATGGTTCAAGGGTAATCAAGGCTTATTGTGTAACATGGGAACACATCTTGGCCATTGATTGAATGAAATGAATGGATGAGATTAATAGGCAATTTTAGTTTTTTTAATTAAAAATTAGTGGGAACACATCTTGGGGACGTGTGTAGTGCAATCTCCTTAAATTATTCGATGATATATCTGGATTATTCGATCGTATCGACGAATTGTACAATGGTATATCAGGATTATTCGATGGTATCGCTTGATTATTCGATGGTATAGGTTGATTATTCGACGGTATCGCTTGATTATTCGATAGTATATCTTAATTATTCGATGGTGTTACAATAGTATAACTAAAATTATTCAATGGTATCACATGATTATTTGATGGTATCGCGTGATTATTCAATAGTATCGATGCATTTTTAATTCATATGGCTGTCAAATAAAAAGAACAAATCACGGAGCACAAAATCACAAAATTGATCCATACATATGAATAATTCGGCCTTCTTCCCGAATAAGTCTTTCAATCGAGCAATTAAATCAAGCAATTGCAAACAAAAACGATTTCAATTAATCACAAACCTAAACTCCAAATCCACCACCAGGGAAACCCTAAACCCTTGCCACCGTGATTTCCAAGGACGGTGCAAGCGCGTTGGATCTTGTTGATGAGACCGCTCAGACTCTCCATAGTCTTCGTTTGGGAAAAGAAATCAACTCGGAAATATTGGGGGAGATCCGTAATAGCTCTTTCCGGATCTGTAGGCGCGCCTCTTGCCTCAACCCTTGCCCAACCCTTGTCGACCATCTGAGCACCATCGCCAACCTCATCTCCTCCCCTGATCTCGAGCTCTAGGAGAACGGCGTCACCGCAATTCGGTCGGGGATCGGGACCCTTTCTCGGCGATGTTGAGCGCGGCGGATCCCACGGCGGATGAAGCGCGACGGATCTCTTGAGATGTGTCAGTGATTCCATCGATTCGAATGGATCTTGTGATTCGACTGGATCTTTGATTGATGGTGGAGTATTTGACGCTCGGAGACGGAGGCGGTCGCACCGACGGATAGATCTGACACACTAGGATGCGCAGCCATCGCCGGATTCGCCTTCTGAGAAGACGAAGGCGCCGCCATCGCCGGATTCGCCTGCCGAGAAGACGAAGGCGCCGCTATCGTCGGATCCGCCTGCCGGGAAGACGAAGGCGATGCCATCGCCGGAGTCCCGCGTTTGGGCAATCGGAGCCCTAGTGGTTGCCCTTTCTCTTTCGCCCGAATTGCCGCTCTCCTCTTTCTCTCTCTTCTTTGCAAGAAAACGCACGATTTGTGGTGGTAGGGTTGGGAGTGGCTGGTACACGCGCTTGGATATAAGAGTTGTGTTGGGTTTTCTCAATTTTCTTTTTCAATTAATTAATATTATGAAATAATCTCAGCCATCCATTTTCCCTAAACCAATGGCCCAGATGTGTTCACATGTTACACAATAACCCTTGTTCTCATATGATCTATCATATATATATATATGTAGTTGATTTGTATATATATACTACGATAATATATTTGGTTATCCTATGCTCTTGGAGCATAGGATAAGACCCTAAATATGATTTTTTTTAATTTGTTTAGTCTTTTTTTAATTAGATTCTTAGGGTCGTTTGCCTTTTTTATTAGGAATCTTTTTCAATATTTAGGATATTATCCTATGTCCTTGGGGATAGGATAGAAAAATCGATATTTAAATTATAGTACGTGAATACGTGATAAATACATTGTTTACTCACGTGATCAAATTAGATGGTTTAAACACTATACATATGTACAAATTCGAGGGTCGTTTACACGTACAAGGAATTTAATTACATACTCCGTAAGTCATTGCATTCATTTTTTATTTTATTTTATCAATAGTTATATTATATATATATATAGGGTAGGGTTCAAGTGAGAAGATTTCGGTTTGGTGAGAATAAAAGAAGGGATATGATTGGTGGAAAAAGAGCTTCATTAAAATAATTAATAAAACACCTCACGCGCCTCCCCATCTTTGAGACTCTAATGGCATTCCGTCTTCTCTCTATCCCTATCCTTCTCCTAGCCGATCTCGCCGGATTCGGCTCCCTGGACGCCGGAATTTGGGACGGAGGGCGCCCGCGCTGCCGGAATCATCCACCTCCGATCCCCTCGCCCTCTTCCTCTCTCCGATCCGACGCGCCCTCTTCCTCTCTCCGATCCGCCGCACCCTCTTCCTCTCTCCGTCGAGGTGTATTTCTTTCCCCTGATTCGGTTCAGCCGGCGCCTCTCCGTTCACCTCGAAGACCTTCCTGTCCGAGCTCCTCAATTCCACTGTCCTCGCTGAAGAATCCGCCGTCGCCAAGGATCGATCTCCGCTGCCGCCGCCACCTGGTTAGGATCTAGGTTTGAAGGACTAACTGGATTGACTTGGTTGCTCTTGAAGATGCCAATTCGATTTAGGTACCGGAACATTCTCTGCCTCTCCGAGATCCTGCGCTCTCTCATCCGCCTTCACTCCCTCGAGGTCGTCGATTGCCTAGTTGTTGATCGAGTGGCCGTTCCCCTGGGCGGTGGCCTTGATGTTGCCATGGATTGCACCTCATTTACCTTGCTCTTGAGGACTGAAGCGCTCGAAAGGAGTGAGCTTAGGTGCTCGTCGACAGCCATGGAAGACGACGAAGTCGATGAGAGCACCGATTCTAGATCGCCTGGGGCCTGATTGAACGGCTGATGATGGGAGCCATTGATGTACCGATGAGTAAAGAAACAAGTTGAAGAAGTGCTAGCCGCCATTGATACGTGTTTCAATTGATGAGGAAACGAAACCAGATTTCAGAATGGATTCATAGGGTTTGATTGGGGTGTTGCAATTTGGGGGTGAAGATGGATATAAGTAAAGCTGAGAAAGGGAACGTTGAATGGATCAAAATCTGCATAAATTGGAGCCAATTAACAACGAAATAAGCTGAGGAATTGAAGGAATGGGGGATTAATTGAAAGCATGTTTAATTTGGAAGTCAAACATATAGTTTGTGGAGAGCCTGAGCAGTCCGTGGTACTGAGCCTCAAGCTCCGGCCGTTGAAGCACCTCTGCCGCCTCCGCGCGGTGGTCAAGCAATTTATATATACTGGTTCACAAACTTGGATTTGGTACTCTCCATTACACAATGTCTTTCAAAAAAAATTATAATAAAGTAGAGAAAAATAATATGACCATCTAAAGAAGTAAATAGAAGTGGTTTATCAATTTTATAGCAATTGGTTCATCACATATATAGAGCGTGATTCAGTGATTAAGTAGAGAGTGATTCAGTGACTAAATAGGTTGGTTCAGTGACCGAATAGAGTGTGGTTCAGTGACCGAATAGAGTGTGGTTCATTGACCGAATAGAGAGTGGTTCAACGACCGAATAAAGTGTGGTTCATTGAACACTTCTTTATAGTTTCATAGCTTGATTAACCACTTCTTGATAACTTGATTAACCACTTCTTTATAGCTTGATGAACCACTTCTTGATAACTTAATGAACCACTTCGTATAGGCCCTTGGTTCAATGACTAAATAGAGGTTGGTTAAGTGACTAAATAGAGGTTGGTTCAGTGACTAAATAGAGTTTGGTTCAGTGACTAAATAAAGGTTAGTTCAGTGACTAAATGAGGTTGGTTTAGTGGCTAAATAGAGGTTGGTTCAGTGGCTAAATAGAGAGAGGTTCAATGACTAAATAGAGAGAGGTTCAGTGACTAAATAGAGATTGGTTTAGTGAACCATTTTATTTTAAAAGAAAATTAGTTAATTAAAAATAAACATTAAAAGAAAGTAAAAGAAGAATGAAAATTTTATAATTATTAAATAGTAGTGGTTCATGAAATAAATTATAGTGGTTCATCAAATAAAGAGTAGTGGTTCATGAAACATTTTGTTTTAATATATTTAATCTCATTTAAAAAAAAAATTATAAAAATGTGAAACTTTTTAGGTTCATGAACCGCTTCTTTATAGCTTCATGAACCACTTCTTTATAACTTGTGAACCCTGTGAATCACTACAAATAAAAGGGTTGAACCATTGTGAAAAAAGTTGCTGAACCACTGTAAATAAAATTGCTGAACCACTGTGAATAAAATTGCTGAACCGCTGTGAATAAAATTGCTGAACCACTTTGAATAAAATTGTTGAACCAATGTGAATAAAATTGTTGAACCACTGTGAATAAAATTGCTGAACCACTGTGAATAAAATTGATGAACCATTGTGAATAAAATTGCTGAACCACTGTGAATAAAATTGCCGAACCACTATGAATAAAATTGCTGAACTACTTCTTGTCAAATTTTTTTCCAACAAAACATATACAAAGTGGGTGTCTATGTGTAGATAAAATTAAATTACACCAAAATATATATTTTTTATACTTTTTTAACAAGTGAAAATGCCAAAAAAATGATTTTTAAAAGTTCATGTAAACACTTTTACATGTCTCCGTAGCTTTTCTAATTGGCGCGTGCAATTAATTAGTGTGTTTGATTTGGCACGTGTACAGTGAAAGTGGGGGTGTTACTAATTAATTTGGGTGGGTGTCACTAATTAATTGGGAAATTGCGAGTGTCTTTTTTTTTTAATTCAATTTTGTACACGTGGACCAATCAGGAGCCTTCTTTCCTTCTCATTATTGGAAGTGTGTGTACCCGAACCCGACCATATATATATATATATATATATATATATATATATATATATATATATATATATATATATATATATATATATATATATATATATATATATATATATATATATATATATATATATGGTCGGGTTCGGGTAGACACACTTCCAATAATGAGAAGGAAAGAAGTGCGCTGATTGGTCCACATGTACAAAAATTAATGCCAAATCAGCCTAGCCGCGTCTCTCCAAATTAATTAGTAACACCCATGTAAATTAATTAGTAACACCCACACTCTTAGTTGCACACGCGCTAATTAACACTCAAAACTAATTAATTGCATGCGCCTGTTCACCCACCTTGCTAATTAATTAGAAAAAGTATGTACCCATATAAAAATGCTTGAGATAGACTTTTAAAAATTATTTTTTGGCATTTTCACTTATTAAAAAAATATAAAAAATATATTTTTGGGTGTAATTTAATTTTATCTATCCATAGATACCCACTTTGTATATGTTTTGTTGAAAAAAAAAATAACAATAAGTTATTCATAAGGTTCACAAGTACTTAGAGCATCCGCATCCCTCGAACCCTCTTGGGTTCCTTAACTCCACTTTTTATCTTTCTCTCTCTTCTTTATCATTTTAACAACCCATTATACTTTTTCACCCACATTCCTCGAACCATCTCGGGTTCCTTAACTCTACTTTTTATCTTTCTCTCTCATCTTTATCATTTTAACAACCCATTATACTTTTCCACTCATATTTTTTTTTTATTAATTTCCCAACATCATATAATATAATACGTAGTATAATATAATAATATTTACAATGTATACTAATAATATTTATATAATAAATTTATTTATTATTTTATGTGTGTAATAAATTAAATAATTATACATATTTTTTTTTATCAAGGAAAGAATTAAATAATTATACATATGCTATAAATGTGTATAATTTTAATAAATAAATAAAATTATATTATATTTTTTAATAATTTAACCCTAAATATATTGAGTTTATATGCTAATGATAGATTAAAAAAATTATGAATGAAAAAAATATTATTATGATTTTTTTTTATTTTTGAAGCCCGGAATTGGGCTAAAAATGAATGAAATGTTTTAATGTATTATTTTGAAGCCCGAAATTGGGCATCAGATGGGCATCAAATTATTCAAATGGGGTATGTAAATTTCCCATAAAATAAAGTCTTTTTCTTTTCCCCAATACTTTCCCAGGAAGTTCAGAGCATGGACCCCACAAACCTTGAAATTCACCCGTTTTAAGGGTTCCTTGAGAGTGAACCTGTTCCATCGTTTTTTACCTCTATATTTTGCAGATGTAATATTATAATAATTGATTTCCTAATTTTGCAATTTAAACACTCCGATGCCAATGCTCTTAGTGGTTCAACCCTCTTACTCTAAGTGGTTTAGCAATTTTATTTTCAGTGGTTCGACAATTTTATTCACATTGTTTCAACAATTTTTTTCACAATGGTTCAGCAATTTTCTTCACAGTGGTTCATCAATTTTATTCACAGTGGTTCAGCAATTTTATTCACAGTGGTTCAGCAATTTTATTCACATTGGTTCAGCAATTTTATTCACAGTGGTTTAGCCATTTTTTTTTTGTAGTGATTCACTTGGTATTAAAATTCTGAACCACTTAGTTTAAACCTCTGAACCACTTTGTATTAAAACCCTGAACCACTTGGTTTACAAGACTTTCATTATTCTTTTATTTTCTTTTATCGTTTATTTTTAGTTATTTATTTATTTGCTTTTAAAATAAAATGTTTTGTAAACCAATACTATTTATTTGATGAACTTCTATTTAGTCACTGAACCACCCTCTATTCGGTTACTGAACCAACCTCTATTTAGTCACCGAACCACTCTCTATTCGGTCACTGAACCACCCTTTATTCGGTCACTGAACCAACCTCTATTTAGTTACTGAACCAACCACTTGAGACAATGAACCAACCTCTATTTACTCACTGAATCAACCTCTATTTAGACACTAAACGAACCTCTATTTAGTCACTCAACCAACATATTTAGTCACTCAACCACTCTCTATTCGGTCACTGAATCAACCTCTATTTCGTCACTGAACCAACCTATATTTAGTCATCGAACAAACCTCTATTTAGTCACTGAACCGCTCTCTATTCGGTCACTGAACCAACCTCTATTTCGTCATTGAATCACTCGGTATAAAAAAATGGTAGCCTTTCAACAAAGTCCACCCATTTGTCATCTCCAAAAGTATTTATTTTATAAACCTTCACATAACTGAGATTAAAGAAGGCTACAACTAACATTAGTTCAGTGGACAGGCTCGCAATCAGATAACTTAGTTGTATTTGACAAAGGCTATCAGGAGCACTGGATCGCGATCGACGGTCGGATCGTCATTGTCATCGACGCCTGAACACCGCCGACGAAGAAACGGGCAGCCTCACCTCCACCGCTTCTCAGAACCGACGAGATGAGAGGGAGAGCAGGGCGAGATGAGATGATAGGAAGAGTCAGCAGGGCGAGACGAGATGCCGAGGTCCAGGCCTGGTAGCAACTCGGCGACAGAGGTTCCGGCGCCAGGAACGGAGGGAGGCATCGGGAAATCGGGAAGTCGCCGGCGGCGAGGGAGGATCCTTCGCAGTGGACCAGACGGAGCAGTGTGGCCGGAGGAAGCCCTATCGCCGTCGACGCTAAACTCGAAGTCTTCGTCGGTGAGGACGTTGACAGAGGAAAAAGAGGCAGCCATGGAATCGAACGGAGAGAAGAAGTTGAGAGGAGGCCGTCCAGTGCTCGCGCTGCCGAGGTCGCCGACAGAGCGGATGGCGGCGAGCCAGCCTCGCCGGGAAGTTGCGCGGGAGAGCGGGAGAGGGCTCACCAGCATTAAGAGAGGAGTAGGAAGATCGATGACGGCGATTGACGGGGGATAGGAAGATGATGGTATCCAACAACGCGTGAGGTCCTTTTTTTGATAAAAAAAAAAAAATCCGTCTCCACCAATTAGGTTACTTCTTTCCTTCTAACCGGAAGATATTATTCTCACTTGAACCCTCCCCTATATATATATATATTCAATTTTGATGAAATATTGGATAGTGTAATGCGTAAAATCTGCACCATAGATCTTGAGGGGGATTGACGAGATACAATCCTGCCAGATCAACAAAGAACGAGGTCGGGGCGGGGCTTGTCTCCCCGGAGCAGCCTCCGACGCTCAAGTCAGAATGTATCGGCTGTCAGAAGCCTCTCAACCCTAGTAGACAACTCGAATATATAATGAGGATTAGGGTTTGGGATTAGGGTTCACCTGGTAAAAGACGTTTATGCCCCTGGACATCTTATTGAATTACTTTTGCTCTCTCAATTGCCCCTCGGGCTTCCTTATCACGATCTAGTAATGAGGGAAGATGAATATCATGAGTAATGTTTGCCCCTTGTCTTCGTTGTATCCTGCAAGATTTAGCATTCTCGACTGAATAACATGATATAATGCAGTTGGTGCGTCATTAACTGATCAACTGAAAGGTACGGTTCAAAATGATTAGATGAATTCTTTGCCATAAATGAGAGACGGTGTCAGTTGATGACGTTCTCGTTTGAATTTTACTTATGATTGACAATTTGATGGCTTTCATTAGGGTTGAGCGTTTCGTCTTTCAATGACATGCTTATTGCTCGATTTTGACTTTTGATGGTTCTTAATGGCGTTATTATGACTTAAAATTGGCTTTAAGTGGCGATTCTTTGGCCATAAGTGGTGATCTATTGGCCTTGATTGGCGATCCTTTGGCTTTGAGTGGCGATCTATTGGCCTTGAGTGGCGATCATTTGGCCTTGAGTGGCAATCCATTGGCCTTAAGTGGCGATCTATTGGCCTTGAGTGGCGATCATTTGGCCTTAAGTGGCGATCTATTGGCCTTGAGTGGCGATCCATTGGCCATAAGTGGCGTTCTCGTGGCCTGAAATCGGCTTTCGTTTGGCCTTAAGTGGAGTTCTCGTGGCCTGAAATCGGCTTTCTTTTGGCCTTAAGTGGCGTTCTCGTGGCCTGAAATCGGCTTTCTTTTGGCCTTAAGTGGCGTTCTTGTGGCCTGAAATCGGCTTTCTTTTGGCCTTAAGTGGCGTTCTGTTGGCCATGAGTGGCGATTCGTTGGCCATGAGTGGCGATTCGATAATTGTTTTTTATGGTTTTGATATAATATTGTTCTATATATAAATGCGCATATAAGCATTTCAAGAATTTATATGTCACCGATGCAATCAACCATGTAATATGATTAACTAAGAGTACACTTTTCATCAAAATATAGGACATAGAGAACTTAGCTTTTGGGTCTCATATGTTGGACCGGTCGGGCCCGATACGTTGCACTTCCAAGTGAGATGTCTTGCCTTATAAAAGTTGGGCCTTTTTCCGCAATTATCTTAATTGCATAGACTGAGCTTCAATTTCCAAGAACTCCGGGCTCATTTCGTAATTAATCCGAATTTGCAACATAAGCCATCGTTTCTTCGCTAGGTTTTACAGGGGCGGCGCTGGATTTCAAGGCTGGATCCTCGGCGACGAATCGAACCCGACGAGGGTCCCTGCCATGTCGAGCAATGGGTGCGAACTCCAAGATCGCTATGGTCGTGCCCCGGGCCACCATACTTGGTGCCGTTATCTTCCTCGTGCACAACCACGCGCCTCCCATGGCCTCTTTCGATCTTCGGTGGATAAGGCGGCGATTTGGTGGCCTATGGTGGCGATGGAGGCTCGGATCTGACGGATTTCGAACCCTTAGAAGGGCGATCCAGTTGAGTACAGCGTTTCGGTCGACGGAGGGCGCAATAGTGGCTCCGGATTCAACGCTGGAAGTGAAGGCGGCGATGCCGGTTATGGTGGCGGTGGTGCGGTGAAGCTCATACGTGGGCTGACCCGCTGTTGGTTCTTTGATTCGCTTGAGGAGTGCTGACGACGAATTGGTGGCGGCAGACTTGCGATGGGAGGCGTAGGGGGAGACAGAGCGGGTGAAGACTAGAGGGGGTGAGTCTCACCGGTCTTGTGAGCCGTGACACCCTTGTCTTGTGGTCCGATGCCGGCGGCGCTCCTAGGGTTTTTGGGCCAAGGCCGAGCCTCCTATGCCTCGTCGTCCCATAACCAGTCGATTGAACCACCGATCTGAAGACCGCCTCCGATTCACCTTCATTGCCCTTCTCCGGTGGGATATTTTGGTCGATTTGTTTAAAAGGATGAGATTTTTTTTTCCAGACTGGGAGATCCAATCGCATGGCTTTTCGATCGATTCCCACAGACAGCGCCAAATGTAATGCGTAAAATCTGCACCATAGATCTTGAGGAGGATTGGCGAGATACAATCCTGCCAGATCAACAAAGAACGAGGTCGGGGCGGGGCTTGTCTCCTCGGAGCAGCCCGGCGCTTAAGTCAGAAGCCTCTCAACCCTAATAGACAACTCGAATATATATATATATAATGAGGATTAAGGTTTTGGATTAGGGTTCACCTTGTAAAAGACGTTTATGCCCCTGTACATCTTATTGAATTACTTTTGCTCTCTCAGATAGATTATTTGATAATAAAGACAACTTCTCTACCTAATTAATTATAAGATGTAAAGTTGAATATTTACATTATATATTTACCGTATATCAAATATTAATTTATTGGTTTTTAATAAAATAAAATTTATTAAGAAATCGCACAACGGGCGGGTATCGAATACTAGTTATAATTATAGTTATTCGATGGCAAATAACCTTTTTAGTTCCAATTCATTGCATTACACTACGCACTAATTAAAATAAGTCTTATTTATATCATCATTAGTTAAAAAGAAAAAGGGAGTTAAGAAAACATAATTAATTAAGTTAAGTCAAATGTTGCACACCAAATTAACCGACCTTAAGATGCACATATATTGATCAATCAAAATAAAAGAGAGATAAAAAAAACCCAAAAGCTTAAAACTAACTGGTCAAATATCTTACATGGCTGCATATGCAAATTTACAAAGTTGGACAATTCAGTAGCTAGGCAGTAGTTAATTCGCACGTTAATGGCCATCCCCAGGGCTGTGACTGGGTACTGTGGATACCCTCACAAGGTTGCGAGGGCGGCCATTAGCAGCTGGAGCTGGTGGTATTATATGTCTCAACAATCGATGTTCCTTGACTGTTGGCTGTTGGAAGCTGACGAGTTGGCGCCTCCCATTGATCAGCTCCAAGTGATTGCAGCAGAGAGTTACCAGTAATAACATTATAACAACAGTCGAGGTTTTTGGGGCCATCGATGATGATCTCTATCTATTTCGCTTGTGGTAGCTGCGGTGCAAAGACCTGCAGAGCAAGCAATCTATAGTGTCGATCACTCTTTGGGAGGTGAATCAGAGTGTACATAAGCGCTATCCTCGCTGGTTATTTATATTGTCAAACCCCGGCCCCCAAAACGCTGCTTTTATCTCTTTTTTTTTTTCCGGATTGTTGGTCACTTTTTGCCGGCCGCAAAACAAACTGATGTAGGCCAGGCCTTTTTCGAAAAAGAAACGAATTTAGCGCGCACATTCATACTAAGTTTTGATATATACGGAACTAAATTTTTTCGGAAAGAGCACAATTATACATCAAATCGCTTTTGGTTAAACTAGTCTTATTATCCGAGTATTACCCGGTATTTTAAAAATATTATTTTATTATATACGTTATCCTTGATTTTCTTTTATAATTAAATTATAAAGATAAAAAATAATTTGATTGAAACACTTCTAGGAAATCAATATACAATCCATTAAAATATATTAATTAAATAAATAACATCATTAACAAATTTAAAGCTAAAAATAAACAAAACTGTGTTGCAACTAATAAAAATGTATAAAACTTAATAAACGAAAATAATCTATCCAAATATATTATTATTTAATAATTCAAGTTTCGTCTATATATGACTCCACTAATAAATTTGCATTAAAATAAATGTTTTTATAAAGATATAGATAATATTTATATTATTATAAAATTTGATTTGAAATACCAAAAATCATTCACTAATACAAACTTATAAATTTTAGAGTTATCCATAGTCTGATCAATATATAATGAATTTTAATAAATAAAAAAAGTCTAACATCATGAATCATTTTTTATTTCAATGCCCATATCAATAAATCGTGATGTGAATTTAATATTAAGGGAATTTGGTGTTTTGGACCCTTTTACACATTTGATTAGCTAGTTAACCCCTTTCAATTGTTTTTTAGGCGTGAAAGACCCATTGAATGTTTTTTTTGCTGATGCACCCCATCTCGTTCTCTCTTTCTTTCCACACTTGAAGGGCGACTTTTTTAATCAGATCCAGATGTCTGGCGACGCTTGGCCGGGAAACCGAGGCTCATCTGCCTCCATGGATTCCGCACCACCGGCGAATTCCTCTACAAATAGGTCTCCTGGTGGCTTGAATCTGTCCTCCAGAAAAACGATCTCGTCTTCGCCGACGGTTTGTTCCTGGCCCGGGGAAGTCCGACTTCGAGGGGGGATCTTCGATCCGCCTTTCTTCGAGTGGTTCCAATTCAACGAAGTAAGCATATTTTGCAAATTTTTGGGATTTTATTTAGGCTTTTTGTTACTCGTAGGTTGAATCGGGATTTTATCTAGTTTTTTTGTTATTCGTGGGGAAGTCTGACGTCGAGGGGATCTTCCATCCGCCATTGAAGCTTTGGAGGCTTGTCTGTGGTTGTCGACTTCCTCCATCAACTAGATGTTGCGCCTGATAACCTTATTGAACTTGTGATTCTTCCCCCTCTCCAACGAAACTGTAAGCATCTTCATCTCCAATTTCCTCTTAATCTCCTCTGCATTATCCATCTTTTTTTCTCCTGTGTGGTTGCTATTATATTGTTTCAACAATTTGATTCTTCTCTCCTCTATTGGTTGTCCTCAATTTTTATTTCGGTGGAAGCTATGGCGCTTATCTGGCTGATGATTCCGACTACATGTTGTGCTTGCAAGTCACATTTGAAGTATTTGTGTGTTTGCTGCAACATGAATTGCTAGTATAGGGTTATTAGTGAGCTTTAAGTCCTTAATTTGAATGTCAATATGATGAAAAGGCCTCTTACATCACTGTTGGTGTCTATGATTTGAGTCAATGTAATGGCAAGTTCTTGAATTCAGATAGGCTGAGTATTCAACTCGTAAATCGCATAAGGATTTGGAGCTAGAGAATATTTGGATTGATCTTAAATTTTCTGAAATCTTGGTGTCAAAAGTTTCCAACCAAGTGTTTGTGAAAATGTCTAGGCAAGAATAGTTGATATTATAGATTGTGAGATTGGTGAGGATCGAGTAATCGACATGGGTTCGATGGGTCATGTTGGTTATATCCCATCCACTCTAGCTCTGTTCAACCACAGCGTCATCAAAGATCATCTGATTTTGATGCCATTTGATAGAGGAAGAGTCGTTGCTATCAATGTCGATGTATATTGGGTGTGTGTTAGTATGGAAGAAGAACACAAGCTCGTTTTTTGGATGCTCCAGGATCTGTTTTTCGTTCCTTTAAATAAATTGAGTCAGCTTGATTCTAACAAGACATGCTCATTTTTGGATGATTTGTGAAAATGTCATATGTATTCTTTGTTCTTTTAGTTTAGTTTGAATAATTTGAAATCCTTGTGGAGTTCTTTTAATATATACACATGAACTCCTTGTAATCTCTCTTTTATTGTTTTTTTTTTTATAATTTGAAATCAATTCTAATTTTTGTTGTTGCAGTGTTGCGTTATTGATGTTTGTAGCGTTCATGTTGTTGCTGTTGTTGTGTTGCCCTCTTGATGCCAAATTAGGCTCGAGCTCTTGATGCCCTGTATTGAAGTGTGGCTTTTGAATTATCTATACAACCTAATTAAATGTTTTTCTATGGATAATGCTTATTCCCTCATATAAATTTGTTATCTATGTTATGTATTGAACTAAGACCAGTTTGATGGCATGTCTTTCCTTTTAGGCTTATGAATTGTTACGTCCAAACTATCAGAAGATTGTTGGGGCTTGCTGTTGTCATACTTGCTGTCATATATTCTACTGTAATGTGGAGATCTTTTTGTGACTGTCATAAGCCATTGATGCTGGTTCATATATGGAGGCCAAACTTATTCTGATTTTAAAGGGCATATGAAGGTTGTTGTATAGGGTGATTCAAAGAACTACGGGTGGCTTGTGCAAACAAGACGAAGCCGGCAAAATCGTACTGGGATACATTATTTGGTTATTTAAATTTATTAACAAAAGCATTATAAAGAAGAAGACACAAACAATACGTCATTGTCCATTTTTCCATGTAATTTTTAGGGGGCATATGACACATACCGTTGAGGAAGCTTTGCACATTTTCAATTAAGTTGTACGGAGTATAAGATTTGTGAATTATTACTGTCATGAATATTGCATATTTTCTGAGGGGTTGTGCCAATTGACCGTTTGCAATTTGGCATCAAAGAAACCAATGCTGATGCTTGAATGTATACATGTTGGACAAATCTCTCAATGCCATCTTCTCTTGGATATTATTCAAGTTGTCATGTAAGCACAAATGTCATCAATGAATAAAATTGTAATAAAAATGTCACCAAAAGTGGTTGCATCAATGAAGTGTAACCACAAACTTGTCATCAGTGAATAAAAGTAGAATCGATGAAAATATATTGATATACAATTGATTAAATTAAAAAAAGTGGCATCAAACGATAAAGCGGCATCAAATAATTACATTAGAAAAATGATATCAAAACACTACTTTGAAAAAGTTGCATCACCTTAAGGAAAAAAATGTCTTCAAAACATTACTTTGAAAAAATATGGCATCACAGTAAAAAAATATCATCAAAAAAAATTGACATAAAAAAAGTGTCATCAGTAGTCTACAGAAAAAAAAAATGGCATCAATGGTCAACGTGACATTACAGTAAACAAAAAATGTCATCAAGGTTTAAAAAAATGGCATTAAACTAGTGTCACCAAACCATTTCATTAAAAAAGTGGCATCAAATTAAAAAAGGTGGCATCAAATGATTTGATTAAAAAAGTGGTATCAAATAATTATATTAGAAAAATTACATCAAAACACTACTTTGAAAAAGTTGCATCACATTAAACAAAACAATGTCATCAAAACCCTACTTTGAAAAAATATGGCATCACGGTAAAAAAAATATCATCAAAAAAATTGACATTAAAAAGTGTCATCAGTAAAAAAAAAAATAGCATCAATGATCAACGCGACATCACAGTAAATAAAAAAATGTCATCAAGGTTTAAAAAAGTGTCTCCAAACATTTCATTAAAAAAGTGACATCAAAGTGAAAATAAAATATAATGAAAAAATGGCATCAAAAACGGTAAAAAATGGCATCACTAAAAAAAAACAAATGAGTTGGTCAATGTTGACCGATCAATGGTCAACCGTTCCCCGGTCATTAATTGTTAATAACGTAAGTTAAATGACGTGGCTAAAAATATTAAATCATTAATTGATAACGAATTAAAATTTTATTCCTATTCTATAATTCTATTTAATCGATAGTATATGATTAAGATAAGATTTTATCAATTTTATTAATATGGATATATTTTTAGAAGATATTGACTAATTTTAAATACTATTATAGAAAAAAAAAAAAAAACCTTTACATATGAAAAGATATAATTTTATTTATAAAAATGTATAAATAGATAAAAGATTATGGTCAACGTACTCTCTTGGTTGATTTAGGCCATGAAATTGATTAAAATAATTCTTAGGGATTAACTAAGATGAAATCAGCGGAATAAAAGAAAATAATCATTTTGTTATGATTGTATTTACCAAAAACCTATATGATGTATAAATAGCTAGATCGCTATATACACCCCAAATCATGCACGTCGTTAAGAACGTGTATGGTTAAAAGGGGTTAATTTTTCTTTTTTTAAATGTTAATTAGTCACAAGGCTTGCACGTTTTTAAGGACGTGCATTTTTTACCTTGGATTTGTGGTGTATATAACAACACCCTAAAATTTTAAGGTTATGAGTCATTTCATATACGATCTCGCTTTATCGTAGGCTATAAGCCGATTCTCTCATCTATAGCTCATACGTCTTTAAGGGAAGAAAATATGAAATTTTCAATTACCAAGTTGATCAAAATTCATTAGATTTATTTAAATAAGTCAAAAAATTGATCAAAATATAACTAATCAAGATATGATAAAATTTTGTTATTTAAATCAATTGTGATGGTTAATAATATCAGTTAAATGATGTGGCTAAATATATGAAATCATTAATTGATGTGGCTTAAATATATTGGATACTTATTAATTGACGTGTAAAATAAACTCGACCAAATTGCACCACAAAACGACACGTAAGCGAATTCAACCAGAGCCCGTCACATAGGATTTCCACGCCTCTGTTTTAGTATTATATATTGATATTGATTGATTGATTGATTGATTGATATAAAAAATTATATATAATATGACAATAAATAATGTTATTTTTAGACGGTATCATTTTTTTTGCGCCTAAAATATAAATAGAAATATATATATATATAGGGATGCGCTCCGTTGAAAACAAAAATTGCGGTAGAAACCCATGAGGACCGGCTTTTTAGCCCAGTTCTGAATAAAATTGAGCTATAATGTCACTATATAATTTTAAAACATTAGCTTTTTAGCACGATTTTTCGGTTTGACCGAACTATAAAGTCATGTGTTATTTTAAAATTGGAGTTTTTAGCACGGTTTTTAGGTTGAACCGAGTTGTAAAGTCACCGTGTGATTAAGGTTTTTAGCACGAGTTTCAAAAAACAGAGATATAAAGTAGTCCTCACGGGTTTTTACCACAATTTGAGGTTTTCACCGGAGTCAATCCCTATATATATATATGTGAAATATCCGGGAAAAACAATTAAATAAATAAGTATAGGAAACATAATATAATAAATATTAAGTTAAGATTATGGTTACTATATGAGCTGAGTAGCTAGAGCTTGACTCGAGTTTTGCTCAATAAATTCTCGGCTCGAGCATCATTTACAAAATGAGATGATTATGAGCAGATTTTTATGCTCGATTCAATACTCGTCTTGACTCGATTGAAGCTCGACCAAATAGCATGAATTTTGTAAAATTTACAAATTTTCTTTTAAGTTATTATGTCACGAGCAAGTAAGGTTGCAGAATACTTGGGGGGAAAAACTCAACTCAAGCTCGTTCATTTACTAAACAAGTCGAGTATGAGCTCCAGTTCAAATATTGGTTTGACTCAAGCTCGACCCTGATTATAATTAAGCAATACTAGACTTGCGTGACTCAAATAACAATCCTAGTCTATATATAACTTGTCCAAAAAAAAGTGCATGTTTCACAAAAAATTTATAAATATATTATCATGCGACTTGAATCGATCAATAACTACCAAAATAATATAACATCAAATCCTCCTGATTTGGGTAGCCCCTCCACAAAGTCCATACCAATTGAATGCCAAGGGGTCTCAGGGATTGGAAGAGGTTGCAGAAGGCCTGGGTAGGCCACATTCTCGTGCTTGTGATGCTGGCAATTGTCACATTCCATGACAAATTTCTCGACGAATTGCTTCAGCTGAGGCCAATAAAACAGTGCTTTCACCCGATAGTAGGCAGCACGTACACCTGAATGACCTCCCGTGGCCTCTGAATGAAAGGTAGTAGCAATTTTGGTCCTCAATTCTCCTTTATACCCAATCACCAGTCTATTCTTGTACTTCAAGATCTCACCATGCCATTTGAAGTGCGATGAAGGGTCTATTGTTGGCCTTGGAGCCAATCTCTCAATCTCAAGATCATTCTCATAGCTATATGCAATTTCTTGCATCCATGCTGGTTTGATTTCCACCATTGCAAAGCACGAGCTTACTTCGGTGTGATCCATAGACACCCCTCTCCTGGACAATGCATCAGCTACAGAGTTACTCTTGCCCATTCTATACTGTATTGAGTAAGATAGTCCAAGGAGTTTCCTGATTGCCTTCTTCTGAAGGTGAGTAGTGACTTGCTGATCTAGCATATGTTTCAGGCTTTGATGGTCAGTAATAATGACAAAATGGCTAGGCTCCAAGTAATGACGCCATTTCTCAATTGCAAATAGTATAGCTAGCAATTCCTTCTCATATGTGGACAATAAAATGTGTTGACCACTAAGAGCCTTACTGATGAAAGCCAGTGGTCTACCATGCTGCATAAGCACTGCTCCAATTCCTTCTTCACAAGCATCAAACTTCAATTTGAAATTGAAGGGAAAAATTTGGGAGAGCTAACATTGGTGGGCAGGAAAGCACTTTCCTAATATGGTGAAATGCGTCAGTACTGGCAACAACTGATGCTTTCTCATGCTCCCAAGCACCTCCTTCAGATGATACACATGATCAGCCAAGAAAGTATTGTAGACTAGTATATCATCAAAGAGGACAAGTACATACTTCCTGAAGTATTCAGCAAACACCACATTCATAAGGGACTGGAAAGTAGCTGGCGCATTTATCAATCCAAAGGGCATGACATTGAACTCATAATGCCCATTATGAGTACGAAAGGCAGTCTTATGAATATCACCTTCAACTACTCTTACTTGATGATAACCAGCACGAAGATCCAACTTAGAGAACACAGCTGCACCATGTAGCTCATCAAGTAATTCCTCAATGTTTGGGATGGGGAATTTGTCCTTGATAGTTGCATCATTTAGCTTCCTGTAATCCACACAAAACCTCCATGTTCCATCTTTCTTTTTAACCAGCAAGGTAGGCGAAGCAAAGGGACTCTGGCTATGCCTAATAAGGCCAAAAGCTAACATCTCTCGCACTTGCTCTATCTCATCTTTCTGGCTGTGAGGGTATCTATATGGCTTAGAACAAATTGACTGCGTGCCAGGCTTTAAGGGAATATTATGCTCACACCCTCTTTCAACTTTCAAGAGGTAAGGCCTTAGGCTCAATAAAAATATCATCAAATTGAGCTAATACTACCTGCACTTCTTCTGGAATTGAATCCTCTTTGGCAGATAATTGAAGTGACTGAGCAACCTCTGCCATTACCTCGAGCTCACTGTATCTGGCCAAGCATTGCAGCTCTTTCCCTGTAATGTGTCTCACCATAGCCTTCTTATCAACATCCACCATACCTTGCAGCTCCACCCTTTTAACCTCCTTAGAAAAGGCAATGGTAATCTTGTTGTAATCAAACTGTACTGGACTGTAGTTTTTCATCCAATTGACCCCCAGTAAAAGCTCGAAATCCCCTATCTTCAGAGCTCTCAGGTCAAATGAATAACTACCTCCTTGCATAGCCCATTTGAAGCCCTTACATTCCTGCTTGCAAAACAATTTTCCTTTATTCAAGCCTTCAACTATCATCAAATTTGTTGTTGTTAGCTTGAATCCAGCTTCTCTAGCAATCAAAGGATCGACAAAGATGTGAGTTAATCCACTGTCAATCAATACATTGATCAATCTGGTACCCACATATCCCTTAACCATGATTGACGTATCAGCTCCGTTGCCAGTTAGATCCCTAACAAAGCCTTCTTGATCTTCAACTAATTCATCTCCTGGAAGACAGGTTTGTCCCACTATCTCCCCCTCTTCATCCATTTCCTGGTCTTGCACCAGCAAATGCTTGACAGATGATGTATTACACTTGTGCCCCACAAAGTACTTTTCCCCACAACGAAAACACAAACCCTTCTTGAGATCTCCTGCAATCTTGGAGCCATTGAAGATGCTTCGAGTAGTTTTTTGAATCCCGCTCGTACCAATCTTCCATGGATTCTTATTCATCCTGACCAAGGCTTGTACAACGTCATTGTGCAATCTAGCTAACTCTAAAACTTCAGCCAAATCCCTCGGCCTACCAAGTTTCACTAGGGGTTTGATCTCGGGTTTCAAACCACTAATATAGCTCGTAACAAAATAACTCTCAGGCAGGTGTGGATTGTAGGAGAGCATACCTGCTCTTAGATCTTCGAACTTCTCATTGTACTCCTCAAGATCGAAGGATTGGCTCAACTTGTTGAACTCCTCAACGATATCCACTCCCTGTTTTTCCCCGAATCTGCAACACAAGGCCTCACTCATCTCCTTCAAGCGAATTCCCTTTTTTTTGCATCAAGTATCCTTGGATCCATGTGTCAGCTCGATCTTGCATATACATCGCTGCCAGTTTGACCTTCTGATGTTCTTGAATTCCGAAAAGTGAAAAGTATTTTTCGCATTTCCGAACCCAGCTCCTGGGTTTCTTCCCGTCGAATTGAGGAAAATCTACTTTGGGGAATCGGTTTTGGCCGGTAAGAAATCCTTTATTTCTCATCGGAGGTGGTCTGTAGGCATTCGTATCCTATGGAATTTCCCGATTGACCAGCGGTGGCGTCTTTTCTTGATTCTCACCAATGAATTGTCGATCTGCCTTTAATGGCAACGATCGCATCCATTCCCCAATTTGAGCGACTGATTGCTCCATTCGAGCCTGGTACTCCTCAGTTGATTTCTTCAGATTGATGATCGACTGTTGCTGCTCGTGCGACGCTGTTAAAAGCTCTTGGAGGAGTTTGCACTGCGCATCCTGTTTCTGAATCGTCTCCGGTAGCTGTTGAAGATGAGAATCCACCTTCTCCGTCACCTTAAACCGTGTACCTTCCGCCATTGTTGAAGCGTGCCAAGGATTTCACGCAACTGATACTAATTGTTAGGCTCCTAAGCTGTTGGTTACTCTAACTGATTTGGGATGTGATCAAGAGAGAGTTTAGGAGGGAAAACATACTTGATTGATTATGAATGAATGTTAAAATGTACAAAGGACATCTTATATACCATGCATGTCCTGACAACTAACCATGCATGCATGAAAAAGATTGAAGCAAATAAAGAAAATAAAAACACAATGATATATTGATTTATTATTGAAATATATACAACTTCAAAATACCCTTAACAATGGATTCTTAAAAGCTTATATATATATATATATATATATATATATATATATATATATATATATATATATATATATATATATATATATATGTATATGTATATATATAATTAATCAATTGCCATCCCCAGGGCTGTGACCAGGTACTGTGGATACTCTCCCAAGGTTACGGCGGGTGCCATCAACGGGAGTCGGTGGTAGCTGAGCGAATCTCTGATTCTCGACAATGAGGTCGCTCGCACGACGACCAACATTTGGTGATGGCAGGGGCCACTGCAGTTTGGTTACTTTAGTGTGTTCATTTGTAAGCTGAAATAGATGGATTGATCACCGATTACAACAGGCCGGAAGAAATTAGGGTTTAATTAATTTTCATGTGAATATCTATATATTGAAACAACACTTTTTTCTTGCAAAATAAAAAATAAAAAAACATAGGGAGTAATTAATAACAAGAGATTAATAAGGGCGTACTTGAATTGCCTGATGATAAGTGGGTGGTGCACCTAGGCCGCCATTGTTCACTACGACTGATTTGATAGACCTTCCCTCTGCGAATCCAATTTGGCCAACCACGGATGAGAGAAGGATCATTAGCATAAATAATTGTGAACAAATGTTTGTTGTTGCCATTGTTTTCCCAAATACGTTTTGTGATAAGAGGTTGTTGGCCGGGGAATATATATACTACCTCCGTTCCATAATACATGGGCTTTTCCTTTTTGACACGTTTTTTAAGGAGCGAAAAACTTAATGAAATATTATTTTTTTAATCAAATTTTTTATATCATTTGATACTTATTACTAATAAGTATCAAATTATATAAAAAATTTAATTAAAAAAATAATATTTCATATAGTTTTTCACTCCTTAAAAAGCGTGCCGAAAACTAAAAGCCCATGTATTTTGGAACGGAGGGAGTATATATATATATGGAATGACATATATTAATGTCGAAATGATATGACAGATATGGGCTTGTTAATCCCAACACGTACTATGCTCTATTTATATCACTCCCAGTCCCATCCATTCATTTGCTTTATTTTTTTTTTTGAAAAAAATACATAAACACCCAATGCCCAATGGTGGGAACATTCTTGATACCCACTGATCGGCTTTTGTCGGCTAGGTTACTTTTAACATGTACCTAGCTTTTTTTCGGTCGATATATCAACGTACATTAATTACCAGACAAATAAATACATTAATCTCTTTTTCTGTCATCTTACCTTAAAATTGTTTATATATATATATATATATATATATATATATATATATATATATATATATATATATATATATATATATATATGAAAAGATGTACGTAGACGTAATCAACCAAGATATTATTAATGACACACACTTTTTTAAATTCCATATTAATTTTAATTAAGTTTTTTAAAGTCCATATTTATATCTATAAAAAAATTAAATATATATTATATAAAGTTTTATCTTTATAAAAAAAATGTTAAAAAGTTAATTGATTTTTATTATATATGGAATAGAGTAAGTATATTTTAACACTATTCGATCACTTTTTTAAAAATAACAAATAAAAAGAGATTAGAATGAATTACGCACAATATATCAGTAACTCGTTCTAAAGCATTTGAGGAACATGTACTTCTAAGGGCTTGTTTGGTATCCATTCTCAGAAATCAAAATTGGGAATCATAATGGATGATTACCGATTTAAGTGTTTGGTACGATAGAAACTTAGAATCGTAATGATTCCCGGGAATCATCCATTCACAATTTTGTAGCCCATCTCATCCCCATCAAAATACTATGTTATCATCCATTCCCAATTTTGTAGCTTATTATTATTGTTGTTGTTGTTATTATTATTATTATATTTATACTTATATTATTATTATTATTATTATTATCAATATTATTATTATTATTATTATTATTATTATTATTATTATTTCAGGAATGGTTCATTCCGACAGCATACCAAACAACTAGCTCCAGTAATGGGTCATTACCATTTTCTGATTGCATTCCGATTTCAGCATTTATACCAAACGAGGCCTAAATATATGAAAAAAGTAGCTAGTGGTAGTATGATGTATATATAAAGGTCAGTTTATTAGCTTTAATTTATCTAAACACTCAATAAATATGAACTGTTTTAAATAATCGAAAAAGATGCATCTAATTATATAGATGATCACTTCAGCTTTTCGATCAGATGCATTTCTAGATACTCCTAAATGCACTAATATTGTAATCCTCTATTTTAATGTTTTCCATGTTATATTCTAGCACTTATCTAATTAATTTCATTTTCAAACTTGTAGCTGTAACTCTGATAAACGAGCAAGAAGAGACACTGGATCGTTAAAATTTAGTTTTAATCTTAAACTCTTTGAACTAATTTAGAATAACTAATCATTAAATGTTATGTTAACCTGTATTATATATATTATATATTTTTTTAAAATAATAATTTATTTTTTAAGAATATAGAAAAATTGTTTTAGTAGTTTGATTTGGTGTTTGGCAGTAAACATAGTATTCAATTAATCACATAGAAGAGATGTATCAAAATTGCTTAACGTAAACGTAACTAGATACCCTCCCAAATTCTCATCAGAATACCTCCCAGTCGTCAATTGCATTTTCCCTTTGTGTAAACAAATATGTTGGGAAGCTTCACCGAAGCGTCCTTCATTTGCTGCCAATGCTTAAAATTGTTTCATCTCTATGCTTTTCAAAATGATGCACATTTTGATATTATCCGTTAGTTTTATGTAGAAGCAGCATGATTTTGTGAAAAGGTGTGAAATTCTTTATGTCGTAACTTTTTTTTTAGTATTAAAATAAAACTATAAAATTTGATTTAAATATATCATATTTAATGAAAATTAATATAAATAAAAATTAGTGTAAAAAGGTAAATATTGATAATTGAAATTATAATCTCCTACATTAATTGCTTAATACCAAATAAGATAAACATATATTTATCATATTGGGGATTCATTTTTTCTATTTTTATACTTTTTTTTATCTTAAATTTTGTGATGGGATTAAGGTTTGTTCATGTTCAGTTGGATAGAGAGAAAAGAAAATGAGAGTGAAATGTGAAATTGTATTTTGAATTGATTGAATGGTTTGCTACAGAATACAAGTATTTATAGCTAATTACAATAGTCCAGGCTTATACAAGTATCTAGTCTAACACCTCCCTCAAGTTGGTGATGGTTCATGTGGAAACAAACCCAACTTGGGCAGGACAGAGGAGTGTAACGGACCTTGCAGAGGCTTGGTGAGCACATCAGTAACCTGAGAGTGAGTTGGCACATGTTGGAGTCTGATGAGGCCGGCAAGAAACTGAGATCGCACATAATGACAATCAATGTCAATGTGTTTGGTTCGTTCGTGAAAGACAGAGTTCTTGGCAATGTAAATGGCAGACTGACTGTCACATTTAAGTGGAATTGGAGTGATGTTGGGAACATCAAGCTCATGAAACAACCTGCTGAGCCAAGCAAGTTCAGTGGTAACACGCCTCATCGAGCGATATTTCAACTTGAGTGCAGGATCAAGAGGACTAAGAACGACTCTATTAGAACCACAAGGGAAATCCTTCAGAAGCTCTTGAAGAAACTTTCTTTGAGTCATCAAAAGTCCTTTACTGTGAGACAGAAATTCAATCCCCAAAAAATAACTCAAAGTACCCAGATCCTTAATACTGAACTGCTGATGTAGATGTTGCTTCAGAAGAGCAATCTCACCATAATTATTACCAGTGACAAGAATGTCATTAACATAAACCGCAAGGAAAACACACAAGCTTCCTTCTTTCTTGTAAAACATAGAATAATCATTGGGAGACTGCTGAAAGCCTTGAGAAATCAAAGACTCAGAGAGCTTACTATACCATTGACGTGAAGCCTATTTAAGGCCATATAATGACTTGTTTAGACAACACACTTTGCCTGGATAAATGTGTTGAAGACCAAGAAGAACCTTCATGAAAACCTCAGTGTCAATGTCACCGTGTAAAAACGCATTATTCACATCAAGTTGTGATAAAGCCTAGCCATTCTTGACAGCAACCGAAACCAAACTTCTGATTGTTGTCATTTTAGCAACAGGAGAAAAGGTTTCCTTATAATCTATTCCAGCCTTTTGAGTACATCCTTTGATGACTAACCGTGCTTTGTATCTCTCCAAAGTACCATCAGCTCTAAATTTCAATTTATAAACCCATTTAGAACTGATTGGCCGCTTGCCCTTAGGTAGATCAACAATGTCCCATGTGTTGTTCTTGTGAAGAGCATCTAGTTCACTCTGCATAGCTAGCTGCCATTCTGGATGTAACACAACATCCTCATAACAGCAAGGTTCAACAAGGGGAGATAAATTGGTGAGAAGGGCCTGAGATGAAGAGGATAGAGCATTGAAAGAGAAGACAGGAATGGACGTAACAATGTTGCAATGATAGTCTTGAAGATAAGCAGGAGGAGCACGAACCCTTGTTGATCCGCGAAGATGATCACTCACATGATCAGAAAGAGGTGCAGGATAAGGGGTGGGAAGATAATTAGAAACATCAGCAAAGGGTATAGGAATGTATGAAGGAGAAGAAGGTGTGAAAGTCTGTGTTTGGAAAGGAAATATTTCTTCATGGAAAGAAACATCTATAGATATAAGAATCTGTTTGGAAGAAAGACACAAAAGCTTATAAGCTTTCTTATCAGGTGGATAACCAATAAACACACAAGGTGTAGCACATGGCATGAATTTAGTCCTTCCAGCAGGTGAAGTGGAGGCATAGGCAAGGCAACCAAAAGTTCTCAAATGAGAATAAGAAGGAGGAGTGCCATACAATCTCTCATAAGGAGATATGTTTCCCAGAAGTTTGGAGGGAAATCTATTTATCAAATATGTAGATGTCAAAACACACTCTCCCCAAAAACGAATAGGCAAAGATGACCGAAACAAGAGGGCACAAGCTGTCTCAAGAAGATGCTTATGCTTCCTTTCAACAACACCGTTTTGTTGAGGTGTATAAAGACATGATGACTGATGAATGATGCCTTTAGACTTGAACAATTCAACCCCAACAGTACTGAAACCAAGATCTGGGGCATTATTAGTGCGAATTACCTTGATCAATCTACCAAACTGAGTATGAATAAGAGTGACAAACTGCTGTAAAATAGGAAAAGCATCCTTACGAGATCTCACCAAATGGGTCCATGTCACACGAGTATAATCATCCACAATTGTTAGAAAGTAAGAAAATCCATTATAAGTAGGAGAACTATACGGTCCCCAAGTATCTACATGAATCAAATCAAAAGCACAACTTGTGGTGATTGAACTATGAGGAAAAGGTGGCCTCTGATGTCTAGCCTTAGCACAAATTCCACAAGCAAACAAAACTCCCTTATTTATATCATAGGAGAACAACAACTTCAATTTGTAAGCAGGTAAATGCCCTAAGCGAGAATGCAACAAATTGACATTAAGAGACATAATTGACAGTTGATGGCGACTGTGTAGTAATCAACTTATTCTTATGAATGATGGAATGAGGTGTTGAAAATGCGTATAAGCGATTGTGCACTCTACCAAGTTCCAGTCGGCTCTTCAGAGAAGGGCCCTGCAACTAGCATAAGCTAGATGAGAAGCAAACAATGCAATCCAACTGAGCAACAAGCTTAGGAACAGATAGCAAATTGAACTTGAACGCAAGCACAAAGAATACGCCATTCAATGAAATCTCAGATGAAATTCTCACAGTGCCAGCAAGAGAAACTGAAACAGCCGATCCATTTGGCAAAGCTATATGTATTGGATGTTGTAAAGGACTGATATCCATAAAAAAAAAATTCAGATTGTGACACATGTGATCACTTGCACCCGTGTCTATGATCCATGTAAACTTGTCGAATATAATACTAGAAGAACTTGAATGTTAAGAAGACGAGAAGCAAGAAATACCAACGAAATTCCCGAAGCTTGGAGTAGAACTTGAAGAATGAGAGGATTTCTGAAGTAGTCCCAATAGCTAAGTGTATTGCTCAACAGTCAAGCCCGGAATAACAGAAGTTGAAGAAGGTGAAGATGCCGAAGTGGATTCAGACTCGGTGGAAGCAGAATTGGCATTGCTTTTGGATTTGGAACTATTGGAAGTGGATCCAATAGGATATCCATGGAGCTTATAACAATGATCAATCAGATGACCGGTCCGATTACAATGAGAACAAACGTGTCTCTGCTTATTCCCATTGTGACGACTCTGATTGACCTGATCAGAATCCTTAGAATTCTTCATAGTCACAACATTAGCAAAAGAATCCATTGGGGATTTCGAAATCTTTAGCGAACGCTGTGTTTCTTCCTGAGAAAGAAGATAATACGCATGATTGAGAGTCGGAAGAGAAGCTGTCGTTAACATACTGCTACGAATCGGCACATAAGAATCGTCGAGAGCCAAGAGAAACTGAAAGAGACGACGATCTTGACCGTACTGTTGAATTGCCTGAGACAAATTGCAACCTCCGGCGCAATTACATGCAGGGAGAGCGCGTAAAGAATCATGTTCATCCCAAACTTTCTTGAGGCGAGTGAACAAACCAGCAATCGAATCCGTTCCTTAATAAATTGAATAAATCCATTGTTCAACATCGAATCTTTGAGCACAACTCGATTGCGAAAAACGATCGTCAAGATCAATCCAGATCTGACAAGCACTTCAAGTGGACATGAAACTTTCTGAGATATCCTTTGACATGGCGTTCAGTAGCCAAGAAACGACCATGTCGTTGCACCGAAACCACTAGCGAAAGAGAGGAGAATCAGGAGAAGGCCGAACAAACTCTCCATCAACGAAACCGAGCTTGTTCTTGGTCGACAGAGCAATCTCCATCGCGTGACCCCAGACAAAGAAACCAGATCCATCGAACACCTTGGTGGTGAGAATACATCCGGGGCTGCCCGATGGATGCAAGTACAAAGGATCTTGAGGATTCACAGGAGGATTAGTGGTGGAATCCATGAAAGATCAGAGAGAAGTGAAACGGAGAAACAGAAATCGTTAGTAGCCTGATACCATGTTGATGTTCAGTTGGATAGAGATGAAAGAAAATGAGAGTGAAATGTGAAATTGTATTCTGAATTGATTGAATGGTTTGCTACAAAATACAAGTATTTATAGCTAATTACAATATTCCCGACTTATACAAGTATCTAGTCTAACAAGGTTGCACTTCTTCATGGTCTGATTAAGGTTGAAGTGGTCGTTTAGTCCGGTTTAAACATGAAGGATCTAGATCGATCCTAAACAGAGAAGCCGAAAAGAAAGACAACAAGGACACACGATATGATAACGAGGTTCTGGTTAGTCCCTATGTCCTCAACTCTAGATGTAATCCAATATGCTCTGAAGGCCAAAACGAGAATGCAGTACAACGATCCTAAGAGGGAAACTAAGCAGCATCAAATCGAAGAAACTGAGAAGCATAAACAAGACATGTAATGAGTACAAATCAAATGGAAGAAGGTAGGAACATAAACCCCTTTTTAATCTGCGAAGACAGACTCAGCTGAGCTGCGATATCAGATTGGCACATCGACGTCTTTGACATTCTTGTTGGCTTCTCTTCGTCGTCTCTTTGGTGTTCTTGTCGGAAGGCTCGACTTTCTCGTGCCTTCAGCTTCTCCTACTTTCTCTTCTCCGCTCGAGTCTGGCTCACATGGAGATTGCTCAAGAGCCTCTCTCTTCTGATGAACTCAAACTCAAGCCTCTCTTTATCTTCTCTCTCGTTTTTAGCTCCCTCAATGGAGTCGAAACCCTAGCCAAACTCTTCTGATTTGAGCCATAGGAGAAGAGCTCATAGGCTCCATTTTGGAGCGGCACTACAATGCCAGACTCGAGGGCTAGGGTTTGCTGCTAAAGACCTTATAAAAGGTCTGAAGGATGCAGTGCTCAAAAATAGAAACGTTGGACGAGATATGGGTTTGGGCCTGAAGGTCCAATTCAGAGACAACTCCAAATAAGGCTCAATAAACATGAATACATACAAAGACCTAGAAGTAAACTAGAGTTACAATTCTCAACAATTTCCCTCTTAAATGTAGTTTACAAAAAAAAAAACAGAGATAAAGTGGAATAAATCCAACATGACATAAAGACATAAAATAGGGGATGGATGCCTCTAGCCTTCGATGATTAAGTAGACATAAAGACATAAAAGAGGGAATAAATCCAACATGAATCCAGCATGCATTTAGGTAGGCATAAAAGTGTGTAGATTCCGACTCCACTAACATAGAGAGCAAATATGCAAATTGTACTTAATCATCCATGAAATGCATCTTAACTAAGCTAAATGCAACCTATTATGCCTACCTAAATGCATGCTATCAATTGGGTTAAATCCTTCTTTAGGGACTGTTTGATTGATAAGGGTTTCTAGGACTGATTGGACTAGTAACTATATTAGGTCGCGACAAGGGCATTCATAGGAAACTTAATAGGACCAGAAGAAGTTACAAGGATCGCTTCAATCCAATAAAGTGGAAAATTGTAGGTAGAATTGCTTCTCATAATTGTCTAAATAAAAATCATTTACTTTTGTTTGCTTCAATCTGCTTTGATAAAAGGCGAAACTTTTACACACTCAAAACCCCCTCTTTGGTTATTTGATTGGCACTTAAATCACACTTGAATAGCGAATTTCCCTGTGGGATCGACCTCTTGCTTATTGCTATACTAGTTGTAAGTTTGAGTTTACTTTGGCGGATCAACGACAGGTTTTCCCTCCGTCAAATTTGGCGCCGTTGCCGGGGAAATTTATTGATTCTTGTGTGTTTTTGGTGCTGATTTTTGGTGTGGATCACTTACATGGTCCGCACTTCTGCTACTAACATATGTTGATAGTGAGGTTATAGCAGTTAGACGGAGAGAATTTTCATCAATACTTTATCAGACTGCAGAAGTACATTAACGATCTTTATTCATGGGGATATCCAGCTAGTATAAGGGAAGTGCTTCTATGCATCTTTGATGGCATGACTCCTGAGACAAGGAGTCTTGCTGAGCGCATGCGTGATGGAGGTTTATTAGATATGGGACTCTCGAAGATGTGGGAATTTTTCTGCTACATGGATCATCAATGTGCGCAGAACGAGTCACTTCCTCCAGTATCTCAAATCGTTGAGACCTCTGTTGCACGTCTTGAGGTCATGGTGGAAAATCACATTGAGAAGGTAGAGGAAGAACACACTTCATCTGACGAGATCATCCCTAGCTCCCCCATTGATGAATCAGGTCTAGAGCATACTGCTGAGGCTACAGAGCAAGTAAAGGTTGTCTACTGCACTAGAGAGGATATTGGTGGATACGATGATCCGTTTGACTCCTACTTTGACAAGCCACCAATAGAACTGAATTGGTGGTATTGTATACCCTTTGTGGGTAGTCAAGCTCATGAATACAATAAGTTGAAACGGCTCTTAAATTCCTTATTATTTATTTTCAATTTATTTGTCTGTAGTGCATGTTTGTTTGTTAGTTGTGCACAAGAGTTTGACAGGTTGATGATGGCTTTGACTATGTCTGATTAGTGTCTTGAGCTTCAACATTACGTCGAACCAACGACATGAAACAAGGTGCTTCTCGGGATGCAACCCGAGGTAAGTTTTCTTTTTCTTTTTTTTCTTTTCCTTTTCCTTCACCCTGATTATATTTGATTCACTTTTGTTGTCTTTACTGTTTCATTGAGGAAAATGAAAACTTTAAGTGTGGAGGAGAGGAATTCTATATATAGTGCATATAGGAGATCATATATAAATTTCTGCATCATGTTTAAATTCTGTAATCATTTTTATTAATTTTCGCTTATTTTCGTATTTTAAAAAAATAATTCAAAAATTCCAAAAATAATCATGCATCGCATATATATGTGTTATTCAAATACCCATTTGGCTTAGTTTTTCCTCTTATTTAAATTTCAAGCATGATCATATAAATCCCATGGAGTTCTGGATGTTTTGGCCTTGTCTGTATTTGATTTTTGTGGAACATGAGCTAGCAAATATAATTGAGCATGTATGATTGAGCTAAAGTATGATTGAAGTTCTAAAAACATGACCTTGTGAGAATGTTTAGCCTTATTTGAAATCTTTTGCTCAATTGTATGAATTACTCTCCTTGTGTTGCTACCTCTTGGCATTGATTGCAATATCTATTTTTAAAGACCGACTCACATGTATGTTGCTTGCGGAGTTTATGTTTATATTTTGAGTCTATTATTTGAATTTTTGCATATTTAGTGAATAAGGTGGCAATGGTTGATGCACTTAGTAACCGGATCTACGCATGACACCCATGTGTATGATTCACGCAAAAAGGTGTTGAAAACTATCCACTAGGAAAGAAAGCTTGATCATTGAGTAACCAGGTTCATTCATGACACCCATGTTTGCAACTTGCGTCAAAAGTTGTTCAAGTGGACTTCATATTAGTAGGTTGAGGTGTTGATAGACCGGGGCCATTCATGACACCCATGTTTGCGTCTCGCGTAAGGAAAGCACCAAGACAAGAAAAAGGAAAAAAAAAAAGAAAAGAAAAGAAAAAAAGTGTCACATTTTATTTAGTTGTCTTTATTGTGTCTCGCAAGTAATGACATTTCGGTAGATATTTGGTGATATGGTGGTCAATGTCTATGAGCTTAGTGCATTTTGGATTGAGTTGAGAGTTGTACCTTAAAGCCTAAACACATGAGTGAAACACATATTTCTGGTAAGATTGAATGATGTCTACTTCTAAGCTTTGATCACTGGAATACATGTTATGACGTTTGTTTGGTTGGTTTATGTTTGCACTTGCTATGATGTTGCTTTTTGATGAGGTTGAAACTTGAAGCGATTTCCTGTGGGATGCGTTGATTCATATTCATCCTATCATTGCTTGAGGACAAGAAAAGGTTAAGTGTGGGGCGGTTTGATAGCATGCATTTAGGTAGGCATAATAGGTTGCATTTAGCTTAGTTAAGATGCATTTCATGGATGATTAAGTACAATTTGCATATTTGCTCTCTATGTTCTGAACTGGTAAATATATATAAGATGGGTGTAACCAAGTTACAAAAACACGCAGACCAAACTAAGGGTCCCGTGGAAAAATACATGGGACGTATACGACTCCAAAAAACTCCTATCCAAAAGTCGCCTAACCCAAAAAACTCCTACCCAAAAAGTTGCCTATCTACCCAACCTCTGTACCTCCAAGCTCCACGTCTCACCTAGTCCTCATCTAGGCATGAGTCGTTTGACCCAAACCTTTTTCCATCCTAGTTTTGCATTTATACTTTATGGAAATTCTATTCTTACAAGCTTTGATGATCTCCATGACACACTCAGCTAGGCTGCACTGTATGCCCTTGAAGATCATCCGGTTCCGGGCCCTCCACGTCATGTAGACAAGAGCGCACAACACAGTAGCTTGCTTTGGAATACTACTCCCTTTCTGATCCCCTCTGGCTCTCTGTCGAACCACTGCAGCGACTCGTGGAGAGTACCGAATCTAACTCCCACACCTATCCATTCAAGCACCTTGTTCTGCACCTCCTTTATCACCGTGCATTCAAACCAAAGGTGGTCTTCAGTCTCTTCCTTCTCCTTACAAAACGCACACCATGCGGCATCAGGCCCCATCCAATGTTTGATGATGCGCCCTATTTGAAGTCGCTGCCTAACTGCAAGCCACGTGATGAAAGACCATCTCTTGCACTGTGCTCGCTTCCAGATGAAGCTCCCCCAGTTGCAAGGTTCACCACATTCCCTAATCAGATCATACACCCTTGAGCTCACCAAACCTCCATTTGGGTGCACCAGAGATCCCCAGTCAATCGAACCAAATGGCTGAATCATCATCTGAATCTCATCTCTGACACGAAGAAGTTCCTTCCATGCCCATGAGTCATCCACTTTGGGTCCAACATCCCAAATGGAATTGCCTCTCAGCAAGTTGTGGTTGGCCCACCGTACCCATATACACTCCTTCTGTGCATCAATGTCACATAAGAGCTTTGCAAAGACGCTCTTGTTCCATCCCAGTATTTCCTTGATGTCCAAGCCTCCTTCGTCATAAGGTTTTGTAACATCCTTCCATGCCACAAGGTTTCTGCCCCCTTCGTTTGCACCATTGCATAGGAAATGGCGTTGAATCTCATTCAACTTATCAATAACTCCTCTCGGCAGCAGAATGGACTGGCTCCAGAACGAGATAACACCTCCAAACACCGCTTTCAGAAGCTGCATTCTACCTGCATAGGAAAGCTTACGCGTCGACCAATTCTGAACATACCTTCCGCACTTCTCGGTCAAGTCACTGTACTCGTGAAGGGAAATCCTTTTTGAGTGAAGAGGCATGCCAAGATAACGAACTGGGAGTTGGCCCTCCTGAAAGCCTAATACTTGAGTGATTTTCTCTGCTACAGTTCTATCCACCCCTGCAAAGTAGATAGTGCTTTTATCCTTATTTTCCCGAAGCCCTGAAGCATCAAAAAACTTATCTAGTACCCTCTTGATCACTCGGACTGATTTCAAGTCAGCTCTGCAGAAGATCAGCAAATCATCCGCAAAAGCTAAATGTACTAACTTCATTATTTTGCATTTCGGGTGAAACTGGAACTCCGGGCAAGTGGTTTCCTCAATCAACATTCGATTCAAAATTTCCATGCACAACACAAATAAATAAGGCAAAAGCGGGTCGCCTTGCCTTAATCCTCTCTTCCCCTTAAAATAGCCTTCTGGAGCTCCATTAATAATAATAGAGAAGGCGGCCGAAGTCACACACTCCATCACCAATTCCACCAGTTTATCAGGAAAATGTAGCTGTTGTAACGTGTATCTGACAAATTTCCAGGTGATGAAATCATACGCCTTCTGAAGGTCAACCTTAATCGTACATCTTGAAGTAACCCTCTTGGTACCATATCCTCTTACCACTTCCAGAGCTACTGCATTGTTGTGAGCAAGTGATCGCCCGGGTACAAAAGTTCCTTGACAATCAGATACGAGATAGCTCATCGTGCTCTTAATTCTAGCAACCAGCAGCTTGCTCACCATCTTCATTACTATATTACAACAAGAAATAGGGCGCAAGTCTTTCACTAAAGTAGGATTGTTTACCTTCGGCAGACGGGAAACAAATGTGGCATTGCTCTGTTTTAGAATCACCCCATTTCGAAATATCTCCTTTATAGCAACACACACGTCACTCCCCACTGTATTCCAGCAGCTCTTGAAGAATTGGCTTCCGAATCCGTCAGGACCCGGTGACTTGTTGGCTCCAATAGCCCACACTGATTTTCTAATCTCCTCGTTTGTGGGTTGTATACACATGTTCTGGGCATCGCTTTCTCTCACTACAGCCCCAACTGATATGCTTGGCATCGTTACATCGGGAGGTTCTGTAGCTAGCAGCTGCTGAAACGAAACCAGAATATGGGCTCTTATCTCTTCTTCCTCTTCCATCATTCTCCCTGATGCATCTTGCATGACATGTATAGCATTTCTTGCCCTTCTCTCTTTTAGACTTCTGTAAAACAGTGATGAGGATTCCTCACCCATAGTTATCCAGTGAAGTTTTGCCCGTTGATAAACCAAACTGAGATGACGAGCAACATTCCTCCGCAAACTCTCCTCCACCTGTTTTTCTAAGGCAATCAGTCCAGGGTTGCCCATGTGAATTTGCAGCTGTAATTGGATCTCATGAAGGCTCTGTTTCTCAAGCTTAATCTGTGTCTGCAGCTCTGGGAATCTAGCCCTGTCCCAAGTCTTTAGGTTCTCCTTCACACTCTTCAGCTTACTCGCCAATTGGAATTGTTTAGAACCATCAAACTGTTGAGTCCAAGCACACTGAACCAACGCATCAAACTCGGGTTCCTTAACCCAGAAATTCTTGAACTTAAAAGGATATTTCCTCCAAACACTTGCATTCCTGACATTCAAGATTGCAGGGGAGTGATCAGAGCACCCAGGTGTTCCAAAGTAGGCGCTCGTTTGATCCAAATTCTCCAGCCATACATCATTCACCAGGATTCTGTCAAGTTTCATCTCTTTTCTGCTTTCGCCACTTTGTTTGTTTGTCCAGGTAATTTGCGCTCCAGAATACTTCAAGTCAGCTAATCCACATATTACCATTTCATACCTCGGCTCCTCAAAAATGTCCCTATGTGGTATTTTTTCCGGCCAACTCTCTTCCATGCTAAGCACGCAGTTAAAATCCCCTAAGACTGTCCAAGGACATGAGACTGCAGCGGCAATGTTGTGCAACACTGCCCACATCTCCTCTCTTTCTTGTCTTGTGTTTGCACCATAAACAAAGGAAGCATCACAACTAAACTTACCGTCGACTGTACTGATAGCACAATGCACAACCTGTCTATGCATATGTTTAATGTTAACTTCCATGACAAGGGGGTTCCATGACAGCCAGATTCGTCCTTTTTCATCCCCTTGTCCATTAATTATATGCTTCCAACCTTTCATCAGCATGCATTTCACATCCTCAATATTTCTCTCCAACATCTTAGTTTCTAAGAACGCTATTAAAGATATATCATTTTCAAATATATAGGAGGTAATGATGTTATTTTTAATCTCATCATTAAACCCCCTCACGTTCCAAGCTGCAATACGGATTCTATCCATGAGTCTGCTGCTTATGGGTGCTACGCCCATCTACCCTGTGATCAGGTGGAATTTCAGTTTGCGTCTCAGCAGACACTTCGTCTTCATTGTCTCCATTCATGCTCAGTACTGTGAAATTGCGCCCATTGATGTTTACCATACCACTCTTCCCACTAGCTCCTTTATTCGGACTCCTGGCATCCTGCTTGGTCATTGTAGCATGTTTTTTCGAGACCCCAGACCACGATTTCTCGTCATCCATACAGACCTCAGTAGCAGCCCCAGTATTTCCCTTACTGTCTACATTGCCGCTGTTGTCATTACTTCCCTTGTTTGCTCTCTATGTTAGTAGAGTCGGAATCTACACACTTTTATTGATTATTTCAGGTAATCGTGGATCCGAGGATGAGACGTGAGTTGATAATGTATTGGATAAGAATGTCTAGTTGATCGAAGGAGCTTACATGAAAATCTCAAGAGGTCCTGAGAAGAAGAAGCGAGCCTAAACGAAGAACAAGTCTGCAGAAGTTGTTGCCAGACATGCTGAACTTGTTTTGCACTTTCTGGATTCCTCGGTTGTCCGATTGACTATTATGACCATGCGTTAGAAAGCTCTTTCAGAGAACTACAACTTTCATGTTGACAAGAACAGCAGATTCGGGATATATTTTACGTGAAAAGCCCCTGGCTGCGGCCCCAGCATGTATGCCGCGGCCGCGGCCAATCAATTGCTGTGGGGTTTGGAAGAAGCCGATGCTGCGGGCGCAGCATATGCCGCGGCCGCAGCATTTGACGTATGCACGTCGTTTTGATTACGAAAACCCTAGTTTGTGTTGGATATTTTTGGTGGCCGACTTGGGTCATATATAAGGCCGAATTTAGTTATTTTTCGAGAACTTCTATTGTATTCTATTCTAGATTCTACCAGACAATTGAAGAGAGAGCGATGTTCGCCATGAGCGGCTAAACTCTCTTCGTTCTACTTGCAATTTGAAGCTTTATTTGGATTGATTGTGAGTTTCTAATTCTCGTTCCTTGTTTCCTATATTTGAATGTTTCAACTTCTTTGTGCTTGATTGTTTATTGTTTTGTTCTATCTTGTCTGGCCAACTTGTTCGACCAATTCAATTGCTAAGGTTTTGTAGATTCCTGATTGTGAACCTTAACTTAAGTGGCAAACTTGTTCCTTTAGGGCTGATTGAACTAATTGAACAAGTAGGAAGTTGGATGTGTTGTTAAATCCCTCTTTAGGGACTGCAAATACCTTGGTTAATCTCTAAACTTAAAGCTATCAATTGGGTTAAATCCTTCTTTAGGGACTGTTCGATTGATAAGGGTTTCTAGGACTGATTAGACTAGTAACTATATTAGGTCGGGATAAGGGCACTCATAGGAAACTTAATAGGACGAGAATAAGTTACAAAGATCGCTTCAATCCAATAAAGTGGAAAATTGTAGGTAGAATTGCTTCTCATAATTGTCTAAATCAAAATCATTTACTTTTGTTTGCTTCAATCCGCTTTGATAAAAGGCGAAACTTTTACACACTCAAAACCCCCTCTTTGGTTACTTGATTGGCACTTAAATCACACTTGAATAGCGAATTTCCCTGTGGGATCGACCTCTTGCTTATTGCTATACTAGTTGTAAGTTTGAGTTTACTTTGGAGGATCAACGACAGGTTTTCCCTCCGTCATTAACCCAAAGGTGGGGCAAAGCATCTCAGTCTCTTTTAGCTTGCCTAAAGATGGTTCAAACATCTTTCAACTTGACCAATGGTGGGACTTAGCATCTCAATCTCTTATAGCTAGCCCAATGTCACGACTCAACCTAAACATGTAGGTCTAAATCAACTCAAAGACACAAATAAGCATGTAACCACATAAGTGAGTAAAGCACTAAGGATCATCCAAATAAAAGGTCTAAGAATTAAGAGCAATAAACATTAAGAAAAAAAAATCAGCCATGTCAACTTCCATAAGCATGATCCAACTTATAAGTGTAAGCAAGTAAATCATGTATACCACGCATTCTAACTCGAACTAAACCATGCTGATTTTTGACAGATAACAACAAGCGAAAACATATAGCATGCAATGATCTTAAAAGAGCATGATTTTTTGCAGGAAAGACCATGTTAAAAAGATCCATCTCAATATACTTAATTAGGCTATCCATCACCAACATATCAAAGCAAAATCCACCACTACTACAATTCCGAGCAGAGGATGCGGTTTAGAGCAGCGGTTCAATAAGGAAGCGGTTCGCCGCAGTGGTTTAAGAGAATTTTATGAATTTAGAACTGGTTTAGTCTATGGAGGCGGTTTAGGCAATGATTTTTAAAACTTATACCTATTGAGGCGATCCAAGTATCTTTTGGCAGCGATTCATTTAAGTGATAATTGCTATGGCGGCGGTTCACCAAAAGCCACTAAAAAAATTATTTAAGGCAGCAATTCATCAAATTAGTGGGTTTAATATATTCGACCGACTTAATTTTTGAGAAAATTGCTGCCGAATGCACAAATTTTTGCTCTAATTGGAGGAGTGTCCTAATTTTTGTAATAATTGGTAGAGTGTCCATCCCCCTAAATTAAAATTAAAATATAAAAATAAAATAAAAAATAAAATTGAACTCTAAATCCCTAATCCCAAATTTGTGAATCTCCTCCATCTCCCCTCTCTTGCTCCTCCTCCTCGCTCATCGCTCCGAACCCGTGCACCATCAACGGTTTCTCGTGCCTAAGAACGGTGTCGGTGATGATGTCGCGGTTGTTGGTGTCGGCCCTGGAGGAGAGATGCGCTTGTTGCCGTCGGCCTCAAATAGAAAATGGATCATCGTCATAGTGAGTGTGTGTGTGTGTGTGTGCGCGCGCGCGCGCTCAAGCCTTATGTACACACATCTAGGCCATTGATCTAAAGGAAATTAAAGATCAAGATTATGCCAAATAAGAGGGTAACTTTGTAAAAAAAAAAATGAAACACCACACCCCCAATTTCAACAAAGGCGCGTGTATCCCTACCTACTCTCTACCATTTTCAGTTTTCACTTTTCAAGCCTAGTGAACACCATGGAGCCATCGCCGCCTTCACTTGCCTGCTGGACAATCGCCGCACACCATGCCTGCCGGACAATCGCTTGCCTGTTCCCAATCACCATCGCCACACCTTCGACCAAACCATCTCCTCTAGTCTCCAGCACCCGCTGGCGCCCCCGATCAACTCCTTCTCCGGTCAGCCTTTCCTCTCTCTTTCTCTCCTCCAGTGATGGTGTGAGGTAATTTTTATAAAATCCTCAAATTCACGATTCTCTAGGTTTTCGATTGTTCGATTCTCTGGGTTTTCGATTGTTCGATGCTCTGGAACTACCCACTCCAAATCCCTACCCAACAACCGGGCTTTTCAAACAGAGAGAAAAAAGACGATGATGTGCTGGTGTGACATCCGGGAGGCCGGCGGTGAGGCGAGGCATCCGGAAAGAGATGAGTCGAAGGCCGAGCATCCTTGCCACCAAATCTATGGCGTCCCCTCCTCACGGTTAGGTTTCAATCAATCTGTTTGATACTCTAGTAATTCCTCCCAATCTTTCGTTCTCGTTGTTTGCCTTTTCACACTTGATGGCTTCGCTGATTCAAATTAAAAAATTAATAGCTCGTAGGAAGTTGTAATTGTATAATTGCTTTGCCTTCTCACACTTGTCCGTTCTCTTCTGTTGCCTTGGATGGTTGAAACTTGAATTGTATATATAATTGCTTTTTAAAGCTTTCATTCAGAATCTTCAATTTGGTAGTATAAATGTGATTAATGAATGAGAGCTTTGTTCAATTTGGTAGTATAAATGAGAGCTTTGCTCAATTTGGTAGTATATACGTGTTAAAATGACATAACTAACCGAATAATATTCCAACATCATCGAATAATTAAGGTATACCATCGAATAATTAAGGTATACCATCGAATAATTAAGCAATACCATCGAATAGTTTTTTGTTCAAAGTTCAGGGCGTTATCCGATTAAATAATCCATAGATACTATCGCATAATACGTCAATACAATTGAATAATACAGTGATACAATCGAATAATCAAAATGACTAACCTACTAAACAAACACATACGACTGAATAATCCTTCATATACTAGTGCATAATCATTTATATCCGACTGAATAAGCATCTATCCAGACCATCTAGTTTCCAAACACAAAAACACCCGACTGGGCCCCACAAAGGGGTGAAACACGCGCCTCAAAAGCTGAAATCAACAAGTAACCCAAAGAAAAAGGGTGGGACCCACCAATTTCAAATTAAAAAAATTGTAGAAGTACCTTTTAATCTCAACCACCCATTTTCTTTAATCAAGGGCCTAGATGTGTGTACATGATACACAATAAGGCATGAGTATATATATATATATATATATATATATATATATATATATATATATATATATATATATATATCACTATGACGATGATCCATTTTCTAACCCTGATGTGGGCATGGATGACGATCCATTATATATCTAGCCTCGTCCAAGGCATGGATACATCCGGCCCCGATTGAGACATAGATATACCCCGCTCCGACTGCGACGTGGGTTATCAGAGTCGAGATATGCCGCTTGGCATTCTGTGTGGGCCCATTTATTACATTTCTGTTATATTATGTATATATATAATGTCAGCATGCCTCGGGTTTTTAAGATTCAGTATTGTATTAGAAGTATCTTTATTAGGTATATCACATACTATGTGGCCTCAACGAGGACTACTGGCCCCGCATGCATGGCTCGACTTGACTCCTTTTACAGTTCTTCTTTTAAAGGTTTGTTTGCAGATTTTTGAGTTGTTCTGTGCTGCTTGACGGGTATGTCCTTATGGCGTTATATGATTGAGAGACTGACTAGACTCCACCATTTTTGTGAGACTTCGTACTTTTTCATTTTGTTTCGGTTTTGACCCGGCTTTGCCGTGACGACTTTGTATCATATTTTATATTTGCATACTTTTCGAACCAAATCCGTTTTGCTCGACATAGACTTCTAGGACATCTTTTGGTCCTTAATGGACCAACACAGATTTTAGGGTTCCGAAATCCCTCCTTTAAAAAATTAACACTTTGGTTTTGAAACCTTAACCCGTACTTGGATTGCAAGATCCGAACGAAGGTATCCAACCTTCGGAAAATAACCTGGATTTTATATTCGGGCCGTTACAATTAAAAACCATCGAAGTTCATGGTAAGATCGGCCTTATGGCATAAGATAAAATCATTAATGTATAAGGATGAAGTCGAGTGATAGAATTGGGAAGATTCTGCTACGGATTCCGGATTATTAGGATTGGCTGGCACCGCTAGGCATCAGCAGGTAGACCTTCAAGGCTCCGGGATCCTTGTTTTCCCCTCCATGCTTTCAACTCGTCTTCATCTTGGCACTCAGCTACCTTATGGACACTTCTAAGCCTTATCTCAGCCGTCTCGATCCATCAGCTCTATGAGCTCTAGGGCTCTAGCATTGACCTTGATCCACTCTTCTGAGTCTGAATCCATGAATTTGCAAAATTAACCACAAATGGATAGATTCTGAACTTGAATTCGACCACCAAATGATAAGATATGCAAAATGAATAGAAAACATGCAATATTCACACTAAAACTACCCTAAAACAACTTAGATTAAATATGTAAAATATGCATTATTAACTAGCGACTCACCACTTTCCACCTTCGTCGATCTCCCCAACTCGTCCCCTCGATGGTAGACTCATGTGTGTGAGGGAAGTACAGTAAAAAAATACCCTTACTACTAACTCCACCACCATCGTGGAGATCGTACCTACAACACGCAACGGCCCGGGTTACAAAGCGAAGGAGAAGTGAGCGGATTGTTTGGGGTTTTGGAAGCGCTGATTACGATCGAGGATTTTGCATGGTACGTAGTTGGTTGACTTCAATCTTCTATAGGAGCGGCCAACTATTTTCCGGTGAGGAAAGAGTGCGACTAGTTCTTTGCGAATATGCTCGGTGGGGTTCGGGGCTACGATTGCAAAGGAGGAGGAGCATCTACCATGGGCGACAGTGGCAACACCATAGTGTCGTACCACATGTTGATTTTTGGCTTCCTTTTCCCAACAATTGGAGCAACGAGCAATGAACAATTGGAGCAATGAGCAATTCATGCCGATAACGTGTAATAAACTAGAAGAAAAGAGATAATAGACAAAAGAGACAGAGAGGAGAGGGAAGGAATTTATTTGTTTCATTAGGGTTCCAAAAGACTCTTAATATAGAAGTTTACGAGGGAAACTATAGATTTCTAGTTTTTATCCAAACCCAATAAGATAATATTATAACAATATATTTATTTATTGACAATTTTTCTCCTTTTTGAATTTTATTTTGTTTTATTTTTCCTTTCGATAAAAGACATGTTCCTCTCTTTTATTTTCAAAAATTTTGAATTTCAATATATTTATTTTAATTAAAAAATCCTTAAAATTATAATGCGATTTGGTAAAATTAGGGTTATTTTTATAAAACTTTTTTAAATAAGGTATATTTGCAAATTCGTCGAAAAATAATGTGCAATAGAATGAATAAGATTTTTACTTTTCAAACATTCGTTGCAGGACAACATTGTCTATTCACATCTCAACATCATACGCAAAATAAATAATTACATAAATCGTTTCTATTCAGGAGAAAACGATGCAATATAATTTGACAATTAATATATGTTAATATGTCTTGTACATATATAGCTTCATTTTATAAAGCACTTACATATTTTTTGGTGAATAGTAATTATTTTGTTTATGATTTTGCTAAGTATGCATTATGACAAATATAGTTATTATAATATATGGCTAATAAAATTAAGAAGAAGGTATAACTATTAATAGATTGGTATGTAAGAGGGCGCGTTGAAGATGATCAATGATGGCCATCACCAGGGCTGTGGCCGGGTACTGTGGGTACCCGACCATTACCATGAGTAGATTTGGGTGTTGTGAGCTCCTGCAATCCACGTTTCTGGAGGATATGGAGGTTGGCACAACCAAAATTTACAGATGGTAAATCTGGAGTTTGAAGGTGTCGCTCAACTTTTGTTTCTTCCATGTTACACATGTCATTAGGGTTGTGTAAACTTTTACCTTCTGATCCATTGTTGAACTGAAATTGCATAATTGTTGAGGAGAACAATTAGTAAAGCAGAAGGAATCAAGAATTGTTTATATACCGAGATTATTGAAATAATTTATGTTATTTTTTAAGATTAAAAAATATTTGTTTGGCGGAGCATAAAGTTGAACCTTATAATCAATAATGTATATATATATATATGCTAATAAATGCATAGACTTGTAGATGGGGATAATCAAGGACGATATATCCGAAATGTGTATAGATGATTCTCAGGCCCACTTCCGGTTGGGGGCCCAATACCCATAATATATACTGTATATATATTTTTAAAAAATAATGCTAAACTAGAGTCAACCGGAGACGTGATTTCACGCGACTCCAATCTCCCTTCCCACCTCTTCTGAACTATAATATTTTGGCCAAAAATCTTCAATCGGCTAATCCTCTTCTGAGCCTTTTCTGAGCCCTCTCTCGGAGAGATCCAAGCCATATAGTGCCCAGAATTCCCTTTTTTGTTGTGGAATCGAGCGCATAAAGGCTGAATTTTGAGCCTTGGTTTGACAACTCCAAACACCGCTTCTTCTTCTCGGCTTGGAGATCTGACTTTCATCTTGTTCATCCTCACATTCGGGTTGGTTTGTCGTCCGTGTGAGTCCCTCTGGTCGCCGACCCGCCGCTACCCACCTATTTCGGCAACCTCCGCCGATAACCCTCTCTATCTTTCTCTCTCTCGCACTCGCGATATCCCTCTCTCCCGAAGTCTTCTGGTGGCTTTAGGAATTAGGTTTTGTCGGTTTGTGCATTTGTAATTGGGAATTTGAGAATGTGATTTACAATCCTTATTTGATTTGTGATGAGATTCATGTTTGATTTGTAAATTTGAGAGAATACGACGCGAGGACGGGGTTAAATGAGAACAAATTTGGGGATTCTGAAATGGAAGGGTTCATGGTATAGGGGAAAGACTTGTGCTTGTTATTTGTTTTATTTTGGTAAACTTGTGCTTGTTATTTGTTACATTGTTGCAAAGGTTTGAGATTTTTACTGCATTGTAAGGGTGGTGATTGATGAGGAGGTTACGGTGCTACTCTATAATAGAGGGCCCAATTTTAAATCTTGCCTCAGGTCTTAGAAATCTCAGGTCCGGCCCTGATGATTCAACATATGTACTGTACGTTACAAATTATCAAAATTACAATAAAATATTGACAACCGTACTTTTAACCTATATTGTGCTAAGTAGCTTAATTTCACGAGAATCTCAAATTCTCAATACCACAATTTTCCATGTGAGTGTGTGTAAGTGTACGTGTATACACTCGGTTAGCCAAGTTAGAAGGGTAGTTTGCTAATTTCACCTCACCTTCACTACTAGAAAAGCGTGAGAGTTTCAACGGATCTCTTTCGACGCTATTAGTTAGCGTCGGTAATTTTCGACAGGATACAGTGACGAAATTTTTTGAGACCTATTTCGACGCCGTTGTGCGTCGGGAATGGTCAAGGTTTTTAATTAAAATAAGGAAAGTCAAGATTTCAACACCACCTCTCTATGCCTAATCCTTTACGCCGATCCCACCAACACCTCTTCGGTCTCTCCATCGTCTTCTCGTTCGAATCTGATTAGAGATTCATCCTCCATTGTGTGAGGGTTTCCGTTTTGATGTTGATTCAGAGTCTTCTATTGGCTTGGCTTTCGATTTCACTTATTCGAGAGTAGTATTAGAATTAGCAGGTTTTTCCGTTCCCTGATTCGAGTTTTTCATTGCTAAGAAGCTTCAGTTGAATGATTTGAGTCTTCGATTGCCGAGGAATTCTAGTTCACCTCTCGCCAACGCCTTACTTTTCACTTTCGATATCAATTTGAAGAGCCTTAACTTTTCGACTTTTCAGAGGTACCTAATTTTCTGTTTCCGTCTCTTTGGCTTCCTTTTGCCTTCCTCTTTGAGTTGATTTTTGGTAATTAATGAATTCAGTTGATGTTGCCTGCTACAAATCAAGAGATTGGAGTCGAACTGGAGTGAAGAGGTTCGTTTGTAGTTTGAGTCAGGTTTCTCGTCTTCTTTTGTTTTTGGATTTTTTAGTTCGAATCTGTCCCTTTCTATGATTTTAATCACTTAAGGAGATTTTGTTTTCCTGAATCAGGTTGCTACCGAAAGTTCCTTGGAGTTCAAGAGTTCGAATCATCACCATAAGTTGGAATCAGGTGATAAATTTAGGGTTTTCTTAAGTGACATTGTGATTCAAATACTGAGTTGATGCGTTTTTTCTAATTGTTTCTCTTAATCTTCAATTCATACTTTTGACTTGTCTACTGATGAGTAGGTAGGTTTTTGGCTTCTCTTTTGAATTTTAGTGTTGGTAAGATTTTCTGAAGGTTTTGAACAACTTATTAAGTTTACATAAGTATATGTGGAACGAACAAGACATTTGAAAGTTATGTCTAATTGTGATTACAATATTACATACAAATAGATGATTCAAATTGTATCTAGTTTTTGTTGAAGATATAAACTTGTGATGTCAAATTATTTGTATCAAGGGGTTCTACCGTGTCATTTAACAAGTTCTAAATCTCACACATTGTTTGAGGAATTTTTTGTACATGTTGTGTGTAAAAAAAAGAGCCTCCTTCCACTCTGGACATTGTTTTTCTTAGCCTAGTTATGTTATCTCTTTATGCTAATTGATTTGTACTATTTTCTTTAGGGAATACTTTTTCTGTCTTTGCTAACAATATTTCTAACTATAGCACTATGATTGACAAGACCAACATGAAAAGACTCTAAAAAAAAATAATGAATCTATACACATACTAACTATGATTGACCTATACTTGGTGAAGGTAGTTTAGAAAAGATAGTTAACTAGATTGTTAGTCAACTAGTTTGGTCAGCTGGTATTAATCACCTCTTAAGTTGAGATATAAATAGCTTATAGGTAGTTTATTTGCAACTAATCCTTCAATTACTTAAATATACACAAAATCTCTCCAAACTTTTAGCTCATGGCAATGCCTTGAGTTTTTCTCAATCCTTAGTTTCTTACTGAATACTTTTTTTTGTGTTTATATGTATTCTTATTTTTGCTTCACTAAGATTTTGTACATCTACAATTTTGAAGGACAACTCTAGTAATTATTTTAACTCTACTTCTAGTACCCAAATATAAGGTAACAATGGCATACTATCTGGTTGGAGTAATCTGCTGAGATCTTGTACTGTCATGTTTGATAGTGCTATGCTGTTTTGGTTGGAGTAATCTGCTGAGATCTTTCATTAGTGCTTTCAGAAAACAATTCAAGTGCTGTGTTGTTTGGTTTCTCATCAATCGGAAAATCTTTGGGGTATTCAATGCTATGAATTGAGTTTCACAATTCTTTGTACTGTCATTTTAGAGGGACTTGCTGTTAGATTTTTGTATGGTCTCTGGTGATTTTTGTTGTTTAGTGTGTTGTTCAACATATCTGTTTAGTGACCTGGAAATTAGAAAAGTGGCATATCATACTTTTCACTCAAATAAATACGACTAATTCAATGTTTCTCTTTCCAGTCACTTTTGAGCATTGGAATGTTGAGTTCTAAATTTCTAATGTCCTTATTTTGTCTTTGCCAAAAGGTTGATTCAGAGATTAGAAACATCACATATTTATTTATTTCGGAATGATTGAGATAGTTTGCTAATTTATTGTGATTCTGGAATCTTGGCTAATATATAAATCTGGAGTTGTGTGTTTGAAACCAAAATTTTCTCCATAAAAGGTAGAACCTTTTGCTGGGAGAATTGACAAGTAAATGCATTAGTGAGTGTATGGTTGTTGGATATTTTTTCATTTTAATTAGTTTATTTGTTACCTTATCCTGAACGGTACTTTAAAAGAGGCTCGGAGGTATTCATAAGGTCAATAAGACAGGGATAAATGTTATATTCTTAACACAAGCACCAATCAAAGGATGTCTTTTTTTTATTAAAAAAAAAACAACACCGCCAAAGATCTAATATCGTCAATGAATAAAATTGGATACTGATAAATAATTCTGTAAGAAGCTAGAAGTATCTTAGCATATATGGTTAGTAAACCCAAACTAAATAATAGTCATAGCTTGATTTGTTGTCAAGTGACATCTAGAGCAGGACACTATGACTATTTATTTGATTGAGGTGAAGACCTTATATAATCATTGCTTCTTCTTGTTCGTGATTGGAAAATATGTGATTAATTTGGCATGTATATGTTGGGGGCACTGTTTGTGTGTTTGTTAGTCATTTTCCTCAACACTTGAACAACTCATTTACTTTTTAATGCATTCAGTTTAGGACTAGCTACCAACAAGTTTAAATTTGTAGATAGTTCTAGACTATACTATGCAATACTCTCCCCTTTTGTTTGACTATCCTGTATGTACATGTTGATCTCATGATGTTTCCTTTTGTTTTACCATCCTGTATGTGCATGTTGATCTGATGATGATTTTTTTTTATAGTTAACCAAAAGAATATGAAAATTTGAGAATGTGCAAAATTTATAGGGTAAACTGCTGATGAGTTTACCTGCTAGATCTAATCGAAGTGGTTTTGTTATTTGTAGGTTGCTGGAGATTCATTATATAATCTTCTAAGGATAGGAGAGGTTGAAACTGACAAGGATGACAGGCCATTTGACCCACCTCCTAAGATAATATCTACAGAGGTTGTTCTGTATCCATGTCGTTATCATGGTCATGGTTGCTTAATCTGAGTATTGATGCAAGTCATGTGCCTTGAAATCTCTTTCTGAAAATTTATTATTAAGAAGTGTTGTTTTTGCTAAAATTCTCCACATTTGTTACAAACAGACTTATAAAGGAATTTTTTTTTTTGATGGAATCAGGTCCTTTGGAACCCTTTTAAGGATATTGTCCCAAGAGAGTTGAACAAAAAGTTATCCCAGCAGGCATCTGATATCAAAGATACTAAATGATTTAGGTGTAAAGAAGAAGAAATTGTACATTTTATTGCTATTGATCTACTAATTTAACTGTCATGTATATTATTTTAAATTCAGTAAGATCTTGATTCATTTGACTAATGCTTTATTGGATTTGTGTTAATGGTTTTTTGTTAATTAAAGGATTTGAATTAGTGTTTAATGAAAGGGGATTAAAGAAGAAAAATATGCTTTTTATTTTTTTTGAAAAATAACATGCCAATTTCGACGCTTTAGGGTGTCGAAATTGACATGTCATTCCCGACGCCTTATGGCGTCGAAATTGACATGCCATTTTCGACGCCCTAGAACGTTGAGATTGGTTTCGACAGAATTCTGCGACGAAAATAGCACTTGCCATTCGTGACGCAAGAATTTTCGACGCTTTTAAAAAGCGTCGAAATTGAAATTCGCGACGCTTTTAAAAAGCGTCGAAATTGAAATTCGCGACGCTTTAAAGCGTCGAGATTGGTAATAAAAAGTGTCGAAATTGACACTGTTTTCCTGTAGTGCTTCCTGTCAAATAAAATAGGCAGGAGAGTTTGTTTCTATTTCTCTCTGTAATGGAGTTTTGCTCCAAGATTAAGTTTACAGATCTGATTTCCTTCAATCCAATTTGATCGATCAATTTCAGTTTATTCAAATGGTATCAGAGCTCGAGAGTTGCGATCGCTGATTGTGTGTGTCTCTGGTTGGAGATCGAGTTCCAACCGAGATACTCGATCTGTGTTTTTCTTTTCTTCAATTGCGATTCGAGATCGTCGTTTTTCTCGCTCCTGATTTCCAACTATGGTTGGGCGAGGTGCTGCTAATCAGGATCTGGTGTTGGAGGCGATACAAGTGTTAATGGCCGTGGGAATTTAGTGCCTATTACACCTCCTGCTCCAGGAGTCGGCGCTGGACGAGGTTGGAATGTCATGAATCAAGGAATTCAATTCGGTGATATGATGAACAATATGTCTAATCCTCATGTCAATCCTTTATTCCTTTCGAATTCAGACCATCCTGGAATGGTCCTCGTATCTACTCCTTTCAATGTCTCAAACTTTACGAGCTAGAGTAGAAGCATTAAAATGGCGTTAGGAGCCAAAGTTAAACTTGGATTCATTACTGGAAGTTGTGTAAAGCCTCTAGAAGGCAGTGAGGATTACGAGAAATGGATGAGAGCTGACTCGATGGTTATGTGTTGGTTGATTAATTCAATGATGAGCGAAGTAGCTGAGAGTTTCATGTATGTTGAATCTGCAAAAGAATTATGGGATGAGATCAAGGAGAGATTCTCTATGAATCAAACAATCTGGTGTATCAACTTCGTAGGGATTTGGCTAATCTGAAACAAGGGAACCTGTCTGTGTCAGCGTACTTTCGGAAACTGAAGAAGATTTGGAAGGAATTGCAACTTCTAGATGCCATTCCAGGTTGTAATTGTTGGGGTATCAATCACCTTGCTTGTGGATTGCTAAAGAGAGTTCTCGAAAGAGAGGAAAAGGCCAAAGTTATGTTGTTCATGATGGGATTGAATGATGTGTATGAAAATCTAAGGAGTAATGTATTGTCAAAGGATCCAATGCCTGAAATCAATAAGGTTTTTCAGATGGCAACTCAAATTCAACGTTTTAAGGGTGTTATAGGAGTTAATCAAGGTGATTTGAATGCTCTTTTTGTGTCTAGATTGGTCAGTTTGATGTGGAGGCAAATTACATGAATAAATTTCGTAGGGGGGCATAAATCCCGCAAATTCCGATCCCGTCCCGATCCCAGTGGGATTTAGGACAAAATAGCGAATCCCGTCCCGCAAAAATTATGCGGGACAAAACGCGAGACGATTCCGGTGGGATCCCGCAAATCCCGTCCCGTCCCGCATAATATAATAATAATAATTGTTATAATAATAATATTATAGCATTATAGAATAATAATAATAATATATTATTAGTATTATTATTTTGAGAAAATATTATAATTATTATTATAATCATAATCTTCCATTTATAATAATAATAATATTTTTTATAATAATATTATTATTATTATTTGAGAAAATATTATTTATAATTATAATAATAATTTTCAATTTATAATAATAATTGATTATAATAATAATATTATTATTATATAATATTATAATATAATTTAATAATAATATTACTTTATAATAAAATTATTATTATTATAGTATATTATATTTTTATATTATTATTATATCATATTATATTTTTTTGTCTTGTAAAGTATAATTATTTTATAATAATAACAATAAACATAAGTAATTTTTTTTTAATTATAACGTGGCATTATTATTATTATTATTATTATTATTATTATTATTATTATTATTATTATTATTATTATTATTATTATACCCATTTAGAGCTACAAGAGACAAATAGCTAAATACGGTATTCTTCCACACTATAATTCGATAATGAGACAATATCTAGTGAATCTCGTCTCAATTCATTTCCGTCTCGATCTAGTAAGATAATGTAGCCAAATATGTTGAACATTATAATTAATTATACAATCATTGTATGAATTAATAATAGTATTATAATAATAATAATATTATTATTATTATTGAATAATATAGTTGAGAAAAATACCGTATTCAACATATTATATAAATTAATGAATTATGAAAGCATTTTTCACTTTACAAATTTATATAATATTTTATTATTTTTAAATGTGGGACAAGGCCCGTCCCATCCCGATCACGTCTCGTTCAAACACCATCCCGTCCCGAAAAAAAAGTGTCAATCCCGTTCCAATCCCGTCCCGTAAAAATTTCGCGGGACGAATCCTGTCCCGGCTCAATCCCGTCTCGTCCCGTGCCCAACCCTTAAAATTTCGTGTTGGTGAGCAGTTAAAGTAGTTTGACCATGCAAAGAGGGATTATAAGAATGTTAGACAGAAAGTGTGATCACTGTGGTGAGAGATCACATACTAAGGAGTATTGCTTTAAGATCATAGGCTATCCAGAATAATTGTTTAAAGGGCCTAAGGAGGAAGAAAGATCTAAGCAACCAAGCAAGTTTGCCGCTTAGATGGAGTGTGTTCAACAGGATAGTCCATTTGATAAGTTTGCTCATGCTAGTGGCAAGCCTAATCAAGCCATGGTTAATGTTGTGTTTCAAGAGGTATTGAAACTCATTAAAGGGAAAGCTCCCATGGAGAGTGTTGACAGTTCTGCTAATCAAGCAATGATTCACTTTGCAGGTACTCTTAGTGTTTCATTTCTTGTTGGGCTTAATAAGGCTCAAAATGATTTGTGGATTGCAGACTCGGGTGCTAAATATCACATTGTATTTGATCCTATTATTTTCTCTGAAATATGTGACTTGAGTCCACCTATTAACCTTGGATTGCCTGATGGCAATTGTATTTTGGTTAAGCAAAAGGGCACTGTGATATTGAGCAGCAATTTGATTTTACACAATGTGTTGCTAGTACCACAGCTTAGACACAATCTGCTTTCTGTTTCAAAGAGCCTCTCTGGTGAAAATATGAGATTCAGTTTTGATAATAAGTCTTGTTGGTTACAGGACCTTATAACTAGAGTTGTGGTTGCTAAAGGGCTTGAAGAGAAAGGATTGTATGTTTCGAAGGCTCATGGTTGTTTGAAGATTCATCTGTTGATTTCTCATTCTTTTAAATAATGCTAGTTTCAATTGTAATAACATGGAGTTGGTGCATCCTAGACTTGGACATATGTCCTTTTCTAAGTTTTCACACATTCCTGATTGTAAGGAGTTTGATGTAAGGGATTTGTCATGTGACACTTGTGCCATGACTAAGTTTTGAAAGTTGAAATTTGACATAAGTGAATCCATTGTTGCTTGTCCTTTCCAATTTATTCATGTTGATGTTTAGGGCCCTTACAAAGTCCGTCGCCTGACTACCAGGGCCTTTAAACTCAACCCAATTCATATTTGGGCGACCACAATCCAACAAAGTTCGTCGCCTGAATATATCTTAGGCGACGAACATTTTCAGGCAACGAACAAAAAAAGGAAAATGGTCGCTTGAGAATAGGGTCCAACAACTTATGTCAGATTAAACATTCAGGCGACGAACATAGGTGAAGATCCCGTCACCTGAAAAAATGTCAATTTAAAACATTTATTCGGGTGACAGACATATAAAGAGGCTCGTTACCTGAGTGTGGGGTAGGTGTACTACATTTAACCCCATACACTCGGGAGACGAACAAAGGTGAACATCTCGTCGCCTAAAATAATGCCAATTTAATACATTTATTCAGGTGATGAACATATGATGAAGTTCGTTGTTTGAGTGTGTGGTAGGAATAAGACATTTAATTCTATACACTCAGGCGACGGAGATTAAGTGTAGTCAATGTTGGTCGCCTGAATGAGGGACAAAAGAGGGTCAATCATTCAGGTGACGATATATTTTTGAATGTTCGTCGCTTGAGTTAAATTCAGGTGACGGAGATAACATATGTAGGCAATGTTGGTCACTTGAAAGAGTGACGAAATTTGGTGACAAATAGCAAATATGTAATTTATAAATCTTATAAATTATAAAAATATTTTATATTTTTAAATTTAATTATGTAATTTTAATCTTATAAGTTATATTTATAATATTTTCAAACCATAATTTATAATGTTATAAATTTTAAATTAATCTGATAAGTTATATTAATTAAGTAAGTAATTTAATTTATAATATTATTATATTTATAATGTTTTTATGCAACCATATTTATTAGGTAATATTGATATTGTTTTTATAAAACAATATTGTACTAAACTACTTCACTAGAGTTATATTTATAATGTTTTTATACAAGTTCATGTATTTGTTAATATTATATTCATATATTTTATAATCATAATGTAATAAAATCATAACTTATAGTATCATAAATTATCAAATAATAATGTATTATTTTTCGTTTGAGATCGAGATTGAGATTTTGTTTGTTATATAATATACGAATTTTCATTTGAAATTGTGATTTCGGTTGTTAAATATAGGTTTTGTAATAGATGTTATATATGGATTTCTAATTTTCGTCTAAGATCGAGATCGAGATTGGGACTGAGATTGAGAATTTGGTCATTAAATATGGATTTTGTCAATTGCAAATTATAATCTTATTATATTTATAATGTTTTTTATACACCCATATTCATTAGATAATGTTCATAATATTTTTATAAAACAATACTAAATTCCTTAACTAGAGCTATATTTAAAAATCTAATTTCCATTAGAGTTTGAGATTGAGACTAAGATTGATATTGAGAGTTTGCAAATTATAATCTTGAATTTTTTGCTCTTAGCTCCTAAAATGTTATTTATTTTTAAGAACTCTAAAATAAATGTGGATTTAAAAATCCTATTTTAATATCGAGATCGAGATTGATAACGAGATTGAGTTAAGAAAAGCTCAGTGTAAAGTCGACAATTTTTGTAAAGTTTCAGCCTAGCGGCGTCTTAGTAAAATGAGTCATTCAGGTAACGATATTGAGAATGAGATTGAGATTGAGATCGAAATCGAGATTGATATTGAGATTTTGGTTGTTAATATAGATTTTGTGATCGATGTTATCTATGAATTTTTAATTTACGTTAGAGTTTGAGATTGAGACTAAGATTGATATTGAGAGTTTGTTAAATATAGATTTTATGATCTATGTTACATAAATTTTCAATTTCCGTTTGAGATTGAGATTGCGATCAATGAGATCTAGATCAAGATTGAGACATAGATTAAGATTTCGGTTGATAAATATTAATTTTGTGATAAATGTTATGCATGAATTTCTAATTTATGTTAGAGTTTGAGATTGAGACTAAGATTAATATTGAGAGTTTGTTAAATATAGATTTTATGATGTATGTTACATATAAATTTTCAATTTTTAATTTCCGTTTGAGATTGAGATTCAGATCAATATCGAGATGAAGATTCATATCAATATCGAGATTGATATTGAGATTGACATTGAGATCTAGATCAATATTGAGACTAAGATTGAGATTTTGGTTGATAAATATAAATTTTGGAATAGATGTTATGTATGAATTTCTAATTTATGTTAGAGTTTGAGATTGAGACTAAGATTGATATTGAGAGTTTGTTAAATATATATTTTATGATCTATATTACATATAAATTTTCAATTTTCAATTTCCGTTTGAGATTGAGATCAATATCGAGATGGAGATTCATATCAATATCGAGATTGATATTGAGATTGACATTGAGATCTAGATCAAGATTGAGATTGAGATTAAGATTTTGGTTTATAAATATAAATTTTGTGATAGATGTTATGTATGAATTTCTAATTTATGTTAGAGGTTGAGATTGAGACTAAGATTTATATTGAGAGTTTGTTAAATATAGATTTTATGATCTATGTTACATATAAATTTTCAATTTTCAATTTCCGTTTGAGATTGAGATTGAGATCAATATTGAGATGGAGATTCATATCAATATCGAGATTGATATTGAGATTGACATTGAGATCTAGATCAATATTGAGACTAAGATTGAGATTTTGGTTGATAAATATAAATTTTGGAATAGATGTTATGTATGAATTTCTAATTTATGTTAGAGTTTGAGATTGAGACTAAGATTGATATTGAGAGTTTGTTAAATATATATTTTATGATCTATATTACATATAAATTTTCAATTTTCAATTTCCGTTTGAGATTGAGATCAATATCGAGATGGAGATTCATATCAATATCGAGATTGATATTGAGATTGACATTGAGATCTAGATCAAGATTGATACCGAGATTGAGATTTTGGTTGATAAATATAAATTTTGTGATAGATGTTATGTATGATTACTTTCTAATTTATATTAGAGTTTGAGATTGAGACTAAGATTGAGACTAAGAGTTTGTTAAATATGGATTTTATGATCTATGTTACATATAAATTTTCAATTTTCAATTTTCGTTTGAGATTGAGATTGAGATTGAGATCAATATCGAGATGGAGATTCATATCAATATCGAGATTGATATTGAGTTTGACATTGAGATCTAGATCAAGATTGAGAATGAGATTGAGATTTTGGTTGATAAATATAAATTTTGTGATATATGTTAAGTATGAATTTCTAATTTATGTTAGAGTTTGAGATTGAGACTAAGATTGATATTGAGAGTTTGTTAAATATAGATTTTATGATCTATGTTACATGTAAATTTTAAATTTCCGCTTGAGATTGAGTTTGAGATCAATATCGAGATGGAGATTCATATCAATATCGAGATTGATATTGAGATTGACAATGAGATCTAGATCAAGATTGAGACTAAGAATAAGATTTTGGTTGATAAATATAAATTTTGTGATATATGTTATGTATGAATTTCTAATTTATGTTAGAGTTTGAGATTGAGAGTTTGTTAAATATAGATTTTAGTAATATTTGTTTTTTTTACAAGTAATTAGGTAATTTAGGCAATGTTTTTTTTATATATAAAACCATACTAAATAGTGCTAAATTTGGAAAAAAGCACATAGGTTATATATGATTTTGGATGTTTCATATAGATTTTGTGGTGGATGCTATATATAAATTTTCAATCTTTGGCTTATAAAAAAAAGTTTAGTTTGTTTCAAGTGACAGACTATAAATATTTACTTACTTAACCACATACATGCGACGAACTTAGGATAAAATGGTGGCTTTAATGGATTTCGCAATGCCGCCAATTTTCACGGTTATTTTTTCCTTAAAACTTAAATTTCATTCAGGCGACCAACAATATAATTATGTTGGTTGCCTGGGTATATGGCGCTAAGTATTTCCGCCTAAATTTTGCAAAAGTTTAAAAAACATTCAAGCGAGGAACATGTTTTTTTAGCCCGTCGCTTGAATGATGCAAGTATATAAGCTAATTTTTAGGGCTGGCCGCCACTCACTTTATCCTCTCCAACTCCCTAGTCCCCAGTCACTCTGTGTGCTCGTCTCTCTTTCTCTCTCCAAACTCAACATTATTACTCTAGATCTTTGATCTCAGATCTCCGCCTCTCATTCTCTCACTCTCGTGGATCTCGACTTTTCATCCTTTTACTTAGTCTTTCTCTCCCAGCCACCCATGTCACCGACTGGAATTGAAAAGGAGGAAGGACGGCGCCGTCGGTGGTCACCACGTTCACTGGTCGCCGGCAACGATTTAACGAAGTCCGGGGGTGTGTGCTTGTTCCCCGCCTCACCAACACATGCATCGTCCCTCATCTCGTCATATCTATTCGTCTTGACGCCAGCGAGGAGGACCCTAATTTCAACCCTAAATCCTACTCCACCTCAGCCCCAATACTCAACCCTAAACCCTTCTTGTGCGCCTCCGACGGCCTCTGCACCAGCACCTCGGCTCTCATCTCATCTGCTCTCTTCGAACCCCAAACTATCCTCCTAGTCAGCCCCAATACTAAACCTAATCCCCCAATTCGAAATCCTAAACCCCAATTTGAAACCCTAAACCCCTTATATGAATGTATAAATAGAAACTTACGATACAGAGGAAGACACTGAATTGCTGGAGTGTAGAGACCTAAAGGAGGAAGAAGGTGAATCAATCAAATCTAGCTCCTCTGAGATCACAAGCAAGTTCTCCTACTAGCTCTTTACTCTTTACTTTGTTCCAAATTGATCAACTGTTGCTTTCTACTTCCGCTGCTGACTGATTGCATTGAATTCCAAGCTTATTGAACATAGATGACAAACAGGTGGATGACGAACCCTTTCGGGATTAAAGGGAAACTCAAAAGGGATCATTCAAGCCAACTTTGTTGGTATGGTGTGTATAGTTGTTACTTTCTTGTTCATGTACTTGCCTTAATTTTTTCCTTGTGTAAGTTCATATTGTGTTTTTTTTTACTCTACAGTCTACACACAGAATCATGGGTACCCCAAATGAGGATTCATGGCCTGAAGTGACTTCCATACCTGATTTTAAAAGCTCCTTCCCACAATGGGCTGCCAAGGTACTAAAATTATCTATCATCAAAAATATAAATGAAGAGTTTATGAAGATTTACCTAAGTATATGAAGAGTTTATGAATATTTTAATTATAACTTATAGCTACCTATGACATGATATAACTTATATATCATATTTTATCTTAGCTCATATTTTAAGAGGAATCTTATTAATTTAGAGAATTGAGTGACAATCTTTCTAAAAAGGCCATAATGCTTTAAATCGCTAATTTATATAGCATGTTTTCATTAACTCAATCTATCTAACCACTTATATGAATGTATAAATAGAAACTTAGATCATAATATATTTTAGAGGAATCTTTTATATAGCATGTTGTAGAAAAAAGGAAACTTAGATCATAATCTAACTTTGATATGAATGTATAAATAGTAGCTCATATATGACTGATTAAACTTTGATATGAATGTATACTGTTTCTGAAGGTATGGGAGCTGCTGGTGAGCAGCCTGCAAAGAAAAGGAGGGACCGTGGACTGATTACACTTTGATATGAATGTATAATGTTTCTGAAGGTATGTTTTGTTGCATGTTCACTTCGCTTGCAAATAAATAGCATTGGATTATAAATAAATTTGGAGACTTCTTTCATAATTTTCCATTGTTTGGATTATAAAATAAAGAATTGATTATTTTCTCAAATTAATTAATTATTTTCTCAAATCACCGCTTCATCTTTATTGAGTTTCTTCCCTTCCTTGACCAACTTGAACCAAATCGTCATTTTGCAATTTGAAGCAGTTTACATTTAATTAAATACAGGTGATTAGCTCCAAATGGTAGAACTTGTAACATTGGATGTGAATTAGAATGGAATGTTGTCTTCTTGCTGAACTTTCCTTGCTTGATTATAGATAAGTTTCCACTGTTTGTTTCTCATATATGAACTATTGTTTATTGTAGATAACTTTCCAGTGATGAGCTTCTTGAGGAAATCATCCAAGTAATGATCTCGACTTTGGATACGGAGCCTTCGAATACGCATGATGCTTCCGCTTCGCAGCCCTCATCTGCGCAGCAGTAGCCGATATCTCCCAGTACTCTTCTTCTACTTCCTATTGTAATTAACTTGGATTTGCGAAGAGTTTTGTATTTGTGAATTTGTATGTGATTGCAAACTTTGATTTGTGAATTTGTGTATGGTTGTGACCTTGGTACAATTTTGTGAACAAGTTTGTGTTTGGTGTGTAATGAAACAGGTTTGTGCACAATTTTGGTGCACAAAATATGCACAATTTTAGTGCAATTGCAAACAGGGCATCAACCATTTTTCAATTTTGTTTTTAAATCAAACCATACTCAGGCGACGAACATTGATAAAACTCGTCGCCTAATTTTTTTTTAAAAAAAAACTAATTTATATTCAGGCGATGGACATAGCTAATAAGATGGTTGTCTGAGTCATGTTTTATATTTTATAAAATTTTAAACCAAATTGGGGCGACAAACATAAGAGGATAAATCCGTCACCTAAAGTGTAGTCGGCTCGGCTCGGCTTAGAAAGGCCTTTTAGGTCTGACAATGTATTCAGGCGACGAACATGTTTTCGGTTGTCCAACGTTACTCAGGCGACGGGCAACATGACACCCGTCGCTTGAATACTGTAGGGACGGCATCGAGCCGACCACGGGTCAGGCGGCGAAAAACCCCTCTCAGGCGACGAATTGGGTCCGTCGCCTGAGATGTAATTTGGCATAGTGTAACCACCTTACCTCATGGTTGTAAACAAAATAATTAAGTAGGAAATTAAATGGTACTAAAGATTTTAAAAAAAAACATATATGTAAAGCATGAGAATACGTTAACCTGATCGGAAGCTGGTGGTAGCTGCACGTATTGAGTTCTCTCAATGTAGTGGCTGCTGGTGTACGCCTTGTAAGTAGGGAGCCTTTCCGAGTGAGTTTGATGAGTAGTCCCAGCTTCCTATATATATATAAAAAAAAAAATATTGTACGTGCTCCAAATTTACCTTTCACACGAATCCCGCCAATATTAAATTAAAACATATAGGAGCTGGAAGCCAGCAAATGAGTTACAACAAAGTTTGTGTAGGTACGTAAGTACCTGAGGGCTTGCTATATGCCTTCCCAGTGCAACAATAATCTGGGCCGCCAAAATGATGATGAGTATCAACGTTAGCATTAGTTGTTGCGTTTTGGTCTCCATAGCTTCCCCCAACTTGGCTTCGCTTAATTAAGTATATATTAACACTGGTTGAGTATGGAAGATATCATGCATATATGTGTGAGATAATAAATGTACCTACCTACCTACCTTGTAACGTTACTATTTATAGACACTGCCGATAGTGGTAGTGGTAGTGGTAGACAAGGTAGTCGCACTACCTTCTTGGCTGCCTCATTTATTTATTTATTTATTACGTCCAAGCTTCTTTCTATTCGAGAGAGCTAGTTGACCATATTTTACAACTACCTAATATTAACCTAGCTTTTCTTCCCTTTGGCTAGTTTCTAATCTCCCTAAAGTAGAAATTGATTCCATGGAGAAGCTTCCATTCCTCTAATTTTTAATTACTTTTATGATATAAAATTGTATTTTTTAATATAAGCACTATATTTCGAAAGATATTTTAACAAAATTTGCTTTTCTTTTGTTTATGTTTTCTAAGATTTATCTATTTAAAATCTATATATATATATATATATATATATATATATATATATATATATATATATATATATATATATATATATATATATATATATATATAATACTTTAAATAATAACCATTTTTGACGATGTATCATCACTATATATATGAGATTCCTACTATATCCAACACTCTCTCCATTTCAGCCGAAGGTTCCCCTGATCCCCGTCTACATGTTCTACAGTCTCTCTCCACTCTCACTGGAGCGAAAGCCCTATCTTCATCGCCAAATCTGCCTCATCTCCATCTCCATCTCCAAATCTGCTCAACCACCCTCCCTCTCCCATCCCCTCTGCATCTTCACCCCCCACAGATTTACAGATCTGAATCCCTTTTCGGCATGTCTCTTTCTCTCAAACACATAGATGAGGTCGTTCTCTCTCTCTCTCTCTCTCTCTCTCTTCCTTGGAAGAACCGACGGAGAAAGTCGTCTCATTCTTCTGTTGAAAACCTGACAAAATCCCTGATTTGAATGTAATTCTCGATTTTCTCTCACCAAATTGGGTCGCTCTGCTCACTGTTCCTTGGAATGCATCAATTAAGTCAGTAGAATTTGACATCTTCTCGTTTTGAATTCTAGGGTTTTTGGATTTTGAAAACAACAACTTTCGACTCCACAACAGCTCGCGTCCTCTGATCGAATGAAAGGAATGTGAAGAGACCAAAAAGAGTCCCACATTGATTACATGAACAAAGAAGCCTTAATATATAAGCTAGTGGGCTACCCCACCTATCACCAATTGGTTTTAGAATGGAACCTAGCTCACTCGACTTGTGTGTGCTAGGCTAGTAGCGCATGTGCGCCCGTCCACACGACCCCCCCAGTCATCGTTCCGAGTCGGACTTTGATATGGTATCAGAGCGGTTAGCCTAACGACCCGTCTTTCGATCCTGGTCTGGGTTACCAGTGGTCCAAGTGCCAACTAGATGGTCATTCCTAGTTGCACTTGCGAGGGCGTGTTGAGATGTGAATGAGACTAAAAGTGTCCCACATCGGAAAGTTGAACATATCAAGCCCTAGTATATGAGTCAGTGGGCTACTCCTTCTATTGCCAATTGGTTTTAGGATGGAACCCCGCTCGGCTTATGTGCTAGGCTATTAGCGCAAGGGCACACGTGAGCACACGACCCCCGATCCCGAGTCCCAATGGACTTCAGTATGGTATCAGAGCAGAAAAGCCAAACGACCCGACTCTCGATCCTGGGCTAGCTAAAAAGAGAATGAGATGCTAGACGACCCATTATCTCCAAGTGTCAACTAGAGGCGAAAGACGACCCTAGTTGCACTTGCGGGGGCGTGTTGAGAAACAAAGGAATGTGAAGAGACCAAAAAGAGTCCCACATTGATTACATGAAGATTAAGCTAGTGGGCTACCCCACCTATCGCCAATTGGTTTTAGAATGGAACCTCACTCGACTTGTGTGCTAGGCTACTAGCGCATGTGCCCCCGTCCACACGACCCCCAGTCATCGTTCCGAGTCAGACTTTGATATCGACGGATTCCCGCCGTCCACCATTCTCTGGCGCCGCACCACAACTCTCCGCCTCCATCTCCGCGCACTCCAGCCCTTGTTGCAGCCCCACCTATGCGTTTCATCTCTAATTTTCTTGCTGCGGCTGCTTTCAATTAGCCTCGATTTGCTTCTGTTACTCCGAATTGCCCTAGACCTAAAATTAGAACAGATAAGTGCAGATATGTCTCATTCCCCTTACCTTGTTGTGTTTGTATGAATGAATCATAAACTGAGTTTCACTTTCGGTAAGTCCAGGTTCGACCCTTCTTAACCCTCGTGATAATTGTTGGAGTATAAATTGAATAAATTTCTTTGAATAATTATGTTGGGAATGGTTTGAACCTGCTCGAGAATCATATAAGTAGCGCGAGCATTCATTGAGTTTGTGAGATAATGGCTCTTGTTCTGCTTTTCTGTGGTTGGGACTCTCATGAACTTGTTGTCTATGAATTTTCTACTACCTGTTTATTGTTGTTGCCTACTGTTTCTACTATTCTGAAGTAGATGCTCATGCATTCTACTATGCATATGCAACTCGTGTGGGATTCGTCATAAGAGTGATGAATCCTTTGCCTAGGAATACTTTTTGCCTTTCCTCCATTACGCATATTAAGTTCATCAATGCGCTCATACAATGCCTATTCCATGCAATTCTTCCATGGTTTTGGTGTTCTGTATGCTAACATCTCATTACTATTGAGAAAGAGTGCAGTGGAAATTTGCAAAAGAAGGTTATGAAAATGACACAAAGGATTTTGAAAGCAATGGGGCATACGAACCCTATTGTCACGGAAGGCGATGCTAATGGAGCATGAAGTGAGTTCTCTCTCATTTTTTTGATGGCATTTTTGTTTACCTATGAATGCAGGATTTTCTACATTTGATCCCTTATTAGTGAAGTCATAAAATAACCCTTCAGGAAGTTGAATTCTGTGAGGAAGGGATAGATAGTGGGTTGTATTTCTGATAGGATTGAAGATACATTATCCATTTGATCTTTTCTTTTTAATAAAAAATTATCATCTTGTAATTCTTTTTATTTATTTAGATATTTTTTTTACAGTAGGCAATAAATTGGATGCACTACCGACCTCTATCCTCTACCTTACCATCATTCTAAGGCCTTCCACGGCCCCATCATCACTCTCAAATCACCCCCAAAACGTCACTCCAAAACAAACCCTCAATACCTCTCAAACAAGCCCCATTCGAAATCATCTCTACACAGGCGACGTCTCGGTAAAATGTTATTTCCCGCTTCATTTGACCTCCGATTCACTTGATCTTTCCCAATACGCAACCGCGACTTCAAGATCTACAAAATTAGTACATGCACGCCCCAAAAGCCAAGCCAATTGACGGGAAATCGGCATTCTTTGTCGACTGATCTGTTGCTATAGAAACTGCCCAAAACTTCCCGAATTCTCTGAACTCTCGTCGTCGGTCCTTTTGCTCGAGCTCGGGCCCGAGCACGTCAAGTGGTATTAGAGAAACGACAAGGTTCCTCAAAAATCTCACCTTTGCGAAGCTAAACGAATGCAAACACGAAATTAACTCAATGAACTAATAAAATACTTCCAAGATCAGGGTTTAACTACCACAACTTTAACCATGTAAAATAATACATAAGGCATAAAAGATTCATGCTTTTCATCAAATAAGTGTCGTTATTAACAAATAGGAATATAGAGGCTTTCGCATAAACCATAATTGTTACTCAACCTTTTTCACATAATTAATCCAAGTTTATATTAAGATCACTTTCGCTTCAATAATACAAACAGGGATCACCTTCAACTTTTGCAAAAGAATCATGATCATAGGGATAGAAGACGAAATCGCATCAAAAGATTGTACCTTTATCACATTACATTACGTGGCTACCGTCGTGCTCACCGCGACCCTAGAAGTTGAGTGACTACTCGCTTTTCATCATAAATAAACACATCAATAATAAAAGAAAACTAACTTGTATTAATAAACTAAAATAGAGCTTACAACCGAACAAAGTCAAATCCCGCTCTCGCTTTCTCCAACTCCACTCGACCACAACTCTCTCTCCTAACTCCTACTCGATATGAATGCAATTGGAACTGAAATTGAATCCTTAAAACTCAGCCCCTAGGGCTTTATTGATAGTGTCCATTCCCTAGCTAATCTAGGAAAGAACAACTATATCTATATCTAAAACTTTCATATCTAAAGCATAAGATAAAATTTGGAAATAAAACAAATAAGTCCCTAAAAGAAAGTAAGACTAAAGTGGATAAATCTTCCTTCTCTTGATAGATCTTCATGTCTCTTGATAGAGTCCCACGAATCTTGTCTTGCAAGTAACCCACAATGCTCGGACTTCACTCGATCTCGGCTCGGATTGCTCACTGGGAGTACTCGACATCGAGTAACGTACTCGACGCCGAGTGGAAGTCATCTCGAGTGGTCTGTTGCTTGATCTCGTCCTCTGGAGGTGTTGTCGAGTAAAAAGTGGTCGACGTAGAGTAGATCTAGTCGACGTCAAGTACTTCGATCTGTCAGCTTTCAGCATTCTGCTCCGTCTTGAAATGCACTTACCCCAGTCCTCGTTTGTCCGATTGATGCATATGAGTATGCGTTGGAAAGCTCTTTCTGAGGGCTACGACTTTCATGAAGACTTGAAAACTTGTTTCAGAATGTTGAATGGTGAAAAATGTGCCTTTCTTCAGCTGCACCATCCTTAGCTTCTTCATGACTTTCCTTTAAGCTCCAAAGTGCGTCTGATTTTTGCGAAATATAACAAAAACTAGTGTAGACCTCCATAATTGGCAAATAAACATAAACTACACAGATTATGTATTATTCTAACCCAAATGTATGAAATGCATGCAGAAATTGATATAAAAGTGTATGTAAAACATGGAAAATTAGGCTCACATCAGGGTCGATGCTATCGAAGGCCACAACAGCCCAACCTCCCTCTTTAAAGAAGACATCCTCTACGGCTAAGGACGAGACACTTGAGATTAATGAAGGCATGTCCAAGGATGTTCTTATTGAGATTGCGAAGGTCAACCCCGAGCTTAAGAAAGATGAGGAATTCATCCATGTTCCCAAGATTGCGCTTTCCATAAAAGAGAAACGAATGCCAACTGACATGCCTAGATTTCTGAATTCCATGTCGAGTAAGTGGTTTGATGCGACCTCTTTCATTCCGTCTTACTTGTCTTTCATGATTAAAGAAGAAAAGAAGCTTCAACATCCTTTCAAAGACGATACAACATGTCCAAAGAAGTCGCACATTTCCATCACGGATTTGAGGACGAATCCTTTTCAAGGGGAATAGGATGATGTGATCGTAGTCGCCCATGAGCTCTGTAAAGACCGAAAATTTTAATTAATTTCCGAGGGATAATCCGAGCAATTATCCTCCTTTTACGATTTTGAAAACCCGGGAAAATTTAAAATTTTTGGATGGCATATTTTATATGGAAAGAGGATTACAATTCCGATCTAATGGAATTCGTATGATAATTTTCCGAGAAATATTGATGAGGCAAAGGCCTTGTCATTCGTTTATTTCGGTAATTTTCGTAACATGTCACGACTTTTCTTTACATAATTTTAACACCAAATCCCCCTTATTAAACTCAATGTTGCCAGCTTCAAGGAGAGCCACAAAAGCTCAATCACTCCATTTGACTAAAATGACCACATCTAGCCTAGCTTCCATTATTCATGTCCCTAGTGTAACTCTAGTGTTTGGATGACCTTTTGACCACTTAACCACACATATCCTCATATATATAAACCCATAAACTCAGCCTGCGCTCCCCATCCACAAACCCTCTCAGCACTAGAGAGAAAAGAGAAAGAAAAAGAAAGAGAAAGAAAAGAGGGAAGCCATTATTGTTGGCCTAGCAACACCTCAACTTCAAACCAGCATAACTCCCTCCTCACTCAAGCTTTTTGGCTGATTCTTGAAGCCAAATATCCACAAAAGAGAGGCCTTTCCAACCATAGTGAGTTCACAAAAATCCAGTCCCAAAAAGTTGCCCGTTGAGGCCCATTTTTGAACCAGCTGTGTCGAGCCCTTTGTGTTCTTGAGGTTTTCAAGTGTGTTTGGGTGAGTCTTGGTTTCCTCCCCTTCAAATCTGATTTTATACTTGTTTTACAGCTAATTTTGAAGGTTTTTGTCTAAGAATTCTTTTTATGTTTTGGTTTGGATTTGTCAAAAATGCTAGGTGTTTGGCGCAAGGTCCCAGGAAGCTTGGAGGGGTAATCTATAGAATCTTGAACCTCATGTGGATGTATGTTGATTATTAGGTTGGGTACCATGCATTAGAATACCACCTAATGAAAGCTTAATGAAATTAATAGGCTCTTGTTGATTGGATCCTTGGTTGTGCACTTTATTCCTTGCTTATTCTCCGGACTCCAAGTAAGTCCCCTGGACTTACTCATGATGGATTTATGTGGTACTCTTTGTCTTATCGAGAGTCTTCATGCATCACGCGACCTAGTAACATGTTTAGGAATATAAACCGGTAATATGACGTAGGATGAACTTAGTAAATTCAACAATTCATATGTATGCTATATGTCTATGGTAGGACGGCCGTCAAAATCTGAATAAATGACTTATACTCGATGGAACACGAATGAAATGATGAAAGACTTATGATGAGAAAGAATGAGTATGTTCGAGAAGGATGAGTACGTTTGAGAAGATATTATGATATGATGGTCATGATGATGATGATGATGATGATGATTATGATGATGATACGGGCCCTTGTGTGTTTATTTCGCATTTATATATATCTATACACTTGCTTATGTGTTACATTTTAACATTCATGTAGTTTAAGTATGCCTCTTTATATGGCATTTTGTGTGCATATTTCCGATGATTGACCCCGATTTATTTCTTGTTTTTAGATTCAGGTACCCCTTACCCGATATGACTTACTTATGTGGATGGTTTTCGGGACAAACCTTTTGGACAATTAGAGTGAGGTAGGCGCTTGACATTCGTACTCTTTTGCTCATACCTTTTATCGTTTTGACCCGGCGCGATCGTGGCGTTTTGTTGTATTTATGATTTCCGCTTTTATTTCTGTTTGAAACGTTTTCGCGATAGTCTAGGACAGGTAAAGCCTCCAACGGGCTTACGATCTTTTCGGGGTTCGCAATCCCCATCTTTTGACAACTAAATCTTCCACTTAAATGAACCTAATAATAACTCGTACTCGGTCGTAAAATCCAAAGCTCACGGGAAAAGATCAAACTTCTCCTATAACGTTCCCCGATAACCTAGTATTCCGAACCTTATTTACCTTCTAAGTAGGTTTATGGAGGTTAATTCGGGTAGTTAAATTTCGGGTCGTTACAAGCTCGACTCGTTTTTCCTACAAAGGTTTGTCTTTGGAGCTGAACACCAACTTTCATTTGTGAAAACCGTTTGATGACACCTCGGTATTTTGGCTCGTTCTGGCTATATTAAATTTCGATTAAAGCTGATGAGCACTTTTTGGAAAGATATTTTAAGTGGCTACAACTTTATTAAAAGATGCAATCGCCAATTCAGCTTGGAAGATGGCCGAAATCTGGGATCCTTGCAGCAGTCCGAAAATCTGGCAGCTTGTCGAAAATGCAATAAATGAAGACGGAATGCATTCATTAAAGTCGTATTAAATAACGGGGATTTATATATTTCTGAACTTTCATCTCTTTGATGGAAACCAAGATCGTTCGTTTCCTCCCATTATGGTTGCCCATCTCTCCGTCATAAATCTCGGAAAACCCTTTCGTATTATCCGTCATTAGTTTATTGATTTATTTTATTTTTTATAGCATCAATATTTTCTTATATAAAGGTATGTAAGAACTTCTTTTGGAGACAAGTTCAATTTGAGAAAACTAAGCTTTGTGCTTCCTTCGTTTCGGATTAAGAAACAAAAATCTATCTTGGTGAGATGCCGGATAAACCCTCCTGGTGAGATGCTAAGAGCGATTCTCTAGTGAGAGACGACGGAATCAAAGGGTTCGAAACACTTGGAGTGCGAGGCCGAGAGTGTGGAAGATCGAGTGTTGGAGAGAGTTCGGAGTGCGAGGCCGAGAGCGATCTTGCATCACATATCCCTCAACCCCCATCCCCTAACTTATCATCATTTTAAGGCTTTCCACTGCCCCATCATCACCCTCAAATCACCCCCAAAATGTCACTCCAAAACAGCCCCTCAATACCTCTCAAACAAGCCCCATTCGGAATCGTCTCTACACAGGCGACGTCTCGGTAAAATGTTGTTTCCCACTTCATTTGCCCTTCAATTCACGTGATATGATCCAATACGCGACCGAGACTTCAATATCTACAAAACTAGTACACGCACACCCCTAGAAGCCAAGCAAATCGATGGGAAATCGGCATTCTTTGTCAACTAATTTGCTGCTACCGAAATTGTCCAAAACTTCCCAACTTTTCGGAACTCTCGTCGCCGGTCCTTTTGCTCGAGCTCGGGAAAGAGTACGTCAAGTGGTATCAGATAAACGACAAGGTTCCTCAAGATTTTGGGTCAAAATTTTAAAAAAAAAACGAGTTCCAAGCCTTTGTCCGAAGAGTATATCCGATGGGCTATTCGAGCCTATGATGATGGGTATCTTCGTTGGAGTGACATGGATGGCGCTACATATGATATAGTTGATCAAGTGCTCCGGAGGAGATATCGAAGGAGAAGGGCTCAAGAGGATGAGGCTTGGTGTAAGAAGAAGGTTGAACCACCTTGGGAAGAGATCTGCAAGCTCGCGGAAGATTCAATGCAACAAGTAAAGGAAATTCCAAATCTTGCCAACTCATTAGGGTCGATGCTATCGAAGGTCACAATAGCCCTACTTGCCTCTTTAAAGACGACATCCTCTATGGCCAAGGGCGAGACACTTGAGATTAAAGAAGGCAAGTCCAAGGATGTTCCTATTGTGATTGCGAAGGTCAACCCTGAGCTTAAGAAATATGAGAAAATCATCTCATGTTCCCAAGATTGCGCTTTCTATAATAGAGAAACGAATGCCAACTGACATGCCTAGCATTCTGAATTCCATGTCGATTAAGTGGTTTGATGCGACCTCTTTCATTCCGTCTTACTTGCCTTTCATGATTAAAGAAGAAAAGAAGATTCAACATCCTTTCAAAGACGATACAACATGTCCAAAGAAGTCGCACATTTCCATCACGGATTCGAGGAAGAATCCTTTTCAAGGGGAAGAAGATGATGTGATCGTAGTCGCCAATGAGCTCGACTCTTTTTTCCTACAAAGGTTTGTCTTCGGAGCTGAACACCAACATTCATTTGTGAAAACTGTTTGGCGACACCTCGGTATTTTGGCTCGCTCTGGCTATATAAAATTCCGATTGAAGCCGATGAGCATTGTTGGAAAGATATTTTAAGTGGCTACAACTTTATTAAAATATGCAATCACCATTCAACTTGGAAGATGGCCGAAATCCGGGATCTTTGAAGCAGTCCGAAAATCTGGCTGCTTGTCAAAAATGCAATAAATGAAGACGAAATGCATTAAGTAAATTCGGATTAAATAACGGGGCTTTAGAGATTTCCAAACTTCCATCTCTTTGATGGCAACCAAGATAATTCGTTTCCTCCCATTATGATTGCCCATCTCTCCGTCATAAATCTCGAAAAACCCTTTCGTATTGTCCGTCATTAGTTTATCGATTTATTTTAATTTCTTTTTTTTTCATAGCATCAATATTTTCCTATTTAAAATGATGTAAGAACTTCTTTTGGAGACAAGTTGAATTTTAGAAAACTAAGCTTTGTGCTTCCTTCGTTTCGGGTTAAGAAACAAAAATCTATCTTGGTGAGATGTAAACCCTCTTGGTGAGATGCTAAGAGCGATTCTCTATTGAGAGACGACGGAACCAAAGGGTCGGAAACACTCGGAGTGCGAGGCCGAGAGTGCGGAAGATTGAGTGTTGGAGAGAGCTCGGAGTGCGAGGCCGAGAGGGATCTTGCATCACATATCCCTCAACCCCCATCCCCTACTTTACCATCATTCTAAGGTCTTCCACAAACCCATCATCACCCTCAAATCACCCCCAAAACGTAACTCCAAAATAGCTCCTCAATACATCTCAAATGAGCCCCATTCGGAATCATCTCTGCATAGGCAGCGTCTCAGTAAAATGTTGCTTCCTGCTTCATCTGACCTCCCACTGACGAGATCTGCCCCAATACACGACTGCGACTTCAAGATCTACAAAACTAGTACTCGCACGCCCCCAAAAGCTAAGCCAATCGACAGAAAATCGGCATTCTTTGTCGACCTATCTGTTGCTACAAAAACTGCCCAAAACTTCTCGACTTCTCGGAACTCTCGTCTCCGGTCCTTTTGCTCGAGCCCGGGCCCGAGCACATCACGCTTAGACAATAAGAAGGTGAAGGCACATTAAGAAGGTGAAGGCAGATATCAAGATGTGATATAATTTCCTAAAGGAACGACACTTGGACAATAAGAAGGTGAAGGCACATTTAGGGCTCGCTTACTTATATAAGAGGGAAATGGAATGAAAATGTATTAAATTTTACATATAAAATGTATATGATCATCATTTTTGTGAGCTAGAGGATGGGGGATTATTAAATCATTATAGAGGTATTAGTTACCCTTCTTAAAATGAGGGGATATAATGTGGGAAAATGTAAAAAAATTTGTGTGAAAAATGGGAGAAGAAGGGGAATTATTAGAATAGTGATCAATGAATCTTAAATCAAATATGGACTATATTCATAAGTGTAATCATTACATTTCTCTACAAAAAAAAAACAAACGAGGTTAATAATTATGGTGTGTGTTTCACAAATAATATCAATCACTGATCAACTATGGTTTTTTTAGCAAGCTAGTACCAACATTATTTAAACTTGTTAAACTGCAATAGCTATTGGCTTGCACATAGAGGGAAATTCGGTTGATGTGTGGGACAACTTTGGATATAAGAGAGATGAATTAATTCATACAAATAACAATAGTGGTATCTAGGGGTTTGAGGTGACTAAATACCTCTGACTTGAAAGAAATATTAAGAAAAAAATAGGAAAAATTACTCAAAATAATACGAAGTATCAACTTTAAACCAAAAATAATACGAACTTTAAAATTCACAAACTCATATACAAACTATACCAATATTAACCAAAAATAATACAACTTCAAATTCCGATCACCAAAAATGTTTTGTGCTCAAAATAAAATAAACAAGAAAGTTAGGTGGGGTATTGTAAATTAATTTACAAACACAGTGAGAGACATGGCCCGATTTCTTCTTCTTCCTCATGGTCGGTCACCAGCGGCAATGAGTAATAGTGAAGACGTCGTCGATCAAACAACAGTTGTTTGCAGGAGATTCAATGTGGTGGGGCGAGTTCCGTGGCGACGATAGTCAACTCCGTCCCCTTCCTCGGATCTGGTATGCGCAAGCAATGAGTCTCCCATGGTGGTTTTGTCGATTCAACTCGAAATCACATGTCCTCGCCACTTAAATGGTCGGAAATTCCATTTCTAGTGTGATGGAATCTCTATTGATTGATTTCGATTCTGATTTACCCCCAATTTCATCAAAATTCAAAAACCCTAAAAAATTACCTTTGTCGAATTGGGATGGCAATCAAAAGGAAGATAAAGTCCCGAAGCTCTCGAAGCCACTTCGCACAGACAGAGTCCCGAAGCCATCCACCCGCTCCTCCCACCGACCCTCCTCCCTCGGTCAACCAGCCCTCCTCCCTGAGTGCTCAGTCGGCATCCACTCTAAGCCTCCAACAGCGGGCAATGTTCTTCACTTCTTCTTCTTCCCTCTCTTTTCACTTTTAGTTTCAGATCTAGGTTTTTGTTTTAGGTATATTTTGATTATTTTCAAAAATTAATGTCGATTTTGATCTAGATTTTTTATATTTTTCTGATATAGGGTTAGAGAAACATTCAAGACAGATATTTTTCAGATCTAGATTTGAGATATTTTTTTCCGTTAAAAAAAAACAAGTCTGGTTGAACCAAACCGGTCACTCCGGTCCGCGGACCAAAAAACCCGGGACCATATTTCCCGGTCCCGGTCCGATCCGCGGTCCATGGTTTCAGAAATTCCGGTCCACCGATCTTAGACCAGACCGAAATTTCCGGTCTGGACCGGATGCCCAGCCCTAATTGAATTTTTTTGCTCACAAATGGACTTTTGACATTCTAACTGTTGAAGTATTGAATTTTTATGCCGACAAGTTGACCACTAATATTTTACTATCATCAAAAATTTTATGCTGACAAATTGATGGCTAACATTCTAACTTTATTGAATTCTTTATGCGAACAAATTGCATGTTGATATTTTTATTATTATCGAATTTTTTTTGTCGACAAATTAACTTCTAACATTTAACTACTATTGAAATTTTCTACTAACCAACTGCCTGATTATTATTATTGATATTTTCTACTGACAAATAGGTTGTTGATATTTTTTTCCTTTTTATATTCTTTTAATATCAGTGATATTTAACTTATGCTGATATTTTTTTATTGACATCTACTGTTATTGAAAATGGTATGCTGAGAAATCGACTTATTACAATTATTGATATTTTCCACCGATCTACGCTTCCGCGACGACGCTGGGACGCCATCCGCCTTGTCAGAAGATGAACAATGAATCGATCAAATCCCAATTTCTCCCTCAATCACTCGATTTTGTTGGTGGAGGTTGCGATGTATGGATTTGAGAACTGAGGAAAGCGAGTTCGAACACTATAAGGGTTAATAGAGTGCGACAAATCTCAAATTTGGGGGCAAAGGAAGGAGGAAGGTGGCGTTCATGAAGAAGAAGTCAGAAGTGTGTGGATATGAGTTAGTGAATCGCATATTAGGGAACCTGGATTTTAGCCTCAACATTACATGATAGACTATTAAGTAAATTCTCTACGATGGTGGACTACTAGTTAATTAAATCCCTTGGAATGGATACGCTAGCACAACCAAATTTTCTCTTACTAATTTTCGTATCAAACCATGATAATACTATATGTCGATCTTATTTGTTTATATCCTACTCCCTCCCAGGGCCGGCCCATGACATGTGCCAAACGTGCAATTGCACGGGGCCTTAAAATTTTGAAGGCCTCGTATAGGTTATATATGTGTATATATATATATATATATATATATATATATATCTGTAAATTGAACAATGTAACATAATGTTGAGGTAGTTCAGCTGGTAGAAGATCTGCGTGAGTTCCAAACTAGCCTGGGTTCGAATCCCTGTGATAGCGCGCATCCTCCTTTTTTCCCAAAATTAAACCCGCCCATCAATGATCAATCCCTTTTTTTGTTTTAACAAATTACTAAGCAGCCCATTTTTAAAAAAAATTGTTTTTACAGCAGCTAGATTTTTTTATTTTAAAAACTTCATAAAATATTGTTTTTTTAATTAATTCTTTTTAATAATTTCATACTTATTGAAAAAATTGATTAAAAAAAATATTTTTTTAGAGTTTTTACCTCCTTAAAAAGTGTGCATTAAAGTCAAATGTCATCTATTTTAAAACGGAGGTAGTACTTTATAGTTTCTTAGATGATCAAAATTATTATTATTTTTGTTATTATTTTGTATCTTTCTACCTTAGGAATCACTAAGTTGAGATTTAGAAAGAGAGAATGCCTCCTACAAGATTTGAAGTGGTCATGTCGAACGGAACGACACTGATTAGTTAAAGAAAAAGGGCCTCAATATGTAAATTGCACAAGGCCTCAAAATATAACGGAACAGCCCTGCTCCCTCCGTCCGAAAATTAAGAAATCTTAAAAGTACTAGTGGAATATTAATAAATTAAAATTAAAAAAACCTTACAATACATGTTCATTACTGTAAAGATTAAAGTAATTATTAGATCTAAAAAGTATGTTAAGTGTAATGATTAAATCTAAAAACACATGTACATGTATGTTTGACAAAATTATATGACTAAAAGAACATGTATTGACGGACGGGTTGAGTATGTTTTTACTCACACAAAATATAGGTAGAATCTTTTTTTTTTACGAATGGAGGAATATTTTTTTTTTATTAGGTAAAAATTCGAAGGTCAAACAGGCCTGACTCATCGAGAGGCCGACCGAAATCGGCACACGGCAAACCGTCTAATAGAGCAATCTAAAACAGAAATACAAATAACAAGCGTAATGAACCAAACAAAAATAAACTCTACAACAAACGTTCCAAGAAGACCAAACACCCGAAAAGCTGAGGAGGCCACCGAAGAACGCAACCAAGCACCATCAAACAGTAGCACCGCGGGCCAGTAGTACAGCAGGACTGTAACTCCTGTGGGTAGTGCAGACGACCTCCAAGGAAACTCTATCCCGGATACGGAGTCGCCCTGAGCGTACCACCACGACCCCAGCCAGACCCGACTACAGACTCCACAACCCCCAACCAAGCAGAAGATCTCCTAGAAACATCGGAAGCAGAGCCGCAAACTGCTCGAAATAAAACGCCAACAAACATTCACCTACAAAATATCGACAAGCCCTTGCAGGATTTTCTCAAGCCCTTTCGAGTGGGTATACAAATTTTTTTTTTAATACTTAACCTTAGTGTGCAAGGATGAAGCTTAAGCTTGCACGTCAAGGACAATTACAGTACATGCCATCAATCAGTCTAACAGACGCCCTTGCACACCAAGCAAACTCGGGCCAAGCACCGGCGTGGGTAGGCGACGACGGAGAAAGGAGAAGCAGGACGCCGCCCCATAATCGAGATCGAAATAGGTTGGGGGAGATTAGGCGGGACAAAGGACGGAGACCGGCGCCGGCAACGAGCACGGCCACCGCCGATAGCTGTCTAAGCACACCAATCAAGCCAAGGCCAAGTCTGGCGTGGGAAGACAACGGAGGAGACGAGAGGAGCAGGACGCCGCCCCCGGAGTAGAAACGAGACAGGTAGGAGGGGATTGGGTGGAGACCGACGCCGACACCGAGCACAGTCGGCGAAGGCGAGTCCCACGGGATAGAATAAGGATGTGGGAGAAGGATAAAGGCCAAGGAAAACGGGCAACTCCAATTTCGGAAGAGATTCACACAAGGAAGATGAACAGGAGAAAAAACAACTCCAATTTCTGCAATTTTACGATAAATCAGAATTAGAAAGGGATAAGAATCCTAGATTTACAAAGGATATTTGGGGATTCTAGAGAGAGGGCAGAACTAGGGTTGGGCATCCGGTCTGGACCGGACCGGACATTCCAGTCCCGGTCCGATCCGATGGACCGTAATTTTTGAAAACTTGGACCGCGGATCGGACCGGGATCGAGAAATATGGTCCCGGGTTTTCCGATCCGCGAACCGGAAAGACCATTTGGACCGGTTATTCCTATAACCTCGTTTTTTTTTAAATTTAAAGAAAAAAATAGCCTTAAATTTTTGTATTGTACACTTTACAGTAGTTGTATCTGCCCCCAAATCTGTACACACCAAATTGTCGTTGGATGATTTTTCTAATGTTAATCAATTCCGGCAAATAGAGCTCAGATTAGGGACAAAATATTACAACTTGCTACTTATCATCTTGGCCATTAACAAACAAAGGCATATAGAGCTCAGATTTAAGAAGAACACAAACAAATTTTCTTTAATGTCCAAAACCCTAGATCTGAATTTCTGAAATCGACATTAATTTCTAAAAATAATCAAAGTATACTTAAAAAAAACCTACTAGCCTAGATCTAAAAGGGAAAAGGGGGGAAAGATTCGAAAGAAGCATAAGTGAAGAACACATTACTGGCTTCAGGACGACAAAGAACCAAGAGGGAACCACAGAGAGCCGAGAGGGAAGAAGAAGAACGGAGGGAGGATAGCCGATTGAAAGCGGAGCGCCTTCGGGACGGAGGGAGGAGACAGCCGAGAGGACTGGTCTCGACCTGGAGGCGTGTGGCTTCTGGCGATGGAGGCTTGAGCGACGGCCGGCTGGAGAGTAGGTGGTGCTGTGGTGGTGAACAGAGAAACTGAGAGAGACTCTGGCGGCGGCTAAAGAGAGCATGAAAGAAATTAGAAAGAAATGGAAGGAATGAAAAGAAAGTGAAAGTGTGAAATGTGAAACGCGTTAGGGTTGGGTTGGGCTCTTCTTCTTCTTCTTTTCTTTTTTTTTAATTATGGTTCCGGTCCAATACCGGTCCGGTCCCGGGTTTGGACCGGAACCCGGAAATTAAAAAATCTTGGACCGTGGACCAGACCGTAATATTTCGGTTTGATCCAAAGACCGTAAATTCCGGTCTGGTCCCAATCCGATTACGGTCCGATCCAAATTTTGCTCAACCCTAGGCAGAACCCCTCTCTCTAGAACTTTTTCCTCAAATAGATAAGAATGGAGGAATAATTGAAAAAAAAAGAAGTAGAAAGATGGATAGACTTTTCATTTGTTAATGAATCACAAATTTTACATACTGGCTTTAGTGATTGTAGTGTTCCATGATGAGATAATATGTCGTTATATTTGGTTTACTATACCAAATGTCTGTCATTCGGATGGTTTATCTACCACAAGTTACTACTTACCGTTTGATTACTTCTACAGAAATTGGGGTTACCCCCTTGCTCTAATCAGTCCTCACAATAGGGTCACACATGACCGGTTAAATCCCACAAGGTGCCACTTACAAAGCCTTACAGGCATTCTTAGGCTCCACCTGATTGCCATAACAATAGCGGTTAATGCCATGTATATATCTTCCTTTCGAATCAGATGTTCTGCACATTGCCTACGGGCCTTGTCGAGCACCATATTTATTCCTACACAAAACCTTCCAACAATTAAAAGACCTATTCCATGGCTCTCTTTTATTAAGACTGCGCAAGTCGATCCCAAATTAGTACAAACAGATCGCCTTCAAAGGTTTTTATGAATATATGCACTTGGAACTCCCTCGGCATCCGGAGTCGTAATTTCTGGACTAATATAGATATTTTCTGCCAAAATAATAATATCAACGTTCTCGCCCTATTAGAAACCAAGACTGATAAGGTCCCTACAGAAAGCACTCTGCGTAAGTGCGGTTTCTCAAATGTTGCAGTTGACCCGGCTATAGGATTCTCCGGTGGTATTTGTCTTATGTGGAAAGATATCCCAACCTCACAAGGTTCCATTGAACTGATTTCGGTCCATCACCGTTTCATTCATTTTAACTACTCGGATTACACTACTAAACGGTGTTTTGTTGTTCTGGTGGTCTACGCCCCACCAGATGAGCGCCGCAAACAAGTCTTCTGGGAAAGAATCTCCCTATATATACAATCACTACTGATCCCATTCTGCATCATAGGAGACCTAAATGAAATAGCTTCCCCAGCTGACAAACTTGGCGGAGCCTATCCATCGCAATCACGTTTTACTCGATTACTAGACTTGAAGAATAAATTATCACTCCTAGAAGTACCTTCTTATGGTGGCCATTTTACTTGGCAGCGCAAGTCGAAAGAGGTTATCACCTGTTTGGAAAAACTTGATCATTTACTTATCCACACAGACATGCTTACCATCTTCGACTCCATTCGCACACAGATTCATCCTTTTACTAGGTCTGACCATGCTCCTATTTCCACTGACTTTCGCCACAACATTCAGCCTAGAAATAGACCTTTCAAGTTTGAAATGGCTTGGGCCTCAAGGGCCGATTACAGAAACTTAGTTTCATAAGCTTGGAGAACAAATCCACAGGGCTCTCTAATGTTTAAACTGCTGCAGAAGGCTAAAACTCTTAAAAAACTTTCCAAAACCTGGCATAAGAATAATGTACGTAATATCCATAACCAAATTCTGGTCACAGATCAAAAGCTTATGCACTTACAAACCTCACTCATCTCAAACTATAATAACAAAGATGTTCAGATACTTAAACAATTACTCAACAAGAGAAAACGTATGCTTGACTTTCACCGTCGCTACTGGAGCCAGCGGGCTAAGGTAAAACATACCAAACTTAATGACTCCAACTCAGGATATTTTCATAAAATCGCGACTGCTAAACGAGGCAGAAAGATGATCAAATCTATCCTACTTCCAGGTGGGGAGCATACAGCTGATTTTCATTCAATCCAACAAGAATTTGTGTGTGACTTCAAAATCCGTTTTAGAGCCTCGACGACACATGGTTTGGATCTGTCGCCAGATTTAGCGGTCATTCCAACGCTAGTTTCTGAAGCAAACAATGACATGCTCTCTGCTCCTGTAACCAACAATGAGATTAAATCGGCCGTATTTTTAATGAGTCCGGATAAGGCTCCGGGTCCTGATGGCTTCCCAGCCGATTTCTACCAAAAGTTCTGGCCTACAGTGGGCCCTTCTGTAATTAAAGCAGTCAAAGCTTTTTTCGTCAGCGGTAGGCTTCTATGACAAACAAACCATACATTCATTACTCTACTCCCGAAGTGTGAGGACCCAACTGCAGTAAACCACTACAGGCCTATCAGCTTATGCTCAACAATCTACAAAATCATAGCTAAAGTAATTTCAGCACGTTTAACCACAGTTTTCGATAAACTTATACACCCTCTACAGGGAGCTTTTACGAAAGGGAGAGCTATACAGGACAATATTCTGATCGCTCATGAAGCATTGCATTCGTTTCGGCTAAAGAAAGGCAAAGTGGGCATGGTTGCTCTTAAGTTAGATATGGAAAAGGCTTATGATCGTATCGAGTGGTCTTTTCTATTCCAAGTCTTAGCTAAGTTTGGGTTCAATGAACTCTTTATTAACAGAATTAAGGAATGTGTTTCAACTGTATCCTACTCGGTCCTCATAAATGACGAACCTACCACGGTGTTTCAACCCACAAGAGGTTTAAGACAGGGAGACCCCCTCTCCCCTTTTCTTTTTGTTCTAGCTTCTGAAGTACTAGCACGTACCCTGCATAACCAAGCGTTAACTAGTCGGGACCTTGGTATCACCTTCGGTCGCCCGGGTATCAAGATTCCCTTCCTAGCGTTTGCTGATGATATTCTTATTTTCTGCAAAGCTTCCCAATCAGCATGCACCTCTGTGCTGTCAATTTTGGACAGATACTGTTTAATCTCAGGCCAAAAGGTGAATCTTCATAAATCTAGCTTCCAAACATCTCCTAACACGACTAATACAGCCATAGCGTCTACTATTGCCGTTCTCGGTATTCCTCAAGCAAACAATTTCGACAAATATTTGGGTTGCCCGGTAGTCAACGGGAAGACCAATAAGGATACATTCGTTGATGTGGTTCTCAAAACAAAAAACCAACTTACGAAATGGAAAGCCTCGAATCTATCTGTTGAAGGGCGACGTGTGCTCATCAAAGCAAATCTTAGTGCTAAACCAATTTTTCTTATGCAAGCGTTTTTGTTGCCTACCCACATTCTGCATGAGCTAGATAAAGTGTATCGTCAATTCTTTTGGAACAAAACCTCTGCAGCACCACCACTGATTAGTTGGGACAAAATCTGTTCAGACACAATGAAGGGTGGTTTGGGAATTCATAAGGCTGAGTCTATGAATATAGCTCTCCAGATGAAGCTCCTTTGGAAAATAATCTCTGAACCAGACAATATATGGGTCCGTGTTATCTCACAAAAATATCTGAAAGGCTGTGATCTTCCCAGTTATAACAAACAACGCCAAACCTTGTGGCAATGGTCCCGCCTTATGTCCATCAGGCATCTGTTCCTCCCGGCCCTTCAATGGAGGGTTGGAAACAGGGAAACCATTGATTTCTGGTCCCATAACTGGGCATTTCATGAGCCGTTAAGTTCCAAGACGGTTAACCCCATCCCAGATAATCTCAAAGGTATTTCGGTCGCTCACTTCATCACCAATCGTCAGTGGAACATAAGGTGCATTTATGACTCATTGACGAATGCTCTGGAAAAAGATGTTATCGACCACATTATTGGTATAACTCTGCCGACTAATCCAATCACGGATCGACTGTATTGGGGACCCAGTAAAAATGGTTGGTTCTCCACTGCCTCAGCCAACTCCTTCCTTTCAAAGAACGTCGGGTTGCCATATTTCGATTGCGGTTGGATCTGGTCTCTCGATGTGCCCCCTAAAGTGCGACACTTCTTATGGAAAATCGCTCATGATGGTCTACCGACTAAAATCAGATTGCTAAAATCACATATGGTTGTACCTGCGGGTTGCGCTTTCTGTGGAAACACAAACGAATCAGGTGATCACCTTCTTTTACACTGCCCTATGGCTACAGACTTGCTAAAAGAGCTACGACTACACATCCCGGGGCATATTACTGTCGTTGTTGGCATGGGCAATGTGATTCCGCTCACCAAGATAAAATGTGCGATTGGACACAAAAAATTTGCCGCTCTAGCCTCGGCATGGTGGGCCTTGTGGTTCTTTAGAAATCAACTCGTTTTTTAGCACACCAACAAGGTATCTATCAACGAGATATTGCTATTCCATAGTACAACGGTACACTGCTGGGTACAGTCAAAAGTTTTAGACGACGAACCCGCTGAACTCTAACCCTCGGATTCACAGCTATATACAGCGTAACGGTTCAAAGGGTTCTTCGCACTTTGGGCGGAGCCAAAATCGAACTGGGAAGTGGGATAAACCCCCACAAAATTGCTATAAGCTCAATTTTGATGGCTCGGTCCTCCCGAGTGGCAAATCTTCTTATGGGTTTGTCATCCGTGACTCTGCTGGTTTGGTAGTCTCTGCGGGCAGGTCGGTTTGCACTCATATATCGGTGATCTATGCCGAGAACCTCGGTCTCAAGATGGGCTTGCTACGAGCAAAGAAGCTACAGCTTTCGAAACTTCTGATCGAAGGAGACAACTTACTAGTTATAAAAGCTCTACTTGGGGATTGGAAATGCCCCTGGGAAATAGAGATGCTACAAGCTGATATTCTGTCTGATATCTCGTCCTTTACTTATATTGCTATTCGTCATATTTTAAGGGAATCCAATGCGGTGGCTGACTACCTTACTCGTAGTGCCCATGCATCCCCTGCCGACGTCAGCTGGGAGGATGATCCAGAACTGCTTGTTCTCGTCCGGAAGGACGCGCTAGGAAGGGTCTCTGCTGCGGCCGACCCGACCTAATTCTTATCTTGCGTCAAAAAAAAAAATGTCGTTATATTTATTAATTATTAATTATTATATATTCTGCATAGAACTTTGTCGTATGGCATAAAATCGGATCTCCGATCGCGCAGTCTCCTTTTCGTAATATCAAACGTTAACATTGTAGATCACTCTCAGCTTTTGGTTGATATATTCTGATGGATACGCTTTTGATGATCGATGGAGGCTCCAAATTATATGATCCCTTTCTTTCTTGATCGTCAAGCCTCTCCGATGTTCTCTATTCATACCCTTTTAATAGATATGCATAGCTGTGCAGCACTACACCATATCTTTTATAGATCAGCAAAATGCTATTACGTTATTTGTTTTAATCTGAGATCAGGGCACTTGCGAATTCGGCAGCGATGAATGCAGTCAGTTGCAAAGGAATTTGGATACCCAACATACCTCCACTCCTGAAACATAACATTAATAAAAGGGACGTTGCAGTTTATTGTTAGAAAAAATCAATATAATTTAATTTATTGGTAGCTTTTATAATATTAAGATTTAGGCGTAACTTCATAAAACCACCCTTTATTTCACTTTTTGTTCACAAAACCACCCCTTATTTTCTAAATTACACTTAACCACCCGTTATTCATGAAAACATATCAAGTCACCACACATCTTCGATTCTATCCATTAGCAGCCCTAAAATGAGTGATAAATGACTATATTACCCTTAACCCTATATAAACCTAGGGTGGGCACAAATCACGCACCGTCCCGCATCCTGTTCCGATCCGATCCCGGTGGGATTTAGAAAAAAAAAAAATCAATCCCGTCCCGTTAAAATTATGCGGGACGGAGAGTTCGCAACTTCGCCTCCCGCAAATCCTGTCCCGCATATATATATATGAAAATAATATATATATAGGGAAGCTTTAAAATGTAAAACATCCTTAACGTGTAAAATTTGTTTAACGTGTAAAATTTTGGAAAACCGGACCCGTGCCCTTTAAAAAAAAACTGAACCGGTTTGTTTTAAAAAATTTAACCGGTCGTCCCCTTCTTCCGCCTGTGCAAAAATTCAGAAGCGAACATGGCTTGGGCGAAGTCTCAATTGCCGGGCATCGAGCATGGCAAGAGGCAGGTCATCGAGCATCGGACTAGGCGGTGTCAATCGCCGGAATATTCCTCGTCGAAATCCTCGCAATCATCAGAATCGAACTCCTCCATAGCAATCGTCGGAATCATCGCAATCGCCGGAATCGAGCATCGAGCATTGGTCAATTCGATAAGGCGGGTGTGGATCCGGCTTCTCCTCCTCGCCATCACCAGAATCCTCATCGGAATCGTCGGAATCGCCAACAATTTCCTCCTTTCCCAACAACACCGGAGCTCCCTTCGCCGCCTGTGACCATTGCCTTGCCGCCACCGAAGCCACCAACGATTGCCACCAACGGACTATTCACGCCCCCACGGTCCCGTATCTGTCCCCCTCTTGCGCCGCCGTGCCCTAGCCTGGCACCGGGAGCTTGCCGAAGTCCACCGGTGTAACCGCCATTTCTAATCGGAGGTTTACATGCGATGTGAGGAGGAAGATGATGATCAAATTACAATTTTGACCCATATTTTCCTTTTCTTCCCAAATATGCCCTTATCTAAATTTAATAAATTAAAAATTTATTCCGTAGTTTATAAACGAACAACTTAATATTATATTTGCACAACTTAAAATTATATTTGCACAAAATAGTGTTTGAATGATTTAGATTGAGATTGAAAATCTAGGGTTTGATTTAGGAGCGGAATTTGGGGCTTTTTGCCAAAAGCCAAATTGATTGAAATTGATGATATGGTTGTGTTGTTGGGTTGATTTTGAGCTAATTTCAGGTTCATATCATTGTCAAATTGTTTATGGATCATGAGCTAATTGAATTTTAGAATTTTATATTGCGATATGCTTTAGAATTTTGGTTTTTTGCCAAAAGCCAAATTGACTGAAATTGATGATATGGTTGTGTTGTTGGGTTGATTTGGAGCTAATTTCATGTTTATAGCATTGTCAAATTGTTTGTGCATCATGATCTAATTGGATTTTAGAATTTTATTGCGATATATTTTGAATTTGGGGTTTTTTTGCCAACATCCAAATTGATTGAAATTGATGATATGGTTGTGATGTTGGGTTGATTTGAAGCTAATTTCATGTTCATAGCATTGTCAAATTGTTTGTGAATCATGAGCTAATTGAATTTTAGAATTTTATTGCGATATGCTTTAGGTCGATTAGGTTCTTCTATTTTAGCATGAAAATCATAATTTAGCATATCAGCTCAATTGGTAGAGCAATGTGCGTTTGCACAAAGATGTGGGTTCAAATCCCACATATGTTACATAATAGACAAGAGCGCAACAATCGCAAATTGCTAATCATGCACATTATAATCTTATTTATGCACAATTCTATCTTACTTTTGCACAATTCTATCTTACTTTTGCACAATTGTATCTACTTTTGCACAATTGTAGTTTAAATTTGCACAATTGTATCCTATTTTTGCACACTTGTATTCTAAATGTGCACATTGCAATTTTATTTTCACACTTTATGTTCTTATATTTGCACTCTAAAGTTGCACAAATGCACTTCACAGTTGTACAAATGCACTTCACAATTGCACAAATGCACTTCACATTTGCACAAAGGCACTTCACAGTTGCACAAATGCACATTATAATTTTATTTTTGCACCTTATACTATTCACGAAGAGAAACATAATAAGAGATACCACATAGATAGCCTATACGGAGTTTGAACCCGCATCTTTGTGCGTAGGCACATTGCTCTCCCATTTTGAGCTAATAGGCTTTTAATGACACATATGACACAATGGAAGCGAGGGAAATAGATGTAAGTTGCAAAAAACGAAGATAAAATAACAAGCAGCACCCTCCCGCGAACAGGAGTTGAGCATCTCAGCCCTCGTAATCCCCTCAAACAAATAGACGATAAGTCCGCCCCTAGAGCCCCCGATGCGACGCCGATGAAAAATGAGTCAAAACACATTAAAAATAACCTTAATTGTGCACTTCATATTATTACTCATACACATCGTGATTTTATTCTTACACTTTATCATTTTATTTATACACTTTATATTTGCACAACAAAAGGTGTCGAAAACAGGAAAAAGTGCATTTACCCATAAAATTAGACATATTTACCAATTTACCCATAAATTAAACATATTTCAATTATAAATTTTTATAATTGAAATAGGCATATTTACCTATTTACCTTATAATGAATTATTATGTCTGCACAAAATAAACTTATATTTGCAAAATAAGATGTTATATGTGCACAAAAGCAAGTTATACTTGCACAACAGAAAGTGTTAACACGAAAAAAAAAATCTAGGACAAAAAAAAAAAAAAAAAAAAAAACTGGTCCGAGAAGGGGGGGCACACGCATGGGCTCGGAGGGGCACACGCATGGGCAAGGGGGGGGGCAGATATTCTACTAATTAAATTAGGCCCATTAGTAATTAAATTAGGCCAAAAAAAAAAAAAATCTGGTCCGAGAAGGGGGGGCACACGCATGGGCTCGGAGGGGCACACGCATGGCCAAGGGGGGGGCAGATATTCTACTAATTAAATTAGGCCCATTAGTAATTAAATTAGGCCAATTAGCAAATTTTACACGATAAGCAAATTTTACATGTTAAGAAGTTTTTACATTTGAAGTAAACCACACACACACATACTACTAAAAAAAAGCAGTACCCTAGAGCCAACAGCTCTCGGTAAACATCCATCATTCCATTTTATTAGCAGCTCTCGGCAAACATATAACAAATAATGTAAGAATTTTAATACTGTAATGAGATTTGGTAAGGTTTGACATCTTTATTGTTTGGTATTTTTAGAGTTAATTGGATTATTTTTTAATATTTTTTTACGAGGGACAAATCCCGTCCCGTCCCGTTAGGGACAAGACCCGGTGGGATTTGAAAAAAAAATATGAATCCCGTCCCACAAAAAATACGCGGGACAAGACGCAAGATTACCACAATCCCGTCTCGTCCCGTCCCATGTCCACCCCTATATAAACCTATTTCAAGAAACCTAAATCGGTTGGAAACATTGAAACCAAAAAATCTATGAAATCTAAATTAAATAACCCTAAATTGAAATCTAAATTAAACCTAAACTCAATAAATTGGTACGATTTACCTGGAAAATTTGAAACCCAAATTAAAATCTCATAAAATTAACATCTATTCATCATCATCGGCTATTCGGTCTTGATTCCCAATTTCGTCATCGTTGAACAAAGATTGCGCAGTAGCATTGAAAAACGAGGACAAAGTATGTCATCCTCGAACCAAAATCGTAGAACACGTAAGCCGAAAGGAAGAGGCTTCGTCTCTCCTGGTGCTCTTCAAATAGACCGGCGGTGGGAAATTGATAGGTTTCTTGAAATAGGTTTATATAGGGATAAGGGTAATATAGTCATTTACCAATCATTTTAGAGCTGCTAACAAAGAGAATTGAAGATGGGTGGTGACTTGATATATTTTCATGAATAACGGGTGGTTAAATGTAATTTAGAAATTAAGGGGTGGTTTTGTGAACAAAAGGTGAAATAAAGGGTGGTTTTATGAAGTTACGCCTAAGATGTATGCACTATTTTACAGATCGAATACCTTTTATAGACACTGAAGACTTATGAAAGGTTTTCAGTCGTGTTTGAAAAGCTTGGTGATCAAGCGAAAGAAACCGAAGATCTCAGAGAGATCAAAGGTAGAAGACCGAATGATGAACTGGAGCCCTCTTGGGATTTCCCCTTTCTCATTACTTTTTTTTTTGTTTTTTTTGTTTTTTTTTTTTTGTGTAAACTGGAAAATCAGCTTTACAAAATGTTCCGAGGTATACAACAAAGTTAATTGGCAAAATGGTCATGGATAGACCAATTTTTTGCCAAACTTGCAAAAATAGATCAATGGGGGGAAATTTGCACAAATAGACTCTTTTTTGTTCTTTTTTTGCACAAATGTGCCCGTAACCTTACCCATTGTAGCCGGTTTTGGGCGGGAAAAGGAAAAAAATAAAACATAAAAAAAATTGGGTGAGTTGACAGGGCAATTAATGCCTCATATCACTACAAGGTACGCCCCCTTTCTCCATCGGGACTCCATCTCTCCATTTCCAAAACTCCAAACTGTTCGAAAGTGAGAGGAAGAAGAGACGACGCCGGCAACCAACAAAACCCGTTCGAAGAAGAGACGGTCGGGAACTGTCGGAGAAGAGAAGAACGCCGGCGACCACAAGGTACGCCCCTTTTCTTTGTTGTCCGTTTTCTTCGAATCTGGGGTTTAGGATGGGAGGTTGAAGAAACCTACTATGGTGGTAAGGACCGGGATTGAACGTCAAAGGTGGGTTGTGGATGGGTTGTGGAAGGGTGACAATGGTGGTTACAATTGAAGGAAGAGAAGGGCGATTTTGGGGAATGGATAGGGCAAACCGACAGTTAGGGTTTAGGAAGGCCGAAGAGGATGGCTATGGTGGGAGTCGAAATTGGGAATGAGGAAGATTAGGGGTTTGATTGAAGAAGAAGGATGGAGGTTTTACATGTGTTTAATTTCGAAATCTGGTGTGGTAAAGAGAAAGGGGGTGACATGGGTGGGGAATCTGGGTGACAGGGGCTTAGAATCTGAAACTGGAATTGGGTGTCTGACATTGATTGTGGAGTTCGATTGGTATTAGGTATGGTAAACGCATTTCCATTAGTTTGAAATTGAGATTTTGGGAGTTGATGTGGAATGTATGGCGTCATTGGCTTAGAAACTGTCTGACATTGGTGACATGGGTTTAGAAATTGAGTGACATGGGTTTAGAAACTGAGTGACACGGAATATAAAATTTCTGGAAAACTTATTGTTGCTCTTAAACTGCAGGAGACAAATGGTTCGGACAAAAAATGCAAAGAGTGACAAACAGCGGGAGCCCCGTTACTGTGTCCCGAAAGAAAAGCACTTCCGGGCACGGGTAAACTAAGGGTCGAGGTTGGCAATGCTTGCCAACATCGACAACTACATCGACCCGTACGATTGAGATAAGCTGCTGGACATCCAATTTTACGGGATCATCCAGCTGGTGAACCGGTGCCAATTCTCGTCCCAATTAATGCATTACGCACTACAACGGCAAGTGGTGACCAAGAAGATGTGGGAGACATGGTATATGATTCAGAGGAAGCTGCGACATTTCTCGATGAAGGAGTTTGCCATTGTCACGGGGCTCCAGTGCGGCCGAGTGAAGCGTACGATAATGGAGGAGGACAACAAATCTGTGAAGGACTTCTTCGAAACGGAGAGCGTGAAGGTGGGCGAGCTTGAGTTTGCCTTAAAGAGCTGTCTGCTGAAGGAGCCGAGTGCAAGGAAGAGATTCAAGCTCGTTCTCCTCTTCATCGTGGAGGCAGTGCTGTTGGGGGGGAGGGGGGAGAGGAAGCCTTTGCGGGGGTGGATAGTCAGGCTCGTGGAGAATGTCGAACGCTTCCTGGCATTTCCATGGGGGAGGCATGTTTACGAGATCACACACAACTCGCTCTCCGGTGCCGTTGAGCGGCGGTTGGCCAACTTAAATCCCGATCCTAAGAGCAACGACTTCTTTGGATATGGGTTGATGGGCTATCCGATGGCCTTCCAGGTAACCTTATCCACCACCCTCGTGCTACTTTACTCCATTATGCGGTGTAGGTTTGTAAATGGATTGCGGTTGGCTTGCAGTTTTGGCTATATGAATCCATTCCGAACTTCGGCGCCGTGTTTGCGAACAAGCTGTCCCAAAAGTCGATCCCTCGGTGCACGAGGTGGTTTGCCAACGAAGACAACCTTTCCTATGACAGCATTGTCAAACGCATGGACCCGGACGGAGAGCAAAACATTACGGTTACTGAGAACCCATTGCTACTACCGGAGAAGGGCGAGCTGTCAATGTTGGGTGGGTGCAACCATCTGGATGAGGAGCCTGGCCGCCTTTTTGACGACATTGTGCGGTCATTGGCGCACCATTACGATGCTCCTGTTGACAACCCCCCCCCCCCCCCCCCCCCCGCAAGAACCAATGCACGAGCTGAGGATCGAGACGGACGGTGCTAGAGATAGCGTTGTGAAGACACTCGACAAGATTATGGATACCTTGGAGATGATGGATGAGAAGGTACTTCATTCTTTCGCATTATTTTCTGCATAATCTTAATAAGTTCAGTGACTGGGGAAAATAGACTAATGACATGGGACATACAGTAGGTGACACAGGAAATAAAAGTGTTGGAGGAGATGGTGGTTTTGTGACCTGGTTTATTGAACTTAGTATGTAGGATTGATTGTAACAACTTATTGTGTGCAAATAAAAGTGTTGGAGGAGACGGTCCATGAACTGCGGGATGGTAAATGGATGGGAAGAGGCAAGGAACAAAGAGTAAGGGATAGTGAAAACGAGGTTGGAGATGTCGAGAAAGAGGAAGATGGATCTAGAGACGGACTTTTGGGTGAGACGTACGCGGAGGACATCATTGGTGAGAAAGTTGGAAAAAGCGATGCTGAGGACAAAGTATCGGGGGCACGAAAGAAGAATGGGGAGGTAAGTTTATTTTTGGGTGACACGGGATTCGGGGGGTTGAATGTTTTTGTTTTCCACGTTCAAGTGCATGACGTTACCCAGACTGAAACAGAAGATGGTGGGAAGGCTGATAAAGAACAAGTTGCTAAGGTCAGGTCCAATGGCATGCGTCACTTCATAGAAAGAAGCTAGTCATATTGGAATCCATTTAACTTGTAGATCGATTTTGCAGGTTATTGATGTTGATGTTGATGTACCACAGGGGACTCGTACTGAGCTCCAAAAAGAGTCGAGCCAGCAAGAAGGTGATAAAGTAAGGTCTTGTGTTATGTTGACAATGTCGTTATGAAATGATGATGACATGGATTATTATGTAGAGTGACATGTCGTTTCATGTTGTGCGACAAGATATATGCGCATTAACTGAAAGGGTTGAATTTTTTGGTTAGGCCGAACATGTCCAAGGGGTTATAGAGAGCTCAAAAGCAGCCGGTGGGGACCCTGAACAAGCAGACGGGGATAAGGTAAGCAACTCTGACATTGAAATTGACTTCTGAACTTTTATTCAGTTGATGCTAGAAAACACTTATTGGACACCTTTTTGTTTTCCAGGTGGAAGCTGGTAATGTTGTACCAAAGGGGACTCGTACTGAAGCTGTGGAGAAGGCCTGATAAGTTGCTAAGGTACGCTCCCTGTGGCCCGTGTCATTCATCCTTTATGTTTTTAATAGTGGCATGGGGATGTTAGGTAAACGACAAGGGTTGTTATGTTCGGTGACATGGGAAACATTTTTGGGAATTCATAGGTTGTTCGTCGACCATTCATCCTTTATGTTTTCAAGAAGACGAAGAAGGATGAAACAGTGGATGTGGGCCTACCGGCGAAGAAACCGCGGGCCTCTAAAGGGAAGGACGACGTCGTTGCCATGGGACTAGTTTCTGCGGCCGACTATGAGGCCCTACAGGGGTGGCTCGCAAGGTAACCCATCGTCTCATTTCAATCTTCATTATACGGCAAGGTTACCCATTGATTAATTCCACTCCATTGTACGGTCCAGTGCGGACGCTAAGAACCGGTTAGCGGGCTGCGACAGGGACCTGTCAAAGGAGTTCTTTACCACCCTCCAGACGCCCCGCTATTGGATCCACTCAGAAGTACGAAGCTGGTATATTGTAGTTATCAAATTTGATTATGATTCACCTTGCATACGCATTTGGGTTACACTTGGACTATGTTGTGGGTTGTAATGGGGGTTAACTTGTCGCAGCACTTTGACCAGTCATGCTTCCTGCTACGTAAAGCAGTCGCGAAGAGGGGTGACGACATTGGCCGTCGAGTCGTCGTTTGGACTCCTACTTCTCCACCTATCTGGAAAGGGAGTGGAAGGAGTACAACTCAAACGTCGGGGGGTATAAGGCGAGTGGCAGAGTCCTCTCATACTTCGATGGGTGGTCCCCGGCGCTCATGGCCCGTCCATGGACAGGCGTGGACCTCGTCCTCCTACCCCTCAACCTGAGGGGCAAACATTGGGTTGCCGTCGCGCTTGATCTGAAGGAGTGGCAGGTAAAGTTGTATGACTGTGATGTGCACTGCTATTGAAGGGTAAAATTTAATGAATTTTATTATTCATTGTATAAATAAATTTATCACATTCATTCCATAAAAAAAATGTGGTAAATTTTTCCCAAATTAAACACAAGTTTATAAATTCTAAATTAGGCCTAAAAAATCCATTACAAGCTCGACTCGTCAGGCCCAAATTCTGAACAGAGGTTACAATTTACAAAGGGTAACTACTCTTACAACTTTTGATTGCAGTTAATGGAAAATACATAAAAAAAAATGCATCTCTATATATAAAAAGAGCGAGTTGCGTTATGAACAGTAACTATTTTTTTCCATTTTACCCTCAATTTCTTATAAAATAACATCCATAATTAAGGTTCAGGCCCATATTCAAGCCCAATTCAATTCAATACGGAGTAACGATTTAAAGTTCTACCACCTTCCAAAGAATTCCACCACCTCTCCTCTCGCTAATTAAACGCCTTTTCTCTCTCTTTTTTTCACCTCTCTGATAAGTATATTGACCACCGCCATTTGTCTCCCTCCCTTTCTGCTACCACCGGAGTCTCCCTCTCCCTGTCCGCCGCCCGGACTTTCCGCTTCCGCAAGACGCCAGCCCACAGAGCCTCTCCCCTCCCTATCGGTCTCTCAACCTCCCCTCTTGAAGCACTAAAGAACTTAAGGTTTGTGATTGTGACTTTGTCATTCTTAATCTAATTCTAATTATTTTTCATTGTTTTATGCCTTTTTGAATTACTGAAATCAATTTATTCTTACAAGACTAATAGGGTTAAGGTATGATTTGGTCAATTGGGATTTTGGGATGGCAAATTGATGCTTGATTTGGTTGATTCTCAGCCTTCACTTGCTTGCTTTGTTCACATAGCAAAATAGGTAATTTCTTCCCTTAATTATTTCATGATTTAATGCTGATCCAGAGTTCAATTGGGAGATTGTGTTGTTGAATCAGAGCATCTTCTTATTCTGTGTAAGTTTTGATTTTTTCCAACCAGTTTACAACCCCAATTGTTATCACCTTCTCCATATTTTTTGATAAGAATCTTCTCCAGATTTAGTTTTGAAGATAATGGTTTTTTAATTTTTCCTGCATTACTGAAGTCCGTTGGGACTCGGGATCGGGGGTAGTGTGCATACGTGCGCCCTTGCGCTAATAGCCTAGCACATAAGCCGAGCGGGGTTCCATCCTAAAACCAATTGGCAATAGGAGGAGTAACCCACTAGCTCCGCAAGTGCAACTAGGGTCGTCTTTCGCCTCTAGTTGACACTTGGATATCGGGTCTAACATCTCATTCTCTTTTTAGGTAGCCTAGGATCGAGAGTCGGGCCGTTTGACTTTTCCGCTCTGATACCATAATGAAGTCCGTTGGGACTCGGGATCGGGGGTAGTGTGCATACGTGCGCCCTTGCGCTAATAGCCTAGCACATAAGCCGAGCGGGGTTCCATCCTAAAACCAATTGGCAATAGGAGGAGTAACCCACTAGCTCCGCAAGTGCAACTAGGGTCGTCTTTCGCCTCTAGTTGACACTTGGATATCGGGTCTAACATCTCATTCTCTTTTTAGGTAGCCTAGGATCGAGAGTCGGGCCGTTTGACTTTTCCGCTCTGATACCATAATGAAGTCCGTTGGGACTCGGGATCGGGGGTCGTGTGCATACGTGCGCCCTTGCGCTAATAGCCTAGCACATAAGCCGAGCGGGGTTCCATCCTAAAACGAATTGGCAATAGGAGGAGTAACCCACTAGCTCCGCAAGTGCAACTAGAGTCGTCTTTCGCCTCTAGTTGACACTTGGATATCGGGTCTAACATCTCATTCTCTTTTTAGGTAGCCTAGGATCGAGAGTCGGGCCGTTTGACTTTTCCGCTCTGATACCATAATGAAGTCCGTTGGGACTCGGGATCGGGGGTCGTGTGCATACGTGCGCCCTTGCGCTAATAGCCTAGCACATAAGCCGAGCGGGGTTCCATCCTAAAACCATTCGGCAATAGGAGGAGTAACCCACTAGCTTATATACTATGACTTCTTTGTTTGTATAATCAATATGGGACTCTTTTATCTCTTCACATTCTCAACATTCATATTATTTATCAATTTCTTTCACTTTTAACTTTTAATACTAAAAGAGCTTTTTGATCGATGATGAAAATTTCAGACACTGAGATTCTAAAAAGCTAGAAATTGTTTATGAGAAGGTTAAATAGTAGTACCAATTTCTGATCAATTAACAGAGGTTGCAATTGAGTTGACAAAGAACTCTCCTTTTATAACCAAAGTTTGGAATTTTGGCAATTTGGCTAAGAACAAGCGTCTTCTTCAATCCAATTCATAATTCTCAAATACAAACTTCTAAATCTTACTCAATTTTGCCTGCTCCATTTGATTACCACCTCTCGTTATTACTTTATCGAGAATGGAAAATTTCCACTTAAATATATTAATTGACAAGCCTCATCCTCCATGAGAAATAAAAATTGATCCTCTGATCCATGTTGTTGAAGGTAATGTTTGTGACTATAAATGTTGTAGATTTAACACTAAGATGGTCCTCAGCTATTTCACTTTGCTATGGCCACATGCTATCATCATCTTTGCCAGTGGAAACACTACAAAAGTGAGTAAAGTGACCTGTTCATTTATTGCTCATTTTCACTCTACTTTGTTGATTTCCTACGTCCAATTGAAATTAATGGATATATAAGAACTCGGCAATTGATAAAGATCTGGGTTGAAATATAATCTACTGATTGATATATTTAAATGAATTAATGATGATTGTGTATTTAACAAATATTATGCTATATGTTTGCATAAATGAGGAGTTTCACTTTGGGTTCACATGCTCTCACCTAGTGTTTGGACTCGTCATAGGCTTGAAAGTAGTGTCTTTCGCCTAGAGACCATCACGTCATAGGTTGAGAGCATCCACTCTCGTAGTTGGCTTGAAAGTATATTCTTTAGCCACTACATTCGATCCCGGCATGGATCGATTTATCGGGTCGAAGTGCTGTCAAAATTTTGGTAGATTCAATCAACAAATTCATGAAACCTGTTGGTCATGACGCTTCTCAAAACAAGGCAGATAAAAAAAATTGCAAAAGACCCAAAGACCAAAACTAACTTGAGGCATAACCTCTCCCTAGTTGCTACCAAATTGCAACTAACTTGGAACCCTAAATGCTACAAATTCAGCTAGGGATCCATGATGTCAGTTACTTATGACATTAAATTGAGACTAGAATTCAAGTTTCGAACTAAATCAACTTGAGTTGAACACAAATCCATGTCAAACTGCACATCTAGAAGAATCATGAAAAAAAACGAACCTGAGCCTAAAAAAATTAGAACTCACGGAAATTTCTTGGGTTGAGTCGTCCTCTTTATTTTCGTCCCAGAACACCAAAATCAACCTAAATCAAGGGAGAAGAGAGGGGAGCTAACCTAATTGTTCAGAAATTGGAACAAATCCAAATCAATCTATGCCTATTATTCAACTGATGTCTCGATTAAGTAGAAACAAAGAAAAGAGGGGAAATTAACTTGCCTAAGCCAAATTGGTGACCGCACCCCTGCCTTTTCAAGTGCTCAAAGCCGGAGTTCCGCTGGTGCCTCCTCGAGCATCCTGAGCCTGGAATTCCGACTGCCCAAATTCGAAAACCCTAAAATCACAATTAAAGAAAATCAGTTGAATGTGAAAATTAAACCTTCAATTGAAAGGGGATTCATTTGGGGATATGAAATCTAAGTCTTGAATCGTCTAGGGTCAAGAGGGAATAACAAAACCAAGGACTGAAATTCACAAACAAAAACCCTAAAGCATACCTAGGGTCGCAACGTGCGTGGCGTTGTTGGCTTGTCGAAGCCTGAGGCACCTCGCCCCTTCTGTTGCAAGTGCCCAAGTCGAGAGCCCCACTTCGCGCTCACATACTGCGGGCAACATCCATGGACAGCTTCGTGCTTTTCGTTCGGAGAGGAAGCCGATGGGGTTTCTGTCCAAGGAGGCAGGTGGGTAGGTGATGATGAAATTGGGGCTAATTAAGGAATGAAATATACTCCCTAATTGAAATCAAACCGGGAAGCCCCGTTACTCAGCTTTCGTTCATTAAAAAAAGAGAAAGAGATATGAATGGGTCAACTATACACACACGAATATATCTTGCCCATTTTGAAAGAAATTTTATTTAATTGCAAAATTTACCCACTAAAATATAAGAATTATAATTGACACAAATTAAGAATTCGAGTTTGATCAAAGTATAAAATTAAACTCGTCAAATATTCTTTATCAATTAATTCTAGTGGATCAGTCTCAAACCGACTTCAATAAAAACGGAGTCAAAACCTCAAATCAAGTTTCACCAAATATAAACTTGGTTTCTTTTCATAACTATGTATAGACTTGATACTCTTTTACGAGTTACGTAGGAAATTCGGTATAAAATTTAACATGTACCGAATTCAGTCACCTTGCCCAAAAACAAATTTTGTTCTAAAAAGAACTACATAAGATTTGATCCCGTTCAAACGAGTATGTAGGAAGCTCGACATAAAGCTACAAGCTCTTCGAGTTCAATCACGATCCTCAAACGATCAAAATTTTAAAACCAAATCAAACTAGGTTTCTTCAGAACTACGTATATACTTGATACTCTTTTACGAGTTATGTAGGAAATTCGGTATAAAATTTTAAATACACCGAATTCAATCACCGGTTACAAATTAAATCAAATTCGTTCTTTTAAGAACTACGGGTGATTTGATCCCGTCCAAACGGGTACGTAGGTAGCTCGACATAAAGCTTAAGCTCGTCGGGTACAATCGCCAATCCAAAAAAAATCAAATTGTTCTTCCGGTAGAACTACGTAAAGACTTGACGCCGTAAAAACGGCTACGTAGGTAACCCGATATTAAATCCTAAAAATATATCGGGTACAGTCGTCAACCTCTAAATTCACTCTCAAATGAATATGAGGTTAAATCCCACCAAATTAAATCATTTCATATTTAGAACTACGTAAAGACTTGACGCCTCATATCGGCTACGTAGGTACCCCGATATGAAATACTAAAAAATATATCGGGTACAATCGTTAACCTCTAAATTCCCTTTAAATAAATATGAGGTCAAAACCGAACAAATTAAATTGGTTCGTTTTTAGAACTACGGGTGATTTGATTCTCTTATAAGAGATACGTAGGACACTCGATATAAAGCCAAGGCTCGCCGAGTTCAATCGCCAAAAACAAATTCAAAGTGTCTCCTCAGACTCGATACAAAGCTTCCGCTCGTCGAGTTCGGTGACGACCAAAACTTCAAAAACCCAAATACCAAATTCAAATTTGTCATTTTCAAGAACTACGTGCGATTTGATCCCTTCCAAAAGGGTACTGATGTCACTAAAATAGTTAGGTTTTTATGCATATTTTAGCTTCATGTTCTGTATACTTTGCATATTTCGGGCTGGGAATATGTTGAATTTATGTAGTATACGCTTATTTACAAGAAATTGAGATCTACATAAGTTTTGGTTTAAAATTACAGAATTTGGAGCCATTCCGGGGAAAAACAAAGAAGCAAAGACGGCGGCTGCACTTTACTCGATATCGAGTATTGGTCCTCGATATCGACAAAGGTATCCGAGCAAAGGCAGAATCGAGGACAAGATGATCGAGGAAATGAAGACGAAGCAACCCGACTCCAGAACACTCCTCGATATCGAGTTAGTTACTCGATACCGACAAAGCTGAAAGCCAACCCGGAGTCGAGGAACATGGCCTGATCGAGGAGCCGAGGAGAGCTACTCGACCTGACCAGACAACCGGACACTGAGCGGCACTCTACTCGATATCGAGGAAACTCCTCGATATCGACAAACCCAGAGCACCTAGCCGAGCAACATCGAGAAGAAGCTGCTCGAGCAAAGTCAGGCCAGCAAGTCGATAGACCCAGCTCATCGATATCGACAACATTAGTCGATATCGAGTACACCCACATCACAGATCCGAGCCAGTCCGAGGAAGAGTTACTCGACCAAGCTAGGAAGCCGATATCGATGACCACCCTTCCTCGATATCGAGGAGTTTACTTGATATCGAGTACCGCTTCTCTGGGCCGCGACGCCGCTGGGCCTGTCCGAGCATGACTTGGGCTGTTGGGTTATGAGATGTCCGAGTCTATCATGTTCTATCCAAGTTTTATCAAGTCTATCAAGGATTCATCCATGGAGGAGAGATTTTCTATCTACAACGAGAAGATAAAGAGATTTTAGATATTCTCTTTTAGCATTAATGTTTTATCCTTTATTTAAGTTTTATCATTAGATATAGATATAGATTGTTTTCCTTGTTTAGCAAGGATTAAGCCCTATAAATAAAGCCCATGGGGCTGATTTCTATTCATTCAACTTCAGGGATACAATTACACATAGAGTTTAGGAGTTCAGAGGTTTTAGGGTTTTGGGTATTCTGCGAAAGTTGAGTGCCGGGAATGTAAAGACTTTGAATATAGTTTATTGCAAGTTATTTCTTTCAAATCAATGTCTGCGATTGCGATGAGGCGCGACTAGTCCACATACTTCTGGGGTTAGGGTGAGCCCAACGAGAGCCATGTCGGTGGATTAACGATTGCAAAAAGAGGTATTTTATTGTTATTTTAATCTATTCCCTATGTGCTTCATCTTTGATTGAGAAATTGAAGAACTCATGTTGTGAAACTTGGGTAGTAATTAGGAATTCTATTCGAAAGATTATAAATGCTAATTATGAAAAGGAATAGATGCAATAGGGTTATTTATCGCGAGATTTATATTCCTACTTATCGGATTAGGTGAAAGCGTTTTCCTTTATCGATAAAGTCACCGCCTTATATGATTTATATTCCACTTTCATGGTAATCGTTGTCGCAAACCCTAATCTTGGAAGTTCTCTTTAATTCATCAAGTTACAACCCGAAGTTGCTTGTTTTTACTTTTCTGCTCTCCTCGATATCGACTAAGTCTAGTCGATATCGATTACTGATTCCCGATCCCAGATCGTCGTAGCTTCTCCTGTGCAAGTACTCGACATCGACTTGTTTACTCGATATCGAGTAAAGTTGGTCGATATCGATAACCGCCTGTGACTGCTGCTGCACTGTTCGACTTGTCCGATCTTCTGTCGACTAACCCTAGTCGAGATCGACAACCTGTGGTCGACTTCTGTCCGTGAGGTTCCATCGCTGCCTAGGATCCGCTGACCAGCTTCCTCGTGGATTCGAACCTGACTTTCTCTTGCTACATCAGGAGGAGGTCTTGTAATTATTTGCGTGGGCATAATCTGGTTTAATTTATTTTATAATATTTTGAACTCGATTTCCTACTACAACAAATTGGCGCCGTTGCCGGGGAAGCTATCATTCGCGGCTTAGGTAGTTAAATCTCACATCTACTTTGAGTTACTTTACAGGTATATGCGCCATTCTGGTCAAACACTTGAGTTTGACGCCTTAGACGAACCGGAGCGCCTTATACACATCCAAGCTAAACTGAAAAGAGTCATGGCAGCCGCAAAGACACAAGAACAGCTTATTGAGGGGCTTACAAGGGAACTAGCCGCAAAGGATACTACTATCGCCGCTGAGAGAGCAGGAAGGGAACAGGAAGCTGAGCGTGCGAGGCAAGCAGAAGCTGAGCTTGCCTAATACCCAACCACTGCAGAGGATTATATGCACCCGACTCTCGTCGTGCCTGAATCGGCTATTCTAATCCCTGACAATACTTTTGAAATTCGCACTCACTTCCTTATAGAACTTAAAAATAATGCTTTTCATGGAAGATTTAATGAATGCCCTCTTGAACATATTACCAATTTTTCTTACATGTGCCGAACTCTTGCTGACGGAAATGAAATTCCGTCAGGACTATCCTCACAGGCAAAGAAGAAATTCCTCCACGATGTCAAGCAATACTATTAGGATGATCCTTACTTGTTCAAACAAGGGAAGGACCATATCTTCAGACGTTGTATTCCGGAGGAGGGGGTGGAAAGTGTCATTCGCCATTGCCATACTCTCCCTACAGACGGACATGCATAAGGCTTCAAGACTGCATCTAAGGTACTTCGATGTGGTTTTTACTGGCCTAATCTTTTCAGGGATGTGCAGGCTTATGTCACTTCATGTGATGAGTGCCAAAGATCGCGCAACATTACTTGGAAGAATGAGACACCACTCACAGGGATTTTGGAGGTTGAGCTATTTGATGTATGGGGAATTGACTTTATGGGACCGTTCCCTGCTTCAGAACCATACAAATACATCCTTGTGGCGGTCGACTATGTCTCTAAATGGATTGAGGTTGTTGCAACTAGGACCAACAACACGAAGGTAGTTTCAAAGTTTGATAAAACTAACATATTTCCTCGCTTTGGTGTTCCTAGAGTTCTTATTGCAGATGGTGGCTCACATTTCATCAAGAGAGGGCTTGAGGCTCTTTTGACTAAGTATGGGGTGACGCACAGGGTGGCAACACTTTATCATCCCCAAACTAGTGGTCAAGTAGAAGTCTCTAATCGTCAAATCAAGGCCATCTTGGAAAAGACAGTCTCTCGCTCTAGGAAGGATTGGTCATCTAAGCTTGATGATGCGCTATGGGCTTATAGGACGGCTTACAAAACACCGCTGAGGACAACTCCTTACAACTTGGTTTATGGCAAGTCTTGCCATTTACCTATCGAACTGGAGCATAAGGCAATGTGGGCCCTCAAGGAGCTCAACATAGATCTTGAAGAGGCAGGTAAGAAGCGCTTTATTGATTTATAGGAGTTAGAGGAGCTAAGATTGAAAGCCTAGGAGAATGTTGAAATCTACAAGGAGCGCACCAAGAGATGGCACGATAAGAAACTGGTGCCAAAGACATATGAGGTAGGTGACAAAGTGCTTTTATATAATTCTAGACTGCGTCTATTTCCAGGAAAACTCAGGACAAGATGGAGTGGACCTTTCTTGGTTCACCACATATACCCTCATGAAGCAGTAGAGTTAATTGGCACTGATGGAACCACCTTTAAGGTAAATGGGCACAGGGTCAAGAAATACTATGACAAAGAAGACCCAGAAGAGGAGATTCGCGCCACCCTGGCGTTGGTCAAAGCCTAAAACAGGGAAGTGGGTCGAGCTAACGACTTAAACCTTAGCGCTTACGGGAGGCAACCCGCTTTTCTTTTTCCTTTAATTCTACTCTTTTTTGTTTTATTTTCTTGAAATTCGTGCATAATCTCTTCTCATGGTTAAATTCAGGCATTCAAGGTGGCCTACTATCAGTCGAGTTCTTCTAAGTCGGGTATGCTCATCAGGTAAGTAGGAGGTTCCAGGTAAGTTTTCTATCTCTAAAATAAATAGAAATTAAAATTAAATAAAAAAAATTACTTACAGTTCTGTTTCTTTTGCTTTCTTTCTTTTCGAAACCTCCATTACCGAGCTCTCGCGCCACCATCTTCATCCCCTTGCTTCTCCCTCTCAAAGCTCTCGCTGCATCACCAAGCCACCACAGCCCCGGTCCGAGCACCACCAAGCCGCACCAGCAACACCATCAAGCCCAATTTCCCCTCCCGCGCTGCTGTCTCGCACCACCTCTACCCAGAAGCCCCGCCAAACACCTCCTTCCCCAAGATTCGGCCACCACTGTCCGTTTCCGGCCTCTACCAGCCCAAACCTACCTTCTCCGTGCCATACAGAAGCCTCGCCGAACCCAATTTCCCCTCCCGCGCTGCTGTCTCGCACCATCATTACCCAGATCCGGCCCACCTCCATTGATTCCGGCCACCTCCCTTAAACACCGGGCCACTAAACCCCGATCTGAGTCGGACTCACCCTCCCCGGACACTCCTTGACTAGACCCGCCACCACCGCACCTGGATCTACACCAGCCGAGCCGCTTCCCACTCACCCGAGCCTAGATCTGAGTTCCTGTGAAAAAACCGCCGGCAACCATGGTCGTTTCTTCAAATTCCGAAAACCCACCCCTTAATTTCTCTAAATTTACAGATTTCCTCCCATCTTTTACAACTCTTCTGCTATGATTTCTCTCTCTTCTCTTTAATTTTCAGATTATTGCATTTTTAAGAACCTAGGAAGAGATTGGAATTTGAGTTGTGTGTTGAATGTTTAGGATTTGAAATTTGTTGGGAAAATTGCTATTTATTATTAAGGGTGGGTTATATATGGAAATTACTATATATGGTGGGCTGATTTTTATTTAACTAAATGATGCCATACTTAGTCCATTTATATTATCAAAGGAAATTCATGAAATTTGTGATATATTAAATGACATATTTGGAAATTTCTTGAAATTGTGCCTTCATTTAAATTCATAGATATGTTACATTTATTGGTTCATTATATGGGTTGTTACATGAATTGATAATATAAACTTCCTCAGGCTTATTTATTCCTTCTAATCGGATAGTTATGAACTAAGTATGGGGTTATTTTATATGGTCTATTTTGCGGTACTATGGTTGGGACAACTTGCGGGAAGATGAATCACTACAACCCGTGAGACTCGATGGCTAGTAGCTCTGTAAGTCTATTTCCCGCCCTTTTGGTTTTATTTGTTTGACAGTGAGGACACTGTCGATTTTAAGTATGGGGTGGGGATACAGAAATCTTATTTTAGTCTTGCTTCTTATGTATTTTGTGTTGCATTTTTATTATTATATTATGCATTCATGTTTAAGTTTTATAGAGTCTTTTGCCATACTTTAGTCTTGTTTTTAGTTGCATGAAAAAAAAATAAAAAATATATATATATATATATAAAAAATAAAAAAATGTCGAAAAAGGAAAAAAATGCATGTTTAATTTTTGCATTATCTTAGTTTTTATACCCTAACTTAGATGTCCTATGATGATAAATAATGACTGACTTGATCATGTAAATCCTATGACATGTTTGGAAGGTTTAGCCTAAGTCCTCGAAATTGTTTTTATCTGGATTGTGAACTTGTGATGAAATTGAGCACATATGATCCTAAGCTAAAGGTTGAAATCCAACAAAAATTGTCCCAGTGAGAATTTTTGCCTTATAGGGAGAACATTAAAAATCCCTCTGCTTTCTTGAGTGTATTTACTCTTCCTATGCATCTCAAAATGTTGTGATAAGTTATTCAAAGCCAGTGCATTTATATGATTATGTGAATGAGAATTAAATGATGGAGGCACCTTTTAAGCCAATTTTATCCTCTCTTTACCTACCCTGCATTATCCTTGCTTGAAGTCAGAACATTAGCCTGATTTCTTTCATTTTCGCAAGATTCATATTTTGGAGGGGTTAATTAAGTTTGAAAGGTTACATACTTCATTGAGATAAGTTGGAGAGTTTGGTTGATTCATATGATTGAGAGTTATGGTTTGGTTGAGTTGTGTTGGAGATTTAGGAGTCTTGATTCCCGAATTTTATTAAGCACCACATGGCCAAATAATTCTTGTTGCATTTACATAATTGGTTGCGAAGTGGATTTATATTTAAATTGCAATGTTTATGAGATTTTATATGGAATTGAGTTGAGAGTCGATCTTCATAGCCTAAACACATTGAGAGTTGAGTGAAAACACTTTACCTTGGTGAGGTTGGATTTATATTGCATATGCCTATGGATCGCTCATATATGTGTAATGACGTTAAATTCACTTGTCTTACATTGCTGCTACTTGAGATGTTGCTTTTGATAAAGGCGAAGACTTGAAGGATGTGTTGTAGGTATTGGTTATTGTTTGGTTATTGCTTGAGGACAAGCAAGTCTAAGTATGGGGTGATTTGATGTCACTAAAATAGTTAGGTTTTTATGCATATTTTAGCTTCATTTTTTGTATACTTTGCATATCTCGGGCTGGGAATATGTTGAATTTATGTAGTATACGCTTATTTATAAGAAATGGAGATCTACATAAGTTTTGGTTTAAAATTACAGAATTTGGAGCCATTCCGGCACAAAACCAAGAAGCAAAGACGGAGGCTGCACTTTACTCGATATCGAGTATTGGTCCTCGATATCGAAAAAGGAGTCCGAGCAAAGGCCAGATCGAGGACAAGATGATCGAGGAAATGAACACGAAGCAACCCGACTCCAGAACACTCCTCGATATCGAGTTAGTTACTCGATATCGACAAAGCTGAAATCCAACCCGGAGTCGAGGAACATGGCCTGATCGAGGAGCCGAGGAGAGCTACTCGACTTGACCAGACAACCGGACACTGAGCGGCACTCTACTCGATATCGAGGAAACTCCTCGATATCGACAAACCCAGAGCACCTGGCCGAGCAACATCGAGAAGAAGTTGCTCGAGCAAAGTCAAGCCAACAAGCCGATAGACCCAGCTCATCGATATCGAGTACACCCACATCACAGATCTGAGCCAGTCCGAGGAAGAGCTACTCGACCAAGCCAGGAAGCCGATATCGATGACCACCCTTCCTCGATATCGAGTACCGCTTCTCTGGGCCGCGACGCCGCTGGGCCTGTCCGAGCATGACTTGGGCTGTTGGGTTACGAGATGTCCGAGTCTATCATGTTCTATTCAAGTTTTATCAAGTCTATCAAGGATTCATCCATGGAGGAGAGATTTTCTATCTACAACGAGAAGATAAAGAGATTTTAGATATTCCCTTTTAGCATTAATTTGTTATCCTTTATTTAAGTTTTATCATTAGATATAGATATAGATTGCTTTCCTTGTTTAGCAAGAATTAAGCCCTATAAATAAAGTTCATGGGGCTTATTTCTATTCATTCAATTTCAGGGATACAATTACACATAGAGTTTTAGGAGTTCAGAGGTTTTAGGGTTTTGGCATTCTGCGAAAGTTGAGTGTCGGGATTGTAAAGACTTTGAATATAGTTTATTGCAAGTTATTTCTTTCAAATCAATGTCTGCGATTGCAATGAGGCGCGAGTAGTCCACCTACTTCTGGGGTTAGGGTGAGCCCAACGAGAGCCATGTCGGTTGATTAGCGATTGCAAAAGGAGGTATTTTATTGTTATTTTAATCTATTCCCTATGTGCTTCATCTTTGATTGAGAAATTGAAGAACTCATGTTGTGAAACTTGGGTAGTAATTCGGATTTCTATTCGAAAGATTATAAATGTTAATTATGAAAATGAATAGATGCAATTAAGGTTATTTATCACGAGATTTATATTCCTACTTGTCGGATTAGGTGAAAGCCTTTTCCTTTATCGATAAAGTCACCGCCTTTTATGATTTATATTCCACTTTCATGGTAATCGTTGTCGCAAACCCTAATCTTGGAAGTTCTCTTTAATTCATCAAGTTACAACCCGAAATTGCTTGTTTTTACTTTTCTGCTCTCCTTGATATCGACTAAGTCTAGTCGATATCGACTACTGATTCCCGATCCCAGATCGTCGTAGCTTCTCCTGTGCAGGTACTCGACAAAGCCATCCTCGACATCGACTTGTTTACTCGATATCGAGTAAAGTTGGTCGATATCGACAACCGCCTGTGATTGCTGCTGCACTGTTCGACTTGTCCGATCTTCTGTCGACTAACCCTAGTCGAGATCGACAACCTGTGGTCGACTTCTTTCTGTGAGGTTCCATCGCTGCCTAGGATCCGCTGACCAGCTTCCTCGTGGATTCGAACCTGACTTTCTCTTGCTACATCAGGAAGAGGTCTTGTAATTATTTGCGTGGGCATAATCTGGTTTAATTTATTTTATAATATTTTGAACTCGATTTCCTCCTACAACTGGAACGTAGAAAACTCACAAACGAGTTCAATCACAACCCCCAAATTGACCTTTAAGTCAAATCTCAAATCAAAACAAATCAAACTCCACATCAAAATCAAATCGTTTTCTATACAAATGATAGACGGGTTACTTGAGTTACCCTTCCGAGAAGGTGGACTTAGGTTACTCGGGTGGAGTGTTGTTTGAGCTACCCTTCCTAAAAGGTGGGCTTGAATTTCATTCTCTGATGCATATAAAAAAACGAAACAAATCCAAATCAAACTAAACACAAAATCCAAAACAATCGGAACTACGTGAGGCTTGATTCTCTTCCAAGAGATACGTTGGCAAACCTCTAACTTTTGGGTGGAGCCCAAATCACCAAAACCAACAAAATCTTGGTATCGATACGAATTCGAATCAAGAGGATAACCAAAAGGGGTCGAACTCAAATATTTAAAAATTAAATAAAATGTGTTGTACAATTATTTGCGCATTTTTGTCCAACAACTGCGTGATAGATCGCCAGCTCCCACCCCTATTGATGCATGTTACTCACCTCGTCCCCATCATCATGGATGCACACGCTGAGTTGAAGGCGTTGTATGCATCGAAGGTGCCAACCCCGTTTGGCATACACCGCGACAAGCGCCTTCCGCAGAACAAGCTCAGGTATGTTGGGTGCAACGCCTGTATTTCATTTCACAGGATGATATCTCCTCCTCTCTTTTGATAAAATCTCCGTCATTGCAGTGGTGACTGTGGCCCTTACACGATCAGATTCATAGAGCTCCTCATGGAGACCGATCCCACCTTCGATGGGCTGGACGACACATTTATTGGGGCGTACAGACATATGCTAGCGGCTGCCATCTTCCATGGTTGACTTGGTGGACGCATAATCTGATTGTCGTTGGGGTGTAGTTATGGAAGTGAACTGTTTTCATTTTTGTGAACAACGTTGCTCTTAAACTTGTCCTTTGGTTGTTTCAATACAATTACCTTAAATAGTTGAAATAGGGGCTAACAATCATTTTGTGGTTGGACATGAATGCTGGAAGTAGGACTTCGTACTTATTGTACTTGCTTGATTACGACCGTTTATTTATGACCTTTTGGGTGTGTAATTGACTCGATGCATATACACAAAGAAACAAGTTCGATAATTGAGATGAAAACCGGCAAGGAGTTTTACTCAAGGTGACACGAGGATTTCAACACATGGTATGGGTTAGATAATTAAGTTGGGCAAAATGGCAAGCACGTGGATGCAAGGACCTTACATGTGCGTGGTAGACATGACACGTGACTATATTTCATAGGAAGTTACCTTATTTCGACTGCCTGCATAGAAAAAAGAAAAAAAAAGAATCTCCCAAAAGGAAGTTACATTTGCAACAACTTCCATTTATTGCGGTTGGAGTAAAACAAGGGAATCTCCCAAAAGATAAGGGAATAGTTAGTGGGTTTTTACCTACAACCACGTGAAGGGAGGGGCCACGCCGGAGCAAGTTGAGAAGGGACGTTGAGAAGTGGGAGGCCGCCGATTGCAACAAAGGCCACACCGGAGTAAGTTCATCGTCGGATTTGAGGTAAGTCGCACACCGTTTCCTTCAAATCTCTGTCCCTCCATTGCTTTCTGAAACTTGGATCCCACTTGTCACTCTTCGTTGATTGCAAATATGAAAATTGTCTCCTTATCCCAAAAATTGTTTGGAGGATGGATGGGTGCAGTTGACGAATTCGGAGGGTGGGTTTGGGGTATCCAACATGAAACGATGAAATTGGGTTGAGGGAGTTGTTGCATGTCAAATTGGGAGGGGAAATTAGTAGTCGGGGATGTACTGGTTTGAGATTGAAGATGAACGAGGGAGTGTGGACCTGGGATGCGATTGAAGAAGATCGAGTTAAGTGACATGGGTTTTGTAGTTGGGTGACACGGGGTAGAAAACGTGACATGACGTTTTTAGTATGTTGACATGGAAACTTTAGAAGGGTGACATGGGGATAATGACATTGTGGGTGTATCTGATTCCGTTTAGGTTGACATACTTGTAGGAAAGAAAGATATGGTCTGGTCACAAAATTTAAGGAGGAAGGGAGTCCAGCCACCGAAAAGGCGGAGCCACGGTTCGCTGTCCCAGAGGAGAAGCATTTCCAGGGACGTGTAAACCTAAGTTCGAGAGTGTCACTGCTCGTGCACTTGGACGACTGGATCGACCCGGTCGACTGGGAGAAGTTACAGAGAAGCCAGCTTTGGGGGGTGGTTGAATTGGTAAAACGAGTACAATTCTCACCACAGCTCGTGCATTACGTCTTGCAACGGAAGCTCGCAATGGAGAAGAAGTGGAAGACGTGGTACATGCTGCAAGGGATGCTTCGGCGCTTCTCGATTAAGGAGTTTGCGCTCGTGACTGGGCTACATTGTGGTCGAGTGCGGGGAGTATCCATAGAGGAAGATACGAAGGCTGTGAAGGACTACTTCTCAATGGACAACATTACGGTAGGTCAATTAGAGTAGGCATTCAAGACATCTCTCTTTAGTGAGGCCAGTGCTAGAAAGAGGTTCAAGATAGCTCTCCTACTCATCGTCGAGGGAGTTTTGTTTGTTTGGACGGGAAAGCAGGAACGCGGTGCGGGGATGGATTGTCAGGCTGTTGGAGAACGTGGATCAGTTCTTGGCGTTCCCCTGGGGCAGGGTGGTGTATGAGGCCACGCATGCCTCGTTGTTGGGTGTCATACAACGGCGGATCGCTGATATGAAGCTAAATATCGACCGGCATGGCGACCGCCATGCCTATGGACTCACCGGTTATCCACTAGCATTCCAGGTAACATTCTCGACCGTAGTTATATTTTATTTGTTCAGAGGAATTTATGACGTGCAGTGTCATGTGTGGGTGTTGTAGATTTGGCTTTACGAAGCGGTACCGGACATTGGGGTGCAGTTTGCAAACAATGTGTCGAAGACGGCGTTGCCTCACATGTTGAGGTGGGCTGCCAACGACGACAATATAAGCTATGAGACGATCCAATCCCGCATGGACCTGGAGGAGATAGAGAGCATAAAGGTTGAAGACAACCACATACTAGTCCCAATCGACGGTGAGTTTGAGTTGATGTGCGGGTGCTTCTACACGCATGAGGAGCCTGACCTGTTGTACGATGACGTTGAGGTTGCGTTGGCACCCCGTTATTATGGTGACGGCTCCAGCAAAGCCGCAGCAAATTTTGGAAAGCCTGATGGGAACAATGAACCCGTGGATGGCAAGGTGGCGAAGATACTTGAACTGATGTTGGAGAGGCTGGGATCTATGTCAACATGTATGCGGAGCATGGATGACAAGGTACGTTAATTGCCTATTTCTAGTTTTGCCAATGTCTTCATAACATTGTTTAATGACAAGGAGAATTACACCAGTGACATGTTATATTTAGTTGTATGACATGTATATGTCGGTGACTGTTATCAATTTGGCGAATCACCCCTCCTTTATGTTATATGTGGTTCAGATGAAGGTCTTGGAATGTGTTGTGCTAGAAGTGAGAGATGTCCATGTGAAGGGAGGACGTGCGCATTAACACACGAGGGGTGTCCGTCAAACGGATGGGGGGATCATGGAGAGGACGAGGACGACCACCACACAATCGCAACACATGATGGTACACCTAAAGGGGAAAAGGTCGGGAACATGGATGCTATACCTAAAGCGGATGACCTGCCACTTGAAGGATCACCGGAGGAGGTACATTTTTATGTAAGTGGACATTGTATTTTCTCTAAAATGTGACAAGTGTGTTATTGTTAATTGACATGCAATTGTTAGTTCCGTGACACGGGCGGCAAAGGCAAGAAGACTAAGAGGGATCCGGGAGATCTTGGAGACGCAAAGTCCCCCCCTGCGAAGAAATCGCGGGGCCGAAAAGGGAAGGAAGTAGTCCAATCCGCGGACGCGATGGAGCTGAGACTTATATCCGTGTCCGACAACGATGTGTTCGGCCGGTGGATAGGAAGGCACCCCAAATCTGTCTTTGTATCGACAATGTGCTAGGAACGATGTCTGTCACATAACATTGTCGTTGTGGCCATGTAGCGGGGATGGGAAGAAGTGGAAGAGTGGATACGGCACAGAGCTGACAAAACCGTTCTTCACAACCTTACAAACGCCCACATTTTGGGTAAACAATGAGGTACAAATGCTGGCTCAGCGTTGTCTTTTGTTTATTGAATGAGAAATGGCCTGTCCTGATGTTTGTCATTGACGCAATACATGGAGCAAACATGCTATCTTCTACGCAAAGGCCTAAAGGAGAGGGTAGGTGAAGTTGGCAGTCAGGTTGCGGTTGTGGACTCCTATTTTGGGTGGCTTCTGCAGACCGAGTGGGAAAAATATAGCATCAATTCGGGCAACTACGAAGTGGATAAGAAGCTGCTTAGCTTCTTCGACGGCCAGTCCCCGGCGACTGTGGGCATGTCATGGGCAGGGGTGGAACTAATCCTTCTGCCTTTGAACCTCATGAATGTGCATTGGGTCGCCGTAACGATTCATCTGAACGACTGGCAGGTGAGGGTTTATGATCCGGATGTTCACATCGTGATAGATCGTCATCTCCCAGCACAGTTAACATGTGTCACACACTTCATCCCCGTACTAATGAATGCCCACCCGGAGTTGAAGGCCACCTACGCGGACAAGGTGCCAAAGGAGTTCACCCTACACTGCGACAAACGGGTGCCGCAGAACAAGCAAAGGTAATTCCATGCTCAGCCCTAATTTCTATATCGTTGTGCGGTACGGTGTTAGCCGGGCCATTTGAATATGACCATTCGCATCCCTATTGCAGCGGAGACTGCGGACCATACACCATCAGGTTCATGCAACTCCTCACCAAAGACGCCCCCACATTCGAGGGACTGGACGACGCATTCATCGGGACGTACAGGCACATGCTCGCTGTGGCCATCTTCTATGACAGACTGTTATAAACCAGTTTGAAATTTATATGACTGCGTGGTTAACCTCGTTGCCGAACATCCGTTACTTGATCTTTGTTGATTCATGTCGTTGGTTACAACTTTTAGTTAGTTATCATATCAGTTGGTTAGTTGTTTCACTCATTTATGACATTGATTGCTCAGTAGATGTAATACTTTTATGAACACCCTCTGTAGTAGGGGCTTTCTCTATCCACGTACTTGCTTTCATATTGAATGTGTGAAATTAATGGTGACACGTAATATATTATAGGTGACACGGGCATATAAACACGTGACACCGGTAAAAGTTGACACGTTAATTATGACAGGTGGCACGAGAATAATAACAGGCGATATGTGAAATTGATATTGATGCCATTTGGATTTACAGAATAAGTAACTGTGCATCCACAAAATCCCTGAAGTTTTAAACCAACCTACTTACCCAAAATTACACCAAACTACAACGCCCAATACCTAAAGTTTATGAAATATGCATGGACCCAAAGGGGACTCCAACCTACTTACCCCGTTCCCCAACCTAGTTACCCAAAATTACACCAACCTACCTACTAACAAAAAAAGTATTACGAAGTTCTTAACCACATACCTTTCAAAATGATCCAACCCCTGACCCCAAAAACTGATAATGCAAAATAAAACTCAATTTATGAGGTAAGCCGTAGGACCACCAGCAGAGCAACATAGCTACGAACGACGACGCTTCCCGCGGGGAAACTCTCCCCGGGATGGGTACCTGGATGTCTTGGGCCGACCAGGCCGCCGCTTCAGAGTCGGGGGGAGGCACGCCATGCTGGACATGCTAGGGGGAATCCTCCATTCTGATCTTGGACGGAGTAGGTATAGCACATCCGCGTAACACGTCTTCCATGCTGCGACTTTGTAGAAGTCATTGACGAGAGTGTAGAAATTGATCCCTCATAACTTGGCAGTGGCCATGGCATGTGTGCATGGAAACTGGTCGATGTCAAAGCGCTTGCATGTGCAGGTACGGGCACTCAAGTTGACAACCTAGGAGGAGAAACCTTTGCGGACAGTGAACTCGTGTGGGCTGAGCGCTTTGACAACCAAGCAAATTGACATCGCGTAGTTCTTCTTCATAGCATCATCAACAAATTTGCTAACCTTCAAACCCTTGACGTTGCTTTCTTCCCGTCGCTTGTAAAACCACTCGAAGGTGGTTTCGATGATGGCATCAATCATCGCAGTGATTGGTAGCTCGCGTGGCTCCTTGAAGACAGAGTTAAGACACTCGGAGTTGTTCGTTGTCAATATATTGTAGCGAGCCCCCATGAAGAACGCTCGGGCCCAATTCTGGAAACCAACCTCTTTCACGTATTGTCCCGTCGGGGCGGACTGTGCGCAGAAATCAGAAAACAGCTTGTCAAATTCCGCCCTCGTGTACGCCTTCGCCGTCAAGAAGAACAAATCCAACAGCCTCGTCACACCCTTGTACTTGCACCTAGCATTATAAAATAGATGACAAACGCAGAACCCTTGCTTCGCAAACACATAGTGGTCCTTAATACCTTGGACGATGCTCAGATGGCGATCAGATACAAACATGAGGTTCGGTGTGTCCTCTACAACATGTAGCATGTTCCTGAAGAAGAAGCCCCATGACCCGTGATTCTCCCCATCGACAATCGCAAATGCGATCGGGTACACTTTGTGGTCTGCATCTTGGGTTGTGGCAAAAAGAAGTGTACCCCTGAACTTACCTTTGAGGAAACTCCCGTCCACTGAAATCACCTGCACATGCACATCGATCAATGTTGGATTTGTGACATGGTCTATCCTTCTGGTTGACATGTACAAATAAAGAGGTGACACGGGGCTTACCTTTCGAAGGTGGGGGATCGCCTTGCGCCATACCCCAAAGTTAACAAAGGCGTACTTGAATCTTTGGAAGGAGTCCATCTCTACCCTAGTATATGTTCCGGGGTTAGTCTGCTCCAGAACGTGCAAGTATGGAATAGTATCTCGGTAACTGTCTTCATCGGTCCCATGCTTGACTTCTCTCGCCGCCAATCGTGCCCTTTGGGCCTTCCAGTAGTTGCACGTGACGTTGTAGTCAGACTTCGTCAGTACCTGCACTTGGTCGGGAACGATGTTCTTCCCAGTGCCGGTGAACCTACAAGTTATAGGCCGAGTTACTTTCCCCAGCACAAGAACGACAGGTGACAAGTGAAATATTAAAATGTGACAAAGAATACAATATTCACAACTATCGTCCAACTTACTTGGACACGAGGTTATGGCCAATCATATCAGACGTAGCATGTTGGTTATGGTTGTGGTTCACGATGATCCCATATGTGTGCTCCTGGACATAATTGCGGATGGTCCACATAGTGGTGCGGCGGTAAGGCGAAGCCCTACACGTCCACGTGCACTTTGGGTCCACATATATCACGACTATCACCTTTGTTGTAGACCTCTTCACCGTAAACTCGAAGAAATTCTCCACCGCATTCCAGCGAAGGCGAGTCAGCACCTCATCCTTCGATGTGAAGAGTTGTCCATCCGAAAGTTAAGTAATGTTGCGTCGTGGGTCCTAGGTACGAGTCGTTGCTCTATCCATCTTAGCATCAATGTTCTGATTCGTAGGTGGGGAGACGCTAGTCCTGGGCTTAAAATTTTCAAGTTCCCTCATCACCTCTTTCTCGACTTCCTCCTCCACCTACTCCATCATACTCATGTCCTCCTCCACACCGTTGGATTCCAAGTCATATTCCCAATCTTCTTCGAGCTTCACTTCATAATCTTCGGCCTCGAATGAGCTCCAAAACTCTTTCGTGGGGGTTAGCCCATCATCATCCTCTTCCTCGCTGCTAAGGCATATCACATCCAAACCAGGCCCCATCTCACCTGAAGAGGTATCCGTATCGCCCAACTCTATCACCTCAAGACCATGTACCCTGTCACCTACACACATTCCATTGCCACCTGACGTTTTACCCTTGTCAGGATTGTCCATCGCAGGCAGACCCTGTACCCTGTCACCTAAATACATTCCCTTGTCACCTGACATATTACCCTTGTCAGTATTGTCCATCGCAGACAGACCATGTACCCTGTCACCTGAACACATTCCATTGTCACCTGACGTATGACCCTTGTCAGGATTGTCCATCGTTGTCAGCTTCTTACTCTTCCGAATGACCTCGGTCACCTCTCCCCCAGCATGTAACACACCATCTACACACAAGGGGGTTTGATGTGCCTTACCGGATGCATCATCGTTAACAATCTTATCCAAGTTGTCCACTTTTTGCGACGAGGGTGGCCCACTGAGGCGTTCTTCCCCGGCAGGTTGCTTCACTTCAAAGCTCTCCGTCTCCAATGGCCCGACATATATCGCCAGGGGCCATGGGTCTTCTCCGCACTTTAAGTTCAGATATTTAAACGCCTCGAGGTTGTCATCATCATCAATAATGATCGGCTGACCCCCTTCTTTTGACTTTGGCACGTACCACAACGCCCACTCTGCATATGAGGCACCATCGCCACCCTTCAGCCTGATTACGTTTTTCAAAGAGTTGAAGTCGATGTCCTGTTTTATCATGATATTCTTCAGTGCCCTCGAACCCACATACACCCATGTACCTTTCTCGACCACCCAAGAACCATGGAGGATGAGAGTGACGCATACCAAGGTGTTGTCACCTGAAAAACAAAACCAAAGTTCAAAAGAGAGATTGATGGGTATCTAACGCCATAGATGAAGAGTACTTCGCATAAAACACTTACCCCTTTCTTCTTCCATCAAAGGTTTCTGGGGCATCACATTGACATGGAGATTTTGATTAGTGACAGGTGCACAGATTGAAGCCGACACGTGCTCTGGAACTAGAGCAGCAAGTCGGGAGCTTGTCTTCCATGGTGGAACATTCTCCTTCTCTCCCATCTCTCTCTCCATGAGTTTCTACTTCAGAAATTGTGGGGGAAGAAGAAAATGAAAAGTCTGCCCTTTATACCATACAAAATGGAAAAGGGTTCCACAAAATCACATCACATCACATCACCCTCTCTCTCTCCCATTTTGGCGCCAAACCCAAACCCTTCCTCTTTCTTCCCTCTCTCTTCCCTCTCACATGTTCCCTCCCTTTTGATTAACCTGCTACCGGCCCTTTGGGTAACATTCTTTATTTGCACAAATAACACCATAGACCACTTTTTAATTTTTCCCAAACATGGTCTATTTGTGCAAAGATTTCTAAAAAGTAGTCTACTTGTGCAATTAGCCCAAGTTAATTAGCTAAGGCGGCCTTTACAATCAAAACTAACATTAAAACCATTGTTTCAACTAACTCTACCAACATACAGTCAACCAGTTCTTGATCTGTTTTCTGAACCATTGGGGCCTTGCCCTGGAACCCACCAACAACCCCCTACAAGTTGGAGGCCGGTAACATATCAAACCCAACTTAGGACAAAGCTATCTTGGTGATGCACACAATACATGTCAGAGGTTTGGTGAGAGCATCTGCTAACTGGGTACGAGATCAGTGGCGGAGCCAGAAATTACGTCGGGGGTTGTTGAAAACTTAAAAGGGCGATAAACACTTTTGCATATATAATATTGAAACAATCAGACATATTGAAAAAAGACGAACAAAAATACATTACTACAAACAAATTCAATACTACAAACAAGGTCACTAGTACTAGTCTAATACAACAATCAACACTACAAACGAGCTCACTTGTAAGATAAAGTAGGTAAATTCATCTTGCGAGTTTTCATTTTTCGAAAATGTTTGAGAATAAATTCATTCTCAATGATCTTGAAGATATCATTCTCGATGTAGCAAACAAGAGAATCATTAAGATATTCATCTCCCATCTTGTTACACAAATCTGTCTTGACAAGTCATCGGAAAAAAAAAACTTTGTCTCCAAGCTCACCCAAGATAACTTTTGTTGTCTCTGACGCACAAGCCTTAGCTATATCCTTTTGAATGGGAGGACTAGTTAGTTGAAGATTCGTTGGTGCATTACTCAACACAACACTTCCAATCTCTTTGTGTCTTGTCCTAAAGCAATGAAGCAATTCCATAAAATTCCCCCTATTTTTTTATTTCAATGACTCGTCATGACCCCGAAAAGGCATTCCTTGTGCAAGTAGAAACCTAGCTGAATCCAAACTAGCGGCTAAACGAGTGCGATCGATATGCAGCACTGTCCTTCAATTGCTACAGACAAACATCGTGAAATACTTTGACTTTGATTTTTGAAGCCATCAATATTTGCTTTGCATTATTGTCTTGAGCATCAGTAAACCCAACATGATCATTAAATTTCAAAATATCCTTTCTCCAATTACGAAAACCATCCTTGACAAACACTTTGTCTCCATTTTGATGAGAGGGTTTCTCGACCAAATAAATTTATAGTCAAGACCCCGCTATAGGATAGTGGAGTCAGGTTCATCCTCAGGAGAGAAGTCAGCGTTTCTAGTTTAGTGTTTCGGGGTTCAGGGAATAACGGGAAAAGTGGTTGTCGAAAAGGATGAAGCGATCGATGTCGAGCGGTAGAGGTCGATGTCGACTAAGACTTGGTCGACGTCGAGGGATGGAGAGGGAACGGTAGTCGGTGTTGGGTGTCTGTGTAGAATAAAAAATACGAAATAAAGTAATAAATGTGCAAACTTTCAAGGTAAGGGATCACCACAACAATAAACATATGTGTAGATGATGAATCACATAAATGAGCATGTTTTATATCAAAGAATCAACTTTCGTGAATTCCAACAATTTCAGTTAATCGACTCTCGCAAATAAACCAAATTGTTTCTACCTTTTCTTAATTAGGATTAATAAACTCTCGAATAAAAACCCTAATTACTATCCAAGATTGCAACATGAATTCCTTGAACTCTCATCCAAGGGTTAAGCATAAAGGAAGATGATGATAGAAACACACACAACTATGAATTCATTGATTAAGAACACATGCCTATCGTTGAGCTCACCCCAACCGTAGAAAAGGGGAACTAGAAACAAAACAGGAAACTAAACAACCTTAACATTAAATCAAAACTTAGAGTTACAAAACCTTCCAATCGTCTTCTTCCTATCCTCTCTCTCTCTCTCTCTCTCTCTCTCTCTCTCTCCCTCTCCTCCTTCTCACTTGCATCTGAAGACGACTTGATTTGAATGAATAAAATCCTAGGCTCATGGCCTTTATTTATAGTAGACTAATCCTTGCTAGCCAAGGAGAGTAATTCTAATCCTAATAAAATTGGTTTATCTAAAATCTATCTAAATATAAAATCCTATATCTAAAACTTTGTCTAAATATAAAATCTCCTTGGGTAAATATGAAAATACCCACAACGAAAGAGTTATCTAAGATAGAAAAGATAAAATAAAAACGTGGCTAAGCAATCCTTCAAAGATTTGGACTCATCCACATGCTCTCGTCTATGTCTGGATTTTGGGTCGATGTCGAGTGCACCTGTTCGACATCGAGCACCACTTTCAGCTTTTTCAGCATTCAGCTCCATCATGAAACGCACTTTTCCGAGTCCTCATTCGTCCGATTGATGCATATGAATATGTGTTGGAAAGCGCTTTTTGAGAACTACAACTCTCATAAAGGAATCAGAACTTGATTCTGATGTACTCGTTTTTTGCTCTTGTTTAGAGTTCTGTCTTTAGTCGTATTTGCGTCTTTTATGCATATTTTGTATAGGGAAAGTATGGAATTTGTGTAGTTATGCTTAATATTGCAAGACATGAAGTCTACACAAAGTTTGGTGTGATTTTCAGGTATTTGAAGTAGATTTGGAGAGGTTTAGACGCATTTTGGAGCTTAAAGGAAAACCATGAAGACATTGAAGAAGCTAAAGAAGAACACATGATGGTGCAGCTGGAGAAAAGCCCACTTTTCGCCCTTCATCATTTTGAATCAAGTTCTGCTGACTTCATGAGAGTTGTAGCCCTCGAAAAGAGATCTCCAACGCATATTGATATGGGTCAATCGGACGAACGAGGAATCGGAAAAGTGCGTTTCAAGACGGAGTTGAATGCTGAAAGATGACAGGTGCACTCGACGTCGACTAGAAGGTACTCGAGATCGAACAAAGAGCACTCAATGTCGACCACTTTTCACTCAACGTCGACTGAAAATCCAGAAGTTGCGGACAAGTGTGGATGGGGCTGAATCTTTTGAGACTTTCCATATCCGAGATTTCACATATCTTTTATATTTAGATATCTATCTCCTTACGAGTATTTTCCAATTTACCCTAGGGATTTTTAATATTAGATAGATTTTAGATATTCTATTTATCTTAGGATTTATATAAAAGATAGATATATTTCTATTTATTTTATTATTTACTTTTCTTGGCTATCAAGGATTAGTCTACTTTAAATAAAGGCATTAGGCCTAGGTTTTGAAGGATTCAAGAAAAGTCGTCTTCAAACGCAAGTAGTTAGGAGAGTGAAAGGAGAGAGAGGCCGAGTGGAGAGAGGAAGAGATTGGAGACGAATGGTGGTAAGTTTTAGTTTTAGTTTAATGTTAAAATTATTTGCTTTCACCATGTTTTGTTTCTAATTCCCATCTTCTAGGGTTGTGGTGAAACCAACGATAGATATGTGTGTTTGATTTATGAATTTATGAATTTGTGGGTCTTTATCATCATCTACCTATGTGCTTAATCCTTTGCGAGAGAGTTGAGGAAATTCTATATTTGCAGTTATGAAGCGAAAGTGAATTAATTGAGAATTTGAATAGTAATTAGGGTTTATTTGTGAAAGTCAACTAATCCTAATTAAGAAAAGGTAGAAAGAATTACGTTTATTTGCGAGAGCCTCTATTACCTAAATTGTTGGAATTTGCAAAAGTCGATTATTTGATATAAAGCATGTTATTTTATGTGATTCATGATTCTACACATATGTTTATTGTTGTGGTGATCCCTAAACTTGGAAGTTTGCACATTTATTTATTTTATTTAATTATTTTTATCCTGCATAGTTACCCGACACCGACCATCATTCCTTCTCCATCCCTTGACATCGACTAAGTCTCAGTCGACATTGACAACAACCCCCGCCACATTTTCCCTCTATTCTCAAACCACGAAACACTAAACTAGAATCGCTGACTACTCTCCTGACGAGGAACCTGACTCCACTATCCTATAGCGGGGTCTTGACTACAAATTTATTTGATCGAGAAACTACCTCATCAGATTCGAAATGATGAATGGCAAAAAGTAGCATTTTTCCAACTACATTATCATGCGCTCTTCCTTAGCTTCTCTATTGTCTTCATGGTTTTCCTTTAAGCTCCAAAGTGCATCCAAACCTCTCCAAATCAACTATATATCACACCAAACTTTGTGTAGACTCCATATCTTACAAATAATCAACAACTACATAAATTTCATACTTTCTCGATACAAAATATGCATAAAAGACTCAAAAAGACTAAAATCATGACTCTAAATAAGACCAAAAACAAGGACATCACATTTCTTGCTCCTAAATAGCCTTTAAAGAGATAACACCAAAAACAATACACACCATCTTTAGAAACACTATACTCCAACCAATCTCTACTCTTGAACCACTCCTTTCGAAAACTTCTATTTTGTTTCACAAAAACATATTGTAGAAAATCATGTGACAAAGGTTGACAAGGACCATTCATCAAGTAGTCTCTCCTGACAGCATCTCTAATCAAAGGATCATATTCCGCAATTGGTTTTCGTAATGCCGGGTCACTAATAATAACCCTCTGTTTTTCCAAATGAGCTCTTTTCTCTCCCCTTATATCATCTCTAAATACAACATCTTGAACAACATCGATTCTACCATTTGGTGACAGAGCAACAAAAGGATGGGAAGATCCAAAACTTGATCTTGGAATCGATGGATTCTTAGTCTGAGTAACAAATTTCTCCATTTTTATCCCACAATAAACAATTCAAAAGCCCCAAAATGAACCTTCTATTAAAAAATAAGAACCAATTGGTTATCAAATTCCACAAACCCTAACTATCCCTATTTACAAATTGCACTTACATTTGAAAATCTAACCTTCTCATTTTCATAAATTTCAAATTGAATTGAAAATCTAATTCATAATGTATAAATATTAACATATGAAATGTCAAGGAATACCTTTGAATCGAAACTCAAGAGATTCCTCAGAGAGTCCGAGTTCGAAAGTGGGCACTGGTCTTGGAAAGTGGGCGGCGATGTCGATGGCGTGAAGGCAGCCAACATGGGGCAAGGTTGTTGGCGTTGATATCAAAGGCCGACAGTGGAGAGCTGAGAGTCGGATGATGAGAGAAGAGCCTGGGTTGCTTGCGGTTCCCTCTTTTCTCATGCCTGGCTGCGCTTGAAAAAAAGAATCAAACAGAAGACTAAAAACAAGAAACAATCTGAGAGGGTTTTAATCCCCTTTGTGAATGGGGAAATAAAACTGCAAAAGATGGGCTTCGAACCCGCTACCTCTATCATCCCAACTCAACGCCTCCCGAAGTCGACCATCTGAGCTAATTGTTCGACCTTGCTTCAATATACAAGTTATATAGTTCAGTTTTACAAAAAAAATACACTGAAAATATTTAAAAAAAATTATGCATGAGGGGGGGGGGGGTGCTGAAGCACCCATAAGCACCCCGGCCAGCTCCACCGCTATACGAGATGAGGTAAAATGCAGAGAAACAAGACCAACATTAAGCTTCTCCCAGAGAAAATGACAGTCTAATGCAACGTGCTTTGTTTACTCATGAATCACGGAGTTTCTAGTAATATAGATGGTAGCCTGATTATCGCAGTGATGAGTATTGTAGCAACAAAGGGAACCTGAAGCTCATGGATGAGTCAAGAAACCCATGTGAGCTCCACAACCACCTATCGTATTGATCTCTACTCAACATCGATGGAGGACAAAGCAACTATATGTTGTTTCTTTGATCTCCAACATATAGGTGATAATGCATATTTTAGGTAGGCATTATAGGTAGTTGTTATTGCATTTAGAGGAGTATAAGTCATGTTTATTGAGTATTTCACTTCATTAGTATTTTATCCTGCAAGTGCGGAATCTATGCTCTTTTTGTGCTTATTTGCATACTTGCCTTCTCATGCTCGGAATGATGCATTTATGGCTTTGCTAATGATGAGTATGGAGAGCTAGGAACCTGAGAAAACCATTGGAAAAGGCATGAAGAGGCGTAGGAAGAGCTTAGCTTGGATTCAAACGAGATTAGATGAAGGATACGCTACTGTTGAGAGCGGCGCTCGCCGCCTGAAGCACGACACCCGCCGGTCTACACGGATGTGGGATTGGGATTCCTATCTTTGGGAAACTAATTAGGTTTTAGGTTTTTATATTTGTGGCTGATAATGCGTATTTTATATATGCATTATAGGTAGTTGTTAGTGCATTTATGATAGCTTAGTTCATGTTTATTTGAGTAGTTCGAGTCAGTAGTGTTTAGTCTTCCAAGTTTGGAATCTACGCTCTTTTTGTGTTTATCTGCATATTTATGTTCCGACGCTGGAAGAAACTCAAGGCGCCAATTTGTTGAAGAAGGAAATCGAGAATTTGAAAATAAAATATAAATAAATGAAAGCAAACCGATTCCATTCCGAGCAAATAATTACAAGACTCCCTCACATTGTAGTAGAAGGCAGTCAGGATCGATCCACGAGGAAGCGGGTCAGCGGATCTCAGATAGCGCGCGATTCACGTTCTGAAGTCGACTCAGGGTTCACTCGACGTCAAGTTGAACAGTCGATGTCGAGTAGGTTGCATGCAGTCGATCACGTGTCAAGCTCTGCAGATTCCTCAGAAGTCTCGACGTCGAGTTAAGATGTCGAGTGGAAGTCGACGTCTAGTGGACTCGTCTGTCTTGGGTCAACCTGCGAAAACAGAAGCAACAGACTCGATGTCGAGTGGGTAACTTGATGTCGAGTTGTCAACAGCAAACGTCGACAGACACCCCGACTCATCATGTTTCTCCCGCGAAAGCTCTCCGCATCCAGCGACAGACACCCCGACTCATCATGTTGCTCCCAGCTATTAATAATGCAATTAAAATCGCCCCCCCCCCCCACCCACCCACAAATAAAGGCTCCGAGATACCTTCCATAGCTGCTCCTAAATCTCATCAGAAAACCTTACGGTCATGAGCACAAGGGTGAACATACATAGTCATCAGATGGAACGACTTAGTCCCAACCTCCACCTTTGCAAGAACAAATCTATCCGTTGACATAACAATCGTAACATTGGTATCCTCACTATTCCAGAAGAGCCAAACACCGCCCTTGAAACCGTTAGCCTAGCTCCACCACAAATCTATTCGTAAAGTCCATCATATCACACACCTTCCTAGCACGATCACCCAAGATCTTGGGTTCAAACAACGCCAGGATGTTCACTTTGTTATGCTTCAAAAAGTATCTAACCTGCAGAACCCATCACTACTGACACCGCAACAATTTCAAAACAAACAATTCATCGTAAAAGCAAAAGGAACAGAACCAAACCGCCCCTTATGTAGTACTAGTTGTGAGATGTATAAACTGGATTTGATTCCATCTCTTCTTATCTAATACTAGTTACTTAATCAAACTTGTCGCGGTAAGAAAATTGCAGGGGAAAGTTTTACATATCCCGTAATAATACGGAGTAAACGATATGTTTCCTGATTTAGGCGCAGATTACTTGGAGCCTTGCAGGTGTGGTTTAGGTCAACCGGTGATCTGGGTCGGCTATTCTATCTTTCCCTCGCTGCCCACCGCTCACTCACAGTGCTCAGTGCTCAGTGCGCACCTCTCACCGCTTACCTTGTACTGACTGGCTACTGACCTACCTAACATTTTTCCCTCTCATTTTATCAAATCACTCTCCACTTTCCGCGCCATAAAGACAGAGAAAGCGCGTAAACAAGCAAAACCAGAAACGAAAAACCCTAGAAAACTCTCACGTCCCGGGAGTTGAGATCGACGGGGAGAAGAGAATATGCCTAGAGAGATCATCACTCTACAGGTCGGACAATGTGGGAATCAGATCGGCATGGAGTTCTGGAAGCAGCTCTGTCTCGAGCACGGTATCAACAAAGACGGCATCCTCGAAGACTTCGCTACTCAGGTACTACTCCTTTTCTTTTTCCTTCTCTCTCTCTCTCTCTCTCTCGCCCTTCATTTTTAGGAATTCCCTAGCACAACAATCTGTTGGTATTGGTAGGCGGATGGAATTGCGCTTGAACAATGATGAATTTCTCATGGCTAAGCTTACCTATCAAGGATTTCCGTCTATTTATACCAGTTAGCTTGTGTTGATTGTGTCCGATTTTGGCTGTTCCAGAACAAGTTCTAGGAAGTTCAGTAAGAAAAGTGGGGTGTTAATTGGTTTCCTTCCAGATTGTTTCTTACCTAATCGCTGACTGCTTAACGAGAATCATGATAGAAGCTACTCATTTCTCGAGTGTGATTATACAGTACAGAGCTAAGATGATATTGTGAATTGAAAAAAATACAAGGTTACTTATGCATAATTTTACAAACTTGAGTTGAATGTTAAGACATTTACCTTAATTCTTGACTATTGAGGCAAAATACTTGTGGTGTAGGGCTGTTCAATTATCAACCTTATGTGTGTTTTAGCTTAAAAATATTTCTTAATGTGTGCCACAAGTGAAATGTTTGTTAAGAGATTCAAATTGTTTTTTTTTTAATTAAAAAAAAAGCAAGCCTCTAATTTGATGACTAATCTGTAATATTGCCTTGTTCTTACATTTACGTGTTGTAACATCAGGGAGGGGATAGGAAAGATGTCTTCTTTTACCAAGCCGATGACCAGCATTACATACCACGGGCTTTACTCATTGATTTAGAGCCAAGGGTTATCAACGGTATACAAAATAGTGAATATCGAAATCTCTACAATCATGAAAATGTATTTGTCGCAGATCATGGAGGAGGTGCTGGAAATAATTGGGCCAGCGGATATCATCAGGTTTGTTTTCCAAATTTCTTCAGGTCAGAATTTGTTTCTTATTTCCCCGTGGCACCAATATCACTTAAGACCTTGATAGTTTGCTAGTAGATAGATTTGTGAAACATTAGCAATCAGCACATGATTTCTACTTCATGCCTTTTCACATCGTCGCTTCTCATGAGCTCACATATCAACAGAATCTCTCTCCTCATAGGTGCTGGAACATTTGATGAATTTGCTCAGTCCCCCCTAGAGAGTTTTATAGTTTAGCTGTAGTCTGGAAGATCTCATGTCTTGTAAACATGCTAACATGGTTATTATTATATAAACAGGGAAAGGGTGTTGAGGAAGATATCATGGACATGATTGATAGAGAAGCTGATGGAAGTGATAGTCTTGAGGGTTTCGTTTTATGCCACTCCATAGCTGGGGGAACTGGATCAGGTTACTGAAACTTCTTATTACAGTTTCTTTAGATTTTGACATGAATTTATGTAAAAGAGAGAACTTATTTAGGATCAGTTGCACGACTTGCATCTATTTCAAAAGATTGTCATGTAGAAATGTCATTAAGGACAAGAATCTTTGTAACCTTACAGGCATGGGCTCATATCTTCTTGAAGCTTTGAATGACCGCTATAGCAAAAAGTTGATCCAGACATACAGTGTGTTTCCTAACCAGATGGAGACAAGTGACGTGGTAGTGCAGCCTTACAACTCTCTGTTGACACTCAAGCGGTTGACCTTAAATGCTGATTGTGTTGTAGTTCTTGATAATACGGCTTTGAATAGAATTGCAGTTGAGCGACTTCATCTCGACAACCCTACCTTTGCTCAAACAAATTCGTTGGTATCTACTGTAATGTCGGCCAGCACAACCACATTGCGATACCCTGGCTACATGAACAATGACTTGGTTGGCCTTCTTGCATCTTTGATTCCAACGCCTAGATGTCATTTCCTAATGACAGGTTATACACCACTTACAGTGGAGCGCCAGGTAAGATATAGGATGTGATCTGGGCAATTGTTCATTTATAAGATAAATTTGTTTGTATATAGTGTTACTATGTCCCAATTACTTCCAATGTATCTGGTGGTTCAATAAGAAGTTCCTTTAAATAAATTCCTGTTTTTTATTTTTCATGTCAACAATGAGATGGAGCATTTCACTTCATTTAAAAATAGATTTGTTTTGAATTCCCACCCATATCCCCGTCTTTTGTGATATTTAGAGGGATGAGAGGTAGCTATGCTTCCTTTGAGGAAATCTTGAATTCTGAACCTGCTATTTGAAACCTTAGCGAGTGTTTATCATGTTATCCTTTGTGTGATACCATTCTATATAGAATGTCTCTTACTGTGTGGCTGTCTACCTTTCCGACTTCCGAGAAGATACATATTAGGCCTAAGTTTATGTATGATAAATTATTTTATTATGCAGGCTAATGTCATTCGCAAAACCACTGTGCTGGATGTTATGAGAAGACTCCTTCAGGTGGGTTTTGTTTTCAGAATTCAGATTGTGTATACTTCAATTGAATGCAAAGTAAGGAATCATCCTGACTGTTCGTTGTTTTGCAGACCAAGAATATAATGGTCTCTTCCTATGCCCGAACGAAGGAAGCTAGCCAAGCTAAGTATATATCTATCTTGAACATAATTCAGGGAGATGTAGATCCTACTCAGGTAAAACTATTACCACTACTACTAGTCAATATGATTTAGAATTCAATCTGAGCGAGTGTTATTTTCTCCTATGAATTGATATTTTTTTGACAGAACTAAACTCTTTCTTGTATGATCATAACCTTTTTGCCTGCTTGGTTCTCCTACTTGTGTAGAGGCCACATACCATGACATATTTGTAGCAGGTTATGAGATTTTTTTCATTCTATGTAAAATGATGTTAAAGCTACATGATTTATGTCTAATAACCAGGTTCACGAGAGTCTTCAGAGAATCCGTGAAAGGAAGCTTGTTAATTTCATTGAATGGGGTCCTGCTAGTATTCAGGTTTTATTCCAGGAATTTAATTATTTTCTTTCTATCTTTTGCCTTATGTAATATGGGTTAAAACTTTTGTTGCTTCAATTTTACCTTGCAGGTCGCATTGTCAAGAAAGTCCCCATATGTTCAAACAGCCCATAAGGTACATGTGTCCTCGCACAAATTATTTCTCTATCTGCTTCTGTACTCGTTAGTTTCAGATTTGGTATTTTGGGATCATTTATGGCACGATTTTCTTTAAAAATTTCTGTTTTGCTGAAATAAACAGTAAATCTAATGGTATCATATTATCATCTGTTCAGGTTAGTGGTCTCATGTTAGCCAGTCACACAAGCATAAGGCACCTCTTTAGCAAGTGTTTGAGTCAATATGATAAGCTGAGGAAAAAGCAGGCTTTCTTGGACAACTATCGGAAGTTCCCAATGTTTGCTGTAAGTTCCTTGTTGGGTTATATAGGTCATAGGCAGTCTTATAGTTTTGAAGTCTGCCTGCTTGGAAGTGCTGGTTTTTTTTACTATGCCTAAGCCCTAATTTAATTTATGCCATTTCTTTGGTCTATGCCAGTGTATTTAGTCCCCTGAATCTGAATCTAATTTCAATTCATTGCAAAATATTAATAGGACAATGATTTATCTGAATTTGATGAATCAAGAGATACAATTCAAAGCTTGGTAGAAGAATACAAGGCCTGTGAGTCCCCAGATTATACCAAGTGGGGAATGGAGGTATTTATGTGCTACTCAAGAAATGTTTTGAGAATTTTTTTCTGCTCTTTAATCTTACTGATATGATCTTTGTTCTCAGGAAACGGAAGATGGCGATGCTTCTGGGTCAATGGATCCACAATTGGCCATGTGACCACATTAATAGTCAAGTAAGCCATATTGTATGGAAATTTTCTGTATGTTTTACATCTTCTTGATTGGCTTGTAGGACGAGTAGTCAATCTTCTGCTAAATTCTGTAAATTTACTATAGACTTTTTGGTCATTTAGATTTATGCAAGCAGTTTTATGGTTACTGATTTTTGAGGTATTTGGTGTTAAAATTTTGAATTGGGGGTTGTCCTGTATGTTTTGATAATTTTGAAGAGTGTTAATTGCTGTTAAATAGTTCTATTGCCAATAATTTTTGTTGTTCTATTCATGTTGAAGAATCTTGTCTGCAAAACAGAGGGATGAACATGCCAAGCACTGAAATAATTTTGAACCTCGTTTGAACGATTTGGAAATTTTCTGCAATTGGACAGAGAAAGACACAAAGTTCTTGACATGGATGTCAGCATGTGAAGATTACATTTCGAAAGGTTCACTTTAGGCAAGGCTAGGTTTGTTATCCGTTGTTAACATTTGTCACTTGTGGTCTCTTCTTTATCTTGCTGTTCTTTTTCTAATTTTTATCAAGCCATGGTATCATCACTCTCATTCACATAATTCCGGGAATTCAGCCTGCATTTTAGCAAGTAGCATAAAACTTGGAACCTCCAGCATGACGATGATGGTGATAGTGCACGTTATGATAAGAAGCTTCAAATTTGGCCTTTTGCTTAGTAGAAAGACAAGACATGTGCTTGGGTATTATTCCCCTTGTCTGTGGTTCCATTTAGGCAAAATGATGTATTAGGCCTTTTTCCTTGTAATGGACCACAGTTGCATGTGAAGTCTTTATTGTTTTTGGTCTCTTGAGAGCAAAGATGGGATGCATGTGAAAGAGGACAATTTTGGTGTTAGCTTGGTTTTGCAATTGTTCAGTTCCTGTAGAGGAGGGAGTATTGATTGATTCTCATGGAGGTGGTATGAGTTGTTATTTCAACCATTCCGGAATGGCTCACCGGAAAGGATTTGTGGGTAGTACTCATAGATCCCCGGTTCGAACCCCGGAATGACCGCTCTTTATTTACCAATTCAAGTTATGAGTTGTTATTTCGGTCCTGTTGGGAGATGCCGTGAATGTGTAACAGAGAAAAAAGGCCTCCCATGAAGACTCTTCTTCTTGCTTGTGCCCTAGTCTTTGTCGCTTCGCCTCAAATGCAAGTTTTAGGTGGTCTCTTATGGGGTTTTTGATTACCATCAACTCAAATCCAATCCATTCCAGTTTTTAAAGAATGTAACAAAGGTTCAATTGTGGTCGCATTGCTACTTGTTTTTTGCAGCTTAGTGAGGGAATTGACAAATTGTCTTTTCAAAATTATGAATTCCCAATTTTGATAACATAACAAGAAAGAAATCACATGATTTTTGGGCGAGTGGACCAAGCTGTTGGCTGAATAGTAGGTTTTGAAAAGGACGATTCACGGAACCACTACCTTTACATTCAGCAGTATTTTTGCCCTGGTGACTGGTGAGTTACGCACCCAAAGATCATTCACTTGCGCATATTTGGATGTGCAAGGGAATGATGGGTAAATGCTATATGCATCTGTGTGTCTTTATGTAAGAAAAAAAATGAGCTATAAAATAGACGGAGTTGAACTAATAAATAAGGTCTACATACATCCGAAAGTGTGTAAAACTGTTTTTTTAAAAGAGAACTAGTCGTTACAACGGCTAGTTTCACGTTGTTATATAATACTCTTCCAATATCAATTATGTTACGTCTATTTGACTCTAAAAACCATCAAATATATCTAGAGATGAGAAAGATCGGTTTAATAACGAAGGTGAGCTATGATTAATTTATTAGTTGTCTATCCAAACTTTGTTGCGAATGGCATTTGATAGCCTACGTCCTAGGATATGGAAGAAAGAATATAAAATTTGAATACTACAAAAGACAATTTGTTCTTTTCTAGAAAAAAAAAATCACATGGGGGGCATGAAATAATAAAATTGGCTCGTTTTTTTCCCACCTTTCTCTTCCAACCTCAGTTTCATTATCTCTTATTGGTCTGTTTTAGTTATTTTAGATTTTTTTTTTTGGATGAAGTAAAGATTCAAGACGAGTCACGAAAACCATCTAAATAGTACAAATAAAAAATATGCGCAAAAAAAAAAAATACTATAAAGAAACTCTACAAAAATGATCTAAATAGAACTACCCCTAATAAGTTGAGGACACCGGTGAAGAACGACGACAAATACCACTGAACAATAGCATCGCGGACTAGCGGTACTGTAGGAATCTACATCATGTGAATAGTCTAGACGAAACTCCAAGGAACCTCTTTCTCGCATATGAAGTCGCCCTAAAAGCCCCACATCGACTCTAACCGGTCCCGACTCCGAACTCCACGACCCCAACCAAACAGAAAAACTCGTAGAGACGCCGGATGTAGAGCCACACACCGTTCGTTAAAAAACGCCAATAAAATCATTTTCCAGGCCCTTTCGGAATTCATACAACCCTTTCGGGAATTTAGATCAAACCTTTTCGGGATTTTGTTCAAACACTTTAGGATTTCTCCAAGTCCTTATAAAGGCCATAATTTTATTCTATTATTGTATTTATAGAATTCCATTATAACATAGACCCCCCCCTCGGGCTGCCTTGGGCCCAAAGCACAATTTTTTACCTAATAGACGGAACGAGTGAGATCTGCATTGGCCAACACGAGACAGCTAGGCTGGCCATGCGTGAAGGAGAACACTCCATGAAGCACCGAAGTAGAGGAGCAAACGGTGAGCCAGCGGCGAAGTGGGGTGGGCAACCAAGGATGGGGTGGTGACGGAGTGGGTTGGGCAACCAAGGTGGGCGATGGAGAGGGGTAGGTGACCAAGGAAGTACAGTTAGGGGCTGGGAAGGAAGGGGAAGACGAGGAGTGAGGAAAGGAAAGAAGGGAGGGAGAAGGCGAAGAAGATGAGGCCTTCTTCGCCCCCACGACAGGCGAACAAACGCAGCACCACTGACTCCATCAGGTGAGGGAGGCTTGTATAGCTAAAAACAGACCAAACGGGGGGCCCAGAGGCACGGAGAAGACGAAGACAAAAGCCATAGGGGGCCGGTACGAGGCTCGGGGCATTGGCAAGAACAACTAACAAGATGTCCGGATGAGAGAGGGGTATGAGACTCGGGTTAAGGCGAGCGGAGCCAAGGTATCGACGGCCGAATTTGAGATTTTTCACGCCGAGGAGGCGGCGCGTTGATGGCTCCCCGAGAAGGTTTGGGCTCATAGAAGAGGAGATTCAAAGAGCGTTTTTTCTCTCAACCCGATTTTTTCAATTTTCAGTTATTTTAGATATATTATTTTATGTCGAATTGTCCGCTAATCGATTTTTCAACGATTTTATCTTATACTAGTATTCGTTACCCGTCCTATTGCGCATTTTGTTAATAAATTATATTACTCCCTCCGATCCAAAATATATGTCATTTGACTTTTTAACACGTATTTTAAGGAGCTAAAAACTATATAATATATTAACTTTTTTTATTCATTACCAACAAATATTAAGTTGTAAAAAATAATTTTAAAAAAGTTGATATTTTATATAGTTTTTACCTTGTTAAAATACGTGTTGAAAAGTTAAACGACATATATTTTGGATCGGAGATAGTATAATTTATTAATTATAATAAAATATTATATTGGATTATTAATTGATGTGACTAAAAAAATAAAATCAAATTGACGCGACTCATAAAAATAAAACCATATATAAATATATTATATTCAATTTGATCTAAAAGGTAGAATAATTAATCAAATATTCATTCTTATCTTTTTAGAATCTTGACGACATAGTACATATTTATATATAAATATATTATATTCAGTTTGATATAAAACTTAGAATAATTGACCAAATATTAGATAGATTATTTGATTGAAAAGATAAGTTTTCAAATTAAATACAGTAAGATAAAAGGTTGAATATTTATTAAAATAAGTGAAATTATTAATTGAGATGACAAAATTATATCGACTTATTAATTGACGTAGCTCAAAAAGATATCACCATATTAACTCAGAATATAACCAATCACAAGTTGGTGTAGTGGTTATGGGGCTACATCCCATGCCTCGAGGTTCGAAGTTCGAATCCTCGTGGAAACATGGAGACGCTTGTGAGTGGGAGGGTCAACCCCTTAAATGGGCCTACAGTAACCCGATCCAGATGTAGAGTGGGCTAAGCCCACTTGAACTGGAAAGGATAAAAAAAATATTAACTCAGAATATAACACATTTAAATTGCACCAAGCCTCCATTTTAGGATAGGAAAATAGATTTCGAATCTTTTCTTTATTAAAAAAAAAACAATATGAAAGTGACACTTGTCAAAAATTATTCAAGTGGGCCCCTCCATCTGGCTTCTATCATCCGCCTTTAAAAATCTGTTTGCAGGCTTTCCCCTCACCTCTCTCCGCAGTCCGAATCGTCCATAGCCCTCTCTCTCTAAACAAGAAGCAGACTCACTGCATTTTCAAGGATTTGGGAGAGAGAGTACAATGGCGGTTTCCAATATTGTGCTTCTTCTCGGAGCTTCCATGGTGATGGCTCTTCTGTGTTCGATTGCGCAGGCCCAAGCTCTCGCTTCCTCTCCAGCCCCCGCCCCTGCCAACGACGGTTCATTCCCCACCCCTCTCTCCTTCCCTCTTTGTTTTCTGGCGGACTAATTTTTCTCTTTGCAGTTTGTGTGCTTAGATCTGATTTTTAGGTTTGAGATTCTTAGCTATTTCTGCGACATTCACGGCCTTTTCGTACTAATTTTTAGCAGTTTTTCAGCGCAGTGTAATTCCTGGCTAAAATTGTGGACTAATTCATGCTTTATGACGAATTTTCGTTTCCAAAACCCTAACCATCAGTTTTTAAAAAATTATTAATGATTTTGGAGGTTTGAATTTGGAAAAATGAGCATGTTGATAAAGATCTGATTTGAAACTACCAAGGTGGACAAATTTAGCTTTTCCAACACATTTAATCCACCTTTACAGAGAACTAGAAAAATCAAATCAGATCCTGTTTTTCTTGGTTTGTTGATTTATACAGTACATGGGATTTTCACAATCAAACCTTACATTGTATGGGGTTTTCAGGGACATCTGTTGATCAAGGGATCGCCTACCTGCTGATGCTGGTTGCTCTGGTTCTGACCTACCTAATCCACCCACTGGATGCTTCTTCCATCTTCTGAGTAGAGAAATTAGTAACCTTTTAGTTGCAGTTTCTCCCATTTGATTGTGATTGTTCATTTGTTGCTGTGAGGTGGAGAGTTTCAAACTCAATGTGGGTGGTTCAGGATTTTATTTAGAGGTGATCTTGGATTAATGGATTTCTTTCTTCTTGTGATGCTACTGTTTGCACTGCACATGTTCCTCGTTTAATGGATATCAGTATGGCCTAGAGTTATGTTTAATCCATGGCTTATTTTCCTGCCTTCATCATTTGGTTTTGCCACATTTGGCCGTAAACTCGAGTAAAGATCACGACTAGAGGGAAAAAAAAACCTCAATTGAGTCATCCTCTCGCAGTTCGAATTCGCTCCCATACATAATGCGTGTTAGCAGTAAGAAAAAAATATATTACTTGCTACTTTGCAGTTCGAATTCATTTGTTTCTTTGTTGAACAAACTGAAAACATACATTTTTGGTAGTTGCCTTCGAGATTGGAGAAAAATCAATTCAACAGAACTCTTGGAATGAATGCCATTTTGTCATTGTTAGAAGTAAGAAGCTTGATCAACTTATTTGCAATTCCTGCCTTTTCATCCCTTCTGATATTGTTCTTGAATCGCATCACCACCAAAATGCAGACTCTGTATCTTCATCTTCGTAGTATCGTTGCAAATAGTATAAAGAAAGGGAGACACTTGCTCTTGCCAGAGGCTAAGAGCAGGTGATCAGTGATCACCGATTCAGGTGCCTTTGGTACAACGCGAACTTTACAACCTCATAAAATGAAACAACGATTCCAACTGAAGGCCCAGCGCGTGCAAATCGAGGCCCAACTCCTGTAAACAACCCCCTCCAACCTCCATCCCTGTGCAAGGTCATTCTTCAAGTCAATAACAAGTTAAATTATCTCTTCAGAAAACAAATGACCAACCCTAGTTAGTAGATTTCAGGTTCAATGAAATGCTGGAGGAAAGTAGTTTCATTATACTCATTGCCACAAGGCCATGTGGTTTTCGTTACTATGATGATTACCGATCAGCAGCAGTTCAGGCTTTCTTGACAGTGCTTGAAAGTTATGCGAGGAACTTAAGCCCAAAGAAATTTATGACTAATTTTGAAGCTACTTACTACCTAGTCCTACTTCTGAGCAGTAAAAATGAGCTCGAGTACCTGAAAATCTCGGCTAATGTCTGTCTTGTGGTCATCCTCATTTGTCTGGCTGGATCTTTCTGAAAGTACAATATCAATAACCAGGTTAGCAAATAAATCATTGCAACCATCAATAGAAAAAATCTTGACATAATTAGAAGAGACATTAGCAGTGAAATCAATGTTTATATCTAGAGTCTAGACGACTCACTATTGGTATTAGCATATGATATATAATGCCAAACAGCAAAGAGAAGCCAACTAGCTTCAATTTCTTATCGAAAAGATTGAGTTGCACGTTCATAAATGAATACATCTGAATAAAGACATGTACCCATACGTAGAAACTCATATCTTTCTCTAATTTCAACACAAAAACATCACAGGAAGGATCATCTAGAAATCTAGCTAGCCCTCTTGTCCTATTCAATAAAATGGTTTCAGCATAAGAAGAATTAAGTATAGATGAAGCACCTCTATTTGCCTCCGCGTTCTGGCAACATCTAGGGGGCATGTTAACCCTGCAGCTAAGCTACCTGCAACAAAACCAGCTGAGAAATTTGCGCCAAGTACGCTTAACATGCTGGGCTCATCACTTTTCAAACTGATGACTCTTCTCCTGATCTGCACGAAGTTACATTGAAGAACAGGTGCTGTCTTATAAACACGAAAAATGAAGAGCCCCTCTCAAATTTCAACTTAATTATGGAAGATGATAACTCACTGGCTCAAGTGTTGCCCAGCAGATTGCAGAAAATGGGACATCGCGTGCAAGTTGTGCTCCAAGGCCAGTCCACAGAATACGGTAATTTTGAACTGTCACGGAAAACATGATCCATAGTTTTAAGGTTTAAGCAGACAGAACAAGAAATACAAAGCATGGGAAACATGGTGTGGAAAATGTAGATGTACCTACTTGTGAACATAGTCCATCACACCCAACTACCTAGTGGTTTGAGCAGTAACAAAATGAAGGATGAACTCATCCATATTGTTAATACAAACAAGATAGTTTCCATACCCTTGGCCCTTAACGGACTTATGTCCGACGGACTGGCCAGTGACGCTGGCTTTTATTTCCACAGAAATGATGGATCAACTCAATTCATGCTGTTCATACAAACAAGATAGTTTCTATATGCTTGGAGCTAAATGAACTCATGTCCGATGAATCACAGACAGAAATGAACCGTAGTACTGGTTTTTACTTGCACCAGTTAGTATTTGGCACTTGGCAGCATAAAGAAACAAACAGCTGTATTTATATCAGGCATAATAATCTATCCCCTGGAAAGTAGACTTACGGTTTTGGAAACTATTTGCACTTCTCAAAGGGGAGATAGCTTCGGTCAGTGTCTTCAAAACTCCGGCAGGTTTAATACCTTCACTGGATGTAAACGCCTGCAACCCATGTGAACAAAACAGAACTAAGCTATTGCTTGGCCTTGAACACAGAAATATTTAAGTTTATCAGAGACGTCTCAAGAAAAGCAAAGATATCAATTCACGAGACAATTTCATATGAATAGCTTCATGTGTATTTTATCCAGTTTGACGTAAAAGGATGTCCAGAATTGACGATAGGATGTTCATTCCTCATATAAATAACAGTTAATTTTGTAAATATAAGAAAAACAACATTTCTGGAGTACAATGTTTCGTTACCTGCATACGAGTTCTTGCTAATTCGACAGGATAACAAGTAATACAAGCCAATGATCGAGCAATTGAGCCAGCTACTAATGGGACATATGGTGTGAGGGTTGGGGCCTTCTCTATTGTATATTCTTCCATGTAGTCACGGAGAAGATCATAACAAGGCAAGTATATTCCCACCTAAATCACACCAAGCAATGATCAATGACCAGTAAAAAAGAGACATCAAACACGCAGTCTGAAGAAGTTGCTTACAGTTGGGATGGCAAGGGCTAAGCTTGCATTGGTTCCCCTCCATAATCTTGAAACTCCTTCCTGCATAACAATTCCTGTTATAACTCTAAAATCATTAATGATGTTTAACAAATAGCATGATAAGCAAATTCAATAAGCACTACCCTGAACATTCATAGTAACCACATTGAACACAACATGCAGGAGACATCATTAAATATTGCCTCTGATTTGACAAAATCTAATCCAAGATAGTGAAAAAATATGATTGCAAAAAAAAGAAAGTATAATAACAGATGTTAGCAGAAGCGTTAACAAGAACATATTGGAGTGTGAAAACTACAGGTGAGCTCTTTATATAGCGATCTTTAAGGCATAAAAAAACAAAAAAAAAACAGCACAACCAAAATAGATATTCAATGATTCACGAGCCCTTCCCATCAGTGTATTAAAAATGCACCATAAACGTTTTTTTTAACCGCACAACATTTACACATCTCACATATATGTAAGTTCTACCAACCTGACGTATAACTTTGTAGAAAACATCCAAAGTTCCTTCATAGCGAGAACACTCAGGACGGCAGCCAGGTTCACCTTCTAGAATTGCACGTTTCCATGGTTGAGTAGATTTAAAATCCTGAATCACCTAGGAGAAAAAATTATGCAGATAAATTCAGCAAAATGAGAATAAAAAAACATTTAGTATGTTCTAAATAAGAACATTGAAACCTATGTCAATCATCTATAAATAAGTTTATCATCCATACCGTGTTTGCTCCAGAACAACCTGGTTCACATTGACTCTGATAAGGAACACCAGCAGCCTGAGCTTGTAACCTCGTCTGCAAAGCAGATGGAAAGGCATTTACCTAACTGTACTGTAAATTAAAGCCTCTAAAATCCATCAATCTCAAATGAAGGAAAAAAGGATTCCTTCCAAAGCACTTCTCCAGATGATCATCCAGAGAGTTGAAGATCTCAAAAGTACATAGTCACAAACTGAATTGTTGCATATAGAAGTTGCACTTGTACAGATTACTATATTTTCATTAGAGAGACTACTGCCTAAAGCGATTGAATTAGGAATGAAACAGCTCCAAACAAGCTAAAATTATCCTCGGGAAGGAAAAGAGTCCGGTTCAAATTAGGACGAAAAAAGTTGATGCTAATTGAATTGTAGAGCTGAGAAAACCTTGGCGACGTCGAGAGGATTGACGATGACCGCAGATATGAAGGCGGCACCAGCGGCGGAGAGCGCTCGTTCTCCCAATCCCAAATTAAAATCAGAGAGGGAATTGGTTTTGGTGTTTGTCAGAGAATCATCCTTGAACATGTTGACGGAATCAACGTCGGCGTCGAAATCGACTCTCTTGGCAGCGGCGCTGATCCACGACGGCGGCGGCGTATTCCTCGCACCCACCATCCCTTGACAGCAAAAAATGGAGCACTAAACGGAGAAAAATTAGGGTTTGACCTGCTTAGAATTGAACTTTGTTGAAATTGGTGGAAATTGGGGGAAATGAATGGCGATAGATTGTTCGTTGGTTCGTTCGTTCTAGAGTGGTGGGTTCCTTTCCCGGCATCGAGGGAATGTAATTTCGAATTTCTGTACTGGTTTGCGTTAAATTCCTAAAAAAAGGAAAAAGAAAGGTTGGGTTGGGTGAGTGGGAGGGGAGGGGATTTGTGGCGCGGGCTTTGGGCCTCGTTTGTCTTCAATCAACTCTGAAATTACGTGGAGAGATTGGAAGGGGCGGAGCTCGCCGGGTTGCTGATGACGTGTATGATGTGTAGGTCAGTGCATACGTAACTGGATGGTGGACACTTCCGGGATTCCCCATTATCTGGGCCATACAATACACCTGTCGCTGCTTTAGTTTCAGGTATAACTAGACATGTTCGAACTCGGTTCGTTTGTTAAACGAGTTTGATCCGAATTCAATTTTTAAACGAGCTTTATTTTTTGATCAAACTTGACTTGCTTAGGAAATAAACGAGCTCGATCCGAACTTTTTTCGAGCTTTAAGTAGTTTTAATTGGTTATAACATATTAAGTTAAAGGAAAGTTTAGAAATTTCATAAAATTTGAGCTATTCGAGCTTATATCGAACGAGTCGAGCTTTCAACCGAGCTTAAAAGCATGTTCAGGCTCGACTTGTTTAGGTAAGTGAATAAATTCGAGTCGAGCCTTTTTCGAGCTGATCATGAGCTAAGTTCGAGCTGTTCAATTCATATAACAACCCTAGCTTCATCTAATGCTCCGTAACAAAAATGTTTCTGATAGGGGTGGCAATCGGGCAAATCAGATCGGGTTTGGATCGAGTTATTAAGTTTCGGGTCATATCGGATTTGAGTTGATATCGGGTGTGATAACAATTTGGATCTGGTTGGGTTCAGGTAGGGTTTATTAATTAGGACATTATTTTATCGGATACAATTGGGTTTTCGTGTTTTATTCAATTCGGGTGAATCGGGTTTTGGTTACAACAGGTTCGATCGAATCGGGTTTAGTCAAATCGAACCCGCAAGAATCACACTGAATAAATAAAATCAAATTTTAGTCCAAAAACTTCAATTTTATTAAAGTTTCAATTTGATTTTAAAATTTGGGTTTTAAGTTTCTGGTTTTAATGACAGATATTCGAATCCACCGATGTATACTGCGGTGGGGTGGGACCGTAGTCAAGCCACCGCAACCTATTAAAGTGGCCTAATTAAATTAAATTATTTTAAAAAAAATTAAATTATTTTTTTTAAAAAAATATACCCACCGTAACTTGGGTGAATAAAAGAAATCTATTGACGAGGACTAGGCGTGGCCACGGGTCTGACCCGCCGGGTCAAGGGTCAGGGTTGGCCAACCCGAACCCTAACCCGTAAATCTCACGGGTTGACGGGTTCGGGTCGACCCGTTGACCCGGCGGGTTACATTATTTAAAAAAAAAAATTCTTTTTTTTTTAAAAAATGACTATTAAAATAAATAAATAAATAATATGTAAAGATTTTATCTTCACAACACATTTTATCAATTTGATATGAAGTGTTAAAAATGTAGGAAGATTATATCTTCATATTAATTCTTTCATCCACAATAATTTCATTGTGTGATGTAAGAGAAAAAAATATGAGAATATATTTCTCAAACTTCATTTCCAACTTAATTTCCAATGTAGGAAATGTAGGAAACAAGTGAAGTGGAAGAAATGTGGTAGTGGGATACATATATATAGCCCCATGCCTTCTCATTCTAACTCCATATTTTCGATGTGGGACAAAGCATTTGTCCCACATTGGAAATGAGGGAAAAGAAGGAAGACTTCCAAGTCTATAAAAGGAGAAGGATGGGGTTTATTTGTCTCACATTGCACATTGCATATTAGTTTATGTATTATTGTGAGTTATTTTAAGAATAATTTACATAATTTACATAATATTATTAGTTTATTTTATTAAAATTAAATTAAAAATAAACTTTTCAAAAAAAAAATATTTTGAAAAAGCGGGTTGACCCGGTGGGTCGACCTGTCGGGTCAACCCGTCGGGTCACGGGTCACGGATTCCCCGACCCTAACCCTAACCCGCTACCCGTCCCCACCCGCCTACCCGTCAACCCGGACCCGGCGGGTCGTTGACCCGTACGACCCGGCGGATCATGGGTTGACCCGTAACCCGTGGCCACGCCTAACGAGGACTACGGTTACTACCTCAATTTCACTTCCCGCTACGTCTCCGGGTCCTCTACCGGCGCCCTTTCCCCCCCCCCCCCCCAAAACCGCAAATCCTCCGACCGGTTGCAAGCTTATTGCCACCGCTGCTCAATTCCATGTGCAATCAAATCAACCAACTCTCAAGCTCGAACCTGCAGAGCACTAGCGATTCGCCAATTCGAGTGGTGGCAGTCAAGATGTATCCGCTGACGGGAAATCCATTGAGGCGTCGGTGCAAAGAGCGTGAGACGCTTTCGACCGAATCGATGCCCTAATAAAAAACACCGGCGTTAGAACAGATTGATTGAATTGGGGAAATAACGAATTGATTGTCTTCATCTTTTTTTTTTCGGTTTGCATTCGGTGTTTCAACGATTATTTAGCGACAAAGAACGAATTTATTGAATTGGGAAAAGAAATTGAATTTTAGTATCGGTGAAATTCACTTGGATGCTGCAGGGAAGGTGAAATTGGCTTCCTCAACTCAATCATGTTCGGCTGCGGCGGTGGACTGCAAATCGATTCGGCGGTGGACTACAACTTACTTGGATGCTGCAGGGAAGGTCCTCTCACAATCCCCTTCGTGCTGGGGATGAGGGACGCTGGGGTGAGCGATTTCACCTTTTGGAACAAGAGGTTCATCCCAAAATCCATCGAGGTCTTAGAAGAGAGAGACCCGGAGACATAGCGGCCGACAATTAATTAAGGCCACGCCACGGTGACTTTTTTTCCATTTTTTTTTACAAAATTAATTAAATTTTATTTACAAAATTCTTTCATTGCGGTGGCCAGTGGGATACATCATTAAGGTCACCGCCAACCTATGCGGTGATTAGCGGTGGATATAGTAAAAATTAGCGGTGAAGATATCTGCGCCGATTCTTAATCAATACTATATTTTCGTTAAAAAAAATGTAAGTCTTCTCACTTTTTAGAATATTTTTTTAAAAAGTCAAAATTATATATAATTTTTTTTAATATTAATTTCATACTTGTTAGTTGTTACTCATAATTATGAAATTATATAAAAAATAACAAAATTGATATTTATATAGTTTTAGCGTCTTAAAAAATGCTAAAAATTCAAATGATTTTTTTTAATGGAGGGAGTAAAAAATTATATTAATTATACTAGATATATGAATGACAATATTAATATCCGTTATTAAGTAATCAAATACTTAGGTTGTTTTGAGTATTTTAGGGAAAATGCTAAGATTTTTGTTGGTTTCCGAAATAATAGGGTGACAAGCGTAAAACAATCGTTGGATCTCGTCAAAGAAACACCTACACTCGATCAAAAGCTTAATATAACGATTAAGTACAAGTGTCAATCCCCTATACAGCGGGTGTTTTATGCATTTCCCTTGTTAACAATCACAACACACAAAGACGAGATGAAATAATAAGCAAGAACATATCTTAATTTTATGGCAGAAGAGAGAATCAACCGCAGTAGTAAAGTAAAAGAATAGATTTTGACTGTAGTTGAAAGGTAGAAGCAATCAAAGTATCAAGTAAAGCAAAAGAGAACAATGGTAGATGGATTAGTAGATAGTTTTACCCGTTCATCGCAACATGGTTGGTATCTCAATTCTCAAGCTTCTTCTATTTGTGATTAATCAAGTTCTTGATTTATGTAGACACCTTGGGCTGCCTGCACGATCACAAGTGAGTCTCTTACACTATAACATGGGGTTGAGTGGCATAGATATCCAAGAATACAACGGCATCGAGATCGTCTTGCTTCGGTTTCGTCGACTTGTCACATGGGTTGTCAATCTAGCCATCGCTTGAAGTAGTCTCAATCAAGATGTCATCTCCTTACACGTCGCAAGGACATGCTGACTACTATATTGATATCGATTTCCCTGCATGCAAAGTCAAAAAACTAGCGCAAAGCTACTCCATCGATCATCGGTCCATTGAACACACTTCATAATGTTACAATAAAATGCGAAAAAGTTGACAAAACCACCCTTTTCATTATAATTAAAATACTTTGGGCTTAGATCAACAAGTTACATGGGTGGCAGTTGGAGCAAAGACTAAGGATCGAGTCTCACGAGTGACGATGTGGGAGCAATCTCATTGTGCGCAGTGAGCACTAGTCCCAAACCCTTATTACCGGTTGAGTCACCATAATTTACCTCATCTCACAATCTGATAGAATAGCCCATGCTAATTGGTGTGATTTTCCTTCGAAACCAACCTTGTTGGGCTTAATTCTAATGGGTTGTTTTTTTTAAACTAGGAGCTTCTATGATAACCCATGTTTGGTGCGTGGGTTCGAGTAGGTGGGCTTGTTTGATGGAGGAATCTTCACGTCAAGTGAGCAAGGAATCAAATTTAGAGATTGATGAAACAAACTACTGAACTGAGTGAGCAATTTCTGAACATATGATTTATTAGATTTGTCAAATTAATGAGGAATCCAAACATGATTAAATAATGAGTTTTGAGTGTAGTGAGAGAATATGTTAGTCCATACAACTATACAAGTTAATGACTACCACTGCCAAGATGCATCTGTTTTTGTAAAGCATCCCCCGACACATAGCTGCACTTTTTTAGTTTCGCAACCAAGTAAAAAAACTGAAATGCAGGCTGAAAATCAACCAAACATATCACAACAGCCTCTTTACAAAATCCCAAACTCTTCTGAGTTCAATTTGTGAGCAATTTCTGAAAAGCTTGATCCCTCCAAACACGAATAGATGAAGTTGATTGGAGAGCTTTCAGAAGTAGTCAATATCCCATATAATTAACCGTTTATTTCTTCACCTTAGATTCAAGAATTTAGAATTTTAGTTATAATTATTTGAACAGTTTCATTACTCGATGAAACTCAATTGTAAAAATATTCTAAATACAAAGTAATTTGACTTAAAACTAAAAATAATCTTAGCTGTGATTAAATTGAAATCAAGGTGAGTATCTTGTCACTTTGTAATTAAATTGAAATCAAGGTAGGCCAAAGGTGCCACCAATTTGAAATTGCAGTTAGGCTTGGACGGCTGTGATTCATTGCTTAGAATGTATGGCTGAGATTGTGATACGTGTAATGGTGAAATGTGTATAAAATGCAATTTTGTAATAAACCATTGCAATGAATGAAATACAGATTGTCTTCTTCAATTTCTCATCTTTGCTTTCTTTCCAATTTTGGTTTTCTTCTTCACAAACTAACATGGTATCAGAACTTTACCTCTAATTCTGTTCGAATTCGCTTCCGCAATAACCTTTTTTGTTCAATCATCATCTCCCATGGCGACTGGTGACAAAGTGGATCCTTTCGATCCATTATACCTTCATCCCAGTGATCATCTCAGAGCAACTCTGGTCGCACACTCGTTCGACGGGAAGAACTTCGACGAATGGAGAAGAGCGATGTGTACGACTCTCTCAGGGAAGAACAAACTCTGTTTTGTGAATGGAGTTTATGCGATGCCGCCTGCTACATCGCGAAATTATCCTGAGCAACAATCCAAGAAACAGAGTCTTTTTTGCACTAATTGCAAAAAGACCAATCACACTGTGGATATGTGCTATTTCATCATATGTTTTCCTCCAAATTACAAGGAGGAGAAACCAAAGAAGTTTGCTAGTCAAGTTTTAAAGGGGATTGCAGCAAAGCACCTAAGTTAAGAGTTGAACAGTACAAGCAATTGATGGAGTTGTTGAAACATAAAGATGGAGATAAGCATGTCACCACTCTAGGTGATAGCTTTACTAGATTTACAGGTAATGATCTTATTATAGTAGATTCATATCAGTTTTGGATTCTTGATAGTGGGCCAACAAATCATGTTTTGTGATAGCTATATGTTTGATCCTTTGACTGTTGTCTCACAGTCTTATTCCATCTTGTTGTCGAATGATCTTTCTTTGCAAGTTAAGTCATATGTTGATGTTTAGATTTGTTCTCAAATAAGATTGAAAAGAGTTTTGTCTGTGTCTGATTTTAAGTGCAATTTATTGTCCATTGGGAGATTGACAAAGGACATGAGGTGCAATGTAGTATTCACGCCCTTATTATGCATGCTACATGCAGTGCACATGGAGCATCCCCTGATCCTTGGTAGATGCACAAGAGACTTGTACTTGACACAGTTGAGAGAATTCAAGGCTTCTGCTGGACAAGCCTTAGCTGAGCAAGTTCTTGCCATTCAGCATTACAACACTTTTTTTGGTGATTCAAATAAAGCTTCAGTAGGTTCAATAAAGTTGCAGCAACAGGTTCTGTTAAACCTTTTCAGTTGATTCATATAGATGTTTAGGGACCATTTCATGTCTCTACTCATAATAGAAACAAGTACTTTGTTACTATTGTTGATAATTTTTCCCGTGCTACTTGGATTCATTTGATTCCTTCAAAGGGAAATGCCACAACTGTCATCATAAATTTTGTTTTCATGGTTGAAACACAGTATGATAGTAAAGTGCAAGTATTGCATTTTGATAATGCTCAGGAGCTTGGGTGGAGCCATGATTCAGCTGGGTTTCTAGATCAGAAAGGCATAATTCATCAAACTTCTTGTGTGGCAACTCCTCAGCAAAACGGTGTAGTTGAAAGAAAGAATAAGCACATCCTTGAGGTAGCTCGTGCTCTCTTATTTCAATCTCACTTACCTCTTAAATATTGGGGTGAGTGTGTACTCACAGGCTCACGGCTGTGTACCTCATAAATTGCCTTCCAAGTAAAGTTTTGCACAACAAAAATCCTTTTGATGCCCTTCACAATTCTGTTCTTACCTATGATCATCTTCGAGCATTTGGTTGTCTATATTTCATGTCTACTCTTACTCAAGGTAGACACAAGTTTCAGGCTCGAGCTGTCCCATGTATTTTCATTGGCTATCCTTTTGGTAAGAAAGCCTACAAAGTTCTCTCATTAGACACTCATACCATTCACATCAGTGGATGTTGTGTTTCATGAACAAATTTTCCCTTATACACAATCTAATAAACCATCCCAACCTCTTTTTCCACCACAACCTTTCATCCATGATGACCCACATCAACCTTTGTCCACACCTTCTGTTCTTGTTCCCTAACCTCCTCGGAGGTCCACCAGGACTCATTCCATTCCTTTATATCTCAATGATTACATTTGTGGCAATGCAAATGCCATGTGCTGTCATACACTTACCTCCACCATAAATTTCCAAACACAAACTTATTCTTTTTCCCTTGTAAACCCAATTTCAAAGCCTACCTCTTACAATCATGCTTGTCAATTTAATGTGTGGCAGAAAGCTATAACATATGAGTTCATGGCCTTAGACAACAATCATATGTGGGACATTTTCACTCTTCCAAAAGGAAAGAAACCCATCAACTGCAAATGGGTATACAAGGTTAAGCATAAATCAGATGGCTCCATTGAAAGGTATAAGGTTCAGCTCGTAGTCCGTGGTTTCACTCAAAAGGAATGTATATACTATAATGAGACCTTCTCCCCTGTGGTGAAAATGAACATTGTCCAAGCCCTTGTCTTTGTTGCTGTAAAGAACAATTGATCTCTCATGCAACTAGACGTCAATAATGCGTTCCTTCATGGTGATTTACATGAGGAGGTCTACATGAAGGTTCCACACGTTTGCAGGTTGAAAGTGGTAAAGTTTGCAAACAACGCAAGTCTCTTTATGGCCTTAAGCGGGCATCCCGACAGTGGTATGACAAGCTCTCTCAGGCTTTGAAGCTTCGGCAATATGTCCAATCTCTCAATGACTACTCTCTTTTCATCAAGAGAGATTTTGTTCATACTACATATGTTGTTGTGTAGGTTGATGATGTAATAATCACTGGCAACAATGTGGCTGAGATGACACAACTCAAATAATTTTTTCACCATACCTTCAAGATCAAGGATTTAGGTTCTCTTCACTACTTCCTTGGGATTAAGTTTGTGCAGACTTCAAATGGTATAGTGCTCAATCAGAGACAATTCATTCTCGATACTATCTTTGAGTTTGGTTGCAACACTAATACTTCTGCTATCAGTCCTCTTGAGTTAAATGCCAAGCTTCTTCCTACATAAAAGAATCTCCTTTCAAATCCTACTTTGTATCGTCAGCTTGTAGGAAAATTGAATTGTATCACAAACACTCGACCTGGCATTGCTTTCTCCATCTAGCATCTGAGTCAATTTATGCAGAAGCTAGCTCAATGTCATTTGGATGCAACATTGAGAACCCTTAGGTATTTTAAAGGCACAATTGGTCATTCTCTGCTTCTCAATAACAAGCCTGGATTTTATTTGTTGGGTTATTGTGATTCAGATTGGGCGTTGTGTCCTTTGACTCAACGTAGTGTTAGTGGTTATGTGATATTTCTTGGTGGCAGTTTGATTTCATGGAAATCTAAAAAGCAGACAATCATTTCATTATCATCTGCTGAAGTTGAATATCTCTCTCTAAGGCGTATTTGCACAGAAATTGCTTGGCTCACTAGACTTTTACACGAGCTAGGTGTCCCTGATGTCTCTTCGATTCTAGTTAAATGCGACAATCAAGCCGCAATTCACATAGCTCGCAATTCGACTTTTCACGAAAGGACCAAACATATTGATTTGGATTGCCACTATGTTCGAGAGAAATTGCTTGAAGGTCTTATCTCCCTTCATCATGTTCCAACAATTGATAAACTAGCCGATGCATTGACAAAAACTCTCCCTGGGTATCGTATGCCTTCAATCTTAGACAAGCTGGGAATATTTCCACCATTCCCACCTTGGGGGGGGGGGGGGAGCTTAGTTCTGTTATAGCACAACTCGTGAAAGCTCAAGCCAGAGGCGCCACCAATTTGAAATTGAAGTTAGGTTTGGACGGCTGTGATTCTTTGCTTAGCATGTATGGTTGAGATTATGGCACGTGTATTGGAGAAATGTGTATAAAATGCAATTATGTAATCAACCATTTTAATGAATGAAATACAGATTGTCTTCTTCAATTTCTCATCTTCGTTTTCTCTCCAATTTTGGTTTTCTTCTTCATAAACTAACATTGTGACACTACGTTGGGTGTTGAAATTTGCAAACAAAGCCACCACCACACTATAAGCTTGGCCATGGTGAAATCAACTTACTTGGAAGTCTTTTGAAGACAAGTGACCCTGCAATTGCAAACCTTGTCTGCAAAACATGGAGCAACCATGAGTGAAGGTTGTGTTATGATTGCGCCTCCTGCAAATTTCCATTGCCAATGTTGTTCAGACCTCCTGCAACTTGCCTTCGATCATGCTTACTTTCTAGGGCGGAACGAATAGAAATAACAAACAAAGTTCACATCTTAATTTTTTTAAAACATTACATCACACATAACTTTTGAGTTCGCAATCTCACATGTCACAAACAAAAATTTTAGTTTCTTCTTCAATAATTTGTCCTGCATCATCTCTGCCATGGTTTAAACTGCATTCTTAACTCTTCTTTCTTTCACATTTCTAAGAACATGGAGGATGCCTTCTCTCCCATCTGAAGCCAATGCAATTTAGCTCTTTGATTTGAGAGTTGCTTTCACATTCTTAAGTTTCTTCACAAGGATGTATTGTCTCAACCCCCTTATATCCTAATTCCAGGTTATAACAAGCGGTTTGAATTCATTTTCCTTGATCAAAAAGCCTCTTCTAGAGGAGAGGGTTTTGCATCCCACTTACGACCAACACATTTAAGGATAGGCAGTTGCAGAACCAGAACTCGATGAGGGTGGAGCACAGTGGTGACAAATAACAATTAATAATACAAACTCATACAACACAACGTTTTCAATACTACAAAATAGAGATAAAAAAATAAAAGAATTTAATAGTACAACGACAATTGTTAATTGTTAATTAGAGTTATATACTGAAATAGTTGAACTTGGCGACAAATAGTGTAAATCCATTTTACGGATTTTAATATCTTGAAAATGTTGAAGTATAACTTCATTATCAGTGCGCTTGAAAACATCTTTTTCGAAAAAGCAAACCAAACTCTAAGAGAGAAAGTCTTCTTTTTGTACAAATATGTCTTGATAATACCCATAGCAGAGAAAGTTACGTTATTACCATTGCAGTTGTTGCAACTGGTAACAAAAAAAACAACTCAATGTACCATGTTAAAAGCTCTTTGAATTCTTATTTCGGTCATCTTATTAAAAATGTGCATTACAAATATCTTGCAAAATAGAAAATCTGTCATTTCCCTTCATTTGAAATTTTGTAACTTCTTACCTATTAATTGTCGAAATGAGTAATATAACCGGCCTCTTGTTTTGAAACTCTTGATATAAAATATTGTAGTATTTAAATGTCAATCTAAATAAAATATAAAAGCATTAAAGAATATTGAAAATAAGATTAAAGTGATTAATATACCTTCAATTTTTAAACATTAATAACATTTTACTCAGATATCGGATTAAAGTGTATTATATATCAAAACCAAGCTATCGACGAGGAGATTATATATACGGGTTTTGTCGGACGAGGTGTGGCCCCACATGCCCCTGTTTGAATCCGCCCTTGGGAATGGGGATCTCACTTTGCAAAAATAACCGAACTTTTATGAGATTTCCAAAAGTAACCAAGCCCGTGCGGATAGGGTGTTCAGGTGGTTCGATGGAACAGGGCCCTTAAATTTTTTGAGGCCCAATATCTTTTAAAATTTGTTATATAACATTTTTGTTTCATTTTATGTTCAAATTGTAGCTTGTGTCCGGGTGGTAAGTGAAGCGCAGAGACATATTACCGAGCTAAAATCGAATGAAAATTTTAGAAATACCATAAAATTCAAACTAAGCGAGCTAAAATCGAATGAACCGAGCTTTCAACCGAGTTTAAAATCTTGGTCAAGATCAAATTATTTAGGTAAGTGAACGAGCTCGAGTCGAGCTCGAGCTGTTCAGTTCATATGACAGTCCTAGCTTCATCTAATGCTCCGTAAAGAAAACGTTTCTAATAGGGGTGGCAATCGAGCAAATCAGATCGAGTTCGGATCGGGTTATTCAATTTCAGGTTGATATCGGGTATGATAACAATTTGGATCTGGTTGGGTTCGGGCTAGAGCTGGCAAAACCCGACCCGAACCCGAAAACCCAACTCGATTGACTCGAAACCGATTATTCTGAACACCGACACAACCCGTCCATTTTGGACCCGAAATCCGAATGAACCGAACCCGATTAACCCGAAACCCATTAAGACCCGAACCCGCTATAACCGAACCCCGAAATAACCCGAACTTTAAGCTACAATCTAGTAAAATTTTAAAATGAATATTGAAATAATGAAAACCCGAGACAACCGAAACCCGATACAACCGAAACCCGAACCCGACCCAACCAATTGGCCAAATTATTAGACATTACCCGAAACCCGAATGACCCAAAACCCGACTAACCGAACCCAAACCCGACCCGACCCGCCCGGTTGCCACCTCTCGGGTATGGTTTATTCGGACATTATTTTATCGGATACAATTGAGTTTTTGTGTTTTATTCAGTTTTGGTGAATCGGGTTTTGGTTACAACAGGTTCGATCGAATCGGGTTTAGTCAAATCGAACCCGCAAGAATCACACTGGATAAATCAAATCAAATTTTAGTCCAAAAACTTTGATTTTATTAAAGTTTCAATTTGATTTGAAAATTTGGGTTTTAAGTTTCAATTTGGTTTAGTCATATTTATTTCATTTTTTTACTTATGAGATATTTATCTTTTTATATAAATTAAGCTAATGTTTATCAATTCTTAATCAATACTATATTCGTTAAAAATGTAAGTCTTCTCACTTTTTAGAATATTTTAAAAAAAAGTCAAAATTATATAAAATATTATTTTTTTACTATTAATTTCATACTTGTTACTCATAATTATGAAATGATAAAAAAATAACCAAAATTGATATTTATATAGTTTTAGTGTCTTAAGAAATGCTAAAAATTCAAATGACTTTTTTTTTTAATGGATGGAGTAAAAAATTATATTAATTATACTAGCTATATGCATGATAATATTAATATCCGTTATTAAGTAATCAAATACTTATGTTGTTTTGAGTATTTTAGGGAAAATGCTAATATTTTTGTTGGTTTTCGAAATAATCGGGTGACAAGCGTAAAATGGTCGTTGGATCTCGTCAAAGAAATACCTGAAGCGTTCTTGGAAGTTAACCTATACTTATTACCTAAAGGTGACGACAGCTGTCCTTGATTACCTGTAAAGCCAACTAGGGTAAGTGATTATGCAAGTTCTTTATTAGTTGGTAATTTAAGGGCCCAGGTAATGTTCGCGATGTCTTTGGCTCGCGTTCAGATAATCATTGTTCAACCGTCGTCTTTAGAGGAAGTTCTTCAGATGATGCTCTTATTCCAGGTGCGTTCTTCTTCGATCAAAGACTGCAAGAACTCAACTCCGAGGGTTTTATGTCAGGGAGAATTACAGAGCTCTTCTACTTAATTATCTCTTTTATCGGATCCCCTCCCTTGAGAGCTTAAGGGGTTATTTAGAGGGATGTTAAGCGAGAAGCTGACAAATGACCTCGTGTGCTGACAGGATACACATGTGACGCATGCCCTCATGCCAGAGGGTTGAGTGGCTACACGTGGCGGTGTTAGTAGAGAGGTGCTTGACCAGCGAGCTGCTTGCCTTTGCCCTATGCAGTGTTCTAAAATTCGGCCTTGGCGGCCGCCAAGACGGCGCCAAGACGCTTGGCGGTGACTTCCCACTACGACATGGACCTTGGCGGGCGTTCTTGGCGGAAGCATGCCTTTGCAGCCGTGACAGGAGAGCTTGGCGGGCGCGGAACAGGCCTTGGCGGCCTTGGCAGGACGGGACGGTTGTGGCGGCCATGACGGATGAACAAAATTTCAAGTATTTTCTTTGACAAATCTGTTCTTACGATTTCTGAATCCTTCAATTCGTTCTTTGATCGCCCCTTTGGCTTCTTCGATCGCTGGCGAGTGTCGAGTGGCGTCTCTGCTCGAGCGCTCAATTGCTCTGGCGGTGCACCGGTGGTGCTTGACTAGAGCGCTGAACCGCTCTCGTTGAGTCGTTGTCTCGCACTCTCGCATCTCTCTCTCTCTCTCTCTCTCTCTCTCTCTCTCTCCCTCTCCCTCTCCCTCTCTCTCTCTCTCTCTCTCGCAACTGCAGTGTATAAACAAGTTGCAGACTTGCAGAACGAACAACCGATGAACAATTGGGAATTTGTGAATTCTTTTTTTTTTTGGTCCTTAGGGAATTTGTGAATTCTGATCATAGGGCCCCTATGGGAGGAGAGGGCATGCGGGTCGTGATTGCTCTAGTGGCATGCTCGTACATGTTTGGATATTGATCGTGGTGCGATGTGTTGCTCCATTTATGTGAGAACATGGGTCATGGTTTTACTAGAAGTAAGGTTCGCGATTGTATGATGTTGTGTTTAAAATATCTTTTGCGTTAGGTGACTCATTTATGACGTCATACTCCTATAAACGGGGGGGGGGGGGGCTATTTTCTAGGGCATCATTAATACCTACACTCGATCAAAAGCTTAGCATAACAATTAAGTACCAGTGTCGATCCCACATAAAGCGTGTGTTTTGTGCATTTCCCTAGTTAACAATCACAACACACAAAGACGAGAGGAAATAATAAGCAAGAACATATCTTTTAAAGGTAGAAGCAATCAAAGTAACAAGTAGAGCAATAGAGAACAATGATAGATGGATTAGTAGACACCTTGGGCTGCCTACACGATCACAAGTGAGTCTCTTACATTATAACATGGGGTTGAGTGGCATATATATCCAAGAATACAATGACATCGAGATCGTCTGTGTAACGACCCAGGATTATGATTCCCGAGTTACAATTCGAGGAATAAAACCCCTCGTTAGGATCTTGCGCTCCGAGTACATGTTGAAGGTTTGAAACCGAATATTTGTAGTTTAAAGCGGAATTTCGCACCCAAATCCTAAAGGTCCGTTGGAGACCCCGGGGTAAACCCATGTACCTGTCCTAAGTCTACAACGCGGAAAACCTTTTATCATGCAAAGAACATAAGTTCTGAAACGATACAACCAGTGCCGTGACAAGGCCGGGCCAAACATAGTATAAGTAGGAAGAAATCCCAAAAAGTGTAAATCTGGTGAAGTTAGAGTTTCAAGCACTCGCTCTCCGCCATACGAATGGACCCCGCCATCACAACACGAATTCAAACAATGGAACGGGTACCTGAATCTAAAAAAAAGAGGGGGATCTGGGTCAATCATCAGGTCACTCATGCGCGTGTGTAAACACACTCTAAGAGGCATATAATAAGCATTCTATCCCTAAGATGAAATGTGTAATGCAATGCGGAAATTAAATCTCACACACACACACACGCACACACGCACACACGCACACACGCACACACACACACACACATATATATATATACTCACAATTTAATATAATGCAGGAAGCGATAAATGGATCCACACCGAATGTCAAGTGGTATGTCCCTCTCCTACCTCCACCCCTTCCGATAGGGCGGACACTGGCCAGCTCGTGAATGCATTCCATAATAATCGGGCAGCACGCATGCCCAACCCGCCCCACAAGAAATAATAAAGCCCGCAGGCAGCTTTCGCAATCATGCTCATAATATAAGTAAAGAAAGTTTCATGACTTGATTGACTCAGGACGGGACCCGATGGGACTGGGTTGTCCTATGACCCTAACAAAGACTCTAGTTACTTCACAGATAACGACCGTTCTCTTGCAAGGACATAGCAATCATATGATTTTCATTTTAGTTCCTAAGCGTGATTCTAAGTCGTATGGTGCATGGACACTAGCCTACTATATAACACCCAATGCATAGAGCGCTCGTCGTGAGTAAGTTCAAAGAACTTACCTGGAGAAGCGCAGAATCCAATTAATATAGCAATCAAGCAAATCCAGGCGGATTAGAGTTCACCTAGAAAATAAGTAACATAATAAGTCTAACTCTAACTTACACAAAACATATCAAATAACACACACAAGATTCAGATAAAACACATATAAGTTAACCATCTCATCATCAACAACATTAATGTCTCAATTCAATTTCTCATCTCGTTTCATCATCTCGTATTGTTTTCATCGTAACTTGTCAACTTATTAGCTTAGACAATCTCCATATCATACTTAGTCTAATTCACATATTACCATTTCATACTCTCACTTAGTATATGAATATATATCATCCTCATCATCGGTAACCAATACTTAATCTCTTATAATAAATCACCACAATTCATGCTATTAGTCACAAATATCATGTCGTTAGTCAAACGATAATATTATCATGCTAGTTAGTCATCGAACAAGTATAATTCTCAAGTTAGTTCCAAAACCGTTTTGAAATCCGAATCAAACAGTTAAGGATTCCGACCATTGAAAATACTTGCAAAATTCCTTTTTCAATTTATTTATAAAATATTTTCGAATCTCTTAAAAACCCAAACCACTTTTATTTAATAAAACCAACCCTATATAAATCTCTCAAAATAATATTTGATCTTTTTAAATCCTCGTATAATATTATATAATAATTTAAATACTGCTAATTAGTTAAATAAACAAATGAGTAAACCCGAACCGAACCGAAAACACCAAACCCAAACCCGGTTAAACCAATAACGAAACAAAGGGGGGTGGGCCATAGGTGCTAACTGGGCAAGTACCCACGTGCCTTTCTTCTTCCTTTGAAAGCTGAAAGCTTCCCGCTACGCCTGCAACCGGTCGACGCCGAGACACGCCCCGCCTCCTGCGCTCGGCCTCGCTCTCGAGCTGTCGGAGCTCTCGAGCTAGCCCACTTTTCTCCGACCCATCCCCGACTCTCACTCTCGACCACCCAGGGACAAGAAGGAACCACAACAACCCAAGGAAAAAGGAGGAGGTTCGATTGCTCACCGAGGATAATTGCGACTTCGGAGCTCTCGATCGGAGTTCTAGGCGTCGTCGGTGGCTTGCGATGGCTCGTCGGACCTGCGTCGGACATGGGTGAGTGTGATGGTGAAGCTCGAGGACGATTCCGATCGGAAACGGAGGAGAACGGCTTACCGGAAGCTAATCACGCTTGAACAGGGACGTCGGAGCTTTGGTGGCTCGATGCTTCCGAAACAGGGGCGGAGGCAGCTCTCGGGTGGTGCCCAGGGGAAGGTGCTCGGGGAAGGCGTCGGCGCTGGGCTCCTAGGTGGCTCGGGTTCATCTTGGACGTCGACCTTCGCGAATAGATGGTTGCGGTGCCACTGTCGGTCGATTCAAAAAGGAGGAGGAAGGAGGTGGCTCTGTTTCGGGCTCAAACAGAGGCTGTGGTGATGAAGAAATGGTGATGGTGACGATAAGTGATGGTGAAGAACTGAAGGTGGCGGACGATGGTGGTGATGGAGGAGGGGAGTTGATGGTGTGGAGTTTGAATTCAAAGGGAGTGTTGTGTGGTTCTGCAGGAGGTGGAGGTGGAGTGTGAAGTAAAATGAAATGGGAAGGGGGGGGGGGGGTTGGTATGGAGGGATGGTGGTGACGGGTGATTGATGAGGAGTGGTGAGGCTTAACAGCCGAACTAGGAAGTAGGGGAGGCCTATAGGGTGAAGGGTGAGGGAGGGATGGTGAGATTGAGTGTGGGATTGGTTAAAACATTACCCGAAATTAAATTTCGAATACGCGAATCTTGAACCCCAAAATTAGTTCTTGAATGTTAGTTTCTCTGAATTCCGCTTTCTCGATCAATTAGATTTTAAAAATTGAGAAGGATATCGTCATCCGATAATTATTTTGGTTTTTCGAGATAAAAGGACGAAAATCGTTTGTCACATTTTATATTTCGATTGGAATCCGATAACCGAGTTTTAAAACCGATTAAATTTCATTTTTATTTCTCTTTTTCCGAAAAATTAGGATTTAAAATTCCGAGCCTTTACAGTCTGGCTATGGTTTCATCGACTTGTCACATGGGTTGTCAATCCACCGACCGCTTCTACTGAAGTAGTCTCGATCAAGATGTCATCTCCTTACACATCGCAAGGACATGCTGACTACTATATTGGTATCGATTTCCCTGCAGGCAGAGTCAAAAACCTAAGCTACTCCGTCGATCATCGGTCCATTGAACACACTTTATAATGTTACAATAAAATACGAAAAAGTTGACAAAATCAGCCTTTTCGTTATAATGAAAATACTTTGGGCTTAGATCAGCCGGTTACAAGGGTGGCATTTGGAGCAAAGACTAAGGATCGAGTCTCACCAGTGACAATGTGGGAGCAACCTCATTGTGCGCAGTGAGCGCTGATCCCAAATCCTTATTACCGATTGAGTTACCATAATTTACCTACTCTCACAAATCACAATCTGATAGAATAGCCAATGCTAATTAGTGTGATTATCCTTCGAAACCAACCTTGTTGGGCTTAATTCTAATGGGTTGCTTTTTATAAACATATGAGCTTCTATGTTAGCCCATGCTTGGTGCGTGGGTTTGAGGAGGTGGGCCTGTTTGATGGAGGATGGAATCCTCACGTCAAGTGAGCAAGGAATCAAATTTAGAGATTGATGAAACAAACTTCTGAACTCATCAGTGAGCAATTTCTGAACAAATGATTTATTAGATGTGTCAAATTACAAGGAATCCAAACATGATTAAATAATGAGTTTTGAGTGGGGTCAATTACATTTAGTCCCTAAACTTTGCTTATGTTTTCTTCTTAGTCCCTAAACTTTAAATTGTTATATTAAGATCCCTAAACTATTATAGTTGTTGTGTTTGTGGTCCTTCCGTCAAAGAAACGTCAAACCCTCGTTAAGTTCCCTTTATAGCAGGTGATGTGGCCTGATTTGATTAGATGGTAATTAGCTAATTGTATTTTGTGCAATTTTTATTTGTTTATTAATTGAATAAAAATTAAATCAAATATTCTATTTCTATCTAGGTTAGGCTGAAGACTTTAACGAGGCTTTGAAGAAAAGTTACGAGGCAAATTTTTTTGTTTGAGAATTTAAAGATTTTGCATACTATTCATAGTTTTTTTTGGTTATGGAAGACTTCTATTTCGGACATAAATTTATATATTTTTTTAAATTTTATATTTATACTTTATACAATTATATTGACATGTTTGTAAACTTTTATCATGAAAATATTTTAGAAAAAATATTTTCAAAAATAATCCTTTTTTATTTATCAATAGTTTTTAAAGCATAATTTTTCATTACAAAATTTTATAAACATATCAATATAAGCGTATTTTTTCTAAAATGTTTATAAACTTTTATAATGAAAATTTGCTCTCTAAAAAATAAAAAATTACTGATAATTAAAAAAATAGATTATTTTCAAAAATAATTTTCCTAAATTTTATACACTTGTATTGATTTGTTTATAAACTTTTGTAATGAAAAATTATGCTTTAAATATTATTGACAATTAAAAAATGGATTATTTTTTAAAATAATTTTTCTAAAATATTTTAATGATAAAAGTTTATAAACATGTCAATATAACTATATAAATATAAAATTAAAAACAATTTTATCTAAAAAATAATAAAGTATTCCATAACAAAAAAAACTATGAATAACAAAAATCTTACCAAACCTTCAAATTTGAACAAAAAATTTTGGGTCCCAATCGGGGTGATCTAGTTGTGTGGAGCAAGGGGATGATAAGGAGGTACCAAGTTCGATCCCTGCCTTCGCCCATTTTCTTGGGTAAAAAATCCAAGGTTTGTCTTACTTCCTACCAGTGAGTCTAGTCGATCGGTGCAAGTCGATTTACATGATATGTGACTCTTGCCGGCGAGATCACGTACTCGGGGTTTAACACCGAAGTTGAGTTACTCGTCATATAAAAAAAAATTGCCCCGTAACTTTTCTTCAAAAACCTAGATAGAAATACAATATTTTATTTTATTTTTTATTCTATGAATAAACAAATAAAAGTTGCACAAAATAAAATTAACTAATTACCATGAGATCAAATCATGCCACATCAACTGCTACACAAGGACTTAATGAGGGTTTAAAGTTTCTTTGACGGAAGGATCACAAACACAACAACTATAATAGTTTAGGGATCTTAATAGAACAAGTTAAAGTTTAGGGACTAAAAAGAAAACATAAGCAAAGTTTAAGGACTAATAATGTAATTGACCCGTTTTGCGTGTAGTGAGAGAATATGTTAGTCCATACAATACAAGTTAATGACTACCACTGCCAAGATGCATCTGGTTTTTTAAAGCATCCCCCGACACATAGCTGCACTTTTTGAGTTTCGTAACCAAGTAAAAAAAACTAAAATGTAGGCTGAAAATCAACCAAACATATATATCACAACATCCTCTTTACAAAATCCCAAACTCTAAGAGATTGAATATATATATCAGTGCACTTGAAAACATCTTTTTCGACAAAGCAAACCAAACTATAAGAGAGAAAGTCTTCTTTTTGTACAAATATGTCTTGATAATACCCATAGCAGAGAAAGTTACGTTATTACCATTGCAGTTGTTGCAACTGGTAACAAAAAAAACAACTCAATGTACCAAGTTAAAAGCTCTTTGAATTCTTATTTCGGTCATCTTATTAAAAATGTGCATTACAAATATGTTGCAAAATAGAAAATCTGTCATTTCCCTTCATTTGAAATTTTGTAACTTCTTACCTATTAATTGTCGAAATGAGTAATATAACCGGCCTCTTGTTTTGAAACTCTTGATATAAAATATTGTAGTATTTAAATGTCAATCTAAATAAAATATAAAAGCATTAAAGATTATTGAAAATAAGATTAAAGTGATTAATATACCTTTAATTTTCAAACATTTATAACATTTTACTCAGATATCGGATTAAAGTGTATTATATATCAAAACAAAGCTATCGACGATGAGATTATATATACGGGTTTTTTTCGGACGAGGCGTGGCCCCACATGCCCCCGTTTGAATCCGCCCTTGGGAATGGGGATCTCACTTTGCAAAAATAACCGAACTTTTATGAGATTTCCAAAAGTAACCTATTATGAACTTATGTACATGTGTTAGACATCACATAGTTCCCACTTGGAATCCATTTTCCATGAGAAAAGTAGAAAACTCTTATCAATAAAATAAGGTCACAACGGCGAGTGAGAGTTAAGCCTTGTGAATCCTAACCGCGCCCATATATAATGAAGGTCAACCAACATATATATAACATATATGAGGAAGTAGCTAGATTGAAGAAGGGGAGATGAGATGACACAAAAGAGGGATCAGGACAGTGGAGGTTGGAGAGGCACCTAATAGGGTTGCACACTTTGGAGGGTGTTAAAAGAGATGTGTGTATCAGAAGGAGCAGGTGGTCTGTCTAGGGATTTCTGGCAAACACAATTGTACATATTTGCCTTTTATTCTTGTCATTTTGCTTTGCTTGTTACTTTGGGGCTTTATCTTGATGCACTCTGAAACCAGTCCAGTAGCAGGACATACATCAATGCAGAGGGACACTGCTCTATTCAACTGTATTTCTCTGTTTCTGAGTTTCAAGAAGATGAGAGAGGCTACACCCCACCCAACCCCCCCATGTATATCAGTACATGTCTCCTCTCTTTTTTCCAAACCTACCTAAGGTCCTACCTAGATGGTCAAAACTGCATTCAGTAGATAGTTTATTAGTTTCAAACTTTAAATGGTTGCAACTTGAGCGAATGTCCAAAATACCTACTTTGAATGTTACAAATGTTTTTGCTAATTTTTATTCATAAGTTAATACTTTATTACAGTAATTAATTAATTGCTTGATTTCCATCTATAGATAATATAGAATGGGGCCCGGAAATTTGTGGCCGCCTTTAAATTATGTGGTGCATGAACATCTTCACCAATTAAATTGGACCTACTTATATATAGTAGTTAATTAGGGGAAAACAAGCTACATATAGAGTAAAGACATTTGCTCATGATGTATGTTGTCCTATGGAAGTATTTTTTCTATATTCGTTCATTATGTATTATATATAGGCATGCATCCGTTCAAATTTCATTTAAAATGGACCTGCATTAAAAGCAGTATACATCACCACCCACATGTGCGACAGTGAGGAATACACCTTCACAACAACAAAATAATAATAATAATAATAAAATAGAGTCCAATCTCGTGGCCTAGTGATATGGATAAGGAGATTTTGAGTTCGATCTTTGTCTCCACCTCCCTCCTTGGATAAAAATCTAAGCTTTGCCTCACTTCATACCAGTGAGTCCAATCGGTCAGCGCAAGCCGATTTACCTAGTATGTGGCTCCTGTCTACTGGGTTCCTCGTCGTCAAATAAAAAAAAGTACATGCCGGAAGAAGGTGGGACGCATTTAAAATAAAATAGTTTTTATTTTAAAATTTATTAGACGTGTATTATTCTCGAGAATATAACTAAATTCTAAAATAATTTGGGGTTTATTTGTTCCAAACCTATATGTTTTCCACGGGTTATTTATATTTATATATAAGCAAGAATGGAGCCAAAAAAAAATTAGCAGGGGCATGATTGTGTATATATATGGTGTCGTTTTAGATTAAAGTAGCATAAGGATCTCTCTATATATAATAATTATAAATTAAATGATGTTATTTTAAGATAACATGATTTCGGTTTATGATAAAACTCTTGTATTTTTTCTCCATTAAAAATATAAATAAATATAAATAAATAAATTAAATAGTCGAAGAAAAGAAAACTAACAAAATAAGGATATAAAACGCTATAATAAACATTGGGTCAATATTTAACTTGTTGTATTCTTAACATGTATTATAGTGTATAACTAGATATACAAAAAATAATAAACTTGCGTATAGCATCTTACCAAATTATCAAAAATAAGTAATATAACCCATGTTTCGAAGCTCTCGAGAAGATTTATAATACTTGAATGTCAATTTAAGTCAAATATAAAAGTATTATAGTCTATTGAAATAAAATTAAAGTAATTAATACACCTACAATTTTCAAACATTGGTAACTTTTTACGTACTCGGATGTCGGATTATGTCGTATATATATCAAAACGAATTTAACGACGAGGAGAATACACATAGATAATTTATCGGACGAGGGGAGGGGCACGTACTCCCCCAAACCCCCTTGACTCCGCCTCTGTATATAAGACAATTGTTGCTTATTATATAAATTAACGTGAAATATATTTGCACGTACAAATAGTATAGATATTTTCCAGATCAATTTAATTTAGTATATCTGCAAAACCCTTTGGTGGCTGATTGGATGCCTAATTTAAAAGATACTCCACAAATGGAAGAAGATCAATACTCCGTATAGCTTTGTAGTTGTTTTATTTATTTTAACTATCTTTTTATAATATATGTCTTGACATTGAATAAGAATCTAAATTTGAAAAAAATTCCTATAAAAAAAGAGTGAATCTTAAAAATCTAATTTAAAATATAACTAAAGTATTTTAATTATGGAAATATTTTTTAAAATAAGAATCTTTTTCACTTTCATCATTTTTAAAATAAATTTGAGAATTCGTCTATTTTATTATTAAAAAAAAAATTAGTTTTGGGGATTAAACTCTATGCCGGTAGTATATAAATGAATAAATAAAAAGTGATTAAAACGAAGACATATTAATAGCTTGGAGGGCAAGGAAGAAGATCACGTGAATGAAGTGCTAGGTGTTATAGATTGAACAGTGAAGACATAATAATATCCATATGCTGACTTAGGGTTCGTATGGGACGGAGTTAATAAACTGGCTAAAATTATAAACAGGGTAAAATTTATAAACTGTTGGTAAAAGTAGTTAAAAATTTATGAAAAAATATAAACTCCGTATGAGGTGAAAAACAGTTTATTTGTAAAAAGTGTAGTTTATTTTGTTATTATTAGGGGTATTATGGTATTTGCAAATCAAATAAACCACATAAACTTCAAATAAGCTTCCTCCAACAACTTTTTTTTAACACATAATTTTAACTGGTTATATAAGTTTTTGAGTATCCATACACCTTTTTAACCGGTTAAAAAAATAAACAGCTGATTCGACTTATTTTTTTAACTGTTTTTTTTGGTTACCATACATACCCTTACACACGTACGTACGCACTCATTTATGGTTGCAGACTTGCAGTTGTATTCTTGCCCAACCAAACCCATTACTTTAAAATCACACATTTACAAAAACCCGGGGGAAATTCAAATCTTACCATTATTGATTTATTTCTAATGAGTTAGAAGGCAAATAGCTAGGAAGTCACTAATGTTTGTATTTCCTCTTGATGATTGTTGTGGTATTAAGTCTTGTTGTTACATGATAGCTCATCCATCTGTTATTTTTTATGTCTGGTACTTCGAATTCTTCCCTTTATAAAAAAAAAAAAGACAAATAGGCAACAATCTATGCCGTTGTCTGTCTTTTTTTTCTTCTCTTTTTTTTTTTTCCATGTTTGGACGTCATGAAATATTGTCATTTATATGTCTCATATGTCATAGGATTGATGTGTTGTACGTATATGCAAATCGAGTTACTATGATTCCATGAATAAGGGATTGGCGGGAATTATGTTTTCTAGGATCAAATAACACGATATATAGAAAGTTATGCATCAAATTTAGTGGGTATATCAAGAGGTCGTGATTGATTATGAGGAGACATTCTCTCATGTTGTTCGAAGTACTACAATTCATGTACTAATTTCTTAATTGGTTGTTACACATGACTGGGAAATGCATCAATTGGATGTCGATCAATAATGTGTTTTTTCATGGTGAATTGCTGGAAGAAGTTTATCTGATCACGCCGCCTGGGATTGTGAGTGCTTAGTGAAAGTTTGAAAACTTCGCACGTCCTTGTATGGCTTGAAGTAGGCGTTGCTCACTTCCACACTCCAGACTTTCGATTTCTTTATGTTCAAATGATCACTCCCATTACAGTTTACGTGGATAATATCCTTGAAACTAGGAAGGATCATTCAATGATTTTACATCGATCTAAAGGTCACTTTGGACACTCTTTTCAGTATTAAGGATCTGGGCAAGCTAAATTTCTTTCTTGGAATGAAGTCATATGTCTTGGAGGTACTCTGATTCTTCATCAATGCAAATTTGCTCAAGAATTGGTTTCTGATGCGAAGATTGATGATCTCTCTGCATGTATTACTCCATCACCTCTCAATTTCAAGTTGGGCCTTCACAATACGTAATGGTGTTCCTCTTCCCGATCCTACCAAAAACAGAGCAATCTTGAGGCCCTTCGTCATTTAGTTCAATATGTTAAAGGCACTCTGAGTTATGGTCATCGTTTGAATTTTGAAAATGAAGCAGTTTTAAGTTTCTACGTAGTATTATTTCAAGTTATATAATCTCATACTACCTCCGTTCCATAATACATGGGCTTTTCCTTTTTGACACGTTTTTTAAGGAGCGAAAAACTTTATGAAATATTATTTTTTTTAATCAAATTTTTTATATCATTTGATACTTATTACTAATAAGTATCAAATTATATAAAAAAATTAATTAAAAAAATAATATTTCATACAGTTTTTCACTCCTTAAAAAGCGTGCCGAAAACTAAAAACCCATGTATTTTGGAACGGAGGGAGTATTTTTAAATTTCTTTTGTTAAGAAAATAAAATTAAAAAAGCTAGACAATCTGGATTGCCATAAGTCCAGTTGGGTTGTTGCTGCCAAAGAAGTGGATCAACAAGTGCACATCCATAGTCATGGACAAAAAATCCCACCAAACTAATAAATTGAAATATCAAAAAAGAAGTAGATGGTCAGAATTTGTGGAGGAAATTCATAATACATTAGTGTAGTGTAGTGTATGTAGTAGAACCCCATCACACAAGCAAAACCTTTGAGACTTTTCCAATTTGCAATTCAACACATCATCATCACCCATCATCACCATTACTCACATTATTTTATTTTATTTTATATATAACTCCACAGTCACCAAACACAACACAACACAACACACAAGTAAAGCACCACGAAATTTTCCAAGTTTCCCATCATAATAATAATAATCATAATTAACAATTTACTAATACCCAAATTACTACTCACTACTGTAGAAAGTAGTACAGTAGTTATTAGCCTTCACTAATCACCTTATATACAAATGGATCAAAATTCATGACTTGCTAATAATTCACCCTTTACTAATTAATTTACCGCCCCCACCCACTTGCAACTTGCCTAATTCACTACGGAGTAAACAAAAAGTACTGAATTCCTTGCTCAATTGGAAAAAAATAAAAAATAAGGGTTACCCTGCACAGTGCACACCCCCAAATTCCCAAAATTGGATCTTTCATCCTGATAGCATTCCAATTCAGTAGAAAAAATCAAATCTCACTCCATTAAAATGTCACACTTGGGGTTGAGAATTCCAAACTGGTCGTCCAAGGCATCGGAGAAGTCGTCAAAATCATCGAAAACGACGTCGGTTTGGCTTGTGCTCCCAAAGAAGAACATCGTTTTGGCACACTCAAATCCTCCAGTGGACACGTCACTACCACCTATGATCCAGGGGTCGTCGAAGATCAGCCCCTCGTCTTCTTTTCCACCAAGAAAACACCCCTCCCCGGCGGGTCTCCGGCACCCGATCTCACCCCACTCCACCGGTTTCCAAGTCTCCTGATTCTCCGGCAACTGGAACCTCAATACAGATGTTGGAGAGCAGAGTATGGGGCTGTTGCTCCCTGACTCCCCCTCCTCTTCCTCCCTGTCCGTTTCGCCGCTCGTAGCCGGGAAATCAACAGCCACTGGAGGAGGCGGAGGCGGAGGGGGAGGTGGATGGACGAAATTGGTGAGAGCGCGAGGGCCCCTGAGTCTGATGGCGGCAGAGTCGTAGACCACGGCGGCTTCCTCAGCGGTGTCGAAAGTCCCAAGCCAAATCCTCCCCTTCTTCAACGGATCCCTAATTTCGGCCGCCCACCGGCCCCACTTCCGCTGCCTCACTCCCCTGTACTTCCTCTCCCCCTCCGTTCCCCTCTTCTGCTCAGTGATTTGCGGCCTCCGGCGGTCGATTTTGGCCCGATCCATCTTCTCGATCCTGATCTCGGTGACGTGCCTCCTCACCCCCGTCGGGCGACAGCGTTGGTGGCCGTCTTCGTCCTCGCTGGAGGAATCAGTAGCGTCGAAGTCAGTAACGAAAACACGGATGAGCCTTGGTGTGGAAGGCGCCGAACGCTTAGCAGTGGTGGTGCTCCGGTGATCGTAGTAGTTAAAGGAATGAAATTTATTCCGATCCTCCATTTTCTGAGGGGAAAGAGTATACTCAGTTGTTGTTGTTGTTGGTTTGGGTTAGAGAGAGTGAAAGAGAAAGAGAGATGAATTGAGAGAGTGAGGAGAGAAAACTGAAAGGCGGAATGCAAGCAGATGAAGAGGGAAGACGAGACGGACTTGTAAAACGTGAAGAATGAGCTGATTCTTAGGATCCCTTTTTATACTCCCCCAACTTGTTTAATTAGATACCCCCATTTCTTTGGATTTTCTTTTTTTTTTTAAATATCATCACTGATTCTTTTTTTTTAAAAGTTTTATATATGTTTTTTTATGATAAAAAATGTGAAATATAATTTTTTTAAATAAAATCTTATAATTTTTAATAATTATGAAATCATAAAAAATATTTTATATAATTTTTTATCAAAATGAAAGAGTTATAAAGAAAAAGGAAGTAAGATTTAAATAATTTTGATTAGTGGGCTAATATTACTCCACCGAAGCGTTTAATAATTACTACAAAGGGAAAAAAAAGAAAAAAAAAAAAAAAGAAAAAAAGAAGAAGAAGAAGAAAGGTTTGCTTGGGGGCAAAGGAGGGAGATGTGGAAAATGAGTTACGGTACATACGGAGTATTTTTTTTAAAAAATTTTGGGAGATTGAAGTAAAACCCCGTATTGAAAATGGGAAAGGGAAAGAGGGGATTTCGGAGAGAGAGAATATTGACCGTCGGATTGAGTCAACAATTTGCCGCGTATCCCTGTGTCGTATAAGGATTCCTTGATTCCCAAGTTCTTTTTTTTTTTTTTCCTTTTAAATTTTTTTCTTTTCAAGTTACAAATAGTCCTTGACCTTTTAAATTTTTTTCCTTTTAAATTTTCAAGTTACATTTTTGGTCCCTAACCTTTATTACTTGTTTCACTTTAGTCCCCAACATTTGAAACGTTTCAAAATAGTCTTTGACCTTTCTATTTCGTTTCATTTTAGTCCCTAACCTTTCAAAGGTTGTAAAATAGTCCATAACCTTACATTTTTTATTCGTTTTAGTCCTTGATATCAAAACATCATTTGAAATAATTATAAAAAAACCACCCTAAAGTTATCATAATTTAAATAAAATCATTCATACAAAGAAAAATTATAAAAAATCATCTAACTCTATAATTTTAATTTTGAAAAATACTCGAACTATTTTACTATTTATCATAAGAGCATATTATATAAAAGTTATTCATAATTTTTTTTTCCACAAAACCTCTCATAAAATTTATAGATCTTGTAATTAATTTGAGAGATGGTGGGATATGTTTTTTTTTTTCTTATTTACCAATACATAGATCCAATATATGTGTATTAATCCATTAAAATAATGAATTTGAATAATAAAAGAGATCTTTTTTAAAAAAAAATCATAAAGTTGGATATTTATTTTATAATTATTCTTTATATGGGTAATTTACTCATTTATATACATTATGATAACTTTAGGGTAATTTTTTATAATTATTTCAAATAATGTTTTAATATCAGGGACTAAAACGAATAAAAAATGTAAAGTTGAGGACTATTTTACAACCTTTAAAAGGTTAGGGACTAAAATAAAACGAAATAGAAAGGTTAAGGACTATTTTAAAACGTTTCAAAGGTTGGGGACTAAAGTGAAACAAGTGATAAAGGTTAGGGACCAAAAATGTAATTCACCATAATTTTCTTTTATTAAGATCTTCAAGTTACAAATATGATTATGGTTCAAATTACCCGCGGGGGGTTTGGTAGTTTAAAAGGTTTATACATATTGTATATAATAATTTTTTATAAAACAATTTTTTTTTAAAACCTCCATATAAACCTACTTTTTTTTTTTACGGTAGGAAAACAATCAGAGTTATTACAAAACATGTAAACGCGCTCTAAAATTATCTTGACGGATGATGGTACAAAGACCCCTATTAAATGATACGAGAATATATAATAGGTGATGTGATTCATGGTTTGTAAGGTGCAAAGACACCACACATCACCACAACCACAAGTTGATCTCGGTTGATCACTAAGGAACTGGAGGGGTATTTTGATCTTTTCAGTTTGGGTTGTTGGTTGCAACAGAATAAAAGCCAGCTAGTTTTTCGAATGTAACAAACCAAAATAGTTCTCCATATTGAATTGAGTTGAATTTGTTCAAATGTGATAGCTCCCTTACTTTTCCTTGATAAAATACATTTGCTATAATACTAATCTTTGCAGGATTGATAAAAGACAAAAGTATAAGGTATTATAGCTTATACAAATTGGATATATTGTTTTTGCAGATTATTTATTTTCGGACTAATAATTAAAGGTTAAGTTAATTTGTGTTAAATCTATTCTATATCTTTTATTAACACAATATCTTTTTGGTATAGAATTTTTGGTTAAAGATAAATTAGAAAAAGATTTTGTGTTAGGTTAGAATTAACTTTGCAGGTGGTTTGAATTTAAATTGGAGATAATTTAAATTCGGCAATCCAAAGATCTCGGCAAGCATATCTCAACAACAAGATATCGGCTAGAAGATCACAACAACTATAATTCAAAGTTTCATAAATAAAGACCAATATCTTCGAGAAGACCCCACACATATTTCACCAGCGATATCTTGGTGATATCCCCAGTAAATCAAAGTTTAAAAAGACGTTTTAACTGATCGAGATTTGGGGATCAAAATCAGCAGAACATTCAGAGCTCTTGGTTATAAGAAGAGAAGGAACAAACAATTCATCGACACAACTTCACCTAGCCTTCTCTGCGAATCAAGAGCTCTTAAGTTTCCATCGCCATTGCTGATTTGTTTTTCTTTCTTTCTCTCTATTTTGTATTCGATCTATTGCTTTCGAGAGTTAGGAAGTTTTAAGCTTCATAGTATAAGTTAATTACTGTTATACTAAGAGTATTATATACTCAAACGTATCACACTTCGGTGTGACAAAGGGGACTTTTATTTCTCAGTATCTTGGGTTGACTAGATAGAAGCGAGGTAGGCTTCGGGTTATAGAAGAGAGGAAGTTCTTCTAGGTTGTATCTAAGACTAATAAGGAAAGAGGAATAAAAGTTGTTGAATCCTACGGGTTGGATAACCCTAGGCGGGGACGTAGGCTGGTTAAGATCCGAACCTCGTTAACAAGTCAAGTGTTATTTATTTATCTGTTAAGTTTTTTAACGTTTTAATTGCTGCAGAGAATTCAAGACACAAAAGGTTCAGTTCAAGACTTTGAGATTGAGTTCAAGGCCTTGAGAATCGATATCAAGCTCTTGATATTGCTGGTTCTTGAGACTTTGCGAAAAGCGCTCATACTCTATTCAACCCCCTTCTAGAGTATTTGTTTATTATTGTTATTTACTTTAAGTAATCGATTCTTCAATTGGTATCAGAGCTTAACTCACCTATTTGATTTAATAATCTGTGAGATCGATCATGAGTACTGTAGGAGAAGGTGGATTCGCTCAAAGAAGGTCGTCTAATCGCCCTTCTCTCTTCTGTGGTGACAACTTTGTGCACTGGAGGTCTTTGATGAAAATTTTCGTCATCGATCAAGACATGGAGCTCTGGGAACGCATAGTAAAAGGTCCAACCATCCCAATGAAGCCTGGCACTACAGCAGGAGAACAAGTGGCGAAAACGGAAGAAGAATATAACCAGACTGATCTGGAAACCGTGGCAAAAAATTATTGAGCCATGCATGTACTTTATTGCGGTTTGAATACTGATGAATTTAATCGTGTCTCATCTTGCAGGCGTGCTAAAGAAATCTGGGACAAACTCGTGGTAACCTATGAAGGCACTAGCCAAGTTAAGGAAACCAAAATCAGCATCTTCTTGCGGAAATACGAGCTATTCAAGATGCTGTCCACGAAAACAGTAAAGGAGATGTTTACCAGATTCACTCAAATCGTCAAAAACTTGGATTCTCTCGGCAAAACATTCACAAATGAAGAAAAGGTGAGGAAAATTCTGATTAGCTTACCGAAGGCCAAATGGGGACGAAAAGTAACTGCAATAGAGGAAGCTCAAAATATGTCAACTTTGCCATTGGACGATCTCCTCGGTAAGTTGATTACCCATGAGATGGTTCTTGGTGAAGAAGATGGAGAAGTAGCCTCTACTGTAAAGAACTTAGCCCTAAAAGAAAAAAAGGGAAGAAGCTACCTCGGATGATGACGAGAGTGACGATGAAGAAGATCCATTTGCACTCATCACGAGAGGATTAGCAAGGATACTCAAGATGAAGAAGCAATTTGCAAACCGAGAGTACAACGACACATCAAAACAGAAAGGTAAGCCATATAATTCCAATAAGAAAACTAAATCAATGGCTTGTTTTGAATGTGGAGATACAGAACATCTAGTCAAAGATTGTTCACAAAAGAAAAGGAACAAGTTTCGAAAGGACAACCGAAAGAAGAAGGCTATGATGGCGGCATGGAGCAATTCTGACTCTTCAAGCGAATCTGAATCCGAGACCGAACAGACAAATCTTTGTCTAATGGCTGATCAGGAAGAAACTCCAAAGAAACATCTTGGAACTATCGTAAGAAATCTAATCTCAAGTCCTACTGCTATTTTGTCAGAATTTCTTCAAAATATGATTTTAAATGAAGAACATTTTATAAATGAAACTAACGTCTTGAAAGAGAAGCTTTTGGAGCAAGAAAGACGCTTGAGTGAAATGTCGCTGAAAATGAAAAATCTCAAAACTTCTCAGTTAGCCATTGACAGTAAAGTCAAGGCCTTGGAGATAGAAAATTTTGTCTTGAAGCAAGATCTCTCCTCTCTAACTCGTTGCACTAAGGAGCTAGAGAAAGAAAAGATCTCGCTGACTGATAAGTGTAGAGACCAGCATACATCTCTCATGCGCTTCACTCACTCCAAGCCCAATCTTGATAGAATGTTACGTGAGCATCAATTATCTCTTAACAAAAGTGGTATTGGATACAACAAATTTTTTCCAAACAAAGCCCCTACCATTTTTTTAAAAGCTAAAGGAAATTGGCAAACACCTACTTATCATTTTTGTTGTAAGAAAGGTCATGTTAAGACTATCTGTCCATATCATAGAAATGATCCTTATATTATTCGCAATACTTTCCCATTATGTCTAAGAGAACAGGTAAAGCAAATTTGGGTTCCAAAAGGGACTAGACCACCAAACATGGTCCATCCTGATTATGAATCTAAATTTGTAATTTGGTCTAGCCGTAAAGGTTGAATTAGGTTGTTTTGCAGGATATCACCAAGACTAAGGAGTATAAATGGGTACTTTATAGTGGTTGCCCACGGCACATGAGTGGAAAAAGTTCATTGTTTTTTACTCTTGGTGATAAGGGAAAATGCAACATAATTAGGATAGGTAAGATTGGTAAGGATTCTTCCAACTATATTGATGATGTATACCTTGTATAAGGATTAAAGTATAATTTACCAAGTATTTCTCAATTATGTGATAAAGGTAATATTGTTGTTTTTTACTCCGAAAAATGTTTAGTAAAAAATAAAAAATCTGGAGATTTAGTCCTAACAGCTTCTCGCAATAACAACGTATATTCTACGAGCACTAACCAAGTTGCAAGAACAAGTTTAAAGTGTCTCAAGGCCTTGACAGAAGATCCAAGGCTTTGGCATAGAAGACTTGGGCATGTGAGTATGCACACGTTGTACAAACTACAATCAAGGGACTTGGTTCGTGGTCTTCCCGATCTTAACTTTAAGGTAGATGAGTTATGCAATGCGTGCTCACGAGGTAAGAAAACTCGAGGGTCTTTCAAGATTAAAAAGCTTTGCAGATTTAAATTTGAACTAGCACGGAGAATAGGGATCCGACGTTGAAGAAGAAAGGGAGAAATCACAACGTCGGAACATGCAGGAAGCAATACTAGATACATCTGAGCAGGCCCAAGATCTTGACATACAGGTTCAAGATCTTGAACAGAGGTTTCAAGACCTTGACTTGGGGAATGTAGAACCGGAACAGAATGTTGAACCTGAGCCTCAAAGCCTTGAAGAAACCTCAACATCACAAGAGCCTAAAAGAAGAAAGTTCAAGCAAGCGTCATCTCATCCAATCGATAACATCATCTCAGATCCGAAATTCGGTATTCAAACTCGTCCCAAATTAAGAAATTTGTGTGCTTTTTATGCGTTTGTGTCTCTTGTAGAACCAAAAACGCCTGCCGAAGCACTTCAAGACCCAGATTGGATTGTAGCCATGCAAAGCAAGCTAAATGAATTTGAAAGGAACAAAGTGTGGACACTCTCCCCAAGGCTCAAGCATCAATCTGTCATCGGTACTAGATGGGTCTTTCGAAACAAGTTGGATGAGGATGGAAAGATTACTCGTAATAAAGCTAGACTCGTGGCTCAAGGGTACAATCAAGAAGAAGGTATTGACTATGAGGAGACATTTGCTCCCGTAGCAAGGTTAGAAGCTATTCGTATCTTACTTGCATTTGCATCATACATGGGTATCAAACTTTTCAAAATGGACGTAAAATGTGCTTTTCTAAATGGCATTTTAGAAGAGGAAGTGTATGTTGCACAACCTCCTGGTTTTGAAAATGAAGAATTTCCAAATCATGTTTTTCAGTTAGATAAAGCACTTTATGGTCTCAAACAAGCCCCTAGGGCATGGTATGAGAGATTATCGAAATATCTTCTTGAAAACAGTTTTAAACGTGGATTGATCGATACATTCCTTTTTTATCAAAACACGAGGTCATGATTTATTAGTTGTGCAAATATATGTTGATGACATTTTATTCGGTGCTACTAATTATTCTCTTTGCAAGGAATTTTCTAATATTATGTGTAGAGAATTTGAGATGAGCCTTATGGGAGAATTGGCATTCTTTCTCGGATTACAAGTTCATCAATCAAAGAAAGGAATCTTCTTGAATCAAGGTAAGTACACAAGGGATCTACTCAAAAAATACAAGATGCATGGATCAATCAAAGGTCGCTAAGACTCCCATGAGCTCGACATTATCCTTGGATCAAGACAAAAATGGTAAAAGTGTGAACCATAAAGAATATTGAGGTATGATTGGTTCACTTCTCTATCTCACGACAAGTAGGTCGGACATCATGTTTAGTGTATGTATGTGTGCAGATTTCAGGCCGACCCAAAGGAATCGCATCTCATCGCGGTTAAAAGGATCTTTCGCTACTTAAATGAAACTCAAGACCTTGGTCTTTGGTATCCAAAGCGAGGAAATTTTCATCTAATCGGTTATTCAGATCCAGATTTTTCAGGTTATAAGGTTGATAGAAAAAGTACTTCGGGATGTTGTCAACTATTGGGATCTTCCCTAATTAGCCGGCACTCAAAGAAACATAATTCTATTGCTCTCTCAACTGCCGAGGCTGAATACATAGCTGCTGGAGCATTTTGTTCTCAAGTCTTATGGATAGCTCAACAGTTACGAGATCTTGGTTTCGACTTGAAAGGTATTCCTATTAAATGTGATAATACAAGTGCCATATCTATCACTAAAAATCATGTCCAACATTCTCGAACAAAACATATTGATGTAAGACATCATTTTATTCGGGATCATGTCGAAAAAGGTGATGTATCTATATCCTTTATCCCCACTGATTTACAACTTGCTGATATTTTTACTAAACCATTACCTAAGGATAGATTTAACTTTATCAGATTGGAGCTTGGTATGTTAAATAAGGATGCATTAGTTTAGGGGGAGCATAAACGAATTGACTCTCAAGGTCTCGGAAATTAATTTCAAGACCTTGACCGTTCATATCGTATAAAGAAAACATTGGATCATATCTTCTGGCTTTTATTTTATTGATATTGGCCAGAGAGAATTTTTTGGTTTTCAAAAGATCTTTTTTAAACCAGATTTAAAAAGGGTGTTCAAAATATTTGATTTAATTAATTTTCAAAATTAAATATTTATATCTATCTTTTAACAACTTCAAATTTCGGTTTTTCCTAAAACAGATTTGTTTTTGAATAAAGATTTGTTTTTGAATAAATAAATTTATTTTAATCTTTTTATGGGATAAGTTTTCCAAGGTTAATCTATATTCCCTAGACTAATTGAAATCGGTCATGATTCCTCTCCCTTTGGAAGATCTTGAACCGATTCACCTTCCTCTTTCTTTCCTTTTATTAATTATCCATCACTTCGCTCTGCTCCACCCCTCTCTCTCCTTCACTTTTCTCTCTTTCTCCTTCCTAAGAACCTTCATCTTCCCTTTCCATGGCACCCAAAACTTCAATCGGCAACCCTGGCTCCTCCGGCAAAGGAAAGCGACCAATTGCAAGGAAGGCAAAGGAGGTCGACGACGAGGACTCGTTCAGCATCCACTCCTACTCTTCTGATAATGCCCCTTCCCGGACTGAGACGCAAGCGCCGATGCCTACTCTCCCATCGTCTTGGTTCCGGAACTTCGAAATCGCAGGTAAGTGGCTTGATACTTTCAGTTCTCGCAAACTTTGCCTGGGTGACTCCGTTGATCCCACTTTTCTTGAGTCTCTTGACCTCCATTGCATCACCAATCTCAAAGCCTCAGGCCTTTGGCCGATTCTGAACCTAGGAGAAGTCCATTACCCCCGTCTCACTCGCCTTTTCTTTGTCAATCTCTCCTACTCAAGGGACCAGGGCAAACAAACTGTCAAAACCATTGTTTGCAACACCAAAATTGAGCTAACCCCAAGCGTCATTACTGAAATTTTCGGGCTTCCAAAAGAGGTCTCAACTGACGGTCATCCCCCCAAAGCGTATTGTATCTCCCTGGCCAAAGGAAGATTCTTTCTTCCGTCATCATCCATCCACATTGCTCGTCAATTGACCCACAACGTCCTAAATCTAGAAGCCAAAATCGGCTTCACGATCATCGCTCGTTGTATCTTCCCCCGCTCTCACTCCAGGGAGTTGGTCACCGACCAACTTCTATATTTGGTTTACTTGGTGCTTGCTGGGTATCAGCTTGATGTTCCAAACCTTATTCTTAAACATATGATCAATTCAATTTCTTTTGCTCGAGACATTCCCCTGCCTTACGACAATCTCCTCCCTCACATCTTCACGCACTTTCGCCTTGACACCTTCCTTGAGGAAAAGGCATCTCACTCAGGCAAAGTGGATGCAAAATGCTTCCAGAGAATTGGGATTATCAATGTCGCTAACACTTGGAAGCTAAGGACTTATTTGAGCCCTGAGGAAATTGCAGCTACGGATCTCCATCTTCAATTGAAATCTAGACAGTCATCTTTGGCAATTGAAGATCGCATAGAGGAATTTGAACTTGGTCTTGATGCTCTCCGGAGAGATGTGATCGACTTCCAAGATGAAGTGTCTGATAAGTTGGATGCAACCCATGAGCTGCTCACCATGGTGAATGCCAAGATCAACAACATGTTCCACCTGAATGCCTTGGCATTTACTTGTGCTGGTAACATCCCCCCCCCCCTCGGTGAAGATGCTGCAGTGCTGTGCAAATCCAAGGCATCTAATGTCCTCTTCAACTGCGAGCAATCAGTGCGTAGCCGGGAGATCCTTTGCCCAGTTGTTCCTGAGCCAGCCATCATCACATTCGAAGCTTACAACGTTATCAAACGCTACCGCCGAGAGGATGCCCAGAAGCGCATAGTTGATGAGATGACGAAGGACCAGAAGGTCAACCAGGCGCAAAGGCGGTACAAAAGGAAGGCTGAAGCAGACATGGCGGCTAGGAAGCGGGAGAAGAATGGAGGTGATACTAGTTATGGGAAGTGCCAGGACGAGTAGTTTCAATAACTTGGGTTACGATTTCTGGTGGTTTTTCGAACTTGGTTTCTGGTTTTTATGGTATTTTGTTCATCCGTTGCTTCTGGAAACTTGGTCTTTGACCTGTTTGTGATCCGCCCTTGTCAAAAGAATAAAAGGGGGAGATCAATATTTTGTTTGGATTTTGCGGATTTTACTGGTTTCTGTTTAGCTGCTGCTATATGTTTTAGGTTTTAAAAACAGATTTCTATGGGATCCAACATAGTAGATTATTAATGTTCGACTTTGCTTGTAATATTATATGGCTAATCTGCAGGTACTTAAAATCCAATTTGTTTTGTCTTTCATCAAGGGGGAGATTGATAGCTCCCTTACTTTCTCTTGATGAAATACATTTGCTATAGTACTAATCTTTGCATGATTGATAAAAGACAAAATTATAAGGTATTGTAGCTTATACAAATTGGATATATTGTTTTTGCAGATTATTTATTTTTGGACTAATAATTAAAGGTTAAGTTAATTCGTGTTAAATCTATTCTATATCTTTTATTAACACACTATCTTTTTGGTATAGAATTTTCGGTTAAAGATAAATTAGAAAAAGATTTTGTGTTAGGTTAGAATTAATTTTGCAGGTGGTTTGAATTTAAATTGGAGATAATTTAAATTCGTCAATCCAAAGATCTCGGCAAGCATATCTCAGCAAAAAGATCTCGGCTAGAAGATCACAACAACTATAATTCAAAGTTTCATAAATAAAGACCAATATCTTCGAGAAGATCCCACACATATTTCGCCAGTGATATCTTGGGGATATCCCTAGTAAATCAAAGTTTAAAAAGACATTTTAATTGATCGAAATTTGGGGATCAAAATCAGCATAACATTCAGAGCTCTTGGCTATAAGAAGGGAAGGAAGAAACAATTCATCGACACACCTTCACCAAGCTTTCTCTGCGAATCAATAGCTCTCAAGTTTCCATCGCCATTGCTGATTTGTTTTTCTTTCTTTCTCTCTATTTTGTATTCGATCTATTGCTTTCGAGAGTTAGGAAGTTTTAAGCTTCATAGTATAAGTTAATCCTTGTTATACTAAAAGTATTATATACTCAAACGTATCACACTTCAGTGTGACAAAGGGGACTTTTATTTCTCTGTATCTTGGGTTGACTAGATAGAAGCAAGGTAGGTTTCGGGTTATAGAAGAGAGGAAGTTCTTCTAGGTTGTATCTAGGACTCATAAGGAAAGAGGAATAAAAGTTGTTGAATCCTACGGGTTGGTTAACCCTAGGCGGGGACGTAGGCTGGTTAAGAGCCTAACCTCGTTAACAAGTCAAGTGTTATTTATTTCTCTGTTAAGTTCTTTAACATTTTAATTGCTGCAGAGATTTCAAGACACAAAAAGGTTCAGTTCAAGACTTTGAGATCGAGTTCAAGGCCTTGAGAATCGATATCAAGCTCTTGAAATTGCTGGTTCTTGAGACTTTGTGAAAAGCGCTCAAACTCTATTCAACCCCCCTTCTAGAGTATTTGTTTATTATTGTTATTTACTTTAAGTAATCGATTCTTCAAAATGGTATCAGAGCAGTAACGATCTCTTTGTTGATTGCTATGAATTCTATTCGGTGGATTCTGGTTATGGAATCTATTTTCCTATTCGTTTCGTGCGAGAAATTGGTTGGTTTATGAGGAATCATGGTTGGACGTGGGAGTTCGTCATCTCCAAGTCAAGGATCTTGAACTGGAGGTGGTGGTGAAGGTTGTGGTGCTGGTAGAGGATTTTTTGTCACTCCTCCGGCGCCGGGAGCTGGAAATTGAGCTGGTCGAGGTTGGAATTTCATCAGCACAGGAATGCAATTCGGTGATGTTGTGCAAGGTATGGATTATGCACATGTGAATTCTTATTTTCTATCAAATTCGGATCACTCTGGAATTTCACCAGTTGGAGTAGAAGCGTAAGAATGGCTTTAGGAGCTAAAGCTAAGCTAGGTTTTATACATGGTAGCTGTGTTAAACCAACCGAGGACAATGAAGACTATGAAAAATGGTTGAGAGCCGATCAAATGGTTATATGCGAGCTTATAAACTCTATGACGAGTGAGGTTGCTGAAAGTCTCATGTATGTAGAGACAGCTAAAAAGTTGTGGGATGAAATCAAGGAACGATTTTATGAATCCAATGATCCTCTAGTTTACCAACTGCGTAGGGATCTTGCCATCACTCGACAAGAAAATTTGTCAGTTGGAGCTTATTTTGGGAAATTGAAAAAGATATGGGATGAACTTCAGTTTCTGGATGCCATTCCTAGATGCAACTATGGTGGTCTCAACCAATGCAGTTGTGGATTGCTTAAGAGAGTACTGGAAAGGGAAGAAAAGGAAAAGGTAATGCGATTCTTGATGGGACTCAATGATGTGTATGAACCTCTTAGAGGAAATGTGTTGTCAAAGGATCCCATGCCTAGTTTAAATAAGGCATTTCGGATGGTGACTCAGACTGAAAGATCTAAAGGATTCACTGGAGCAATACAAGGTGAGGCTACTGCACTGGCTATGACCAGGTTTGGTCAATTTGATATTGAGGCCAATGTGGTTAACAAGTTCAAGGGAAATCAGTTTAAGGGAAATCCTAATGCATATAGACAATATGAGCAAGCTAAGTTTGAGCAGGCTAAACAAGCTTTTAAGAAAGCTAAGTATGATAGGAAATGTGACCACTGTGGTGAAAGAGGTCACACCAAGGACTATTGTTTTAAGTTGGTGGGTTAGCCTGAATGGTTTAGAGGGCCAAAGGATGATGATAAGTCAAAGCACTCAGGAAGGTTTGCTACACAGCTTGAGGTTTCTCAGCATGATAGTCTTTTTGATACAGAAGTGGTAGAAGCAAAGCCTGAGTTTTCAGGAAGTGTTAGAGCTCCTAAAAGGGAAGGGACCTGCTGAGAGTGTTGATAGCTCATTCAATCAAGCAATAGTACATTTTACAGGTACTCTTAGTTCTTCTTTTCTTATTGGAATTTATAAATCACAACATGATATTTGGATCATTGATTCTGGAGCAACAGATCATATTGCTTTTGATAGATCAATTTTCATTGAAGTTATTGATCTACAATCTGTTATCAATATGGGACTGCCTGATGGTAAATGTATTTCAGTTAAGCAACATGGCACTATCAAATTGAATGGTGGATTGGTGTTGCAAAATGCATTGTTGGTTCCTCAGTTCAGACATAATTTGTTATTAGTGTCCAAAGTAACTCATGATCAGTTGTTCAGGTTCAGTTTTGATGGTATGTCTTGTTGGTTACAAGACCTTACAACTAAGAGAGTATTGACATGTGGTTATGAAGATAAAGGTCTATACAAGCTGCAGGCTACTAGTCATAAGCAGTTACCTTTATAGAATTCTAGTTTGTTGAATAATGTTAGTGTGAGTTGTAATAAGATGAAACTATTGCACGCCATACTTGGGCACATGTCATTTTCTAAATTTCAGCATTTACCTCAGTGTGAGGCTAATGATGTAAAAACTGAATCATGTGATACTTGTGCTATGACTAAGATGCACAAGTTACATTTGGACAGGAGTGAAAAGTTACCTGATTCTCCTTTTCTATTGGTGCACATTGATGTTTGGGGTCCATACAGAACTCCTGCTTTGTGTGGTGCCAAATATTTCTTAACTATTCTTGATGAATATACTAGGATTACTTGGGTCTACTTAATGCAAGATAAGATGCAGGTGGTAAGACTTCTTACAGGGTTTCTTAATTTGGTTGAAAATCAGTTTCAAGTTTTAGTTAAAGCCATGAGGACTAGTAATGGCACATAATTTACTCAGCAAAGTTGTAGGGACTTGTTGATGTCCAGGGGTATTGTACATCAGAAGTCTGCACCTGGGGTTCATGAACAAAATGGCAGGGTTGAGAGAAAACAGGCACCTTGTAGAAACTGCCCGGGCAATCAGATTACATGCAGGCTTACCTGTGAAATTTTGGGGTGACTGTGTTCTAAGTGCAACTCACCTCATCAACAAAATGCCTTCATCTGATCTCAACTGGAAATCTCTTTTTGAGTTTCTGCACAAGCAAGCACCTTCTTATGAGCATTTAAAGGTTGTCTTTGTTACGCACTGCAACCTAATGATCACAGGGACAAACTTTGGGTTATTGCAAGGAAATGTGTATTTATTGGGTATCCTCCTGGACAGAAGGCCTACAAGTTGTTTGATTTGAATCTAAAGAAAGTAATTGTGAGTAGGCATGTTCAATTTAAAGAGGACATGTTCCCTTTCAAGCAACTCTCTTCCCATACTTCCTCTTCTCAGCAACCTCATTTGGAAGCCAGTGAAGATGACACTTTCTAGTTATCTCTCAACCAGAATATCCATTCTCCCACGCCTCAATCCATCAAGCAATCATTTGAAGAAAGAACTTCTATCCAGGTTGTTCATAGTCCTTCAGATGTGAGAGTAGTTGAGGACTCTGTGGGTTCTATTCCTTCTATCCCATCCACAGGGGTTTCTTCACTCCCTCCTTCTGTCTCTCTTCCAAAGAGACATATTCAAAGACCTGATCATCTCCAGGATTACATATGCTCTTATCTACCATATAGAGGGCTATAAGATTCCTCTTCTTCTGAATCATTTGCTGTATTTGGTGCTCATCATCTATCTCATATGTCACATGGTTTTATCAGGTCACACATCAACATGTGTTCCATTTTTGAGCCAAATTCTTACTCTTAGGCTAAGGGAGTGCTAGAGTGGGAAGCTGCAATGGGTTTAGAGCTACAAGCTTTATCCACTAATCACACTTGGGTAACTACTCCTCTACCCCCAGGGAAGAAAGCCATTGGTTGCAAGTGGATTTTCAAAATCAAATACAAACATGATGGCTCCATTGAAAGGTTTAATGCTAGGTTGGTAGCTAAAGGGTACAATCAGGTCAAGGATAAGGACTATAAACAGACATTCTCACCTGTAGCCAAACTTGCAACTGTCAGGGTCATGTTGTCTATTGCTGCAAGTAGAGGTTGGGCTCTTCATTAGTTAGATGTGAATAATGCTTTCCTGCATGGTTATTTGGATGAGGAAGTGTACATGACTCCACCTCCTGGCTTGTCTGTCCCTCTTGGTCATGTTTGAAAATTGAAAAGATCCATGTATGGTCTCAAACAGGCTAGAAGACAGTGGAATCATGAATTGACTAAGTTCATGGTTCGTATTGGTTTGGCTCAATCTTTACATGACCATTCTATGTTTGTCAAACATTCAGGCAGCACCATGACAGTGGCCTTAGTCTATGTGGATGATATGGTATTAATAAGTAATTCTAGCACTGAAATCACTTTCACTAAAGATGCATTACACAGAGAATTCACAATCAAAGACTTGGGGAAAGCAAGGTATTTTTTGGGAATGGAGATTGCAAGATCATCTGCTGTCATCTTACTCAATCAAAGAAAGTATGTGTTGGACATCCTCAAAGATGCTCAGATGGAGGCTTGTAAGTCCACTGACTTTCCATTGCAACAAGGTGTGAAGCTGTCCTCTCATGATGGTGAACCAATTCCCAATCCTGAGGATTATAGGAGGTTAGTTGGTCGTCTCCTCTACCTCACACTAACCAGACTTGATATTTCCTACACTGTTCAACAACTCAGTCAATACTTACAACATCCTCCGAGACCTCATTGGAATGCTTTGGTTTATCTGCTTCAGTACCTCAAGGGTAGCTTCAACTTTGCTCTCTCTTATCCAACTTCTTCATCCTTTAAAGTTCAAGCTTACAGTGATGCTGATTGGGGGAATTGTGTTGATACTGGAAGGTCTCTCACTGGGTTTTGCGTCTTCCTTGGTTCCTTATTAGTGTCTTGGAAGACTAAGAAGCAAGAGGTAGTTTCTAAATCCTCAATTGAGAGTGAGTATAGAGGTATGTCTACTGCTGCAAGTGAGCTTGTGTGGCTTCAAGGGTTGCTGTCTGATTTGGGCATCCACATTGCTCTACTTGTCACCTTGTTTTGTGACGATAAATCTGCTCAACAACTAGCTGTCAACCCAGTTTTCCATGAAAGAACAAAGCACGTTCGCATTGATTGCCATTTCATCCGAGAAATGGTTCAATAGGGGTTCATCTGCACTGATCATGTCGCTTCTTCCTTACAAATTGCTGATATTCTTACTAAAGCGTTGGGAGCTAAGCAACATTCATTTCTTCGGTCCAAGCTTGGACTTGTTCTTGCATGTGCAAGTCCAGCTTGAGGGGGGTATATGAGAATATATAATAGGTGATATGATTCATGGTTTTCAAGGTGCAAAGACACAACACACATCACCACAACCACAAGTTGAACTCGATTGATCACTGACGAAAGGGTTTCTCGACCAAATAAATTTATAGTCAAGACCCCGCTATAGGATAGTGGAGTCAGGTTCGTCCTCAGGAGAGAAGTCAACGGTTCTAGGTTTAATGTGTTTTGGGGTTTGGGAATGCGAGAAAAGGTGAGGAGGTTGCTGTCGACGTCGACTAAGACTGAGTTGATGTCGAGGGATGGAGAGGGACGTGGTGGTTGGTGTCGAGTAGCTGCGGAAAAACTTTAATATAAAGAAAGTAGAATAAAAAAGGTGCAAACTTCCAATGTTACTACCATTTATTAATTAGGATTAGTCGGCTTTCGCAAATAAACCCTAATCACTATTCAAATTCATAATAAGATCACTTTCTCTTCAATATCACAAATAAGGAATTTCCTCAACTTTCGCAAAGGATTAAGCACATAGGTAGATCATGATAAAGACATACAAATTCATGGATTTATAAATCAAACACACATATCTATGTTGGGATCACCCCAACCCTAGAAGAGAGAAATTAGAAACAAATCATAATGAAAGAAACTAACTTTAACATAAAATAAAATTAAAACTTACAAAACCTTCCGAATGTTCCTCCTTCTCTCCTCTCTCGTCTCATCTCTATCTAAAACTATCTATCTAAAAGTTTAAGATAAAACTTGATAAATAAATCACTAAAATAAACAAGGGAAATATCTAATGTGGATAAATCTTCATTGAACTTGATAGATCTTCACTTGATTGGATAGAATATCACGTGCCTTCACTTGCAAGTAACCCACATGCTCGGATATCCACTCGATCTCGACTCGGATTGCTTCTGGATAGTAATCGACTTTGACCAAAGTACTCGATGTCGAGTAGGTCTTCTTCGCCTCAGATTGCACTCGAGCTCGGCTACATTCTGGACTTGATATGGGTACTCGACGTCGACTAGAATTGTGCTCTCGAGTGGTCTGGTGCTCGTTCTCGACTTCTGGGAGGCAAATCGAACTAAAAAGTACTCGACGTCGACCAGTTTGGTCGACTAGTTCTGTGCGCTTTCAGCATTCTGCTCCGTTCTTGAAACACACTTTCCTGAGTCCTCGTTCGTCCGATTGATGTATACGAGTTTGCGTTGGAAAGATCTTTTTGAGGGTTACAACTCTCATGAAGACATCAGAACTTGATTCAAAATGATGAATGGAAAAAGGTGGGATTTTCTCCAGCTGCACCATCCTTAGCTTCTTCATAACTTTCCTTTAAGCTCCAAAGTGCGTCCGACTTCTGTAAAATACACCAAAAACTTTTGTAGACCTCCATATATTGCAAATAAACATAAAATACACAAAATTTGTACTATTCTAACCCAAATGTATGAAATGTATACAAAAATCGATATAAAAGTAGATGTAAAATATGGCGAAATAGACTCACAACAAACACCCCATACTTAAGCTTGCTTATCCTCAAGCAATACTTTCAATTGTCATACAGGGGAAGAAATCAAAACTCTCAACATATTAGATCCATTATCATATAACCCTACAATCAATTACCATCCTCGAAAAGGTACTAATGCCACAAATTCATGCCTGTGCATAAAAGCAACTTCGCACATAAAAGGAGGGTTATGCAAAAACATTCATTCGTGATAAAGCATTAATAATCAAGAGGACTTTAATTTAAGCTCAATAAGGAGTAGATTGGTAAAAGGCTAAAAGTGGGCAATTTTTGGCCATGTGGTGCTAATGATCTTAGGAAATGGAGTATTTTACAAACTTGCATACCACATTCCTTCTTCCTTTGATTTCTCACCTTTCGCTCAATGCTTTTTTCAATATTATGCTTTTACCTCTCTAACCTCAGTACTGCCTTCTCGCGAGTCACAAACATGGGTGTCATGAATGTCCTCGGATACTTAGTGCTTCGGACTCCTCACCTTGGTGTCCCATCCTGCGGAACTACTATCTCAACACAGGCAGGGTCGATCTACCTTTATCTCCTAAGGTGACCGAATTTTCTTTCACTCATTAAATTTTCCATAAAAATTTTAATTTCCTGCCAAACTCCAATAATAACAACACAACAACCATATAACAATCTCCATAATGAAAATCATTCTCAACATAATCCCCGGATAAGGAAATAAGGTAAAGAATGTGCAATATTTGGAACATGTGGAGCATATGTGAAATAAGGCTCAATATGGCTTTTGTGATGCATAAGCATAGGTAAAGGCTAGGATATAACAATATTAGCATTATATGGAAAATATGAAGTCCTCCATCCTCTTATCATGCAACATGTCAAAAGCAATTTCAAATTTTACCTCCTTTCATGGTTTTCATAAAAATATGCATTTCATTGTGACTTCCCTTTACTAGGCAATTTCATGCTATATCTCTAATGAATCCAATTTTGCATCGCCGAGTTCAATTAAAGCTTCCATGACACTATTTCAATTCTTTTTTTCAATGGGGGTGATTTTTCTACTTTGGAAAACATGCATATAACATATAAACGAATAATGTTATCCAAAGTAACCATGTATAGAGCAATTCAGAAAATATGCACAAATAATGTCAAATATAATAAAATATGCATGGAGTAAGACCTTCCCTCACCCCATACTTAAAGTTTACAGTGTCCTCACTGTATAAAAACAAGGGTAAAGAAGGAGACTCACTAGACATGTGTGCAGAACGTCGGAATCGAGTGCTGAAGTTGTTGCAGAAGTGGTCGATCTCGAGTGGAGTAGTCGACGTCGACTAGATTACTCGATCTCGAGTACAGTGAAAGCCTCAAGGGTGATCCTTCCTTGACCACAGGTGTTTTTGCTCGTTCTGGGTAGTCGACGTCGAGTAGATTACTTGACGTCGAGTACTTCTGCAACTCCTCTGTACCTGCAAGATTTGTTAGAAAGACAATAATCCACAATAGAAAAATCCAAAAATAATATTTAAAACAAAAACCAACAGTATCTAAACCCCTAAGAAATAAGAAATAGCGAGTTTCCTCCCGTAAGCGCTAAATTTTAAGTCTTTAGCTTGACCTACTTCCCTTTAAGTCTTAGCCTGACTCATCTTTGTCCGGAGGTATAGGTGGATCTAGTGGTTCCTCCGGTGGTGGGAAGCGTGGGAAGCGTGGGATGTCATCTGGGGGCATCGTATGAAGAACCTTGAATCTCCCCGAGTGAACGCTCCATGGCTTCATCCATTCATCTTCCCGAGCTGCAGCTAGCATGCATAAAGGAAGACATAAAGGAAGTATACATACCTCATCATCATACCACTTCCGTTTCATAGGTTGACTTGGTTGTGTATCTCCACCACAACGGAACGATGGAGTGGGAATAAATATTTCCTCCTTATCCTGCGGAGCTTCATGCCACTTTGCTAGGATCCCATACTTAAATATGAACATCGGTTGCTCAAAATTGTGGGGGATGGCCTTCACCTTGCAAGGTAAAAGCGACCTTGAAACATCCTGGGCAACAATGTCCGCTTTCTTCTCTTCTAGTGCTATTTCGTCTTGGGATCCTTCATATGATTCATCAACAATAGGTAGCAAAGTAGGAATGAAATTCGAGGAAGGACGTACCTGGTTGTCGACATTGAGTGGGCCAATTGGCTCATTGGGAGGAGGGCATGGTCCTTTAGACTAAATGGAAGCCTCAAGCCTTTGGATTTCGTCTTCAAACCGAGCTATTTCCTTTAATCGTGCCTCCTTCACTGCAAGCCTATTTTGCCATCTCAATTCCTGGAACCATTCTTCCCATGCGGGATTTCCTTCGAAAAAGTCTTCCATATTTGTACCTAAGCTTTGAAATCAAAATAAAGAACGAATTAGTAGCAAAAGCTTGGCACCTAGTTGGTACCGGTGAGGCGGGTGGTGGTAGGGTATGTGATAGTAAAAAAAGGGGATGGGCTATTCCTAATCTTTAAAAACAACTAAACTAAGCGCGATTGATATCTCCCTGGCAACGGAGCCAATTTGACGAAAGGGTTTCTCGACCAAATAAATTTGTAGTCAAGACCCCTCTATAGGATAGTGGAGTCAGGTTCGTCCTCAGGAGAGAAGTCAGCGGTTCTAGGTTTAGTGTGTTTTGGGGTTTGGGAATAGCGGGAAAAGGTAAGAAGGTTGGTGTCGACGTTGACTAAGACTGGGTCGATGTCGAGGGATGGAGAGGGACGTGGTGGTTGGTGTCGAGTAGCTGCGCAAAAACATTAATATAAAGAAAGTAGAATAATAAAGGTGCAAACTTCCAAGGTTAGAGATCACCACAACAATAAACATATGTGTAGATTATAAATCACATAAAAGAGCATGCTTTACATCAAATAACTTTCGTTATTAACAAATAGGAATATAGAGGCTTTCGCATAAACTCTAAGTGTTACTACCTTTTCTTAATTATGATTAGTCGGCTTTCGCAAATGAACCCTAATTACTATCCAAATTCATAATAAGATCACTTTCGCTCCAATATCACAAATAAAGAATTTCCTCAACTTTCGCAAAGGATTAAGCATATAAGTTGATCATGATAAAGACATACAAATTCATGGATTTATAAATCAAACACACATATCTATGTTGGGATCACCCCAATCCTAGAAGAGAGAAATTAGAAACAAACCATAATGAAAGAAACTAACTTTAACATAAAATAAAATTAAAACTTACAAAACCTGCCGAACGTTCCTCCTCCTCTCCTCTCTCGTCTCCTCTCTCCTTGCGCCCTAAGACAACTTGGCTTGAATGTATGAAAATCAGCCCCCTATGACCTTATTTATAGTGCTCCATCTAGCTAATCTAGGAAGGAACAATCTATCCCTATCTAAAACTATCTATCTAAAAGCTTAAGATAAAACTTGATAAATAAATCACTAAAATAAACAAGGGAAAATATCTAATGTGGATAAATCTTCCTTGAACTTGATAGATCTTCACTTGATTGGATAGAATATCACGTGCCTTAACTTGCAAGCTAGTAACCCACATGCTCGGATATCCACTCGATCTCGACTCGGATTGCTTCTGGATAGTACTCGACGTCGATCAAAGTACTCAACGTCGAGTATGTCTTCTTCGCCTCGGATTGCACTCGACTCGGTTACATTCTGGACTCGACATGGGTACTCGACTTCGAGTAGTTCACTCGACGTCGACTAGAATTGTGCTCTCGAGTGGTCTGGTGCTCGTTCTCGACTTCTGGGAGGCAAGTCGACCAAAAAAGTACTCGACGTCGACTAGTCTGGTCGACATCGACTAGTTCTGTGCGCTTTCAGCATTCTGCTCCATTCTTGAAACGCACTTTCCCGAGTCCTCGTTTGTCTGATTGAAGCATATGAGTATGTGTTGGAAAGCTCTTTTCGAGGGATACAACTCTCATGAAGACATCAAAACTTGATTTAGAATGATGAATGTCGAAAAATGGGCTTTTCTCTAGCTGCACCATCCTTAGCTTCTTCATGACTTTCCTTTAAGCTCCAAAGTGCGTCTGATTTGTGTGAAATACACCAAAAACTTGTGTAGACCTCCATATATTTCAAATAAACATAAAATACACAAATTTTGTACTATTCTAACCCAAATGTATGAAATGTATACAGAAATCGATATAAAAGTAGATGTAAAATATGGCGAAATAGACTCACAACAATCACTAAGGCACTGGAGGGGTATTTTGGTCTTTTCAGTTTGGGTTGTTGGTTGCAACAGAATAAAATCCAGCTATTGGATTAGGCGGGAGTTGAGTTTTTCGGATGTAACAAACCAAAATTGACCTTGAATGAAAGGGGTTTTTTCTCCCAACTTGACTTCAATTGATTTTGCATTAGTTTTCCATATTGAATTGAGTTGAATTTGTTCAAAAAAGAGATTGTAGATCTATCGTTAATTATGTCTCTCGTGGCTATATAATCTGCAAATTTGTTCGCTTATCTATAGATGTGTCTGTATTCAACCGCTTCGACGTTTGCTACCATAATCTTGATTTCTTCTATCTGATGCATAATTTTCCATCTGCTGCCTTTTCCTTGAGTAAGAGTTCTCGTTAGCTCTTGGTTATCTCCCTCTATAACAATCTTCCGTAATCCCAATCTTCGAGCTAGCTGCATTCCTATCAGAACTGCTGCCGCTTCAGTTTGAATAATCGTACCTTGACTGACTTCCTGGTGGAAAGTCTTAGTTACCTATATAAACCTAGTTCAACTTACAATTAATGGAAAAAGAAAAAAGAAAAATTAATTGTCGAAAACTATCATTAGTTAATATATTAACATTTTTCTTGTGAAATAATTTCCTAAATTGATATAAATGGTTAGTTATCACTAGGCGGACACACCTTCAATGTGCATGATAGAAAAAAAAACACCTAGAACTTATTCTTTAGTAATTATAAATTATATATATAATACATATAGATTTTTATGTGTACGTAAGTACTATTTATATCATAATTATTTAGATATTAATAATAATTAAGTCCGTATAATTATATCACAATTATTTAGATTATTAATAAATAAGTCCGTATAAATAATATTGTTAAGCATGATAAATGTTTAGTTTAAATCCATACGCCTTATCTTCCCCTTTTTTATGGCAATTTTTAATATTAACTTCATTTTAGTTGTCCATATAAGGGGTCAATTGAGTTATATTGATGTAAAAATGCGTTTATCATTAAATGTTTCAGTAGTATATAAAAACATCTACTTTATACTCTTAATAAATTTAATAAATATACATAAATATGTACTTTATCAAAATCTAAAGAATATAAATTTATATGTGGAATAAAAATGTGTTATTCTTTACGCTAATATAAAAGGTTAAAAGTGGGAGCTAAAAATTTAGAAATTGTTCTCAAAGTCTTGCTTTTTTTTTTTATGCAAGGTTCTCAAAAAGTCTTGCTCATATATCATTTCAAATAGTGGGCAAATAAATTTATAATCTATGAGATACCCTTAGCTCATATATCATTTGTTATTTCACAACGCCAGCAAAACATAATATTTATATTCAATCTTCAAGATTCATAGGTATGAATTTGTGATTATATATGATTGATATTAAACTCAAAACCAACTTATTTTTTTCTTTTAGAAAAAAAGAGTGGTCAATGCAAAATTAATAAATTACATAGATTACATAAAAGATTAAGAAGAATTAATTGATAATAGTCATTGCTTATACATCATAGATGATGAAAGATATGTAAGTACTACATAAAAACTAAAGAACACATTGATTAAAATGTACGCACTCCACGCGCTCTCTCTTCCTCCTCGTATACATTTTCGTCCGCCGCCCAGCCTTAAATCCACCCACCCGTGCTTCAGACCAAGCCTGCAGTTCCCCATCCTCACAAAGCAACTATGGATTCCAAAGGAGGTAGCTCCCTCCTTTTGCTGTCCGATTCAAGATCCCAATCTCAATTCTCCCCCCCAAAAAGAGAAGATCTCAATCTCAATTGGTTTCGATTCCAATTGATTGTACTATATATGAGTGTGTCCTTTGTGTTGGCGCTTCAGTTTTGTTCTCATCGATGAGGATCGGGCAGGCCTTGGTTGTCGGCGGTGGGTTCAATTTCGGGCGGTGGAAGGGCTGGCTCTTCGAATGGGTGGTCTTGTCGGTCGCTTCGTGTTTCAAATGGTGGTATTCCCACTCAATACTCCATACCCCCCTCCACAAGGTGCGTTTCACTCACTTAGGGTTAATTACCCCTGTATTTTCCTGGATGCTATGGTTTGAAGGCCATATTTTTCATGAATTAACACTGATTTGGATTCACCACCCGCGTGATTATAATCTTTTCTGTGAAATTTCTGTTGATTCTATCCCTATTCCGCCCAACCCGACATCGTTTTTTGCTTCTAGCCAAGCTGTGTGTTTTTTGCTTCTAGCCAACCCAACATCGTTTTTTTGCATCCGATCTGAGTTACTCATGTTTGGTTTATCGACTATGGCTGTTTGTGTGTGGTTTTTCTTTACACACGATTTTGCTACTATCTGTATTACTCATACTATTTATTTGTACAATATTCAATTGTTCACTCCATTCAACTACCCATTCAAGACTACACACCTTCATTTGCTTCAATCAATTGTTCTTAGCTAATGCTATAAGGGTGGCTGTTGTTTCCTTCTTGGGTGCCCACTTATTTTTATTTTTTATACTGATCAAGCTATTTCCAAGCTCTATATGTATAAGGTTATTTTTGTCATGCTAGTTGATGCTCAATTGTTCCTTTTCGGTTTGCCTTTTCTCTCTAATCTCTACATGATGACTTTTTATATACCAAATTACAAATTGATTAGCCTTTGCAAGGCACCCCTGATTCGTTTACTACAGAGTATCCACTCTTGGTATATGGATACCTGGCCACTGAATGTAGCTCCACTTATTAACCTTCCAAGGTTGCTTCTCGACTGGGTAGTGCTCTTGTGTAGCTTCCTTCTCACTTGTCCGTGTGTTGTCTGCTGCTGCATTGTCCTTGGTCGGCTCTTGGTGTTGTTGGCGTGGGTGCAAGTGTTATATCCGTGTGTGAGCGACCTGCTGTGGTTGCTGGTTGATGATGTTATACTCTCCTTCTATGTAATTATCACTACTGTTTGACTTTGTGTGGTCTTTTCCTTATCTGATTATCTCCATTTTGATTACCGATTATCCATTGACAGTTTTATCTACTGTATGGTAGTCCTAAAGAGTGAACGTGTACATGTAATTTCTAATATTACGAGTACTTCGATCTTTCGATTATCCGACAAGACTTTCTTCTATTCGATCAAAAACCAATTTATGTGGTCCTTACGAGACATTCTTATGCCTTACAAAGGTTTGGATACAATCAACCGTTTGAATACAATCGACCTTGGTTTAGTAACAATTGAGTTTCAATTCCAATACAAAACTATACTCTTACAAACCAGTATCACTGGGGTGATTGTGCTTCTCACAACTAGCACCTATCTTTGGGATAACCACCGTCTTAAATTAGTACAAACAGTTCGTCAAAAAGGTTTTCTATGAATATATGTACTTGGAACTCCCTAGGTATCCAGAGCCGTAACTTCTGGACAAATGTTGATATTTTCTGTAAAAACAATAATATCAATGTTCTGGCTATGCTAGAAACCAAGACAAATAAAGTTCCTCGTGAAGGGGTCTGGCGTAAATGTAGGTGCACAAACATCGCTTTTGGTCCGGCAACGGGATTTTCTGGTGGTATTTGCTTACTTTGAAAGGATATCCCCTCCTCCCCGGCTCTATAGATCTCATTTCGGTTAACCATCGTTTCATCCATTTTAACTATTCAGACTTTGTCTCTCATCGGAGTGCCGCGTTCCTGGTAGTTTATGCCCCACCGGATGAACGACAAAAATCAAGCTTTTGGGATTCTATCTCTACTTACATTCAAACATGACTCATTCCCTTCTGTATCATGGGAGACCTAAATGAAATATGTTCCCCGACAGACAAACTAGGAGGGGTTTATCCCTCAAGATTCAATCGCTTAAATGACTTAAAGAGCAACCTCTCGTTGCTCGATGCACCATCTTACGGGTGTCAGTTTACGTGGCAACGTAAACATAATGGTGTTGTTACCTGTCTTGAAAGACTGGATCGTCTACTTATCCACTCGGACGCATTAACGATATTTGATTCTCTTCGAACTCAGATTCATCTGTTCACTAGGTCTGATCATGCACCAATTTCTACTGATTTCCGTCACAATATCCAACCTAAAAACAGACCGTTCAAGTTTGAATTGGCATGGGCTTCCTGAGCCGATTATAGAAATCTGGTTTCGCAAGCTTGGCGTTTGGATTCTCAGGGTTCCCTTATGTTCAAACTGGTACAGAAGGAGAACTTACTAAAGAACCTTTCCAAAACTTGGCACAAGAAGACTTTTCGCAACATTAACAACCAGATTCAGGTCACGGACCGAAAGCTTCTTCAATTACAAACTTCGTTAAATACCAATTATAATACAAAGGATATTCAAATTCTAAAACAACTGCTAAATAAGAGAGAACGTATGTTGGATTTCCACCGACGCTACTGGAGCCAAAGGGCCAAAGTAAAACATGCCAACTTAAATGACTCCAACTCCAGCTACTTTTACAAGATAGCTACGACCAAACGAGGCCGGAAACTAATCAAGTCTATTTCACTCCCAAATGGTGAGTCGTCGGCTGACTTTCATATCATTCAACAAGAGTTTGTTGAAGATTTTAAATCTAGGTTCAGGTCTACCCCGGGGGGTGGGCCTGATCTGTCTTTAGACTTAGCAGTTATCCCGACTTTGGTTTCTCAAGCAGACAATGACATGCTATCAGCTCCCGTGACCAACAATGAGATTAAAGCTGCAATTTTCTCTATGAGCCCAGATAAGGCCCCAGACCCAGATGGTTTCCCGGCTGGTTTCTATCAAAAGTTTTGGCCAATTGTGGGCCCTTCTGTTGTGAAGGCAGTAAAGGCTTTCTTTACTAGCGGTAGACTTTTACGACAGATCAATGATACGTTTATAACCTTACTACCAAAATGTGATGACCCCTCTACGGTCAACCATTACAGGCCCATCAGCTTCTGCTCTATGATCTATAAAATTATAGCGAGTGTTATTTCGGCTAGGCTAACCATGATTTTCGACAAATTGATTCACCCATTACAGGGAGCTTTCACAAAAGGGAGATCATTTCAGGATAATATCCTTATAGTCGGTGTTCTAAATATCGGATATATCGGCGATATATCGGGGATATTTAGAATCCGCTACGATATCGGCATATCGGGTGAAAAATATCGGTCAACGCCATATATCGGGTCAACGCCGATATATCGGGTCAATATCGGTGATATATCGGGTCAACGCCGATATATCGGAGATATTTAGAACTGCCAATTTTGATAAGTTAACTTTAGCCTTTATGAATGAAGTTGTTTTTATTTTATCAAGTTTATTTGGTAATTTTGCAATTTAAATATTATTTTTTCATGTATATTTTTACATTTTGAAGTATAAATACAGTACTTATAGTTAAAAATTAGTGAAACCGATAAATCCGATATATCCCTGATATATCCCCGATATATCATTTTTACTCCTAACCGATACGACCCCGATACACGATATTTAGAACCTTCCTTATAGCTCATGAAGCTTTGCACTCTTTTCGGCTTAAGAAAGGCCGAATGGGGATGGTTGCTTTGAAATTGGATATGGAAAAGGCTTACGACTGTAATGAGTGGTCTTTTCTATTCCAAGTTATGGACAAATTTGGGTTTAACGAGTTCCTTATCAGTCATATTAAGGAATGTGTTTCTACAGTCTCCTACTCAGTATTAGTCAACGATGAGCCAACCACACTCATAGAACCATCTAGGGGGCTTAGACAAGGAGATCCTCTGTCTCCGTTCATCTTTATTTTAGCTTCTGAAGTACTTGCACGTACTCTGCATCATCAAGGGCAAGTGAATTCGGATCTTGGCATCTCTTTCGGCCGCCCAGGGCTTAAGGTTCCGTTCCTGACCTTTGCAGATAATATTCTTATTTTCTGTAAAGCTTCACATTCAGCTTGCACATCCGTGTTGTTCATTTTAGATCGATATTGTCTAATCTCAGGCCAAAAGGTCAATCTGCATAAATCCAGCTTCCAAGCTTCACCTAACACGTCTGCAACTGCTATTACGGCTACAATCGCTGTGCTTGGTATTTCGCAAGCGAATAATTTCGATAAATATCTGGGTTGCCCTATAGTGAATGGTAAAACTAATAGGGATACCTTCGCCGAGGTCGTCCTCAAGACGAAACAAAAACTAACTAAATGGAAAGCTTTGAACCTTTCTGCAGAAGAACGTAAGGTCCTTATTAAAGCAAATCTCAGTGCGAAACCAATTTTTCTAATGCAATCTTTCTTACTTCCATCACATATTCTTCATGTGCTTGACAAATTTTACAGGCAGTTCTTTTGGAACAAAAGTACCAAAGCTACACCGCTTATTAGCTGGGATAAAATCTGCGCAGATACAATGAAAGGGGGTCTTGGTATCCATAAAGCCGAGTCTATGAACATAGCACTGCAAATGAAGCTTCTATGGAAGATTATTTCAGAACCAGACAACATCTGGGTCCGTGTAGTCTCACAAAAATATCTTAAAGGGCACGACCTGCACAACTACCAGAAAAAAGGTCTTTCATCTTGGCAGTGGAATCGTCTTATGTCTATCAGACCTAAGTTCCAACAAGCCCTTCAGCAGAGTGTTGGAAATGGTCAGACCATTGACTCCTAGTCTCATAACCGGGCCTTCTTAAAACAATTGAATTCCATAATTTTACAACCTATATCGGAAGCCCTAAAGGGTATAAAGGTGTCTTATTTCATCAACACAGAAGGTCAGTGGAACAAACCATTAATAAACACCTCATTAACAAATATTATGTCTAAAGAAGACATCGACTTAATTATGAGTATCACTCTGCCTAATAATCCAATGACAGATCGTCTCTATTGGGGTCCAAGCAATAATGGTTGGTTTTCAACCAGCTCTGCAAACTCGTTACTATCAGAACATGTTGGGTCGATCACTTTCGACTGCGGTTGGATTTAGGATTTGGACGTGCCACCTAAAGTACGTCATTTCCTTTGGAAAATCTCTCGTGATGGTCTTCCAACTACTCTCAGATTACAAAAATCACTTGTGGACTCTTGTGAATCGATGGCTCACCTTTTCTTTGAGTTCCCTATGGCGACCAATCTTTTACAAGCTTTACATATCCGAATTCCGAGGGATCTTGCGGTGAGTGTCGGAGTAGGTACTGTTTTGCCACTTACCAATATCAAAAAGGCTATTGGTACCAAATCTTTTATTGAGCTAGCATCAGCATGGTGGGCCTTGTGGTTTTTCAGAAACCAATTAATGTTTAACCACACAAATAAAGTAATTATAAATGAAATAATTCTACTCTATACCACAAGTACTCATTGCTGGAAACAAACAAAGAGACTGGAGGACGATCTCCCCATTACTGCAACAACTGGTCGGAGTGGTAATTGTCGTTCCGCTCGTCCGAGCGCTCATTTGGTTGATCACGTCGGTCGTACTCGGTAACGCTCCGGGAAATGGGACAAGCCTCCTATAGATTGCTACAAACTAAATTTCGACGGTTCTGTTATGTCGGACGGATCGTCGTCTTATGGACACTGTTCCAAAAAAAAGGTTTGGGCCTCCGCCTAGACCCCGCCTAGACCCTTGAAGGCCCCCCACCTTTGAGTTTAGCAGCCTAGATCCTTGAAGGTCACCCGCAAGGTCTTGGCGGTCTTGCGGGTTTGGCGAGTTAGTGAAAAAAACTATTTTGAGGTTTTAACTCCTAAAATCTCCACATCTCGATCTCCCTCTTAGTTCTCAACCTCTATACTCTCTCTTACTCTTGATCCCTCACTCCCATAGTCCTCTAACTCGCGACCTAACTCCCCTTGTTAACGCATAGACTATTAATTAAAGTTTATTTGTTTATATATGTTATGAATTAAACTTTATTATTTTATATATGTATTGAATATGGCCTAGGATGAAAAATACATCTCAAAATAGTAAATCCGCCTAGACCCCGCATAATCCACCTAGACCCTTGACCCTATCTAGCCGCCGAGCATCCGCCAAACGTTTTTTGGAACATTGCTTATGGATTTGTCATCCGTGACTCTAGGGGTGTGGTTGTGTCTTTACATCGGGCTATTTGCAATAATGTCTCCGTTGTATTTGCTGAAAACCTAGGCCTCAAAATGGGTATTTTACGTGCTAAGGAATTGCAGATCTTAAACCTTCAGATCGAAGGGGACATTTTACTGGTAATAAAGGCTTTACTGGGGGATTGAATATGCCCATGGACGATCGAGCTGCTACAATCGAATATTTTGTTAGATATTTCTTCTTTTTCTTATGTTGCTATTCGTCATATTTTCAGGGAATCAAATGCCATGGCTGACTACCTTGCTCGTAGTGCCCATGCATGCCCTGCCGACGATTGTTGTGAGGATGATCCAGAACTGTTTGTTCTCGTCCGAAAGGATGCGCTAGGAAGGGCTTCTGCTGCGGCCGACCCAACCTAATCTTTATTCAACGTCAAAAAAAAAAGAACACATTGATTCTCATAACATTTTTTTAGAAATTGTCCAATGTGTTAGTACTACATAAGAACTATAAAAAATGTATTGATTATCAAATTGAATAATAACTTTCATTTTCATAATACCTATTTATAAAAAATAAAGAACATAATTTGAGCATGTTATACAATTTGTAATGTTTAAAATAAAATCTTTATTATTATATATTAGGTCAAAGAATGAATAGTTAGCTTAATGTCATGAAATATATGACAAATAAAGGAAAAATGAATTTGCTTTTGGATCTCATACATGAACTTTCAATTCATTTGCAAAAAAAAAAAAAAAAGTGGTGAAAAAATCATCAAACAAAATGGGGAGTGGAGATTGAGCTTGTGACCTATTGATATTTTTTTTGATACAAGACAATGATTTGAGGGTGGTTTTCTGAAATTTTCAATTAAAAGGATGGTTTTATATAAATGATGTATTTAAATAGTGATTTTCTAGAATTTGGCCTTATAAATTTTACTGTTTTTAATTGACACAACTTCAATTAGCTAATTTAAATAGTGTTTCTAACCTATGCCTTTGAGTATAAGATAAGCATTCAGAAGTTTGTGAGTTCACTAATTTAACAATATCTCATTCGATTCACTAGTTTGACCATATTTTAAATTTATTTTTTAGAATTCACTAATTTTCTATCAGGTTTTTTTTTTTTTTTTTTTTGATAAAGTATTCTTATCCCAGTAGACACTATTTTACAATAGGGTGTCCCTATATACACCGCAAATCCGCGGATTAGAGCTGCTAATCAACGTTGGATTCAACGTTGTAACATTAATTATATTACAACGTCGGATCTAACATTGTAATATGTGAAGTGAAGGATCGGATCGGGCCGAATCGGGCTAACAACCTCGGATCCGACGTTGTTAGGGTAAAAAAAAAAATTCACACCCATCCACCCCACTCACAAAAAAAAAGAACCACAACGTCCAAATGGACGTTGTAAATCAATTTTTTTTTGTTTTTTTTAATATCTTATATTAGGCCCGATCTGACCCGTATTAGCAACGTTCAATTTGACGTTGTAACAACTTCTAATTCAACGTTATAACATCCGATAAGAGAAATTAACACACAATTAACAACATCGGATTGGACGTTGTAGCAACGTCTAATCCAACGTTGTTACAACGTTGGATCCGACGAAGTATTTGCAGTGTATATAGGGAACACGTTTACAATAATCTTAAATTCGGAGTTCTTCCTAAATAGTACACATTTTAAGTAAATATTAGTGGATTTGTATATATTATACTCTTTAGTTATTATAATATTTTTTTTACTCTATTAAAAACAACTATGTCTAAAACAACTGCTAATGGTGACTTTAGAAACACACACGAAAACCAGGCAAAAAAAAAAGTTTCATGACTTTAGAAAAACAAAGGGGAAAAAAGGTGAGGTTCTAATTGAAATGGCCTTGGCTGCTAAAGTTATTTTGGTTCAAAATTCCTAATCGGATAAGCTTTTGGCACAAGGTACAAATCAGCACAACTTGGGGTTTTAATAAATATAAATTTAAGCACTAATAATGAGCTTGATTAGCAGGCAATAAGAAATCAGCACGATTGAGACCTGCATATAAAAGCAAAAGCCAGATTTTATCAAAGGAAACTCCCACACACCATCCTCAAATCTTCTAAAAAAATATTTTACATTTTCGGCACATAGCGGTTGTAATCAGAACCGGTGAATTCAGTTTCCATGGACACAGCAAACACACATCACTATCAAATTCTGCCGAATTTTAGCTCTGCAAATGTAAATATAAGTAACGTCTGGTGGCATTTAATAGTGACAGTCAATGGAAATTGAATTAACCTCAGATAAGGAGCAGCATATGGCTTAGCCCATGGCATATTTTTGTGTCCAGCTTCTGGCAGTGGCTTCGTACTTAGTCCGGTCTGTCTTGTACATGTGGGCAATTTCCGGAACTAAGGGGTCATCTGGGTTTGGATCAGTCAGCAGTGAGCAGATGGAGAGCAACACCTAAAAAACAGAAAACCAACACCGTTCTTTACACATTTAAAAGGATTGAGAAATATACTTGAACACAATTATTCAATCGAACAGAAAGAAGTAAAACAAAAGCTCCGTGGAAGCAGTGCATATTGTCAAGGAAATTTTATTGATAAGTTTTACTATTACTACTACTACTATACGTTGTTTCCTAACCAGGTTCATAACATATACAATGTACTTATTGCCTGTAAGGGAATTTGTTTGTTAAGGAGATTATAGTGTACAATGCGTTCCAGCCAAACAAACCGCAAATTGGTCCTAGGTAGGAGTGTCCAAGAGTATTTTACTGGTGATTGCGTTTTAACTGAATTGATATATAAGATATGGCATACAAAGTTTTGTTCAACATAAGAAAATGGTCTAAGAAGAAAATGGCATTATCAATCCCTGCTGATTGCGGTTAACATATCAAGGATAAGAAGGCACATGGCACATGCCACTTCTCAAATACACCGTTGGAAAAATTCATGCATTTCTTAAGATCACGGTATTCTAAAGTAAAAAAAAAAATGGTTGGGAAAAATGTGTAACATTTTCCTTCCTTTGCCTATAGAGATTTAGTGAATCAATTTGTCATATCACAGAACCATCAAGGTTTCAAGTATAGTGTTATAATATGTTTATATTAAGCAGAAAAATATGGTTTTTTTAAGATGAACCTTGGATATGGTCAGAGCAGGACTCCATTGCTCCTTGAGAATGTCAAGGCAAATACTACCATTGCTGTTGACGTTTGGGTGGAAAACTTTTGTTCTGAAGGCAACCTGCAAAGATAATCAACATGTATATAACAAAAATAAGCAACAAAGGAACAAAAGAGGAGGTTAACAAGGCCTTGTATCTCAACTACATGGCTAAAGGACAGGCACTTAAACATCTGGACTCTCAAAACCTCAAAAAATAATATCCCAAAAAAGTATCTTTTCTCTACATTACTTTTGCTGGAAAATGTCTGGTTTGACCATCAATAGAATACCTTGGGTGGCTTAAAAGGATAATCAGGAGGGAAATGAATGGTCACTAGAAAGACTCCTCCTGCATACGGGCTATCTGTTGGACCCATTATTGTTGCTTGCCAATGAAACATATCTTCAGCAACAGGGCCTGTCGAATGAGAGTAAACTATAATCAAATGCAACTTCTCCAGAAACAATAGCACAGATTACCTACACTACGAAGTTATGATTGCATAAAAACCTTAGTTCAAAAATACTTTAACATATCCATCTGCAGGTAACACATTATCAGGAAAGACATCACATCCCATTTATGTGAGACGCAGAGGTTTTAAAAAAAAAAAAGAACAAGTAAAATATATATCACGAATGTCTGATTGCCATAGTGAATCCCCAGAACCAGAAAGCAAGAAGCCAATCGCAAATAAGCAAGCTATCAAGAACTATTATAGTATATTATATAACAAGAAAAAAGCTCACTGAGCAAAGAGAAAAGGAAACAGAAGAAGGAAATAAGGAATTATGGAAACAGAAGTGGAACAAGAGAACAGGAGAATCAGAAAAACAAGCACACAATTTCCTCAATAATTAAGGTTGGTTTATGGAAGGAAATCACATGTGGAAAAGTGGATTCATGTTTTTCCATTTCACAGACAAATGGTGAGAGCTATAATGCAAGGATAATCTTTGTACTAAAGTACTAATCATCAATTAGTGAAACAAAATATTATTTAGCAGAATTAGTGATATTGGACAAAGAAAGAGAATGTAGAACTGCCAAAATGAAAAATAAAAGAACAGATGAAGGTTAACCTGGAGAATTAATAACTTATACAGCAAAAAATGAAGCATAGAAGAATATCCGCCAAAAGTGGATAATCATGTTACCAATTACAATGTACCTTACAGTTGGTCCTCAGAAATCATCTCTTACTCGCACTAATAAACTGACTACCAAATTTAGAACTCCTCCGTTGACAAAATTTGATTTTCTTGCATAAGTATGCAGTGACAATTGCAAATGAACAAAAAAAAAAAGCCATACAGGATATGTAAAGGACAAAATCACCTTATCTATGAAAGAAGTGCACTCCCACAACCCAACCTCCAAAGGTGAAGATCCTTTTAACTCATCTCACTTAACCTATCAAGTGCAGTTCCCATGCCCAAAGTCTTACAATATTTATTAATATCATTCTCCAGAAAATCAGAATTGCACTAGCAACAAAACAAAGGTTACCAATTTACCATATGTCACCCATAAATACGAACATGATTGGAGATGTTGAATCTATATTGCCATTTAAAATAGGAGGTTCCAACACTTTCTCTCTCTTCCATTAGAAGATTGAACACTAAATTCTATCTAGATCCCCAATGCAAATGAAAGAATCCTAAATCTGGAGCTACATAGAAAAAGTCTCAAACCCTACCGGACATTGCAATAGCAGACCCAGGAATGAAGACAGCGCAGATCACCGCAGAGTACCCTATCTGTAAGTCTCTGTTTAGTAAAATCCAGCTATTATTACTCTTCCGTTACTGACTTGCAGAGGCATCATCATAAAATGATAGTATTTCCCCCAATCATGAAAACACATCTCCTCACTATGCAAGCTCAGAACCAAAGACACAGAAATTGATGCAGAAAAACACAGCCAATAACACAAATTTGCAAATTAAATGACGAGATCGCCGACATAAATTGTAGAAGCCTGGAATAAATTACTGAAAAAAAAGAGAGAAACAGCACCAGCGCTGCAAGACGTCGGGGGGTCTTTCTGGAGATCCTTGAGTTCCTTCAAGATCCGCTTCGAAGCCATCACGAGATCGAGCAGTACCGAAATCGAAATCCCAAATCTGGAGGAGTAAGGAGGAGAGAGAGGGGAGACGGTGGAAGATATTCAAGGAGAAGAAAGCGTATTCTATGGCGTGAAATTGCTGCTGCTGCACGCGTAGCCGTAGGAAGGGCGCTGGGCCCCGCTTTTGAGAATCTATCAAATGACAGGACATTTGCAAAACCATGGGTAAATTTGATAGGCATAGGCTGCAGAACGAACCGAGTATTGCTCGTTGATATTAAGTTTATTTATGGAGTGTTTGATTATGATTGTTAGCATATACTCCCTCCATTTCAAAACTTTTACTTTTTAGCACGGTTTTTAAGGAGTGGAAAACTCTATAAAATATTACTTTTTTAATTAAAATTTTTATACTATTTGATACTTATTACTAATAAGTACCTAATTATATAAAAAAATTAATTAAAAAATAATATTTCATGGAGTTTTTCGCTCCTTAAAAAACGTGCTGAAAAGTAAAAGACCATCTATTTTGGAACGGAGGGAGTATTATTTATACGTGTACAGTTATCATTGTACTCTCAGGGTTTTCAGCCCATTGATATATATATAGGAGTAGGCCTTTGAGATCCAGAAAACGACTCAGTTATCCAAATACTTACAATGATATCTAGATATTAGAATATCAGCCCTGATATCTGATATCTAATGTTTCGTTGGGGGCAAAGTATAGATATCAAGTAATATCCTAATATCACTTTATATACTAATCCAGCCCAAAAGTGATATTCTCCAATTTTGGGCGGTATAGAGCCCTGATATCAGATATCAAAATTTCTTGCCCGTCTCTGCCTTGCTCTCTACTGCTTCTTGCCGTCTCTGTCTTCGCTCTCTACTGCGGCGCTGTTTGCTCATCTTCGGTTGCTTCGCCTGTCTGCTCGCCCTCAGGTACATCTCCTTTCCTCTCCTCTTCCTCTCATCTCCTTACTCAATTGATATGCTGCCTAGGGTTTCTGCAAAGATTTTTTGTTGTATTCAATCGTTTTTGCTTGTATTCAATCGATTTATGCTGCCTTAGTTAGGGTTTCTATTTCAATCGTCTTCGCTTGCTTCTTGCTGATTTGTTGCATTGTTTATCGATTGTTGATGTAGTCAATCAGATATGGCTGAGTTTTTGTTGACTTAATCATCAGATCTTCACTTGCTTCTTGCTTTGATTTGTTGCTGGGTCGATTGCTTTGATTTGTTGCTATATTCAATCGTTGTTGCTGAGTTGTTGCTTTAATTGTGGTAGTTCTTGCTGAGTTTTTATTCAATCCATATATATAGTGATGCATTCTTGGTTCATGTTGATTTCGGTTAGGATTAGAAATGGAGACATATTAGCATCAATTGATAAGGAGAGACAAGGAAAGGCAAAAGCTAATACACATTGTCATCATGCTTACCGTAGAATGGTTTATGCTCATGATGAAAAGGTATCGTGAACAATCTCTACAAATCAAGGAGGTTAAATTGAATCGAAAGGGATTGCAAGACCATTTTGTTGTTGATAGGTGTTCAGCAAGCGTGTGCATCTAACCTACTAAACATTTGTGGCATTTATCCTTCCACTTTTTTCAAACTTTCGAAGCTAAATGTCGGTAGGTTGACATAAACACTTGTAATTATATTTGGGAATTTGCCTCTACAATATGATATGTTTATTTTTTTTTACAAAATGTCTGATATCTAGCAACTCATTACCAAACAACATATTAGATATCATAACTGATATCTGATATCTTACAGCATACCAAACAGGGATATCAAAATATCAGCTGATATCGATATACTTGATATCGATATCGATATCTGTTATCTGTTATCGAGATATCATTACCAAACAGGCCCTTAGGATATGATCGAGCTCGAACAGACCCTATATTTAGACTCAAACTTAAAAATGTACTCATATGAACGAGCTCTCGAACCGAGTTTTTTTTTCCAAGCTTTAAGCAGTTCTACTTGCTCGTTACACAGTAACTTAAAGGATATTTTAGAAATTTCATAAAATTTGAGTTATTCGATTTTAATTCGAACGAGCCGAGCTTTGGATTGAGCTTAAAAATGTGCACATATTCGGGTCATTTAGAAAATGAACGAGATCGAGTCGAGTTTTTACGAGTCGAATTCGAGTTACTCGTGTTCACATAACACCCCTAGGTGATTGCGCATCCAAAACACATCCGGGATGAGAACGGTATACCTAGGGCTACTCAAAATCGGTTTGAACCGAATTTTTTAGCCGAACCGAACCGAAATAACCGAAACCAAACCGAACCGAGGTGTTTCGGTTTAGGTTTTTGGTTCAGAGAATTTCAATTTTCGGTTTTAGGTTCGGTTTGTACTCGGTTTCGGTTAAACCGATGAAAACCGATTTTTTTTTAATATGTTAATTTAGCCTTAATACTCCAGTTAATAGAGGATGATTGAGGAATTTGTGAGGTTAGGTCTCTGTCTCTTGGGTCTGTCTTCTTCACCGGTTCGCCTAGCAGTAGCAGCGGATAGCGTCTTCGACTCTTCGTCTCTGTCCACCAACCACTCCAGCCTAGATCCGAGCTCCACCAGCCGGCGAGGTGGCCGGCCACCAGCCCACCGGCTCCACCGTCTTCTCCTTCTCGCTGGACTTCTCTTTCTCTCAATTTCGTGAGTGTCGACGTCTGCGGCTCTACCGTCTTCTCCTTTTCGCTTGACTTCACTGTTATTTTCAATTGCTTCAACCATCTCTGACTCTCGATCTTCTGCTTCAGGTAATCTAACCAACACCCAATTCCCAAATATGAAATCGCTATGGCCTGTGAGTAGGGTTTGTTTTTCTGATTGAATATGAAATCGAATTGGTTGATTAAATGATTTGGAATCAGCCCTAGATTGGTTGAATAGATGGAATCAGCCCTGGTCGAATATGAAATCGCTGTTGTTGGGTTGTGTTGCAGAAGTTCAAAGGTTGTGTGCATTTTTTTCATTGGGTTACTTTGGATAAAATCAAAGGCTAAAATAATTTCGGTTCGATTAGGTTCATAACCGAACCGAACCTAAACCAAACCGGTAAAAAACCGAACCAAATCTATTAGTTTAGGTTCGGTTTTCGGTTTTCATTTTTGGGAATTTCGGTTTTCGGTTCGGTTTGATTTGGCTAGGTTCGGGTCGGTTTTGGGCCGATGATCAGCCCTAGGTATACCAACGTCGTGTGCATCATGAATGCATGCAAAGCTTTATACGTAGCTATAGATATAACATAACTAAGTTAATAATTTTTTTTTTTTTTTATAAAAAAAAACATGGAACTAGATATAACAAAGAATAGTTTAGGGACTATACACGCATCATGGATGCGTGTATAATGTATGAAGCTAGCAGGTACAAGGGCTAGTTACATACATAATCCTATATAAAACCCTTTCAATGTATGTTTTATGAAGTCTATTTCACTCTAAAACCGTCAAATATGACTAGAGAGGAGAAAGATAAATCCGATATCAAAGACGAGAATGTAAGGGTATGTTTATTTGATTAATTTATTCTTATAGAAATTTAAATTTATATTATACGACATTATAGTCAAAATCAAATTTGTAACACATACCCGATATTGAATTTTAGATTAGATGAGATTGAATGAGATAATATCGAATTCGTATTATATATATATGATACGAATGTCGCTGGTTATGGAAGTCCCATGGCTTGTTGTGTGCCCAAAAGGTGGAAGGAATCCAAACTGTTGCTCATCTATTTAGAGTAGATGAGGTTCACATGTTTCAGAGGCAAGCTGAGTAGTTTGAATTGGATTCATAAATCCCTTTGCGGCGGGTGCCTAAGCATGGTCGGCGGGCGCCGAACCCTGGTGTATGCCTAAGTTTTTCCTGCAAGCATTTGGCTCGGCGGGCGCCTAGGAATTCTAGGCGGGCGCCGCTCCTGCGTACTTAGTCTTCTTTCCTTTCTCTTCACTTGACTTCTTTCTAGCTTCTTCTTGGTCCATCTTCTTATTCTTCAAGCAACCCTAGCTAGATTTAGGCTCCGTCATCATATCTTCGAGCTCGAGTTCATAAATCTGCCTAATTAATATAGAAAAACGTAGATTTCGAACTTCCAATATAAAATGTATAACAATGCAACTTAACTTTAAAATCCTATCTAATGCAACTGAAATGACCCTAAAACTACCTAGAATGCCTATACAAAATATGCATTATCACTTATACTAACACGATTACAGAACGGTCTATCGAATCCCCTTCACTGTAGTCTTCTTCCATCCCTGTCTCGTCGTAAATAATGACAAAAAAATTGATGATTACCCTCATACGCAAAAATGACCGACGGAATGGCTACCACTATAACCGACAGAATTCTCCAAGGGCATTCACAAACTCATCACCCCATTTCCTCGTGGGGCGCTAGCATGAATCGCTGGGTAGGACACAAGGACATTCACACTATTTCCGAGAGGTGAGGGTAGAACTCATGCTTAGACTCTTGCGGTAAGAAGACATTATTGACCATTACGAGGATCGAATGGGATGACTCATTGAGATAACTCACTTCTAACTCAAAACTACTTCAATCATCACCCCCCACTAACATACTCAAGTAACCCTCACATCCGACACGATTTCCGAATGTATTTAGTTGACCAACCCAATTTTCCGTGGACGCTCCTCGACCCTTGCTAACATGCCTAAACTTTTTAGTGGGATGGATGACGGAGTCATAATCATCAGGGGGTTCGAATTATGGAAGGGCTATTCTGACAAGACAAGAATTTTGATCACATAAGAACAAGGTATTCTTCCGCTCTCCCGCTTGCACAGTTATTCACTACATGATTCAAGTGAAGGCATACTGATTAGTTTGCTATCCTAAGCACAATAGCACTCATCATGGAAGCAATCAACGTGATTAATATGATCCTCTTCGAGGAGGATCGCCCTCGAGCCCAATTAGATACAATGCTTACAATCACAGAGACAATCTATGTCGTCCTTCGAGGGACGACCGACCGGAGGGGGCAATTACCTCACGGCCTCCTAACCCATGCTACTCCAACCCTCGGGCTCCTTGGAGTCTTCTAGACCCATCTGTAAACAAAAGCTAGTATTTTGCCTACCGTTCCTCGAATTTTACACCCATAAGGGATGTCTATCGCTTGTGTCTCTACTCGCAAGTTTGATCCTAAAGGTCGGTCAGTGTAGGGTTAGGTCCAATTAAATTCATTTTGCCCTATTGAAAACACTTCAAAACCATTTGAAACCATTGAGCCACTTTTAAAAACCACTTCAACCTATCATACTCATATTGCAAAATCTGGCTCTGATATATACCACCTTTGTAACGACCTGATATTATGATTCTCGGGTTACGTTTCAAGGGATGAAACCCCTCGTTAGGATTTTCCGCCCCGAGTACAGGTTGAAGGTTTAAAATCAACAATTGCGCTTTGAAAGTGGGATTTCACACGCAAAAACCGAGAGGGATCGTTGGAATCCTTAGGGTAAGTCCCCTGTACCTGCCCTATGGCCTAAGTCATGAAAATCATTGATCATACAAACCAGTAAAGTTTCCAAATTCATACATAAGGTTTCCAAGGCGGAGCCGGGTCAACACATTATCCAAATGGGCAAATTCAAGCTATTATTAATTCAGTGAATTCAGAGTTTCAACTCTCTCTTTCCGCCAAGTCAGAACCTCGTGGTCATGGGGCCAAATCAGCGTCAACAATAGTAAGCATAAAGGATACCTAAAAACGTTAATAGTGGCCGGGATCAAATGATGCCCACTTGCTCTTTCCCCACCCTAAGTACACACATACGCTATACCTAATAATCATGCTTCTAGATGCAAGGCGGAATATTAACACACTAGCATGCCCCTAATTTCAAGTGCATAATAATTATGAAGGTCTTAGCACAAAATACAAAATTGTATAACCCTCTTCGTGACCATTGCCCCCTTTCCGATAGGGCGGAGACTGGCTAGCTCGAGAATGCATTCCAATTCATAAATGGAGTCAGGACCTTTATGGTGCCCAACCCCATATTGCATGATTATCAATAAATCATGAATGTAGTCCTAAAAGAGAAAAAGAATAAGATAATGTGAAAGGTAAATAAAGAGTAATAATAAAGTTGTAGTAATGACTCGAATGACTCAAGACGAGACCCGATGAGATTGGTCCATCCTATGACCTTAGCAAAGATTCTAGATACTTCACAGATAACGACCGTTCTGTTTACATACACATAAAGAAATACAATGCTCAATGGTCAATGCAACCTAGCATGATACTACATGGCATGCTGATCATGAATGCAAGCACCTAGTATATCATGCACATAAAGTAGGGAGTTCTCTCTATCGATCTGAGTAAGCTCCGAATAGACTTACCTCGCTATGCAGAACAACATAATAGAAGATATAGCATACTCAATCATAATCACAAAGTATCACCTAGAGGCTAGATACATATCAGAACACATATATAAGTCTACGTCTAATCATTCAAGCACTCAAAGCATACAACATTCAACGAGATTAACAACCATATTGCAATCTACATTCCATCAAGTTCAACTATTCATCACATTGCCACATTCCGTAAGACCAACATAATTCAATACAGATTTTAAGACTGAAAAGGTACTTTTTATATAAACTTTATATAAACACCAGAATATACAAGCAAATTATTTAAACTTAAAAGAGAAAGACTTACAAAAGTTTACAAACTTTTTCTTCAAACTTTTACAAAGAACTCGGAACCTTGAAAGAGAGATTACAAAGATTGAGAGAGAGAATTCTTGGGGTTTTTGTGTTCTCTAGAATTTCGATGCCTTTTCTTCGTCCTGAATGCTCCTTTATATAGGCAAGAGTTCTTCTTTATTTGACGTCATTGCTTACGTTTTTAGTAGATCAACTGTAGACATGTGATGAATCTGTTCTGAGTAAAGGATGAAGTCTTCTTGTCAGCAGAAATGGCGGTAGATGTCTCTTTGACTTTTGTGAATAGGACGAAGTGAATAGTAAAAGTTTGAATAGTGAATAGTAAATTTTGTCGTCAATAGTGAATAGTAACTTTTGTCGTCTTTTCTTTCCATCAGTATATGTTTTCTCCTTATGGCTTGAGTGGTCTGCTGATTACACCATATTCATACATACATATATAAATACGTACATAAATACATATTTTCTCTATTCTTCTTCTTCTTCTTCTTTTTAAAAAAAATCACACACACACACACACAAAACACATATAAACTAAAAATCATAAGGATCTTGAGCATCTTGTGTAGGATCATCTTTTATGGGTGAACTGTTTTGAGAACTTGAAGTAGTGGACTGCTGTTATTGGGATGCAAGATATTGTTGGAAGGCTTGAAACTCCTACCACTGTTTTAATTGCTCACTAGTGAAGTTGATTGGTGTTGATGGTGGAGATTGAGGGACATTTGTTTGTGGGGTAGTTTTTGTTGGGCTTTGTGGTTTGTAGTTGTTGTGAGCCTAATTTCCCATGTTTTATACTATCTTTTATATCGTTTTCTGCATACATTTCATGCCTTTGGGCTAGAATAGTTCAGAATCTATGTAGTTTATGCTTATTTGCCAAATTATGGAATCTACATCAGTTTCTATTTAATTTCACAGAAATCGAGGCAATTTACAGCAGTTTTGAGAAAGGAGGAAAAGCTCAAAGTCAACTACAGAAAGTCCGAGGTCAAGGAGTAGCGGAACCAGGACAAATCGAGTTGGAAGCAAGAAAATCGAGTCGACACCATCTGATCGATATCGAGTACACTAAGTCGATATCGAGTTGGCCATTTGATTTCTACCAAGAAAGCCCAGAATCGAGCAAAGCTGAAAAAGTTGGTCGATATCGAGTACCGCAACTCGATATCGAGTAACCCAAAAATCGAGTGAAGATCCAGAAGTCGACCCGAGAAGCTGAAGAAGAAAGGAAGAACTCGATATTGACTTGACCTAGTCGATATCGAGTTGAAGCTAGTCGATGTTCATCGCTGGAGCCGAAATCGAGTTGCTGAGCTAAAACGAAGAAAAGGCAGGTCGATATCGACTAGACGAGGTCGATATCGAGTGACACCCAGTTGGCCGATTTCGAGTGTATCCGAGTTCTGATCCAACTTCTATCCAAATTCCAATGGAGATATCCACAAGATCAAATTCTATCAAGATCTATCAAGTTGGAAGAGATATTTGTCTACTTTAGATATAATTCCTTGTTGATTTCTTTCCTTTATTTCCAAGTTTTTATCTTAAGTATTTAGATAGATAGATAGATATAGATATAGATAGAGTTTCTTTCCTAGATTAGCATGGAATAAAGCCCATAAATAAAGCCTTAGGGGCTGATTTCTAGTCATTCAATTCTAGAGAAGGAGAAAGGGGTAGTAAGTAGAGAGAGAGAGCTTGTGGTGAGTGGAGCAAGAGAGGCGAGAGCGGATTTGGCTTTGTTCGGTTGTAAGCTTTCTTTTATTTTATTTAATGCAATTTAGTTCCCTTTTATTATTAATCTCTTTCCTTGCGATGAAGAGCGAGTAGTCACCCAACTTCTAGGGTCGGGGTGAGCCCGACGGTAGCCATGTGAGGTGATGCGGTAAAGGTACAATATTTTGATGCGAATTCATCTTCTATCCCTATGAGCATGATTTTTTTTGCAAAAGTTGAAGGTGATCCTTGTTTGTATTATTGAAGCAAAAGTGATCTTAATGCAACTTGGATTAATTATGTGAAAAGGGTTAGTAACAATTAGGGTTTATGCGAAAACCTCTATCTTCCTATTTGTTAATAACGAAAGTTATTTGATGAAACACATGATCTTTTATGCCTTTATGTGTTATTTTACATGGTTATCATTGTGGTGTTGAAACCCTGATCTTGGAAGCTTTTATTGTATTGATTTATTTCACGAATTTTGAGTTTTAAGTTTCTGTCTTACTCGAAATTGAGTTACTGTCAGTCGGGTTTTTTAGTCGTTATCGAGTACTCCCAATCGATATCGACCAAGTTTTTGCATTTGTGTTTTGTTTCTGTTTTAAGTCGAAATTGAGTAACTACAGTCGATTTATTTACTCGATATCGAGTACAGCAGGTCGATATCGACCAAAGTTGCTGCTTTCGTTTTGTTGATGCTTTTCTCTGTGTTTGTTGTTTGTCTGGTTGATTTTCTGCTGAGTTTAGAACTGAAAAGGCGGGCGCTGCCACGCTTCCTCGTGGATCGATCCTGACTGCCTTCTACTACAATGAGAGGAAGTCTTGTATTTATTTGCTGAGACAGGGAGTTAGTTTGCTTTATATTTTGTTTATATTTCATACTTGACCATCCTCCTGCAATAACAAATTGGCGGCGTTGCCGGGGAAGCCATCAATCGCACCCTTTTTAGTTCTATTTCTTTTCTTTATGTCTGTTTTTATTTTTAGTTCCTTTTTACTTGCTTTTTCTGTTTGCTTTTCAGGTGCATGCGAAGAACTGATCGCACGCCTATAGACCCAATTCTCGAGTTTGAGCGATTTTTTCACCTTCAGAAAAGGCTTAGGAGGAGACTCATGTCAACATCTAACAACGAGAATGCGGGCCAGCTCACACCTGCACAAGAGCTTGAGCAACTCCGCCAACAAATTGAGGCACTCACCACTAGAGAAGCGGAAAACGCCCGACGAGAGGCGGAATATGCACAGAACCAACAACGGTGGGAGACAAGGGTAGATCGCGAGATCAACGCGAGAAGGGAACTTGAGGAGCGGATATGGCACATCCCAGCCAATGCAAAGAAATATCTGCATCCTACTCTGGAAGTTCCAAAATCAGCGATCATTCTTCCCGCTATTAACTTTGAAATTCGTCCTTCTTTTATTACTGAAATTAGAAGGAGTCAATCTAAGGAAGAATTAATGAATGTCCTTTAGAGGATGTCACCACTTTTATAGACTTATGCGAAGCTATAGCTGATGGTGCTAATCTTGAATACTTAAAACTAAAGGCTTTTCGTTGGTCCCTTGCAAGAATAGCTCAACAATGGCTGGAAGGATTGCCTGCATGATCAATTCGCACATGGAATGAACTATAGGACCTGTTTCTTAATATGTTCTTTCCTCTTGCAAAGACAGCTGCTCTCAGACAACAAATCACGTCTTTTAAACAAAATCCAGGGGAACCATTAGCACAAGTCTGGGAGCGCTACAAGAGGCTTATGAAATCCTGTCCTACGCATGGACAACCGCCCTATGTCATCCAGGAGATCATCTTCAACTGCCTGGATGCGCCTACTAAGGATTGGATCAACAACTACACCAACTATGAGTATCTTGGATACACTCCACGCCGAGCATGAGAGGTATTTGAGATGTTGGCAAACTACGACAACATCTATGGGACTTCTGCGGCCGCTTCTAACGAAAGGTATGAAAGACCTACCCCATCTATGCCGTTGTACGTTCCACCCACGGAAGTTGATCCAGACGTCAGGGACCAGTTCCACAATGATCAGGTACGCCGTCTTACCAAACAAGTTATATTCCTCTCTAAAGATAAACCTTGTTTGGAATGTGGGTCTGTGAGGCACAACACTACTGCGTGTCCACACGTCGATCAATTACATCAAGGAGAGACCCACGAAGAGGTAAGGTATGCTGGGGGGCACTACTCAGGGCCGCATCGGAACCAGAACTGGAGTTACTATCGCCAGCCCCAGCATCAGAATCCCTCTCCTTACAGAGCCCCTAGTCACCCTGACAGAGAATGAAAGAAAGATGACCTGCAGACCATTCTTGAGGAGATGCGGAGGAACCATTCAGACACCAAGCAGTCTATCAAATCCATCCACACTCAGCTGTATGGTGTCAACTCTAGGCTTGGGGAAATCGATATTTGGAGAAAATCGATTGACACACATATTGGCCAGATGGCAGCATCTGTCCCCAGACAATCAGGTACGCTCCCTGGAACCTCTGAACCTAACCTGAAGGGTAAATCTACCGGACAGGTGGCTGCTATGAACCTAAGGATTGGGCGGCAGATGCAAACGCTAGAGTAAACGACGGAGGAAACGGGCGCTGGAGACCAGTCGATATCGACCAACCCAGTCGATATCGACTAGTCCCTAGTCGATATCTACCACCCACAAGTCAAAATCGACCCGAATCCTCAGCAAATTCCTAGGCCAATAGATCAAATCGATATCGACCAGACACAGGTCGATATCGACCAGACGCCAGTCGATTTCGACCAGACGCCAGTCGATTTCGACCATCCCCACTTGACTTCTGCACCTCCACCGAAGTAAAGGCTTCCCTTCCCGATGAAATCTCCAAAGGATCCAGCAGAAAAGAAGTTCCAGCGTTTCATCAAGATGCTTCAAAGGCTCAATGTCACAATACCCTTCATAGAAGCTCTTAATGAGATGCCATCCTATGTCAAGTTCCTAAAGGAGATTCTGAGTAAAAAACGGTCAATGGCTGAGATTGCAGAGGAGTGCAGCCAGATGGACGTTCTTGAGAAGAGGCCAGATCCAGGTAAGTTTGCTATAACCATTGGATTTGGTCAATACAGATTTAATGCTTTGTGACTTGGGAGCCAGTGTGAGTATAATGCCTCTATCAATATGGTCCAAGACTAAGATAGGTGCCCTAGAGCCTGTGGATGCTAAGCTTTATATGGGAAACAACACGGTGGTCATCCCAACAGGCATGGTGGACAATGTGCTAGTGCAAGTAGGTAAGTTCTTCATCTCTGCTTATTTCTTAGTGATTGATATGGCGGAGGACCCTGCTTGTCCAATTATTCTAGGAAGGCCCTTCTTGCCGACGGTGGATGCCAATATAAGCGTAAGGAAGGGAGTGCTCACTTTAAACATCAGTGATGGGATAATTGAGTATTCCTTTAATAAAACTGCAAGGCATACATGTCCCATGGAAGAGGTAAAGTCCATATCAGTCGGATACATCACTTGCGGGGAGCCCAAGGTAAAAAACATGGCCCCCAAAGAGCTAGAAAAGAGGGATATGGAAGCCCAGGTGGAGGAGATCATGACCATCCTGAAAGAAGAAGCAGAGAATCCACTCGACACAGACCAAGGTACGTCGATTTGGACTAACTATTTTTCGGATGCTTTGCCAGGTCTTAAGTATGGGGTCAAAATCAACCAGGAGAAGTTGACTAGCCCAGAGAACAACTCGATATCGAGTCCACCTACTCGAAATCGACCTTCCCATGTCGAGCCATCTTCCCCAGAAATCAAGCAGAAGAAAATCGAGCCAGAGCACTCGATATCGACCCAGCCTAGTCGATATCGACCTGGACAAATCGAGGTGTCTTCCTCAATTTCGAATGAGATTCCACCAGAAGAGCAACATAGCTCGATATCGAGTGACATATCGACCAGACTCCGAGCTTCTGATATCCGATTCTGCAAAGGTAAGCCAAGGTATGGATTTTTCTTCTCCGATTTCAATTAATGATCTATCTATACATGTGAGAGGTTTGCCTTGGTATGTGCGCTTATGTAGGATTTCCAATGATGAGCCCAAGGAGTATGAAATTGGAGACAAGGTCTATGTTTCCAAGTCAAATGATCATTGGTTCCCTAAAAAGTTTAAAAAGAAGAAGATGGGCCCTTTCACTGTGAATAAGATCCATTCCGGAGGATTACAACAGCTGGACAAAAATGGAGTCATGTTTAAAGCCCAAGCTACATGGGCCTTGCAAGTGCCACCTTGAGCTTAATGGAGAAAGTCGGTCTAGCGACTATAAAGTCTAGAGCTTGTAAATAGACAATTACCTTTTGGGATTTTTGGACATTGTTGTTTTTGTTTTTTGGTTTTGGACATTATTTTCTATTGTGGGTATATCTTTTCTAATTTTTTCAGGTACAAGGAAGAAAAGAAGCAGTCTTCTTCGAGTAACTGTAGGTCGATGTCGACTAAGTACACTCGAAATCGACCAGGGCCAGCAGCATTTGCACTCGATTATGACATCTTGCACATCTGTCTAGTGAGTTTCTTTCTTTACCCTTATTTTTTATACAGTGAGGACATTGTAATGTTTAAGTATGGGGTGGGGTAAGGGCTTACTTTGTGCATATTTGATATTATTTGACATTATGTGTGCATTATTTCTTGAATCGCTTATACATGGCTATTTTGGAATTCATTATTGATTTATGTGCTTACACGCATGTTTTTCCAAAGTTTATTAAAATGAACCCCATTGAAAATTTTGATAAGTGTCATGGAAGTTTAATATTGAACCCGACGATGAAAAATTGGATTCATTAGAGATATAGCATGAAATTACCTAGTAAAGGGAAGTCACAATAAAATGCATATTTTCTTGAAAACCATAAAAGGAGGTAAAATATGATGTTGCTTTTGACATGTTGCATGATAAGAGGATGGAGGACTTTATATTTCCATATATGCTCATATGTTTATAATCTTTAGCCTTACCTATGCTTATGCATCACAAATGCCATATTATGCCTTATTTCATATTATGCTTCACATGATCTAAATATTACGAATTCTTTACCTTATTTCCTTATCCGGGGATTATGTTGAGAATGAAAGCTACATTATGGAGATTGTTATATGGTTGTTGTGTTGTTATTATCATTATAGAGTTTGGCAGGAATGTTTGAAATATATGGAAAATTTAATGAGTGAAAGAAAATCCGATCACCTCAGGAGATAAAGGTAGATCGACCCTGCTCGTTGAGATAATAGTTTGGCGAGATGGGAGACAATGTGAGGAGTCCGAAGCACTAAGTATCCAGGGCCATTCATGACACCCATGTTTGCGACTCGCGAGAAGGCAATGCTAAGGTTAGAGAGGTAAAAGCATAATATTGAAAAAAGGCATTGAGCAATGAGAGAAAGGTGATGATTCTTATAAAGAAAAAATGTGGTATGAAAGTTTGAAAATACTCCATTTCCCCGGATCATTAGCACCACATTGCCAAAAATTTCCCACCTTTAGCCTTTTACCATTCTACTCCTTATTGAGCTTAAATTAAAGTCATCTTGATTATTAATGCTTTGTCACGAATGAATTGTTTTGCATAACCCTCCTTTTGTGATTAGATGTTGCTTTTAAATTGCACATGCATGGATTTGTGACACAAGTACCTTTTTGAGGATGGTAATTTATTGCAGGGTTATATGAGAATGAATCTAAGATATTGAGAGTTTTGAATTCTTCCCCTGTATGACAATTAAAAGTATTGCTTGTGGACAAGCAAGCTTAAGTATGCGGTGTTTGTTGTGAGTCTAATCTGCCATGTTTTATACTATCTTTTATATCGTTTTCTGCATACATTTCATGCACTTGGGTTAGAATAGTTCAGAATCTATGTAGTTTATGCTTATTTGCCAAATTATGGAATCTACACCAGTTTCTGTTTAATTTTGCAGAAATCAAGGCAATTTACAGCAGTTCTGAGAAAGGAGGAAAAGCTCGAAGTCAACTACAGAAAGTCCGAGGTCAAGGAGTAGCGGAACCAGGACAAATCAAGCTGGAAGCAATAAAATCGAGTCGACACCATCTGGTCGATATCGAGTACACTAAGTCGATATCGAGTTGGCCAGTCGATTTCTACCCAGAAAGCCAAGAATCGAGCAAAGCTGAAAAAGTAGGTCGATATCGAGTGCCGCAACTCGATATCGAGTAACCCAAAAATCGAGTGAAGATCCAGAAGTTGACCCGAGAAGCTGAAGAAGAAAGGAAGAACTCGATATCGACTTGACCTAGTCGATATCGAGTTGAAGCTGGTCGATGTTCATCCCTGGAGCCGAAATCGAGTTGCTGAGCAGAAACGAAGAAAAGCCAGGTCGATATCGAGTGACACCCAGTTGGCTGATTTCGAGTGTATCCGAGTTCTAATCCAAGTTCTATCCAAAGTCCAATAGAGATATGCACAAGATCAAATTCTATCAAGATCTATAAAGTTGGAAGAGATATTTGTGTACTTTAGATATAATTCCTTGTTGATTTATTTCCTTTATTTCCAAGTTTTTATCTTAAATATTTAGATAGATAGATATAGATATAGATAGAGTTTATTTCCTAGATTATCTTAGAATGAAGTCTATAAATAAAGTCTTAGGGGTCGATTTCTAGTCATTCAATTCTAGAGAAGGAGAAAGGGGTAGTAAGTAGAGAGAGAGAGATTGTGGCGAGTGGAGAAAGAGAGGCGAGAGCGGATTTGTCTTTGTTCGGTTATAAGTTTTCTTTTATTTTATTTAATGCAATTTAGTTCCCTTTTATTATTAATGTCTTTCCTTGCCATGAAGCGCGAGTAGTCACCCAACTTCTAGGGTCGGGGTGAGCCCGACGGTAGCCATGTGAGGTGATGGGGTAAAGGTACAATCTTTTGATGCAAATTCATCTTCTATCCCTATGAGAATGATTCTTTTGCGAAAGTTGAAGGTGATCCTTGTTTGTATTATTGAAGCGAAAGTGATCTTAATGCAACTTGGATTAATTATGTGAAAAGGGTTAGTAACAATTAGGGTTGATGAAAATGATGATCTTTTATGCCTTTATGTGTTATTTGACATGGTTATCGTTGTGGTGTTGAAACCCTGATCTTGGAAGCTTTTATTTTATTGATTTATTTCACGAATTTTGAGTTTTAAGTTTATGTCTTACTCGATATTGAGTTACTGTCAGTCGGTTTTTTTAGACGATATCGAGTACTCCCAGTCAATATCGACCAAGTTTCTGCCTTTGTGTTCTATTTATGTTTTTGAGTCGAAATTGAGTAAATGCAGTCGATTTATTTACTCGATATCGAGTACATCAGGTCGTTCTGTTTCTCTGTGTTTGTTGTTTATCTAGTTGATTTTCTGCTGAGTTTAGAACTGAAAAGGCTGGCGCTGACACACTTCCTCGTGGATCGATCCTGACTGCCTTCTACTACAACGGGAGGAAGTCTTGTATTTATTTGCTAAGACATGGAGTCAGTTTGCTTTATATTTTATTTATATTTCATTCTTGACCATCCTCCTGTTGTAGTAGTTGGACTTTTTCTGGGTTAAAATATCATGGACCTTTTGTACTGTAAGAACACTTAGATCAAACGTTTCCCACCATCGAATTTTATATTTTCTACATAAGGTTAAAGGAAAAGCCTTTGGAAGGATTTGTACTGTTTCAAAGGTCCAACAAAGAATCCATGCAAGACTAGTGTCTCTATGGAATCGTAGAGGTCTGGTGAAAGGCTTGTCAGGAGAATGTTTGTAGTAATAATCGTAGGCAAGTCTGGTTGAGTCTGGGAAAATATCAGTAGTAGCACCAAAGTGATGCCACCATTGATAAAACCATACTGAGATGTTATCGTTGCACCTTCTGTCAAAAAATATGAACCATGAATGGTTAAAGGTAGACCTGTCAAACGGGTCATTCCGGTCGGGTTCGGGTCGGGTCACTCCGGGTCTCGGGTAAAACGGGTCCCAGGTAAAACGGGTTCCGGGTTTTTCGGGTTGACTAGAACCCGGGTTTGACCGGGTTTCGGGCGGGTTCGGGTCAATTTCGGGTTTGTCAATTTTTTCTTTTTTAAATTAAAAAAATCATAATTTGATAATTTTGCGATAAATTTTAATTAAATATAAAAAAAAATTAATTATATTTAATTATAAATCAACCAGGTCAATCGGGTCATCGGGTTAATCGGGTAAATCGGGTCAAAATTACCGGGTCAATCGGGTCACCGGGTCGAAACCCAGATTACCCGGGAAATTTTCGGGTTTTCGGGTTCGGGTCGAAAAAATTTTCCGGGTCAAAATTTCCGGGCCTTGACCCAAAAAAATTCGGCCGGTCGGGTCGGGTCACCGGGTCAGGTTGTGTTTTGACAGGTCTAGTTAAAGGGTCTTACTAATAAACAATAGCTCCAAGTCATTTGATAATCCATATAGGAGTATCCTGCATAGCTTGAGAGACTGAGAATGGTCTAAGTCCCCAAGGGTCAGACCAATCCGAGATTGTTATACCCTTAAGGATTTTGATTTTTGAGAAGGTGATCTTTGATGAGTTTGCATCACACATTTTATGATGAATCTCTACCGAGACAGAGTCTATGAGGATGAGTTCATATAATTTTTTGGTTTTTCTAATATCATCAGGGAGCCACTGTAAGTATTTAGGGAATAACTTTGAGATAAATGGTTCAATCTGTGTTTGACTTAAGATCTCATGTTCTAGAGTGAGATAAATCTCTTGTATAGGACTTCCCTTGGTAAAATATCACTAGAAAGGGGTTTATTTTTTATAGATATTTTTGGAATGGGTCTTTGGTACGAAAAGAGCCTCTTGATAGAAAAGAGGAGGATACTGGGAAATGGACTGGAACTGGTTATGAACGGGGACAATTGATGAACTCGCATGAACAAGCTCATAGTCTTGTGGGACTTGTTTTCTGCTGCCGGATTCCATTAGAATGGAATTCTTCGAAATCTCTTATCTGCAATTTGTAACCTTTGGTCAATAACTAAGATTAGGTTGAAATCTGGATCTCCTCTTATCATAGATAGTCTCAACATTGCTCGAAGAAACGATATTTGTAAATCTTGCTCTATTTGCTGTCTCACTTTTTTGAAACGAGGGTTAACAATGATGGTCTTCATGTTTTTCCCTGTAGAAACTATCTTGTAAGAAAATCAGGTAAGGAATTTTTCTCTCATTTTATAAATTTTATTTAGAAATAAAAAACAGAGACCATAGCTTGCCAACGAGCAAAAATTTGTTTTGAAACTAGATTTTGAATATCCTTTTGTAATATTTCTTTAGCAGATTTACAATCAACTCGTAGCAAAAAAATTTTGTTATAAAGATCGTCTTGGAATTTTGAAAAACATAAAAGTATAGAAAGTACTTCTTTTTTAACAGTACTATAATTCTTTTGTGGTCCAGACCATATATACGAATAATAGCTAACTAGGGTTTCTTTAGTCTGTTTTGGAAATCTTTGTTTTAGTATTCCTCTATAGCCTATTTCTGATGCATCCGCTTCTACTATCATATAAGCAAATGGGTGAGGAATATTTATTCAAGGAAGAGTTTTTACCTTTTCTTTTATCATACGAACTATTTTTGTATGTTCTTCAGTCCATGTTGGAGGATTTTTCTTAAGTCTTTGAAATAGAAGGGTACATGTTTGTCTGAGATTAGGGAAAAAAAATCTTATATGTAATTTAAGCATCCTAAGAATCTTTGAAGTTGCATTTTGTCTTTTATTTCATCTGGGAATTCATTAGCAAATTCTATACTTCTATTTATGGGTCTTATAGTTTGTTGATAAATGTTGTGGCCTAAAAATATTATTTGCGTTTGGAAGAACTTTATTTTTGGGCTGAGACTGCTAAACCATTTTTCTTAATAACATATAGGAATATGTTTAAGTGTTTAAAATGTTCATCTTTTGTTTTGGAAAATATTAAAACATCGTCAATATAAACTATTATAAATTTAGAGTATGGATTAAATATATCATTCATAATTTTTTAAATATCAGAAGGAGCATTTTTTAAACCAAATGGCATTACGTTCCATTCATAGTGTCCAAACGGGACAATAAATGTTGTTTTATATCTATTTTCTTCTACTATTTGTATTTGCCAAAATCCTTTCATATCAAATTTTGAATATATATTGGAGTCAAAAGGTCTATTAAGTAAGTCTCTTTTATTGGGTATGGGATATCTTATCCATTGAAGAGCCTTATTAAGAGGTTTATAATGAGTGTTGTTAGATACACCGCAAATCCTCTTCTTTAATTGCACGTCTATTTCAACGTGCAAGACTTTTTAATTAATTAGCACTCTTTTCTAATTAATTAACCCACTTCCTCCTTGCACGTCAATTTCGACGCGCAAGATTTGTGGTGTATTTATCCTGACCGTTTATAATTTATAACAAGACGAGGGGCGCCTCTTTCCTTTTCAGCTTGATTATTGACATAAAAGGCTGCACAACTCCAAGGTGATTTGGATTCTCTAATTAATTTTTTCTCTAAAAGAGATGTTATTTATATTTTAGAATAATTTAATAATTCTAAATTCATCTGTATTGGTCTAGCTTTAGTGGGAATGTTAATTTCTTTGAAATCTTTTTTCGTAAGGAGGAGTTACTTGGTGTCTTTTCCTTTCCCAGAAAGCCGTTGGGGAATCTACGCAAACTGATTTTTTAAAAAGTTCTTCAAGATCCTTTATTCTTATTTGTAAATTAGGATCTAGCATTTTTTCTTCAACCTTGAGATTAGAAATTTCAATAGTGAGAGAGTTAATTAATAATGATTTTCTAGAAATGAGGTCTATGTTTTTTTATTACAGATGACATCTGAAGGAGAGTAACATCCGACTATGTAACTGGATTAAGGAATCTAAATCTTAGTTTAGTTCACATTATATTTGTATGGACTTCATGTCTATTTACTTTAAAGGGATATATTTGCGTTAAAAACGGTGTTCCTAATATGACTTCTTGCGCTAAATTCTTTACCATTATAAAGGTATTTTTAAAACAATATCCATTGTTATAGATAGATGCACTGGGAATTTTGTAATCAAGTTTCGTTCTAACACCATTTGCATTTTGTAATTTTTATGTGCTTTTATGATAGAAGTTTGAGGGGATAATACCTTCACAGATGCAATTAAGATCTGCTCCGCTGTCTAAAAGAGCGATAGTGTTAAGAACAAAGTCTTATACTTTAACTTCTATATATACATACCATTTTTGAAAATTTATCTGTTCAATAGCATTTATGAAAGTTTCATCATTAATATTAATGTTATTAGATTCTTCTTTAGATCTTTTGTTTGAGGATGAAGCTGAAGATTGTTCGTCTTGTTTAGAATGGCTATAGGAATGTTCGGTTCCATTTTTATTGGATTCTAGATGAGCAATTCTGGTTTCTGATTCTGATGCAGTGTAAACGTCAATGACTCCTAGTGACATTGAGGACAACATGAAGGTGCCCTTCGATGGTCATATCACTCGTGTAAGGGCCAAGAAGATTCAATATGCAACAAAAATACTTCTTATCCATTACCAAGGAACTATGGAGCAAGGGTTCAGGCCACCCTGGATCACTTTGCTCAGGATTACACCATCAACACAAGAGTTGATCTTGCATCCACACACGGAGCTCATGAAGACTCGTCAACATCCACCATGACAAGACTTCACTCGGCTCAAGCAGGACACTCAGTACACACTCGGTATACACTTATGGGGCGTCAGACTCGGTTGTTACAGAAGAAGCTGCACCTTGCCCATCTCGAGTTCCCTATCTCTTGTGGGTCGAATTGTTTTAATAATTAATTAGTTCTATTATTTTATGCAACTTAGAATTAATAAGGTGGAATTAATTATATCTATCTTAGATGTAATTCTTGTCCACTAAGTTTTATCTTTCCTAGGTTTACTTATCTTTATGGATTTAATTCTATCTTTTATCAAACCAAAGCTCTACCCTTGCAAGGTAGAATTGGTTCTAGTTTCTATTTAAACAAACTTATACTTTGATTTAATTAGATTGAATATAGAATTGAGGAAACCTTTTGGCTAAAAGGTTCCTCGATTATCAATCCCAAAGCTCTCAAGTTCTCTCATGCTCTTGTTCTCTCGGCATCATCACACATTCATCACCCAACTCCATCGATCAAACCCTAATCTAAACACAACTTTGGAACTGGGATTCGTCGCAACAAGGAGACGCCGCACCATTGCTGAAGACCTCGGCACCAGCTCCGCGCCTTCGAGCGCAGGCGCTCGGCGTCTACTATTCGCTCCTGGGCGCTCGCACTCTGTGTTCCCATCTTCGCTCCCGTGTCCTCGCGTCACTACTAGCAAGCACTGCCCGGCCATCACTCGCACATCCCAGGCCCGCGCGCGCACATCATCCCTCGCGGAACCTCTCGCTTCCCTTGTTTCTCTTTCCGTCGATGTTTGTTTTTTTGGAAATTAATTAAGTATTGTTCGTCGCTATAGTCAGATTATTAATTAGTTAATTAATTTGTTCCTAATCAGGAGATATCGAAGAACATTGCAAGATCAGGCAAATATATGGCGTGGTTCTTGATCTTGAGGAGACGCCGCACCATTGTTGAAGACCTCGGCACCAGCTCCGCGCCTTCGAGCGCAGGCGCTCGGCGTCTACTATTCGCTCCTGGGCGCTCGCACTCTGTGTTCCCGTCTTCGCTCCCGTGTCCTCGCGTCACTACTAGCAAGCACTGCCCGGCCATCACTCGCGCATCCCAGGCCCGCGCGCGCACATCATCCCTCGCGGAACCTCTCGCTTCCCTTGTTTCTCTTTCCGTCGCTGTTTGTTTTTTTGGAAATTAATTAAGTATTGTTCGTCGCTATAGTCAGATTATTAATTAGTTAATTAATTTGTTCCTAATCAGGAGATATCGAAGAACATTGCAAGATCAGGCAAATATACGGCGTGGTTCTTGATCTTGAGCCCACAGGCGAAAGATCGGGGTTTCCAAACGTATCAAGTGGTATCGGATTCTCAAGTTTATTTCATGCCATGTTTTTCACCATTCCCGCTACATAAATTTTAGATTTTTATTTTTCACCTTTCAAATTTGGCACTTTATTTAGGTTTATGTTCTTGTTTGGATCTATAATTTGGAAGATATTGAGTTTTTGGTGGCAAGTTTTGATTTTTATTCCTTTTGTCTACATATCATGCCTTTGAATGTGATTCTTGGATTAAAGTTTGCTATGAACTTGCAACACAAAAAAAACCCTAATTTTCCAGTTTTGATGCCTATTTCCCTTATTTTCTTTATTTTTGCTTACTTTTAGATCATCGTAGCTTAGTTTATTTTTGTTTCTTTTTATTTTTGCTATTTTTGTCGCCATTACAGTAGCTTACATCGACAGTCCTTAGTAAAAAAAAACAAAAAAAAACGAAAACCGATTACAAAAAAAAAAAGTATAGCATGCATCTTACCTTTGTTTGAGTTTGTAACTTCTGCACTTGTTTTTTTTTCTTTCTTTTATTAGCTACTTGTTAGATGATCTAAGGGTTTTAAGATTCTGAAAAGAACCCCCTTTGTGTGATTTTGTGCTGTGCCGACACAGGAGCCTTGGTCACACCCCTCTTTCTCTAAACCGTGTTGCAATCGTCAGATAATAGTTGACGAAGTGTGTGCACTTGATTACCCTTGTGATTGCATTCATTATACTACCATATTGCTGAATTTTATTTGCATCACATTGTATTCTTTTCCTGACATATTAGCCGCTAGTTTATACTTGCTATCCTTGATATTCGAGTTGTGGCTGATTTAATTTGCAATTTGATCTTAACTTGCTATCTTCAATATTGCACAATTCTATGTCCCGAGAAGATTGCTTGAATATTGTGCCTTGTTTTCTCGCCTCTTTTTGTTTCTAAAACTTAAATCACTCTTAGAATCAAAAGGGTTTGCATTACTTGGTTTCTTGTCTTCGCTCCGTTTACTTGTTTCTCTTCTGATATTGTAGGAACATGACTAACGACAAAGACGACAATAGTTCTTCCCCTACCCTTTCGGCTACCCTTTCTGCATCCAATATGCAATTCATCATTGACTTAGCCACCAAAACCGCTACACTGGCTGCAAAAGCAGAAATGGAGGCTTCCAACAATCGCTTTGCCATCGACTGGGCTCCAGAACGTGCCTTTTTCACTACCCAGATCAACGAAGCAATTGATCGGAAATTCGAGGAGATGAAACAAGATGAGGCTTCTGGTTCTACCCCTCCAAAAGGTAAGACACCCCCATCAGGTAAACCACCTCAGTCTGGTCAATAACATTTTAAAACTAGATCTGCTACGCCTAACCCTTTTGAAGGAGAGAATGACAATGATCCCCTATCTGGCTTTAACGGTCAAGATACCCGACGGGACCATACACCCCCTCCATGGAAAAAAAAACGGTCGGCCTCAACAGATTAACCAGACTCACGTCAATCCTCTGTTCATAAGATCCAATTGGGACGACAGCCGTATCAACGCTGATCTAAACGACATGCCGCATTTGGAGGACGCTTACCAAAAGGTAGATCCTAACTTTGATGATTTACCTAATCCTAATTTTGGTCGTCCTAGAACTGACAATGCACAGGCTATCCAACGGCGAGATGTCAAGATTATGCTAGAAACTTTTGATGGTACTAATAATCCTGAAGCTTATCTTGTTTGGGATGATCATACCAATTATATGCTTGACCATCTGCGCTATGATGAGACAGAAAGGTTAGAGGTTGTCACCCTACATTTAACAAGTATGGCTCGCTCTTGGTGGTTTCGCACACGTGAAATCCGTCGTCGTCAAGGTAAGCAACCTGTTGAAACTTGGCCTCAACTGCGCTATCTACTGAAGCAAAGGCACGTGCCTGAGGAGTATACAAAGACAATGAGGATGCGACTTGCCTCCTATCGACAAGGATCTCGCTCCCCCATGGAGTACAGAGACGAGCTTGAATGCCTCGCTCATCAGGCCAATATTTATCTTACTGAACGTGCTTTGTGTACTTAATTTCTTGCTGGTCTTAATATATCTATTAAAAATCCTTTGTCTATTCATTCTATTAGAAATATTAACACTTTGACTCATAAAGCGCAGCTTCTATACGATCAGCAGCAACAACAGAGGGCCAGAACCGACCAATCCTCACAAGGTCGCAGGTTTGTTCCCTTTTCTTCTTCTAGCCAATCTAGATGTTCTGCTAACCCTTCTATGTAGCAAAAGCGAGTTCCCAACTTACCTAAACAGGGTTATCAAGTCGAGACTAGGAGAGTTGCTGCACCATCTAAGGAACGCACTAAAGACATCCGCTGCCTCACTTGTGGTGGTTCTGGACATGTCTCTCGAGAATGCCCTCGGAAAAAGAAGGTCATTCTCAATGATTTGGGAGAACATTACTATGAGAAGGAGACTGTCGAGGACCATGTAATTTTGAGTGAAGTGGAGGAGGACCAGACACATGACCCTGAAGAAGAGATTGATCCCAACAGCTTTCAGGATGCTCCCTGTCTTGTCAATCGTCGGGTCCTACACATTCAAGAAGCTCCCATGGCTGATCAAAGGGAGAACATCTTCCACACCAAGTGTATGGTTCACGAGGCTACCTTGAACGTCATCATCGATGGAGGGAGTTGCTGCAACCTCATCAATGAAAAGGTAGTGGATTTCTTGCATTTGACTACTACTCCTAGAGCTACTTATTATGGATTGAATGGTATTACTGATGATGGATATGATATTATGGTTACTAAACAATGCTTAGTTTCTATTTTTATTTGTTCATATCATGATAAAATGTTATGTGATGTTGCTCGAATGGACTGTAGTCATATTTTGCTTAGTCGTCGTTGGTTATATGATCGTTCTGTTATACATGATGGCCGTGCCAATACATATTCCTTCACTTTTGATGGGAGGAGAGTTATTCTTCTACCCTTGTCACCTCAAGCTGTTTTGAAGGAACAGCTTCGCAAGCGACAACAACAGGACTCTCAAAAGGAGGCCCAAAGGATGGAGAAGAGATATGAGGCCTCAGCTGGCCACACCGCGCCCGCGGCCAAAGGAACCGCACCCGCGGCCTCTGGAACTGCACCTGCGACCACCTCCACGTCCACCCCTTCTCCTTCTTCTTCGACACATCCTTCTTCTACTTCGCTTAAGGGGACCGTCGAACGACGATCTCTTGTCTCTCAGCCGCATAAAGAGACAATCACCTGGAATGCTCATCGACCTCATATTCTTTTGATCATGGAATAGGTATTACCTAATATTGTGGATTTGAGTCATATTCCTGTACCTATTGCTGCTCTTTTGCAGGATTATTAGATGTCCTTCCAGCTGATCTACCTCAAGGATTGCCGCCCATTCGAGGGATTGAACATCAGATTGACTTCGTCCCTTGCGCAGCCTTGCCTAATCACGCCGCCTATAAAGCTAGCTCTGAGGTAACAAAGGAATTGCAACGCCAAGTCACGGAACTGATGGACAAAGGCTTTATTCGAGAGAGCTTAAGCCCTTGTGTTGTGCTTGTGATATTGGTCCCAAAGAAGGATGGCGCATGGCGCATGTGTGTTGATTGCAGGGCAATCAACCAAATCACGGTTAAGTATCGTCACCCTATTCCTCGTTTAGATGATATGCTTGATGAACTTCATGGTGCATGTATCTTTTCTAAAATTGATCTTAGAAGTGGATATCATCAAATTAGGATGAAATAGGGAGATTAATGGAAAACAACGTTTAAAATTAAGTATGGACTTTATGAATGGTTAGTAATGCCTTTTGGTTTAACGAATGCTCCTTCTACTTTTATGAGGCTTATGAACCATGTACTTAGACGATACCTAGGTAAATTTGTCGTTGTTTATTTTGACGATGTATTAATCTATAGCAAGAACCTGCATGACCATCTTAGTCACTTAAAATTGGTATTTGATAGCCTTAGAAAAGAAAAATTATATGCCAATTTGAAAAAGTGTTCTTTTGCTTCCGAATCTACTATTTTTCTTGGATTTGTTGTTTCTGCATCTGGTTTGAAAGTAGATGAGAAGAAGTTTTGAGCTATACAGGAGTGGTCCCAGCCGCATACTCCTACCCATGTTCGGTCCTTTATGAGTCTTGCTGGCTTTTATCGACGCTTCGTCAAGGACTTTAGCACCATTGCCCCCCCCCTTCACGAGCTGACCAAGAAAGATGTGACGTTTCGCTGGACAAACTCACATCAGAGGGCATTCGATGCTCTCAAGGATCGACGCACCCATGCCCCAGTGCTACAACTACCTGACTTCGCACAACCGTTGGAGCTCGAGTGTGATGCTTCTGACACTGGCATTGGTGGGGTTCTGCTGCAGAATAGGCGTCCTATTGCCTATTTGAGTGAGAAGTTGGGCCCCGCTAAGCTCAACTATTCTACCTAGGACAAGGAGTTGTTCGCGCTTGTTCGATGCTTATAGACATGGCATCACTACCTTTTTCATAAGGAGTTTGTGATCCATTCGGATCATGAAGCTTTGAAGTACCTCAAGAGTCAGTCTGTCCTCAGCCGACGCCTTGCTCGATGGGTGGAGTTCTTGGATACCTTTTCCTATGTGGTTCACCACAAAAAGGGAAAGGATAACGTGGTAGCTGACGCGCTGTCACGCAGGTATGTCCTCTTGAACCATATGGATGCATATGTATGCTTCTAATAGTTTCTTGAAGACTATTTATGCTCAATGTGTGTCCAAAGGTGAAGTTGATTCTTATTTTCTTGATAATGGTTACTTGTTTAAGATGGGCAAGCTTTGTATCTCATCTTCATCTATTAGACGAATGTTAACCCAAGAAATACATGAATCTAGGGGACATGGAGGATTTGAAAAGACCTTAGCTGAATTAAAGGAACATTAATTTTGGCCTAAAATGTGTAATTATGTGCTGAGATTTGTCAAAAGTTGTGTTACATGTGCTAAAGCTAAGTCTAAATTGAATACAAATGGCCTTTATCAACCCCTACCTATTTCGAATGCACCATGGGAAGATGTGTCTATGGATTTCATTGTTGGCTTGCCTAGAACTTCTAAGGGTCATGATTCCATTTTTGTGGTAGTGGATAGATTTTCCAAAATGGCTCATTTTAGACCATGTCACAAAACTGGTGATGATATTCACGTTGCTATGCTTTTCTTTAAAAGATGTTGGGCGCTTGCATGGATTGCCATTATCTATTGTGTCTGATCGCGATTCTAAATTTTTGAGTTGCTTTTGGAAAACTTTATGGTCTAAGTTCGGTAAAAAGCTCTTATTTTCTACATCTTGTCACCCTCAAACTGATGGCCAAAATGAGGTTACAAATAGAACTCTTGGGGCTCTCCTAAGAGTCATGCTGCGAACTAACCTTCGGAGGCGGGAAAAATGCCTACCATTTGTTGAGTTTGCTTATAACAGGTCTAGGCACTCAGCAACAAAGAAGACTCCCTTTGAGGTGGTCTATGGCCGAAATCCACTTACACCTGTGGATATGATGCCCTGACCCCTTAAGGAGAAAGAGAACATGGATTCAGCTAGCAAGTGGACTTAAACAAGGGCATGCATGAGCGAACCAAGGCACAGATGGAAAGGAAAAGCGCTCAATACAATGCAGCGAAGGACAAATATCGCAAGGATGTGCAGTTCAACTCTGGTGATCTTGTGTGGCTGCATCTCAGAAAGGAAAGGTTTATGCAACAACGGAAATATAAGCTGGATCCCAGGGGAGATGGACCATTTTGAGTGGTTCAGAAGATGGGTCATAATGCTTACAAGCTGGATCTCCCTGCCGACAAGTACAATGTTTATTCTACCTTCAACGTCGCCGATCTATCCTTGTTCGTGCCTGACGATTACTCTGACGCCGATTTGAGGACAAATCGAACTCAAGTGGAGGAGAATGATGCATTGCAAATGTCGATGACTCCTGGTGACATTGAGGACAACATGAAGGTGCCCTTCGATTGCCCTATCACTCGTGCAAGGGCCAAGAAGATTCAAGATGCAACGAAAGAACTTCTTGTCCGTTACCAAGGAACTATGGAGAAAGGGTTTAGGCCACCCTAGATCACTTTGCTCAGGACTACACCATCAAGACAAGAGTTGAGCTTGCGTCCACACAAGGAGCTCATGAAGACTCGTCAACATCCACTGTGACAAGACTTCCCTCGGCTCAAGTAGGACACTCGGTACACACTCGGTATACACTCATGTCAAGTGGGATATGTCGAGTGGACGTTGCTCATGTCGAGTTCCCTGTCTCTTGTGGGCCGAATGGTTTTATTAATTAATTAGTTCTATTATTTTATGCAACTTAGAATTAATAAGGTGGAATTAATTATATCTATCTTAGATGTAATTCTTGTCCACTAAGTTTTATCTTTCCTAGGTTTACTTATCTTTAGGGATTTAATTCTATCTTTTATCAAACCAAAGCTTTACCCTTGCAAGCCAGAATTGGTTCTAGTTTCTATTTAAACAAACTTATGTACTTTGATTTAATCAGATTGAATATAGAATTGAGGAAACATTTTGCCTAAAAGGTTCCTCGATTATCAATCCCAAAGCTCTCAAGTTCTCTCATGCTCTTGTTCTCTCAGCATCATCACACATTCATCACCCATCGATCAAAACCCTAATACAAACACAACCTTGGAACCAGGATTCGTCGCAACAAGGAGACTCCGCACCGTCGCAGAAGACCTCGGCACCAGCTCCGCGCCTTCAAGCGCGGGCACTCGGCGTCTAGCGTTCGCTCCCGGGCGCTCGCACTCGGTGTTCCCGTCTTCTCTGCCGCGTCCTTGCGTCGCTACCAGCGAGCATTGCCCGACCATAACTCGCGCATCCCAGGCCCGCGCGCGGGCATCATCCCTCACGAAATCTCTCGCTTCCCTTGTTTCTCTTTTCGTCGCTGTTTGTTTTTCTGGAAATTAATTAAGTATTGTTCGTCGCTATAGTCAGATTATTAATTAGTTAATTAATTTGTTCCTGATCAGGAGATATCGAAAATATACGACGTCGTTTTTTATCATGAGCCCAGTGGCGAAGAATCGGGGATTCCAAACGTATCAAATTCTAAGTCTTTTGCTTCATTAAGAAGAAGTTGTTCTTGTAAGATATTAACTTCTTTCTTTAAATTGTTAACTTTGGCTAGTAGATCTTTAGTAGTGATAGAAGAGAATATGCTTGATGATGGTCTTTTACTAATCATTTTAGACAAACTAAATGATTCTTCTAGAGGAGATTTTCCGCTCTTCTTTAAAGATTAGATTTTTTAATTTGAGAAAATATTCTTGTTTTATGGCAGGATCTTGAAGCTTGTCTATGAGTTGAAATAATGCTTCTTTTTCTTTTTCTTTTGTTATAACATAACAAAACTGAGTAGATCCTCCTGAGTCGTCAGATATTGATGATTCATGATTTTCTTCCTCAGAAGAGTCTTTTATAAGAATTTTGACTAATTTGTCTTTTAATTCTTCATCTTCTTTACAAACTTCAGAAATCTTTTGTCTAAGGTTACACTGATTGGCTTTATGACCAGGTTTACCACACTTATAACAAGTAATTTTCTTTTCTCTTGACTTATTTGATTTTTTTTTATTAATTTGTTGATCATACATTGATTTTCTAAAGTTTCGCCCATTATCATTTCTCTTGAATTGCTTTCTTTTGCTAGGAAGATCTCTGACCTTTTCTAATCCAAATGCTTCACAGAAATTTCCTAATTCTTTTTTTCCTAGATCCTGTGTCTTTACCATATTTAGCTTGAATTTTTAATTTAGAACATAGAGCCAATCCTTCTTTTTTTATGAGTGCTATTAGTTGCCCATATGTTATATCTTTCCAAGGAATTTATTCGGATTGTAATTCTTCTTTGATCTTTTGATTGATTCTTTGAGTGAATAGACCAGGAAGGCCAGATACAAATCGTTCTTTCCAGTATCCTTTATTACACTTTGTTCTTTTGAAGACGTATGAAAGAAAAATATCTTTGTACCATCTATAATCACTAAGTGTTTTACATTTCAGGTTTGAAAGTATTTCTTTATTAGCTTGAAGTTCTTATTTAGGATTTCCAATAAAGTGCATACTTATTGTGTAAATTAATTGATTAATTGGCTTGTCTTTTCCAATATCATTTTTATAGTTTAAAATTTCTTCCTTTTGTTGATAAGTTAAGGCGTTCTGCCACCAGTTTTTTAATTGTCATGTGAATCCAGTAACAATTAGGGATACACAGACTTGGTCACTTTTATCAGAACATTTATAAGCTATATTAGCCATTCCCATTTCTTGTAATGCATTTAAGATTTCTTCTTCTGATTTTTCCATCTATATCCCATTCATATATACTTTGTCCATTATAATCTGTAGATCTAAACTTAGATCTTTCTTCATATTGAACATCAGGAGGTGTAAGTGTTGGATAAAAGTTTCTTGTGTCAATGTTTCTATTAATTCTTCTATGTCCCTGAAATCTATTTTTATTTCTTCTCATTTTATTAATTTCTAAAGAATCATCTTTAAAATTGGCTTCAATATTATGAATAGTTTTATCTTCTTCTGATGATTCTGTGGATTCTTCAGAACTAGGATAATTTGAGGAGGTATCACTATTACTATACTCATTTATGCATTGTATTTCTTTTCCTTTTAAAGATTGTATACCAAGTCTATTGTCTATTTTTTTCAATAATAGTTAAAGGTGAACTAAGTGAAATATTTTTTAAAGTTTCTTTTAGGACTCCTTGAAGCTGAAAATGTGGTCTAGAAATATTTCTAGGAAACTTGGGATCTTCAATCGATATTTTCTCATGTACAAGTTCCACTTGAGAGGCTATAGTATGTAGAAGTTGATTAGAATAATTATTTTGTTGATAAATCTTCTTAACATCTTCTAAGGTAGAGGTTCTATTATCTGAAGAGGTTATTTTTATCATTTTTAAATGGTTCGCCTATTATTTCTCCTTCGCCAGTGTTAATTTTTATCCTTTTGAGAGGAGGGTGAATGGAATGAACAATTCCATTTTGTAGAATATTCCAAGTTTTTGTAAGCCTGGTTTGAACTTCTATAGATTTATGATTAAAAGGGTGTTTAATATCATTTTTCTTAAGATAATTATAAAACCAAGTAAAAAAGGGAATATTGGATTGAACTTTTTCCATTTCAGAATACCAAATTTCTGTTATCTTAGTTTTATGGCTTTCTTCAAAACTCATGAACCAATTTCTTTTATCTTTATTTTCTCCTGAGTTGAAATCATTTCTAAGATATTTTTTATTTATAGTAAAAGTGGAATTAGTGATAACATTTATTGAGGAATATCTATTCATGTCACTATTGGTAGGAGAAGTAGACGGTGATTGATCTCTGTTTATATGGTCAATAATAGGATCAGGTATAGGACTGTTAAAATCCAAGATTACATCCGTATTATTTCTTCCTAAGTCTATACTACTATTTCTCCTACTGTTTGTAGTGTTTCTAGCTGTGTAGAAGGAGTCAAAGTAAGAGGTTCTGGGAGGTAAAAAGTTTCTAAATCTGGGTAGAGTCGAATAACTTCTACTGGAATTAAATCTAAGGAGTATTTTTCCATCTAGATTCTCAGTTATTTCCGAAACTTCTCTTTTTCCATATTTTCTAGGGGACAATCATGTTCAAGTTCTAAGGTAGTTGGGATTGTTATATCTTCCCATTTAACAAGCTTAGGAGTGAATATTGTGGATTTTTCAGCCTCTGGCTGAAGTAAAGTTGTTTCTCTTTTTGGGAAAAGAGGGATTAAACATTTTAGGTCGGTTAGAGAGGTTAAAAGTCTATTTTTTTTATTAGGAAAGAATTCGGGCGAGCATGCTCTACCCGGCAGCATCCTTACGGATGAGGTCTAAAAGACCTGAATTGGTTTGAATATCGACTCCCCGGGCAAAGTGGCAAAGGTATGCAACCTTATCAGCCACTTTATTGCCCAAACGGGGCACATGAAAGAAGGAAACTTCTTCCACAGTCGATAGTAAAGTTTTTATATCAGACAAGATCAATTCGATTTTCCATGGACATGAAATGTTTTTGTTGAAGTAATTTATGATAATCGAGGAATAACCCTCAATGTGGATTTTCTTAATGTGAAGGTGGATTGCTTGTTGATTACCTAATTTTAAAGCAAATGCTTCAGCTTTGATCGGGCTTTGCAAACCAAGCTTTTGATAACTTATGTTTATCGGACGACCTTTCCAATCACGGATAACGGAACCAGCCGTACTATTCCTATTTGGTAGAGAGGAACCATCAAAGTTTAGTTTGAAGGTACCCCATGGAGGTTTCTGCCATTTAGTATATTTTCCTTTTTTCTTTATGTTTTGTTGCTCATAATTTGTGGTGATATGAAAGTGATCAATCTCAAAATCCTCATCTGACTTTGAAGCGGTTTTCCAATTGTGTATTTGGATCTTGATGAACTGTATTGAAGCGAGCCGTTGTGGGATAGGGACTTGCCTAAAAATTAATTGGTTACGGGTATTCCAAGTATACCACCATGCAAAGGCAAGCTTCATTTTAGTCTCGGAACAGAGGGATTGCCCTAAGACTGAGATAATAGGTTTGATATCCCTATCTCTGTTTATCATATTAGCTATGATGGAATCAATTCTTTGAGGAAGTTGGTAAAGGGACCGAGCATAGGGGCATTCCAACAAAAGGTGGGCCTCATCCTCAGTCGCACCATTGCAAAGGCTACAAGTAGTGGGAACTGACACATTCCTAGAGGCGAGCCTAGAAGCCATAAGTAGGCCATCTTGAAATATTTTCCATAAAATGTTTTTTTATCTTTGGTGGTGCGCCAATTGACCAGATCCAAGCGTTTTTATCCTTGCGACATGACGATGACGAGGTAATCAGGTTGAATGCACTTGATGTTGTGAACCATCCCAATTTATCAGGCCACCAGTATAGGTGGTCTTCGAAGGTAGAAATGAGAAGTGGGATGTCGAGAATTTCTTTGACGATCCTGGGGGGCAAGGAGCGTCGACGTTTCTCCTACCACCACTTACCACCCATAATATAATCACTAACCATTTCCTCCCTGTTGTGTATTTGGGGACAATCATCCCTGGATTGAAGATGAGATGTTGTGATCCAATTATCAATCCAGAATTTAATGGATCTTCCATTTTCCACCGACCAAATGAGACCAGACTTAAACTTGTCCACAAGCGGAATAAGTTTAGCCCATTGCCAGGACATATCTTCACCTTTTTTGTATTCCAGGATTGAAGTTGATCGTAAATACTTATGTTTAATGAGAGAGACCAACACATTATTTGGTTCAGCTAGGATTTTCCAGATTAACTTCATTTGGAGGGCTTCATTCATCTCTTTAGCTTTCCGAATACCAAGCCCTCCGCAGTTTTTTGGTTTACAGATTCTGTCCTAACTGATAAGAGGTCTGAACTAGAGATTCTTATTCCAGAAAATTTTCTTATTGATCTTGTCTATCTCTTTGTGAACTGAGTTTGGAAGCATAAAGTTTTGCATAACATACATGGGTTTCATCGCCAGATTGGAACGAATGAGAATCACCCGACCTTGTTGGGATAGGGCATTTACATGCCACTTACTTAGTTGTTCTTTGGATTTGCAGACAATGCCTTCAATTGTTTCTTTGTTAACCCTACCATTTATAATAGGGCAGCTGAGATATTTTTCCAGTGGGTATTCACTGGAGACATTCAGGCAGTTTCAGAGCTCGACAATTCTTGTGTTGGAAATTCCTCTAGTTGCCCAAAAACTGAATTTCTGGTAATTAACCTTTTGTCCAGATACTTTGCAGTATGTTTCAATTATGGATTTAAATTTCTGGGCCGCTTCCACACTACCTTTAGAGAAGACAATAATTTCATCTACAAAGGAAATAAATGGAATTTGGGGGATGTCTCTACCGAAGGAGAAACCAATTGGGTTGTTGATGGAATTTGATTCGACGGAAAATCGCCCAGCTAGGACCTCGGTCCCTAGAATGAAAAAGAAGGGGGAGAGAGGGTCGCCTTGCCTAAGGCCACGACTTGGACAAAACAAGTCGGTGGGACCATTGTTAACAAGAACGGAGAAAGATACAGTCGTAACACATTCCATCACCCATGAAATGAAGGTTATGTGAAATCCAAATCTTTCTAGCACCTTTTTAGTGAAGTTCCATTCAACTATGTCATATGCTTTTTCCATATCAAATTTTATTGCTAACCATTCGACCCGCCTCTTGTGGGATCTAAAAGAGTGGAAAATTTCGTGCGCTACCAACACATCATCTTGAATTGCCCTGTCAGATACAAACGCTCCTTGGAGAGGGTGGATAACCTTAGCAACAACTGATTTTAGTCTGTGGATCAGTAAGGATTTTTTATACTACTTTGTATATCATAGAGCATAGGCTTATAGGGCGGTAGTGACTGGTATTGATGGGATTGTCACGCTTTGGAAGAAGGGATATAAATGTATGATTTTTTTGTTTCAATATTTTGCCTAAGTGAAAGAATCCATTCACCGCTCTAATAACAGATTTTCCGACAATGTCCCAATACGCCTTGTAAAATTCCGTTGTAAAGCCATCTGGCCCAGGGGATTTATTTTTTCCGAGTTTGAACACATTCGATTTAATTTCAACATTGGATGGGATGTGAATCAAAAAGTCATTCTCTTCTGAAGATATAGAGGGGTTGATTAAGTCAAGCAAGTCATTCAACAGGTTTTCACCTATTGATTCCTTTTTAAATCTGTTTTCAAAATCACTCATAATCTCATTTCCACATTTTCGTCACCAATGATTAAAGTTCCTTCTATGGAAGTAATGTTTCGAATTTGTTTTCTATGTCTCCTTCCAATCGCAACTCGATGGAAATAAGTTGTGTTGGAATCAGAAAGCTTAAGATGCTTAGTTTTTGCTCTTTGGTTCCAGAAGGTTTTCTGGAAGTGAAGGAGTTTTTCCTTTTTTATCATCAGATTCTTTTCCCTATTACTCATATGCCTGGAATTGTCCCCAACATGAGAAGACTGTATTTGAATAAGGTCGTTTTCTACCTCCTGTAATTGATGAAAAATATTTCCAAACGTATGCTTATTCCACTATTTTGCTTTTTTCTTAAGAATTTTTTGTTTGAATATAAGTTGAAACATAAACGAACCCTGGTAGGAAGCACACCACGACTGTTTGACTATATTCCGGAAGTCCTTACGCTGAATCCAAGCATTCTTGAATTAGAATTAAGGGGGGTGGCTTTAAATATCGAGCCATTTTCAAGGGAAATTGTTTGATGACGAAAAAGCGGAATTTTTTTGATAATCTGGTGGTGAACCAACACACGATCAAGTTTCTCATGTATATTGTTTTCATCATCAGGGTTCCCTCTCCAAGTAAAAGTGTTACCACAGGTGGACAGGTCTACTAGAGAGCAGATATTTTTAAAGTCGGTTAACTTAGTGAAGAAAGACGATCGAGGACTAACACCACCCATCTTATCATCATTACAAAGAATCTCATTTAAGTCTCTGATAACTAGACACGGACAAGATGATCCATTTACTATAGAGGTCAAAGAGTCCTAGAAAGACTCTTTGTCTTGAGGATTATGTGGTGCATAAACAAACAAGAGTAAACATTTGAACATATCTGTGACATTTTCATAACGAAGTCCAATAATTTGAGGTAACTAAATTTCAAGTGAAATGATTTCATTTATAAGTTGGTACGACTTCCAAAAGATACCCAGCCCGCCAGAACGGCCCGATGCCGGGGACCAAATAGCCTCATCGAAGCTGACATTTTTCAGGACATATCAGACGGGATAGCTTCACATTTCGTTTCTGCTAGAGCCATAAGTTGTATGTGATTGTTTTTACATATGCTATCGATTTCCTCCCAAAAAGTTCTTTTCCCTATACCCCGACAATTCCAATAAACGGTTTTCATTTGAAACTTTCCAAGGCACGAGGACAAGGTGTAACGATCCCCGTAGCCAAAAAACTTGATTTGATATGTATGTGATAATGTGAAATTAGGTGGTTATGAATGTGATAGACCTTACGAGTCTTCCTAACAAAGATATGAGGAGAGACGGTAAAATTTATCATACCAAACTGTTTTTTAGGAAGGATTTGAAGGGGGAGGTAACCATATCAGGGGCACATGTTATCCAGTTTGAGAGACACGGTCACTGATGCGTTGAAAATATACCAATTCCTTATGACACAACAACACACCCAAATCCATTCAAATCTAATACCAAAATAATAGCAGGTACTCCAAGAGTGGGCAAGGTTTACAAAGTAAAGGCTCGCATTGGGAACATGAATCTGCAAATTGAATGTAAAATGATTTGAATAATATAACAACCCCAACCAAGAGGTGTTGTACCATAGAATCCTAATGTGATCAATCGGAGTCTCATTCAAGGTAGCACCAACCACGTACCTCCAAACCAACACAATTGGACAAGATTCGACTTCATAGGTTCGTGTGTTCCATACAATGTCAACGGAGAACACATCACAATGAGGCTGCAAAAAGCCACAGAACAAGAACCATCTTTCAGTGCACCTTTCGAACCACCAACCAGCGAAAGAGACGGAGAATGGAAGTGAAGCAGGGTGGTATTCATAGCCTGTCATTCCTTGATAATTCCCGCAGCTAGAACCGCAAACTGTCACCCAAAAACCCGGCCTAGGCCAAAGATTGAGAGGTGGCGAGCAAACAATCCAACACCGAAGGTTAACGGACATTCTGGGTAGCAACCAATAGGCGAACTTCAACAAGCAATGGTGCACTCAATTTTTAAACAAATGAGTATACAACTTAATTAATGGCGGCGAGAACACAAGCACCAACAAGAGGGGGTTAATCCTAACTTTATAGCAGCTATGAGTAAAAGACACTAGGAGCATGACTTGATGCCGTAACCAACAGTGGTTATTTACCATAAAATCCCAAAATTTAATCATATCATAGAGAAACCATGTTATAGCATAAGAGATTAGCCAATTCAGCATATGATCTGAATAGCGAGGTCGAGACGGCCCAAGTAAAGCAAATAAGCCAATTCAAAGTATTCCAAATGGGGTGCTACATCCCCTTAAAGGGGAGGTGAGGTCCATGAATGAGGACAACAATTGAGTAAATATTGTTACCGTTTTCGGACCTCATCACAGCCAAGGGAGAGGCTGTCCAAACTTGAGGATTTGAAGATATTTCTCACCCAACTCTTCCTTGCTTCACGTTCTCTTCTCCCGGGTGACTCTTGGTGCGATTTCGGGGATGAATCTTCTAGATTCGCTTGTTGGGTGAGTAGGAGAAGTTAGTTTAAAAATCTGGGCCTTTACAAGGGGCACATGTTCCCCCATGCCCCCCTTGGCTCCGCCTCTGACTAAGCCCACGCCTATCGTCACACACCATTTTTTTCTTTTTCAAAGTGGAAAGAAAAACAATGCTTCAAAAGGTAGTAATGGGAGAACGGAACGAGGGACCTAGAGAGAAGGAATGTGGTGGGTGGAGTGCTCTAAAACCAGAAGATGAAATGCGGTGGAAGAGGATCCGCATGCCTTTTTATGGACCTTAGATCCACCGCAAGGAGTCGCAGTGGAATCAAACCCTAGGTAATTGTCCCATCCTACGGTACACGCTACCACCCACCGCGGCCCCATGTAGTAGCCTTGTGGGAAACGGTCCAAATCTACTGCATGATCTTGCGATGATACTAAAACGGTTCACATGCCGAATCATATTCACTACTATATGATGTGGTGTACGTGATTAGGGGTGATTAACTCACCGCGGTATGCTACGGTGATTAGCGATGTAAATAGAAAAAATTAGCGGTGAAAATATCTTTTCTGATTGAAATCTAAGGCGATGATAGTTGGACGGGCTCATAGGAAACCAAAACCAGTGGTTCATATCAAGTTTTGCAAATAAATTCATATTCATTAGTAATACATATGAAGTTATTAAAAATGTAATATTTTATATAACTTTTACCATATTATAAAAATAGATTTTTTTTATAAAAATGTTCACTAAAAAAATATGTAGCAATTAATTAACAAAATATTCAAACTTTCAAAATATTTTTCAAAATATTCATTTTTTTGCATATCTGACAGAAAAACGTTGTTTGAGACCACGTTTTATTCACAACGTGAGAAATCTAAAATTGGAGGAAATTAAAAGAGACAAAAAAGCTAACAAAAGAAACATGATTTAAAATCGTGTTTCTATTATTTATTTTATTTTGGGATGAATGATATAATTTTATATTATTTTTAAAACAAGAGACGTGGTTTCATTTTTATATAAAAAAACGAAAATTGAAATCGGGCTGCTTATATATAAAAAAAACGAAAATCGAAACCGGGTTTCTTCGTCTTCCTCCCCTGCTCGTGTAACCTCCATGGTGGTTCGATCTTCCTTCCATGGCTTCTCCATCCTCCTCTCAGCTGCACGTCGACTCCTGCCCAACCTTCGACGACCTCCTCCATGGCTGCTCCATCCTCCTTCCATGGTTGCGTGTTCCTCATCTTCGCCGACTCCACCTTCCTCCCCGGGCCTTAGTTGCCAAATTTAAAAATTTTCAAATTTCACTTTATCTTGCACTATGTTTAATGATAAAAATTGTATACTTCAAGTCTTTTGCTATAATATATTATTTATCGCCTTGTTTATGGGAGCATGGTTGCATGTCCATGTAAGGCTAAGGTAATTATGAAGACAGTAAAGTCTGAATAATCATTGGCGCTGCAACATCTCTTTTGGATTATAAAAGGAGGGTGTTACAGAAGGTGGTATCAGAGCTACTGTTTTCAAAATTGATCTTAAAAATAATATTTATAAGCAATTTATTAAAGTTTATATTTTAAGATAACATCATTATATTTTTCAAAGTACACATTTGATAATGCATATTTTATATGGTCATTTATAGGTGGTCTTAGGTACATTAGGTATTCTTATTGTGTGTTTAATAAGCTTACTCATATTCTTGGTCATTTGGTATTTGAAGTGCGGAATCTACAGTTTCTAGTGTTTATTTGTATGTTATAAGATCCGGCCTCGAAAGGTGGAGAAAGAATGGAGCAAAATGGACAAAGAAGAGCTATGGAACAAGAGCGGAAATGGGGAACATGGAGACACCCCATCTTTAAGGTTTTGAGAAGTTGGAATGCTTCCGAGGTCTTCATGAGAATCATAGTGCCTGGAAAGAGCTTTCCAACACATATTCATATGCGTCAATTGGATAAAAGATGACTCCATAAAGTGCGTTAGAAGTTCAGTCTGTCGAAGCTGTCAGCACTTAGGAACGGCGCCCGCCGCCATTTCCACGGTGCCCGCCGCCTCGTCAGATCCCGGATTCACGATACGCGGCCAAATCTATATATCTTTGTGGGAACTTTTATCTATCTTCCCTAGGGTTTTGGCCGACGCCTTTGAGCCCTATATTAGACATATTTCCAGCATTCATTAAATCAACTAACAACTAACATTCCATTCCCCGTAAAACTCATTACAATGAGAGGATTTAAGTTTAGGGATTCAAGGTTTGTTATACTTGCCTAAAATTCTTGTGGTTTTGCTATGATTTTAGACTTGGTTGGTTGATTGTGAGGCTTGATTTCTATATTATTCATGAGTTTATTTATCATCTTGTTCTTCATTGTTTATATTTGTGATTCTTTCTATGACCACGCATCTAGTTACAATTCGCATCTATGCTATGAATCCGTTGTTGGTTTCTCGATAGCAAACGAAGTCATTGATTTAGTGATATTTCTATGCCTTTATAATGGATGATAACAATTGATCTATGTTGTGTAGATTCGATTAGGGCTGAGTTCGGTATGCGCCTATCTGTCTTAATTGCATTGAATCAATGTGCCAATTGGTCTAAGTACTTGAGTTCTTAATGTTATTCTTTAGTGATATTGAATAAGGTGATTATATCTCTGTGGATCCTTCAACTTTAGTCAAGTCGACATAGGCTTAGGAATAATATTGCAATCATCTCAAGGATCAATAAATCAATCAATGCTATGAATTGTGTGCAAACCACACTCTTACCTTTTGTATTCTCTTTGTTTCCATCCATATCTTTGTCTTAGTTTATCTGTGTTGTCTTTCCTTCATTCGTGTTCATAGTCCTTTCTCAGTGTCTTAATTGATAAACACATATTGCATTTAAGTACTTGTTTCTCTGTGGGTTCGACCCCTTACTTATCCGCTATACTAGGTTTCTAGTTTAGTTTATTTGTTTGGGTTATTTCTTTGGCGAGGTGAAATCAAACGATGTTACCCTTTCGTCAACATTCTATTCGATGATTTTACTATGATGACTTATGTTTAAAAGTGTAGACTTTGAAAAACATTTAAAGTCAACTCTCAGGTGCTCTAACAAGTTGAAGATTCTATCTTCTCAATTATTTTGATTACTCTAAATCTCCTGCTTTATTCTTCATCGCTAGCTTGGGGTGTATCGTATATGTTTTTTCATAAGGTCCTAGCTGGAGTTATGTTAGTAAGAAGGGATGATGTTTTGGCATATAGATAATGAATACACGTAGAGTTCGGAAGCGTCAGACTAACTTCTTACATAATCGTATGAGAGGACTCACTCTGATCCATGTTGACCAATTGGAGGAGGCTACCGTTGAGTCCACTAAAGAGTCAATAAATGCTAAAGGAATCAACATGAGTGTACATTCTCAACCCATGGGAGATGGCTTGAATAAGAAGATACTGCAAACAATGAAAAAGATGGTCATTGATGTAGTTGCAGAAGCCCTGGCTATGACCATGCCTCTACCACCCCACAAACTAACTAGGGTTACTTTTTTTAGAAAAAAACTAGGGTTACTAATATTATTGACCTTGTGATCTATGTTGTAGCACAAACTAAAATCATAGGCCAAGGTAATTTATCGAGAAGTTATTTCGGGGATTCATGTGTACCGATGAGGATAAGGTCAACATTACAGCACTTCATTTGAAAAGAGATGTTGGTCAGTGGTGGGAAGCAGCTATGTTTGGGTGGGGGACTAACCCAACTTGGGATGCATTCAAGCAAGCTATTATCAACCACTATTTTGCACCAACCTTAAGAATTGAAAGAAGAAGAGAGTTTTTGTCTCCAAATACTCAAGGGATGAGGATATCAACTGGTAACTAGGTTCTTTGGTCTAAGCACAAAACTGAGGAGATGTCATGGGAAACTGAAGCAGAAATGAAGAGTAAATTTCCTCAGTTATTCTTGGTCTAAGTTTCGGGACGAAACTTATTTTAAGGGTGAGAGGAATGAAATACCCCGATTGTATTTTCCCTTTTATGACGTCACTTTGTTATAATCCACCTATTGGTGTGCTGCTGTCCTCAACCAACCTGATCATCCCCTAAAAATAGATCCACAATCTCTTATCTAATGAATATGAATTGTTTATCTAATCTTCTTCTCAATTACATCGAGCCTTGCCCAGCGGATTGTGTCAATTAATAAAACGTCAGGGATGAAGTTGTAAGGTAAAATTTTACCATGTTTTATCAAGTTTGGAATATAGTGAGATCCATTGAAGATCTGTTAGCATGTTAAGGGTTAAGTAAAGAATAAAGAGGCTATAAAATTTACTACTTTGTAATATCGTGGAATTGTACGTTCGAGTGGTGTGTGTCAAGCACTATCGTGGAATCAATGTGTAAACTAATAGAAAGTCATGCATTGTAAACATACTATATAATTTACTACTTTGTAAATTATATATCTCCTTAAACCCATAGAATTTGGGGTATAAAGTAGGAAGAAAATACATTAATATGTTATGAAATTACAACAATTCATAAATATAGAGTATTAACAAAAAAAAAAAAAACCTATATACTCCCTCCGTTCAATAAAACTTGACGTTTTACTATTCATACACGCTTTTTTAGGAGCTAAAAACTATATAAAATATCGACTTTTTAAATAATTTTTTTAAACAATTTCGTAGTTATTATTAATAAGTACAAACTTGTTAAAAAATTTTTTTTTAAAAATGAATATTTTATATAGTTTTTATCATTCTAAAAAAGCGTGCGTGAATAGTAAACGACAAGTTTTGTTGAACGGATGGAGTATTATATAAAGCAAAGAGTTAAAACTCAACTAATATGACTCCTTTCCCACTATTTCCTTCAAGTGTATACAAATATACCATTCAACATGATCGAGTTGAACAAAAAGCAATGAAAAACAAGTTATAGTTTTGGGGTTTTAACCTCTCCATCTGAACCAGTTAATTTTGCAGTTGGGTGGGGTACCACTACCACCCTTGAGCTTGTTCAAGCTAGCACCCCCGCACGCCACATCAAGCGGCCACATCCCCACCTTCAATTTACCCACCCCTATCCCCACCTTCGTTCTTAACTCCACCTTCAATTTTACCGCCCCGTTTTTCACCGTCGCATTTAACCGCTTCCCCGTGTCCAGATCCACCACCACCCCGCTTCCACTCGTCCGACTCACAAATCTCAACACCGTCGTATTCCCTCCACGCTGAGTTAACCCGCCCACACTCGCCGACCCCAAATCGGTGTCCCCGTCCATTGCAACCGCCGCCAGTGTCTCGCCGTAGTACACTGTCAGCTTCCGATTCGGATTCTTCACCTCCACAGAGAATTTTACCCGGGCGTCGACGGTACTCGTCCCGTCCGAATCTTCGGTGACGGAGAACCGGCGGAATTGAACCTGCCGCAGCCGGAAAACAGGGGGCTTCGGGGCGAACCAGAGGTAGAAAATGCCGCCGGCGACGGCAAGGCAGACGAGAAGGAGGAGGACAGAAACGCAGGCGCAGCAGTAGCAGATGCGGTAGTACTTCCGGAGGCTCGATTTCTTGTTCCTGTGGTAGAAGGACGGCGGGAGCACCGGCTTCCGATAAGCAGGCGGCTTAGCCGGCTTCGGCGGCTGAGACTGAGAGGTAGGGTCCTTGTACCCCGGCGGCTTCTTCAGAATCGGCTTCAACGGAGGCGGAGGCGGAGGCATAACTGATGAATTGAGCACTGTAATAGAGGGATGTGAAAAAGGAATGAATTTGGATAGAAATCGGAAATTGGGATTGGGAGAGTTATAATGGTGGGAGGTGGAGGAGCGAGAGGAGAGACAGTGGGTATGAAAGAGAGAGGAGGGACTGATGAGCTGTCATTTTTGGTTAGTATAGTAGCTTTCCCTTTTCATGTTGCCCCGGCCCTTTCCTTTTCTCTTTTGTTTGTTTCTCTCCAAATCTTCTCTTAATTCTGATCAAAAAAAAAAAAAATCTTCTCTTAATTGATGCTATTTGATCTCTATTATATGAATTGATTTGTACAGTATAATTTGTGTGGTGGGTGAACTGGCATGCACAGCAGTAGGGATTATTACTGTATACGAGGTTAATTTCTCACCAAATATACTTTTTTTTTTTCGGTATGTAACGGAGGCAAAAGCCCCAAGTTTTATTAAATCATTAGGCGTGTGTTTGGGAGAGAGATATTAAGTGGAAAAAGCTCTCTCTTCTCTCTAACTTTTTAGTGAGAGGGGGTCTTCGGTGACTCTCGTCGGAGACCAGATTTTCACTTGTCGGAAGCTCAAAACTCCTCTTCGGTGGCCCTTATCCCCTTTTCGGAGGCAATTAATCCCTCTTCGGAGGCCAGGTCTTTCTTCTCAACTGAGATTCTCCTCGTCGGAGGCTCTTATCCCCTCAAAGACGGTTTTCTGCCCGGTTGGCCATAAGTTTGGTTTCCTGTTGCCGCCTTCGTCTGCAATCTATCTCGTTTGGCCTCTTTGGTTGGCTTCTTCTCCTGATCAGCCTCGTAATCTCCCTTCTGTGTTTAAATTGGGGTGAATCCGGTCTCAATTCGGACTGTCCCTTGTTGCTCCGGCCAGGGCTCGGCGTTTCCGCCCCGATCTGGCTCCCCGTCTGTCATCTCTGCTGATCGGCCGCCGACTGTCTGTGTGGTCTGGCGTCGGCGGAGATCGACGGTGTCCTACTGGTGGGTTTGGGTTCCGGTGCATCGTCGGCTAGTCGATCTGGGTGCCTTTATCCACCGGTCGTCCTATCGATTGCGGGTGGCCGACCTCCTACTGGTGCGTCCTATCGATTGGTGGCCTGTGTATTGCGGGTGGCGAAATTGCTCTTTCGCCCTCCTATCGTGTGCGTCCGGGGTGCGTCGGTGTCCTCCTTTCCGTCGTCGTTGTCCGGCTATATCCTATTGGTGGCGTCGGGTGGCAATCTACTCCTTTGCCCTCCGTTACTCAGTTCTGGTGATGCAGGTTGCCACTGCGCCTGATTGGTCGGGCTTGCATCACTGGGCTATGGCTTTTTTATTGGGTCTTTGGGTTGTGCTTTGGGCTCAAGGCTTTTGCCTTGGGCCCTAAGGTGGCCCACTGGTTTTTAGAACAAATTATAAGGAAATTAAAGTTTTAAATAATATTAAATAATTTAAAATAAATAATTCTCGATCGGGTTTAGTATTTTTCCCGTTTGGGTTTCTGGTGCTTTCGGTACAGGAAATGTGGGGCTTTACGTCTGGTGTGGCTGAATTTTCTTCTCCGTTTGATGAGGTTCTGGCAGTCGGAGTCGGGAAAGGCTGGGGCTGTGACAGTGTGTATCGAGGCGTCTCCTTTTTCCGGAAGAATGGTTCCTTGGAGGTTCGTCTTCACTGTCCACAGGTGTGTCCTGATGTGCCGCTGGCCTACGGTGCTGCTTCCGGGGAGTGCTTGGCTTCGTCCTTCGTCTACGTCCTCGTCTTGTTCGGTGTAGTTGTATTTAGTTTCGCTATTGTAGAGTTCTTGCTTGTATTTCGCACCATCGTTGTATTTTTATGTTTTCTTAGACGGTTTTCTGTCTGCCGACTTGTCGACCATCGAGGTTCAGATATGTCTGACCTCGAATTTTTTCCTAATAAAAAAAAAAATTTAAGCGTGTGTTTGATAGCAGGTTATATCGGGTTTAAGAGGTTTCAAAAAAAAATTTAACGGATTTTTCGTCTGGTAACCCTGAGGTATTGTATATTTCGCGTGTTACCCAATTTTTTTTACATATTTAGCCAAACAACCCTGAGGTTTTTTTTTTCGCCAAATAACCCTAAAGTTTTATTTTTTTCGCCAAATAACCTTGTATCCCAAATTATGCCAAATTCACTTTTTTTTTGTTTTTTTTTTTATAATTCCTTTCTTAAATAACATTTAAAAAAAAAACTCCCTAGTTGGTGATTTTGGGAGATTGACCATGGCAAAGAACGAGTACAAATCGGAAAAATAAACAAATCCGGATTTGTACTGTATTCTTGGGTGGTGGTGTTTGTTTTAGTTGTAGTTCTTGTTGCACTTGTTAGACTTAGTTGGTGATTTTAGCTTATGTATTGGTTGTATCAAATACGTCCACTTTGCAAAAAAAAAAAAAAAAGAATCTTACATCCATCAAACTTCAAAACCTACCATTTATATGTGTTTTCATTCTAGCAATGAAAACACATCTTGTTTGCTAGAATGAAAACACATACAAATGGTAGGTTTTGAAGTTTGATGGATGTAAGATTCTTTTTTTCTTTTTTTTTTTTGCAAAGTGGGCGTATTTGATACAACCAATACATAAGCTAAAATCACCAACTAAGTCTAATAAGTGCAACAAGAACTACAACTAAAACAAACACCACCACCCAAGAATACAGTTAGGGCTAGGTAAAAATTACCATGAAAACCAAGTCAACATGTACCAACCGAACCAAGTTCCAAAACTTGGTACGGTAACGGTAATGAGAATGGAAAAGTTGGTATTACCATTACCAACCAATTTCAAATTGGTTGGTACGGTAATACCAACCAATTCCTACCAAACCAATTATATGTAGTTTTATTTTTATTTTTTAAATTTATTTTGTAATTGTTTTAAGTTTTTAACTTTTGCTTTTTTTTTTTAACTTTTTTCTTCTTCAGAATATGTTTTTAATCAATGGAAGAATACTAACTCGATCTCGATTAAGACGAAAATCTATAGCGTTAGTCGGAATAATACCTTCCTACTACTATGTTGCTTTTGCTTTAGTGTTTAAACACTTTGTAATAACTTTAAAGTTTTATGTTGCTTTCGTCCTCAAATATAGTCGGTTTGGACGAAAACCTAAGCATTGTAATAATTTATACGTTTTAATTAAGTTGTATTATATTTGCATGTTTTTTTCTCAACACTCGAAAGTTGGTAAATTACCATTACCAATACGTACCAACCAACTTAATTGGTAACAAATTAAGTTGGTACAACCCTTTCGGCGGTTGGTAATGGTAGGGGTTTTACGATTACCAATTCAAATTGGTTGGTACATGGTTAACGGAAAAATGAATTGGTAATATACCAATTCCACCCCTAAATACAGTACAAATCCGGATTTGTTTATTTTTTCGATTTGTACTCGTTCTTTGCCATGGTCAATCTCCCAAAATCACCAACTAGGTAGTTTTATTTTTTTTATTTTTTTTAAATGTTATTTAATAAAGGAATTATAAAAAAAACAAACAAAAAAAAACGTGAATTTGGGATAATTTGGGATACAAGGTTATTTGGCGAAAAAAAAAACTTTAGGGTTACTTGGCGAAAAAAAAAAACCTCAGGGTTATTTGGTGAAATATGTAAAAAAGTTGGGTACCACGCGAAATATGCAAGACCTCAGGGTTACCAGGCGAAAAATCCGAAAATTTAAACTCTTCATCCAGGCGTTTGGTAGCAGGTTTCGTTGCAGCTTAAAGGAGTTCAAGTTGCAGGTTATTTTGGCTGATTTCATAAGTTTGGGGTGGGGAGGGTAGATTATGGAGTTTGAGGTTATTTTTCTGGGGAGTTTGTTCCAATTTACCGCAACTCTCACCTGATTCTTCTTCAGTTCGCCTCCGCCACCATCAATCGTTATTGTTCTTCTTCGGCCTGAAGTCCTCGTGTCTTGCTGACCATTAGTTCGCCTCCGCCATCAGTTCGGGGCGGCTCCATAAATTCATCATCTCACTGTGATGTGAATCAATTGGAGATTTGATTCATCAAATCTTGCTGCAATTGGAGGGGATTGAGGGAGCTGGAAGCTCAGAAGGAGGAGGAGAAGAATTTGGGGGAAGAAGGAGGCGACAACTGCGTTGGGGGAAGAAGGAGAACCCGAAGACCGTACCTTGAACGTCACAACCCGCAGCCTAGCAAACCACCAACCAAGCCACACGGCGCCTCCAGTCACACCACCATAACAACCTCCCCACAACCACCCTGAGTTCAGCAGGGGCCGAAGGAAGAAGGAGAAGTGGCTAGACACAGAAGCCCTCGACCTCCTCTTTGGTTTGAAATCAAAAATTGTAGCAGGAGGAACAAAGAATCACTTACCTTGGAGCAATCGGCCAGCAGACCCGACCTATGGTTTTCAACGCCTCTTCTGTTTGTTCGATCCAACACAAAGAGCAAAAGAGGGCAATGGGTAAGGGATGAACAAATAAAAATGAGGGCATTAAAGTCATTTTGCCCATAAATATATCTCCATCACCTTGTATTCAACAAACACCAATTAAGTTTTTTTCAAGGTTATTTTTTTAAAAAAAAAAAATCCACCTCTCACACCTCCATAATACCCCAAATAAACTCTATCTCCTAAAAAAAACCAACCCCTAAAAAACCTCCATTTTACCAAACATGCAGGTTCTAAATTGAACCAAGTAAAGGTATCCTCTAGCTCCACTCCTAAATTTGCAACAATATCCGCTTGTTTATTAGCTTGTCGCCGAATCTGTCGGATGGTCACCTCCGAATCTATGTGCTTTAGCATGAATCTGCATTCCATTATAAGATTATAGTATGCTGCATATGGAGCGTTCACCCTAGAGCATGGGTAGCAAGTTAGCAACTAGCAATGTAGCATGATCACAATTTTCAAACCTATGAAAATTAATCTTAATTTCAGTTGGAGTAATTACCCATCGTGGTTCACCATAGAGCATATTTATGATTGAGAACTTATAGTTTATTGTCAGAGAAAATTTAAGAAACAGGGAAGGAGTGACCCAAAAGAGCTAGCCGATTGGCTAAAATACCAAATACTCCACCATATTGTAACGAGTGTACGTGATCATATGCTTTGAACCAATCTTATTAAATGTATATTGTATGATTATGTCAACCCTCTTATTGTCCCTATTAATCTGATGGAGACTCTTCGGAATATCAGGATTAATGTTATTAATAATTTGGGTTATTGTTGGACAATCATATACTAGTATGTTTAATATATCCTCTTGTTGATGGTTACAAAACACACATTGAAGGGGTATTGCAATTTCATTTTTCTTCTAATTTCGTTTTGGTCGAAATGCCATTTTTTTTATATTTACAAAATGTTTTTAACTTTAGATATATGTCTAGCAGTGAGATATAGTGTTCTTTTTTTTGTTGAGCATGTCAATTGCATAGTTGGTGGTAAACCACCCGTTGTTGTTGTGACTTCAGTAGAGTCGATATGTCTATGAGTTCATTTATTGGGATCGTTATGTGAATGATATCTTTTATTATTTTTTTGTCAAATTGATCTTTAATATTTTATGTAGATTTATGAGTTTAGGAATATCCCAACTCATCTTGTTCACACTAAATTGGCTCACCATGAAAGACTTATTGACAATAGCAGCATTCCTCACATATGTGATAAATAAGTAGGGAAGGAGTCAGTTCTAATTCTAAAAATTGATGGATACACCATTTCGGACAAGTCAACAAGCCTTTTATGAAATCCATTAAAAGCATCGAATGTGTGCCCATTCCCATGACTTCCCACTCTTCTTCTCGTATTGAAATAAGGTTTTATTTTCGAGGTATTTCTCTTGGATAAAACGAACTCAAAGGTTGTGTGGTTCTACTAGAATTTTCTATAAAAATTTCATTTGAAGTGCAATGTTCATATCCTTCGCATTTTTAATTTCAAGGCAATCGTTTGGCTCTCCTTGCACACTTAATACCAATTGGTTACAGATTTGTAATTGTCTGCCTCCTTCCACGAAATTCTTTAATTTGTTAATCATATTTTGTTCTTTAAGGATCTATGCCAGCAGTAAAAAGCTTTGCATTGTATAGAGTGGTTTAACTACTAGATTTGTGGGAATTAAAGTACATCTCCCTTCCATAGATAGATTGTTTGTGTTCTATTTGGTTAATTGTTGTTTTGATTTAATCATAATATCTTCATAAGTTGTTTTAGGGTGTTGCTATATACACCGCAAATCGCAAGGTTAATATTGCACGTCCTTAAGGACGTGCAAGCCTTGTGTCTAATATTGCACGTCCTTAAGGACGTGCAAGCCTTTTAATCATGCACGTCCTTAAGGACGTGCATGATTTGCGGTGTATATAGCCGGAGCGTTGTTTTATTCACTCTACCGTTAATAATTAGACAACCTAGGTATTTTTGGGGTCCATTAGAAATAGAAATTCCCAAGTAATTTTTCAAGGGTCTTACTATTTACATGGTGATTTTTTTACCGTTTACATGGGTCTTACTATTTATAGCCATAGATAGATGATCCGCGTATGTGTGATCCGCGAGTGTCAAGACCGCGAATTCGGAGTGCGTGGTTGCCTGCAAAGATTCCCTCGTGCTGTACAGTTGGGTAGATATTCGCTCACGTGGCTTCCAACTCCCACTGGCGATGTCGTGATGCGTGATTGCGACCGCTGCACCTCTGCCAAGATTCTCGCGTGCAGTACTAATCAAATCTACGATTTCGTGAGACACATCCGCCGATTCTCACCGCGCACTCGCACTCCACAACCGAGTTTTCCTCCGTGCAATTGGAGAAATATTCACCGTGTGAATAGAAATTCCATTTTTCAATATTTTTTGTTTTGATAATTCTTTGATGTTTCAAATGCTAATTTTTGTAAGTTAACCTTTTGACCAGATATGCAACAATATTCATCTAGTATTTTCCTAATTTTCAAACATGAGGTTTGGTTAGCCGGCATCTTATTGTTGATAGGAACGAGATTTTATTTCCATTTTTTGTTAGAGAAAATCCGACATGTTGTTGATTGTCATTGCATTCTTTTTGTGATGCTTTATCCAGCACTTCTTCCCCAAGAATGAATAAAAATGGTGACAACATGTCTCCTTGTCGAAGGCCTTTGTATGGTAAAAACAGGTATGTTGGTTCATTGTCTATCAAGACCGATAAGAAAACAATAGCAATGCATGATTGAATCCAATTCAAAGTTACTAAGCACCTGAAGTAAGAAATCCCACTCATTTTTTATCACAGGATTTCTCCATATCCAATTTTTGTCATCTAGTCTTCTTTACCACATTTCTTTCCGAATGAGTGAAATATTTCACGCGCAATGAGAACATTATCTTGTACTCCATCCAAGAATACATGGCCTTTTAGGACTTGAAACTTTGTCGAAAATACATGGGCTTTTAGATGTATAGGTTTTTTTTTTGGTTAAAAGGTTTTAGATGTATAGGTAATTATTACCTCTAAAATTACTACCTTTTTTACTTGTTAAAATTAAATAAAACTCTTGGAAAAATTAAAGAAAACCCTTGAACTTCCAATCACTATTTTAACCTTTAATAATAATGATGAGATTTACGATGCAAAATAGGTTCCTTAATTAACGTGCATGAGCCTAAAATGTCATGTATTATTGGACGGATGGAGTATTGTTCTATTTGAGATAAATGCACCTTGTAGCGGGCGAATAAGTTTCTATATAATGCTTTTCATCATTTTGGTAACTATGTTTTGTAAATTAATTATTGAGAATAAGCCAATAAGTCTAAAATGATAATGCCCTCAGATGTAGTAAGATTTTTAATAATATTTCTATATTTTCTACCACTAGCAACTGTATGAAAAAATTGGAGTTGGTATCCATATTTTATATGGATGATTTTTTTTCTCTTTGTCTCCATTATCGCTTATGATAAGATAAAAATTTGTAATATTTTAGCTTAAGATTATTTTGCTTCCTAATAAGATTTTGGTTTTAGCTTCTTATTATTGTTGTTTGGAAATTTTGAAGTTCAACTTCAACTTCTCGAAGTTGTCTAAAAGTATTCCCAAACTTACACTACTACAATTAGGACTATTATTGTACTTTTTATTGCAGTAGGTACTATATTGAAGTAGTTTATGTAGTGGCTTATTCTATTGTGGCGGTTCAAGTGACAATTTTGAGCATGGATTATCATCATTGGTAGTTTTAATGTTCATTTTGGCAGTTATTTAATGAGAAAATGGTGCTAACTAGCCCCCCTCCCCCCCTCCCAAGAAAATTGCGAAAGTGAACTCGGATCCTAAAAACCATTCATACATATGGGAAATGGAAACCCATTGTGGCCGGTTTCCGAATTTGTTTTTTTTTTTTTAAAAAAAAAAGGAAAAAAGGGGATGGTTACTTTCCCCTCACATCAGAAGTACAAAAGAGCAGGGAAAATGAAAAGGAAGGAGAGAGAGAGAGAGAGAGAGAGAGAGAGAGATATTCTTCAACCTAGAGAGAGTTGGTTTCAATAGGGATAGAAAGTGACAATTAGGAAAGGAGGGAGGAGGAGAGCGAACAAACAATAGTGTGGTGTGGGAGGAACTTAAAAATATGACATTTATCGTGCTCTTCATTGCTTATGGATTTTACCGACAACCTAGCATTCTTGTCACCTACAGATTTTCCCGTGACACCTAAGTATATATCAATGTCAAGATATGCTTTTCTCGTCGTCTCTCTTTCATCTTAAGCTTGTAGGCTAACTCCTCTGCTTGATTAGGTTTTTTAAAGTTGCACAATTGATGTTCTCTTGCATCATCAGAGCTATGTGCGCTTTATAACCACAAACACTCCTTTTCAGCCCTCAAACACCTAACATCCATCGTATATTAGAGGCACGCAAACAATGCCTTTGTTGGTTGCAAATTAAACATAGTTTGATTTTCTCGGTTTGGGATAACCATTAAATAACCAAAGATGAGCACATTTGCATGTACTAAACGTAGTCATTGTGTAGAAGAAGATATGTTTGACTGAAACCGTTGTGACACGGAGGACCGCGTATGTATCAATGTAAATTGGTTTCACGACAAGTTTCCAAGAACTTCATCTTCAGCACGACTTCATTTCTTCCATTGTGGTCTTCTCATTTGTTGTGATCGTGCTTTGACAAATAAATCAATCCCTTACCCTCTTTTGTTGGTGGGGATCTTCTAGTCCACAACCATGGTTCTTTATGTGGTATGTAGCGCTTGATTGGATGTACCGAATTATTTTATTTTTATTCATGATAAATTAGGTAGTTTTATAATTCTTATCAACGAATAAGAGAAGACGGGCTATATAAGAGACCATTATAGTGGACTAGAGCATCCTCACCCCTCTTTTATAGAGAGAAAGGGAAGGGAAAAATTATTGGAAAGTACAAACATCACATCACCCTTTCACCTCAAAATTATCCTTTGACGTATTGTGGCAATCGTTGGAAGAGAATTTGATGAAAATTTAATTTACTAGGATTTTAGAAAATATGTTTGGACAACATTAATTTTATAGAAATTAAAATTTTAAAAAATAATAATAAATCATAAAATTTACTTGGCTTAGTTGGCAAATGGTAAAAATTTAAACCATAAAGTCATGTGTTTAAATTTCTATAGCTCAAATTTTGGAAATTTATAAGTCTATTAATTTTTTTTCAAATAAATATGACTATTTAAAAAAAATTCTAATATACTCGTTTTTGGAAAAACATCTACCCCTTATACTTATTATTTTAGAAGCAGCTTCTTTGTAAAAAAAATGAGCCACGTGTCCTCTTTGAGCAAAATTAAAACAAAAAACTTTCAACCTTCTCTCCCCCACGTTCTCTCCATTCAACTGTCTACCCCTCTTGGTTAGGGGTGGGCATTTACAATTAATTGCTTAGCAATTGATGTTTCAACATTATCTACGCGAGTTGAGATTTCGTTATTTCAACATAATCTACGCTCGGTGACCGATTCATTCTCTACCGTCGAACTCTCCCGGAAGTCCAGAACAACCTGCTCAATCCAATCGAACGCCGTCGTATACATCCCTCAACGACGACAGCGACCTGGTCCTCCGCCGGATAGATTTCATGACTGGAATCGACATGACTGTCCGAATCCGTCGCATCTGCCAACGGAGGCAGCGCTTGTGACATTCGGAGATGTGTGGAGAGCTTCAACGACCGGATCTGGCCATTGAGGAAGAGCTCATCGACGACAACGAGGATCCGATCTCCTCCGCAGCAGCGAATCTCTGGACAATCCGGAACCTGAATTCGACAACGCCGGATCCGATCGGAGGATTTGATAGCACCGAGGAGAGGGTCGTGGTGGTTGGGCGACGGTGGCTCTGGCGGTGGCTTCGAGGTGGAGATCCTAGGGGAATGAAGAAGAAGAAGACGCAAGGGATGGAGAGATCTTGGAGATCCGGTTCAGAAGAGAACTTAATTAGAGGAGAATGGATAGATCTTGGAGAGAGAGGGGAGTATGAGAGCGGCAGAGAGACAGATTAGGGTTGAGCAGCTCTTCTTAACAATTAAACAATTAATTGCTACAATTAATTAATTTTATAAGATTTTTTAGACTCATGCACAATGTTTAAGGAAATAAAAGGTTTGAATTGAATTTCAATTTTTAAACCATCATAATTAATACTCTGAACCCCATAATTAATTATCACTACTGTGAAAGATTGACACGTAGGAAATTTTGTAATTAAAGGAGATTAATCAAAGGTAAAAGTGCAGAGGAGATGCAGGGTTTTATGATTAACTTTCTAAAACATCTAACAATTTCGATCAATTCACAACGCCTTAAATGTCCTATATAACTGATAGGAGGGAGTATTGTTTTGAATTGAAAGATAAAAGCAATTTAGTTAACGGTTTTTAAACCTAACCTTATTTCAAAACAATTAATTGTAAAATGGAGCAGTTTTTCAATTTTTCAAAACAGTTTTTCAATTTCAATTATTTTTGCCCACCCGTACTCTTGGTTGAGATTTGGGTGGTGGAGGGGCGAGTGCTTTTCAAAAAGACTCCATATGAACAAAATCTTTCAATCTCGGGGTAGATGTTTCAAGCAAAGAGAAAACATTGAGAGATTTGCCAAATTCAGGATTACGGGAGATTTGAGATCATCAAAATTCATGAGATTTGTGGGTTCTTGCTTTGAAATATACGGAGATTGCAAGAAGATTTAGGAAGAATTTTGAAGATCTATATTTTGGGCAGCGTGTGTTACTGTTTAGGGTTTGTGTTGGGTTGAGCATAGGTGGGGATAGTGAATTTGAGGACGAAATCCACATCAGAACCGGCGACGGAGGGGGCAACGATTTCGTGGAGGTCTTGAAGGTCGATTGCTGGGAAACTCGGGGAGGAGGCGGAGTCTTGGTGGAGGAGGAAGTTACCGGAGTGAAAGCGCTCACAGAAGGCAGTGAGGAGTCCACACGAGGGGTTTCTTTAATATACTCTTTCTCCCCCTCCACGTTTCTATTCAACTGGCTTCAAGTCCTAACCCTAGAAATTAATTAACTACTTCTGAACATGCAATATCTTTCTCGCTCTCCATCTCTCTCATACGGTATCTTTCTCCTCTCTAATTCTCAATAGTTTCACTTCTCAAGCGGTTTCGATTTCCTCCTCGCGTTCTCCATATCTTGAATCGTGGGTACCTAATTTTTTATTCTGAATTGTAGGATGGTAGCACCAGATTTGTGAGGGAGCAGGGGGCGTCGCTCGGAGAAGAGGGCGGAGGAAATCAAGGCATCGATCTCCTGACAGCGAAAACCTCGAAGACAATGGAGATGAAGCCGTTCTCATTGTTGCGATCATCGACGAGGTAATCCTCCACCGGCGATCAAATGCCAGCGCCCAATCCGTCGCCGAAGAAGAAGCCTAATCAGCCAGGAATGCCAAGTAGTGATTACGCCTTCGAGTTCTCATCCATGGTAACTTCTTTTTTTTTATTTCAATCGGCAATTTGGGGAATTCATCTTATTTTTCAGGCATATCTAATATCAGCTATGGTTTGATACAATTTCATTTTGTCATGCACTTTAGGTGTTTGATGAAATGTCATCTAAAGAATATTTTGTCAAGAATTTCAGATTCTTCATCCTTACCCATGTGTGTTGTATTGATACAGTTTGTGATTCGACGCTGATTTGCGCACCAATAATGGTGGATTCCATCGATCAGATGCTCGCTCTGGTGCGCGGCGCGAAGGAGTAAGGCTCATTTTTTAATATCGATCGTTTTATCTCAGCACGTTTCACAACAATGGTGTGAAATAGTTAATGGCCATGAAACACATTTTTTAATATCTAATACATTATGAATATAAAAACCTACAAATTTGTTGTCGTTGGGTTACATTTGGAATATATGGACTCCCATGGTAACATGCCGGTTGCCGCACCTTAAAACCATCACAATGATGAATCCATTGTTTTATCTCAGCACGTAAATAGTTAATGGCCATGAAACACATTTTTTAATATCTAATGCATTATGAATATAAAAACCTACAAATTTATTGCGGTGGGGTTTTGTAATAACTACAGGGGAACTTTTGTGAAAAGAAATATATATAAAATAAAAAAATATGTATATAATTTTTTTTTTTTTGTGTATATAGTGGAACTTTTGTGATAATTAGAAACAGAATGTAGATTGAATAAGAAATTCCGCATAGCTCACTTGGTTATTTCAAAGGGAAGGAAAGTGTGGCTAGAACTAGGACCCGAGTCAAATCCCCATCACATCCCGATTTAATTTGACGTGTCGAATATTTTGTACTTAATATGTCAAACTCGACCGAAAATATTATGAAAACACCCGAACAAGATTCGGAAAAAGTACTAATTTCTCATATATACATAAAAACCCGGAATGGCCGCTCTTTATTTACCTATTCCAGGATATATACATAAAAAAAAAAAACTCCAAAAAGCAATTAAACTCCTTAAATAATATATGCCCGCCACTTTCTTCCCCACTTTTGATTTCAAGGAAGGCCACGTCCCACCTTTCTCTTTGTGCAAATCAAGGTCAAGGTTCGATGGACATGGGTCTGCATTACATCAGTGAATCTCATCATTCAGGTCGGGTTCGTATTTGAGTTAATATAGGATTTGAGTAGATCAAATCAATCGGGTTACCAGTCGTTTTTGGTTGAGCCAAATCGAATTTATCTTAGGTTCGGATCGAAAAACCCAAACTTTTTAAAGATTTTTTAAGAATATTTAAATATTATCAAAAATTATATTATAATATAAATATGTTAAATTAAACTAAATAATATAATTAAATATATAAATATTATTATACTAATATTATATAAATATTTTAAGCATAAAAAAATCATATTTATAAAAATAAGTGTTATAAAGATATTATAATTATAAAACATAAACATTATTTAACCTTAACAAAAACAAAATTGCATGATGAATCTGTGTGGGTCTATCCAGTGCTTGTGGGTCTATCCAGTGCTTGTGTAGCGTCTAACTTGTGTTGACTCACTGGGTCGATTTTAATCCAGCGGGTATCGACCCTAAAAGTTCCGGGTCATTCGGGTTCGGATCGATTTCGGGTCTAAAACATCGAGTCATGTTTTGACAGGTCAAATTAGAATCGTATATTTATTAACATAAATGGGTTAGAAACTTACCCTCCATCTGTTTTTTTTTTCAAATAATAATTACCTTCATAATTCCTTCGTGGGAAGCCGAGGATAAGCTAATCTGGAAACTTAATGGGGATGGTCAATTCACAACCAAATCGGTTAAACAAATAATCAACACACGCCAACAGAATGAAATACATGGAAATTGGATTTGGAAACTCAACATCCCTCCTAGGATTAAGAACCTAGTGTGGAAAATATCACAAGATGGAATTGCCACAAAAGAAAGACTAAATCGCTTTTATAACAGAGTGCCCTCCCAATGCTGTCTTTGCAATGATCAAAATGAAGACAGTGATCACCTGTTTCAGCACTGCTCCTACACCAAAAGAATTATAGAGGCTTATGAACAAAAAATTGGGAAGTCTTTAAATATATATGATAACCGAATCCCCCAATTAAAAGATATTCTCCGGACTAAACCCTCAAATCAGAACTTTGAAGACCTTTGCTTTGTATGGCAAACAATCTAGGAGAGTAGAAATGATAAAATCTTCAGAAATAAACATACAGATTCTATCTCTCAAATGGTAACCAAAACTTATATGCAGGTAAGGGATTGGCTGGCCGCCAATCCAACTACAGACACAAAACATGATAGAAAGAGGGTGTGGATTAAATGGAAAAAACCACCTAGGGCCACCTACAAAATTAATGTAGATGGCTCAACTACGCCTACTGGCTTCTGTCAGGTAGGTGGGATTCTCAGGGATTGTGATGGAAACATGAAGGATACTTTTCAGCAGCAGGTGGGTAGCGGCTCTGCTATCCAAACCGAAGCAGCTGCATTTTGTGCAGGTACAAAAATGGCATGGAAAAAAGGTTTACGAAGAGTGATAATCGAAGGTGACTGCTTAGAAGTAATCAAAGCAATCAATGGTACTCAGGGACCGAGATGGGAGATCTACTGGAAAATCGAGTTACTAAAGAAGATGATAAAGGAATTTGAATGGATAGAATTTAAACATTGTTTTCGTGGAGCCAATGGAGCAGCAGACTTCATAGCTAGATCTAGAGACACTTGTAATATGGATACTCTCCCTTTGAATAGGGAATTCTGTAACATCATCCGAAAGGATGATCAGGGTTGTGTTCTGTCTTAAGGACCACCCCCTTTTCGCCTAATAAAAAAATAATAATAATTACCTTCATAAATGTAGTTCATATTTTAATTAAAATTCACTGGTTACTATTCTAACTAGGGGCGGCCGTAGAATTTTCTAAAAGGTGGGGAGAAATTACAGACGAAATTACATACTTAAGATTTGCAGGGGAGTTCAATCAATTTTGGAGGCCCTTTACAATTATTAAAATGAGGCCTATGAGTTTTACAAATTAATATTATTATGTATGTAAGGGTATTCAAATTCTTACAAAACTAAATTAGTTCTCATAACTTTAAAATATTTCCAGCTATAAAGTTCATTGTAGAGATTTTTTACAATAAAGAGTTTATATTTATGTCATATGATATAGTACACATATTGTGCAATATGAATGATCTTTTTCTACAAAGGTAACAATGAATTTAAGTAAATTTAATTTGTTTAATAGGATGTTGAAATTTTGAATGTTTTTTTTTTCAAGTATAAAATATTTATGAAATCTTATATATTACTAAAGTTGAGAAAAATAATTTGAAATGTCATCATCCTATAATTGAGTCTTTTAGGGGAAAAGATATAAGGTAAATAAAAAGATATAATTATTTTTTTAATATAAATAAATTATTTACCATCATCGTAATTAATAAGATAGAAGAGGTAATATGTATAAATTCACTATAATTATTTATGAAAGACAAAATGAAGATAAGGAAAAAAAATTGAAATAAAGAAAAGGATAACAAAATTCAAACAAGAAATAAAGGGGGAGCAGTAGGGAATCGTACCCAGACATCTTGTATCATTTAATTCCCTCTTCTTCTCATTTACCAACTGAGTCAAGTGAATTAATTGATTCAAATTCCATTCTAATTTTACTTATTATAACAAAATCATATATATAAACAATTTTTTTTTTAAAACTCTGGGGCTTGTGGGTCGAAGGGTGGAGACCGCCCCTGATTCTAACCATTATCATTCTTTTTTTATTTTTCATACAAAATTTACTATTTTTTCCCACATTTTATTTTCTAATTTTAGGGAGGGTAATTATTTTATCTAAGGTGCTCTAATCATTTCTCCGACCCTTCTCTATGCTCAGAAAAATGATAATCATATATATTTTATACTTCATATTTTTTTTTTCGTTTTCTCTTCTAAAAACAAATTAACCCTTAAAAAGCATAAGTGAGAGAGTAGTTCGCCAATTCCGTATGTATTGGAAATTAAAATTTGTTTAATAAACAACCCATCATCTCAACATTAGTTTATGCCATTGTGGGGTAAATTGATGAGTTCTCAATGTCATGACAAGCGCTTGCGGCCTATCTTGCCGGCACTGCATGCCTTTATTTTGTGCCCACCCGACTTAAACTCACCACTAATTGTCATTAAAGAAGACATTCCCAAGAGTGAGTACTAATCAGTTGTAGGAATATGCATGAATTAAGCTAAAACCATAAAGTGATATTTTAAAGCTTGGTTAGTGTTAATTTATTTGAACCTACGTGTTAAATGTGCATGTAGTTGCGCTTTCTTTGTCCCTTATATGTGGATGGTCCTCCTACTAGGCTTCTTTGATTGTGATTTTGTAGCTTAATTTGCTTTTCAAAAGTCAATTGAGACTTACAAGTAATTATGACAATTCTTGATACTGTGTACTAACGTACTGTGTTTAACGTGGGTTAGAAACACAGGTGATGTCAAGCCTAGTTAATCACAAGTTGGTGTAGTGGTTATGGGGCTACATTCCATGTCTCGAGGTTCGAAGTTCGAATCCCCGTGGAAACATGGAGACGCTTGTGAGTGGGAGGGTCAACCCCTTAATGGGCCTACAGTAACCCGATCCAGATGTAGAGTGGGCTAAGCCCACTTGAACTGGAAAGGATAAAAAAAAAAGTTAGCTTGGCTGGTAAGGATGATATATAGTGACCAATATGTCACAAGTTCGAATCCCCTCCCCATATTGTAATGGCCTAAGCGCCTACTTATGGAAAAAAAACACAGGTGACTGCCATAAATTTAGTCAGGTAAATAAACACGAAAATACTCTTAAAAAACTTTATTAATGAAGACAACCTCCTATTTAACCTCAAATTCGACCCATTAAACATGAGGCTAGATTTGATTACGAAAAATTAGTCTATAAATTATTATTTTGATGAAGGGTCAAATAACTGGTGCTTATCAACAAGTTTAGATTCGTTAAACAGATTTGACAACTTTGTAATGTCTCAGTAAAAATGGGTCTTTCGGAGTCCATATTGATCGGATTGGGTCGTTCCATACCTTGTTGGAACGAGGACGAAGAGATCTACAACTTTGTTGTTGAAGGTTTTTCCAGATTCCACCGAGAACATGACTGAAAATCATAATCTTTGCAACTATTCACTGTTTGGACGAATTTGGCTATCTTTCCATATTTATTTTATCATCTTAATCATTATATTTATTTAGGAATAATAAAAATTTGAACAATATCAGTTAGTTGACTTTTCAATTAATTGATATTATATCTAATTAGTTTTTATATTTATTTTCTAGGATAAATAAAGTGGAAAAGGAAATTTTATCTTTAAGATATTTCCTTGGCCAACAAGTAGTTTGATTTTTATCTAGGATTTATCTACATCATATTGTTTATTTTTCGGCCAAGTATCTATCCTTTTGCAAGGGATAGATTGGTCAACCTAGGGTTTTCTAGCATTATGTTTTCTATTTAAACATTTTGTTTATTCAATAAATACATAATAGATTTTTTGACAAAAAAAGTTTTATTTGGAGAGTTCTTCTAGGGAGGAACCAAGTTCCCCTGCGTGGGATAGGTTTCCGATAATATGTTCTTAGCTTGGTTTGTCTTGTGTGTGTCGATCCTTGTTGAAGGCGTGGTGCTACCACATGTTTGGTGTGTGTCATCCTTGATAGCTCTCTTGCTTCTCCATGATGAAATACATGTGCTATAATACTAACTTTGCAGGATTGATGAAAGACAAAAGAATAAGGTATTATAGTTCAATACAAATTGGATATCTTTTTATGCAGATTACATATGTTGCTTAGATTTATTTTTGTTTAGATTTAAAGTTTGTTTTAAATCTAAAATTTTGGATAAAATTATATCTTTTCAAAGAATATAACCTCAAGCTGCATGTAATTTCGGTTAAGGGTTAACTAGAAGGGTTGAAGGAAGGCTCCTCAAAATCAGAAATCCAGAACGTTCCCAACAATTCAGTTTTGAAAGTGTCGTTGGATTTTTGAGAGAATATGAGAACAAAGGATGCGCTCATTCACACATCTTCACCAAGCCTTGTATACAATCTAAAACACTGTCTAGTTTCCATTGTCGTCCGCTGTTAATTTGTTCTTCTCTTTCTCCTTGCTGTAATTGTTTTATACTTTTGATAGTTAGAAAAAACTAGAGATTCATATTATAAGTTAATCCCTGTTATACTAAGAGTATCATATACTCAAACGTATCACACTTCGGTGTGGAAAAGGGGACTTTTATTTCGCGGTTTCTTGGGTTAACTAGATAGAAGCAAGGTCGGCTTCGGGATATAGAAGAGAGGAAGTTCTTCTCGGTTGTATCTAGGACTCATAAGGAAAGAGAAATAAAAGTTGTTTGAATCCTATGGGTTGGATAACCCTAGGCGGAGACGTAGCCTGGTTTAGAGCTGAACTTCGTTAACAAATAACAAGTCAAGTGTCATTTATTTCTTTTGCACTTTTATTTAACTGTTTGTTTTTAAGATCACTGCAGTCAGCTCAAGAGACCTAAAGAGAAGTTCAAGACCTTGAGATAAAAGTTCAAGACTTTGAGATTGAGTTCAAGGCCTTGAGATTCGATATCAAGCCCTTTAAGTTGCTGGTGTTGGAGACTTTGCGAAAAGATTCTATACTATATTCACCCCCCCCCCCCCCCCCCTCTAGAGTATTTGTCTAATTATCATTTATATTAAGTACTCGATTCTTTAATTGGTATCAAAGGTTAACTCACTTATTTGATTTAACAATCTATGAGATCGATCATGAGTACTGTAGGAGAAGGTGGATTCGCTCAAGGAAGGTCGTCTAATTATCCTCATCTCTTCTGTGGCGACAACTTCATGCACTAGAGGTCCTTGATGTAAATGTTTATTATTGATGAAGATATGGAGCTTTGGGAGCGCATAAAGAAAGGACCGCACGTACCAATGAAACCCGGTACCGCATGAGGAGAAGTGGAAAAAGCAGAAGAAGAATACAATCAGACCGACCTGGAGAATGTGGCCAAAAACTTTCGGGCCATCAACATACTGTATTGTGGTTTGAATGCTGACGAATTCAATCGTATTTCATCTTGCAGGAGTGCAAAGGAGATCTGGCATAAACTGGTGGTGACCTACGAAGGTACGAGCCAAGTCAAGGAAACCAAAATCAGCATTTTCTTGCGACAGTATAAGCTGTTCAAAATGCTGCCTACGGAAACAGTGAAGGAGATGTTCACAAGATTCACACAGATCGTAAACAACTTGGATTTTTTCGGGAAAACATTCACAAATGAGGAAAAGGTAAGAAAGATATTAAGGTGCTTACCTAAATCTAAGTGGGGACCAAAAGTAACTGCAATAGAGGAAGCTCAAAATCTATCAACCTTGCCTCTGGATGATCTCCTCGGTAAACTGATTACCCACGAGATGATTCTTGGAGAAGAAGATGGAGAAGTAGCCTCTACTGTAAAGAACTATCCTTGCCCCAAAAAGCTAAAAGGGAAGAAGCCAACTCGGATGACGACGAGAGTGAAGATGAAGAGGATCCATTCGCACTCATCACAAGACGACTAGCGAGAATACTCAAGATGAAGAAGGAGTTTGCAAACCGAGAATACAATGGCACATCAAAATCCAAAGGTAAGCTATACAATTCCAATAAGAAAACTAAATCAATGGCTTGTTTCAAATGTGGTGATACAGAACACCTAGTCAAGGATTGCCCACAAAAGAAAAGGAATAAGTTTCGGAAGGACAACCGAAAAAAGAAAGCTATGATGGCTGCATGGAGCGATTCCGACTCCTCAAGTAATTCTGAATCCGAGACAGAACAAGCTAATCTTTGCCTAATGGACGATCATGAAGAAACTCCTAAGAAGCGTCTTGGAACTATTGTAAGAGATTGAATTTCAAGTCCTACTGCAGTATTGTCCGAATTTCTTCAAAATTTAATTTTAAATGAAGAACATTTTATACATGAAACTAACACCTTGAAGGAGAGGCTTTTGGAACAGGAAAAAGGCTTGAACTAAATGTCACTGGAAATGAAAAATCTCAAGGCCTCTCAGCCAGCCCTTGATAGTAAAGTCAAGGCCTTGGAGACAGAAAATTCTGTCATGAAGCAAGATCTCTCCTCTCTAACTCTTTACACCAAGGAGTTAGAGAAAGATAAGATCTCGTTGGCTGAGAAGTGTAGAGACCAGCAGACATCCCTCATGCGTTTTACCCAATCCAAGGCCAATCTCGATGAGATGTTAAGTGACCAATCATCTCTTAACAAAAGTGGTATTGGATATAACAAACTTTTTCCAAAGAAAGCCCTACCACTTTTGTAAAAGCTAAGGGAAATTGGCGCACACCCATATGTCATTTTTGTTGTAAGAAAGGTCACGTTAAAACTTTCCCGGGAGCCTTGAGAACGCGCCTTGTACGCGCCCCCAAATTCCACCACCCTTATCTCCTTCCACCCTTATCTTGGTGCTCCTCGTCGCCCTCAATCTCCTCTCTGAGATCCATATCGGCTTAATCCCTTCTGGATTCGTTCTGTTTCCCCCCTAAAAAACTCGATTTGAGTACCAATCTGTGGGCTTGATATGCCTCTCAAGCCTATTTCTGGTGTTTCGGCGATCATTTCCCTTTGTTTGTGTGCCCCTCATTCTGGTATCCCTTCTCTGTTGATGTCAGTCATGTCACGACGAATCGTTGTTACAAAATCTGGTTTGGGGCTGTGTCGTGGCCTCAATTTGCCCTCCCTCTCTCGCATATGCCGTATAGGAACTTCAGAAAGCGAAGAAAGATGGTCCATTGTTGCGGGCGGCGGCTGCGCTTCAGTGGTGTTTTAGGGCTTGGATGTAGGTCATGTCGGTTCTGTACGATATGGTTTCTCTTTGGCGTCTTGGTTTCCTTGTCTCTGGTTCTCCCTTTTGTTTTCTTTCTTCATTTGGGACGGGGCATCGTGATGCTGCCCTATCCTTGCTACTGCCCTTCGTGGGTTCTATATGCTAGTTATTTGATTTATGAGGTCCCTAACTACTATGTGTCATTGTTGTCTTGTAAAAATTCGGTCGTTTCTACATCGAAAAACAAAACCTTTGTAGAGGATCCTACCTTTCCTCTACAAATTACCCCCCGATTGTTGGGCCTAATGATCGAAATAGAAAAGAAATTATCTGAAGGAGATTCATCCCCAACGATGCAAAAGACTGTTTGTTTCCATCATGGCTGCGAGGTCAATCGCCCGGCTTCTATGGCGGTGCTCTGGTGATGTTTTCTTCTCCTGTCTCCACCTTCGTGATTATGTTGCCCTTGATCAGGTCAATCTATATAATCTCTCATCTGGTCTTACTTAATTGCATATTTATGTTCAGAAAAACCGTCGACTTTTGGTGGTTGAAAAACCCGGTGCTAGAGGCTACTGCCTCTTCACCCCCTACCCTCCGAGTTTCGGGCCCTGGAAAAACTGGTATGAAAGGGGCTGTCACGGTCTCTTTCCTCAGTCTAATTGCAAATTTTGTTTATCACTGAATATGGTTCTGATAGTATGTTATGGGCTTTGGCTATGGTTGTTCTGATGACTATCTTTGGTGTATGTGTTGGTTCCTTAGTTAAAACTCACCCATTTCGGGTTTGTATCCCATATGATGTTAATCAGAGGACTATGAGGTTTAGATTCATGTGGAACATTTATTGCAATTCTGGAATGTTAGGAAAGAGGTCTGAACATGATGCTAGACAAAGGACCAAAAGGTCTGCTAAACTACTTGGTAAAATTTCTAACGGAATTTTGCTCAAGTATCTTCATACTAGTCTTGCTCATTCAAACTTTTCACTTTTTGTTGCTCCTCATGGGTATCGAGTTAGGTTCCATGGGTTTGAGCAGCTAGGTGGATATGCCTTCTGTCCTTCCGGTCCTAGGCTTTGCTTCTCTATTCCTCATGAATGGATTACATCATCTTTGCTGATGGGAATTTGCACAACACTACTTGCTACTGATCTCTCGCACTATAACATAGTGGTTGACTGGAAATCTTTGATTATCATAACTGTTTTGTACACTTATTGTTATATCATCTGTCTCTTAGATGAATATCATCCATTCTGGGTCTATTTTCCTTGTGTGATTTTACCATGTTTCAAGTTTACTTCGTTTCAACAAGTGTTGGTTTATTTGTTATATCATATAATTTCTTCTATGAAATTCGTTTTCCTGACAGCTGGTCTGGTGAATCCTTTGTGTATGCTACAAATTTTCCCTCCCTCATGGGGAGTGAATACAACAAAGAAAGTGGTGTGTGTTTGCTCACCATTTACATCCCGAAAGGGCTTTCAGACCAGCTTGGACAAAATGATAATAGTGGTGCTGGGTTTGACTATGGAATATCTTGTGATTGCAGTGTTACTCTCCTTCTACACCATGGTTGAGATCTTGGGCCCTATTGGTGGAAGTCTTCATGTTCTTTTCCTATTCTCAGCTTATGTTGTTATGGATCTCATTAAACCTGCCAGTGAATCAGATTATGTTGTAAATGTTCTCATCAAACCTGCTAATGAATCTGTACCTTATAAATTGATTACTTTTAAGGTTGCTTTCGCTCCAAATGATGGCGATAAGCCCTTTTTTCATTTCCCTATTTTTGATGTGTTATCACTTTGTGGATATTTCCATACTCAAATGCCTATAGTCAAGACTTTACTACCTAGTAAGTTTATTTGCTATGTAATTATTTAGATAAGATTTGCTCGTAAGAAAAATAAAAACAATATTTGGTACCATTTGTTTAAGGTCAGTAAATTTTCGCCCCAAATCTATCATAAAAATTCTTACAAATAAGACTAAGCTACTGGAATTGTAGAGGAATAAAAAAGAAAATGTTTTGGATAGAAGTTAATGTTTTGTGCAAAAAACGAACATATCCAAATGCCAGCACTAGCAGAAAAAAAAAACATAAACTATTCCAGACGATAAACTTTGGAAGCACATTGGTTTTGACGAGGCTATCTGGTCGCCTAGTATTAGTCGTTCAGGTGGTCTGGGAATACTGTGGAAAACCCACCAATTTACAAATGAAATCATCTCCATAGAAATCCATTTACCACGTATTAATGGTTTGAGATATGAAAATATAAATGATCGGATCTTGATTCTCATCCTCTTTGTGGACGCACCTTCAGATCCTCGGGAAAAAATATACGTTCTTGGAAACACTAATAAATGTAGTGAACAATTCAACTATTCCTTGTGTTGTGATGGGGGATCTAAATGAAATTGCTTGTTGTGATGACAAGCTGAGTGGGGCTTATACTCATCCTTCTCGATTCTCTCGTCTTCTTCAATTCAAAAATAATTGTTCCCTCATGGAGATTCCAACTTTCGGGAATCCATTTACTTGTAGAAAGAGTCCTGAGGATGAAAGTAACATCCTCAAAAATCTTGTTCGGGTTCTTGTTCATCATCAGATCCTCCACGAATTCTCCAACCTCATCACTAAAAATGGGGTCTTCTCAACTTTGGATCACTGTCCCATCTCAATTACTCTTGAAAGTAGTGTCACCTTCAAAGCTCCCCCTTTCAAGTTTGAAAATTCCTGGCTTCAGCGGAAGGGTTTTCGGAATATCGTTAAACAATCTTGGAGAGCTTCCTGTCCAAGGTCAACTATGTTTCAATTAATGTTCAAACAAAATATTCTTAAGAAACAAGCAAAATTTTGGAATAAGTTTACTTTTGGGAACATATTTCATCAACTAAATGAGGTGGAAAACAAATTTATTAAGATCCAATCATCCGGGTCTTGGGTGATTCTTACTAGGACCAAGAGAAAAGAACATTGCCTTCTCAAAAAGAAGGAAAATCTTCTCCTATTCCAGAAAACGGTCTGGAATGAAACAACAAAAACGAAGCACCTCAAGCTGTCTGATTCCAACACATCTTATCTTCACCGTGTGGCTTCAGGTTGAAAACACAGGAAACAAATCCTTAACATTCTCAACAATGAGGGTACTTTGATAGTTGGAGAAGAAAATGTTAAAAACGAATTTAAAAATGATTTTGAAAAACATTTTAAAAAGAAGCCAACTGATGAAAGACTACTTAATGAAATGTTTAACTTAATCCAGCACTCCATTACTACAGCTGAAAATGAATTACTCATTCAACATCCTTCTAATAACGAAATTTAGTCTACAATGTTTAGTTTGGGTAATAATAAATACCCATGTCCTGATAGAATTACAGCCGAGTTCTATAAGAGATATTGGGATATTGTAGGTACCTCTATCATTAGAGCCATTAAGGGATTTTTTCATTCTTGAAAAATTCTTAAACAAATAAACCACACATTCATTTCATTAGTACCAAAGTGTGACAACCCTTCCACTACTAGTCACTACCGCCCAATCAGTTTATGTTCTACACTATATAAAATCATTTCAAAAATTCTAACAGAAAGAATTAAAACAATTATCGGTAAACTTATTCAACCATTGCAGGGTGCCTTTGTGTCCGATAGGGCCATCCCAGATAACGTTTTGATAGCTCACAAAATCTTCCATTCTTTTAGATCGCGTACGGGGTGTGGGATGGTTGGTAATAAAACTAGACAAGGAGAAAGCATACGATAGAGTCGATTGGAACTTCACTAATAAGATCTTAGAAAAATTCGGATTTCATCCAGCCTTCATCAATTGGGTAATGGAATGCGTAACGACTGTTTCTTTCTCGGTGCTAGTTAATAATGCCCCCACTGACATGTTCTTCCCCTCTCGTGGCCTTCGCCAAGGGGATCCGATCTCTCTATTCTTGTTTATCCTAGGAGCCGAAATCCTAGCTCAGAAACTCTCAGCAGAAACACATGTGGAAAATAGTCCAATTGGATTTGCTTTTGGTAGAAACGGCCCTCAGGTTCCTTTCCTATGGTTTCCAGATGACATCATTATTTTCACAAGAGGCAGCGTTGTTGCGGGTCAGAACGTTAGATCAATTATTGATTCATATTGCAAAGTTTATGGGCAAAAAGTTAATTACCATAAATCTAGTTTCTAAGCTACAAAAGGCATTCCGAACTCTAGGATACCAGAACAACGGTTGTTTAAATATTACAAATGGGAAATCGTTGGAAAAATACCTCGGTAGTCCGATTATTAATGGCAGAGTAAACAAACACACCTTTGAAGACATAATATGTAAATCTAAAGAACAACTAAGTAAATGGCGTGCCAATTCCTTATCACAATAGGGGCGTGCAATTCTAATTAACACAAACTTATCAGCCAAGCCGCTGTATACAATGCAAAACTTTTTGTTACCCTCATCGATACATAAAGAACTAGATTAGATTATTAGGATGTTCTTCTGGAATAAAGATCGTCAACATCGTTCGCTTATTAGCTGGGATCGGATTTGCAGACCGAAAAAATGTGGTGGAATAGGACTCATGAAACCAAAAGAGATGAATGAAGCCCTTCAAATGAAATTATTATGGAAAATACTAGCTGAACCAGATAATGTATGGGTTAATCTAATCAAACACAAGTACCTGCGCTCAACAAACATCCTTGAATACAAAAAAGAGGTGACTCCTCTTGGCAACGGGCCAAACTAACAATTCTCATTGATAAATTCAAGTTAGGGCTAATTTGGACAGTTGGAAATGGGTCTACCATTAAATTTTGGGCGGATAACTGGATAACAACTTCTTCTCTACATGCAAGGGAAGAATCCCCCCAAATTAATAATATAGAGGAAATTGTTAGTGAATACATTTTGGGTGGAAGATGGTGGATGAAAAAACTTAACAATGTGTTACCAAATGACATAGTCAAAGAAATCTTGGACATCCCTCTCCCCGTTTCTCCCATGGAGGATAGACTGTACTAGTGGCCAGACATAGAGGGTTGGTTTACCACTTTTAGTGCATACAAGCTAATCACGAGCCAATCCTCTTTAAATCTAGATAGTAATGCTAGGATCTGGAATTTGGATGTTCCGCCAAAGGTAAAAAAATTCTTATGGAAAGTCTACTAGAATGGTCTCCCAACTGCGTATAGGCTTGCCCAACGAGGGACCTTTGTTCCCTCCACTTGCAGTTTGTGTAACAATGCGGTAGAAGATGATTTCCACTTCCTATTTGAATGACAATATGTACGCTCTCTCTTCCGTCTCCCTACACACTTACATTCAAACATATCCAGTATGATAAGCCAATCACGAGATATAAAACATATCATGTCCTTCATTGGAAATACCCTTACTTCTGTTCCCAGGGAAGAGCTTGCTTTCTCTTGGTGGTCAGCGTGGTACATTCGGAATCAATATGTGTTTAGACATGCTCCAATCCCTCACAGAGACTGTTCTTTATGCACGATTAAAATTCATAAGGAGAATTCGAGTAAAACTTCCCTCTTTAAAAGCAGTTTAGACGAGGACCCCCCTTTACACAATCAAATCCTCAATCACACAAGGAAGAAAAAGAAGCATGGTGAGATTACATGGCGCAAACCCCCGAGGTGAACCCTCAAGTTAAATTTGGATGGATCCATAATTTCAAATAATGACAGCTCGGCAGGAACCATAATCCGGGACTGGGAGAGCCGGCTGATACACATTTGTTATCAGTAACTTGGAAAACAAAGTCCCTTGAAAGCAAAAGCTCTTGCTCTTAAGTTGGGAATACAACATGCGCTATAACTCCGTATATAAAATCCACATTGAAGGAGGTTTCATTATAATCTCTTGGTTCAAGTAGGGTTGATGTCCATGCGTAGAACATGATTTCAGAAGCCTTTTGTAGTGCTCCCAGACTTCTGCTAATGTCTCCCCTGGCTTTTATCTGAAAGTCATGATCTGTTGTCTGTGCGCAGTTGTTTTAGCAGAAGGGAAGAACTTGTTAAGAAACAAGTCTTGTAGTTCATTCCATGTGTGAACAGATCGTGCATGCAAACCCTCAAGCCACTACGAAGCTAATTCTTCAAGGGGCCAACGAAAAGCCTTTAGTTTTAAATATTCTAGATTTTCATTATCTGCAATAGCTTCAAATAAATCTAGAAACGTTGTAACATGCTCTAAAGAGCATTCATTGGGGTTCCCCCTAAATTGACTCCTTCTAATTTCAGTAATAAAAGAAGGAAGAATTTCATAATTAATGGGGGGAAGAACAATCTGCGATTCTGGAACTTCCGGAATAGAATGCAGATACTTCTTTGCATTTGCTGGGACGTGCTGAATCTGCTCCTCAAGTTCCCTTCTGGCATTAACTTCGCGATCTACCCTTGCTTCCCACCTTTGCTTATTATGTTGATATTCCGCCCTTAACGGGCGTACTTTGCTTCTCTGGTGGTGAATTCCTCAATCAGTAGTCGGAGTTGCTCAAACTCATGTACTGGTGTGAGCTGGACCTCGTTCTCATTGTTAGTTTGAGACATCCTCCTTAACCTTTATCGAAGGTGAAAGAAGCGTTCTTGTTCGAGAATTGGGTCTATAGGTGTGCGATCAGTTCTTCGCATGCACATGAAAGCAAAAATAAAAAGAGAGTAAAAAGGAACTAAAAAGGGCACGATTGATTGCTTCCCCGGCAACGACGCCAAAATTTGTTAAAAGAGAAACTAGTAACCAAAATAAATCAAAATATAAAATCAAAATAACTCCCTGGCTCAGCAAATAAAATACAAGAAACCCTCCCGTTGTAGTTAAGATCACTTTTGCTTTAATAACACAAACAAGGATCACCTTTGATTTTCGCAAAATAACCATGTTCATAGGGATAGAAGACGAAATTGCATTAAAAGTTGTACCTTTGTCGCATTACCTTACATGGCTACCGTCGGGCTCACCCCGACCCTAGAAGTTAGGTGACTACTCTCTCTTCATCATAGAGAAACTTATCAATAACAAAAAGGAACTAAATTGCATTGAATCAAATAAAAAAACTTACAACCGATCAAAGCCAAAACCGCTCTCGCAAACTCCAACTCCTCTCGGCCTAAGCTTTCTCTTCTACCTTTCGAATGTAAATTGTGTATGTAAATTGGAATTGAAATTGAATGCCTAAAACTCAGCCCCTGTGGCCTTATTTATAGTATTCAATCCTCGCTATCCAAGAAAAGAATAATCTATCTATATTTAAAACTATCTATCTAAAGCTTTTTGATAAAATTTGGAAATAAAACAAATAAATCCTTAAGGTAAGTAAGACTAAGGTGGATAAATATCTTCAATCTTGATAAATCTTCACATGTCTTGATAGAATATCTCGTGCCTTCACTTGCAAGTAATCCACATATCTAGGACTCCACTCGATTTCGAGTCGGATTGATTCTAGGGAGTACTCGACATCGAGTAGTTTTCTTCTTCTCGGATTTCTACTCGAGCTCGGCTAGGATTCTGGACTCGACGGGTACTCGACATCGAGTAATCTACTCGACGTCGACTAGAATTGTGCTCTCGAGTGATTCCGTGCTCGATCTCGTGTGCTCGACTAGGTGACTCTCGAATCTCGACCAAGGTACTCGAGATTGACTAGAGTAGTCGAAGTCGACTAGTCTTTGTCGAGTGTTTCTTCTCTTCTCTTCTTCATACGGGTTAAGCCCTAGGGTGGCCCGATCTTCGACAATCAAGACTCAATTCGATCAAGAAAAGGAATAAAGAACGATGCAAGACTCAACAAGAACTCAAAGACTCGAACAAGAACAAGAAGACTCGGCTGTAATAGAGAAGAAAAACTTGAAATTAAATCAAATAAAGACCGATAGATGGATGATTCGATCTATATATAACAAGATGAAGACCCCAGGCTTCCGTAGAAGGTAGGAACCAACAACAATGACTATATAACCCACCTCTACAACTAGACATGAGCACGGGTCGAACCCGCCGGGTCGACGGGTCCGACCCGCCGGGTCCAGGGTTGGGATATCCCTGACCTTAACCCTGACCCTTCCAAGCCACGGGTCAATGGGTTGTGGTGACCCGCCGGGTCAACGGTCGACCCTTTGACCCGTCGGGTCATGACATGTCATTTTTTTTTTAATTTTTTAAAGTTTAAAAAAAAAGGAAGAAGGGCATGGACCGATTTTCTAGTTGTCTACGTATCTCTCGGGGCAGAGGAATCAAAACTCACATAGTTCTTTACATTCGTTCTAGTCACTCCTTACCTTATCCCATGCTAGGACTCTTCTCCCTGCTTTGCATCTGAGCTCCTGACCATTGTGTCATCGTCGAGTTCTTCATCCGAGTCTGACTCGATTAAGTGGTCATTATTTTGAATTCACATCTCCTCCCTCTTCCAATCGTTTAGGCAAACTTGACCTAGAGTCTCGGGCAAGAATCTTGATTGATCTCTTCTCGCTTAATATTTGACCACATTGGCTAAAACGTTGCTCCACCGCTAGAGTTGAGCAAGAAGCGGCGAATATTTGACGAGCGATTGCCTACAGAGTAGGAAATTGGGATCTCTCTAGATGGCTCCATCATTCTATAATGTTGAATTTCCTTTCCTCTTCACCTTGATTTTTTGAAAAAAAATAGATGACCCGGCGGGTTGACCCTACGTGTCGACCCTTCGGGTTCGACCCTACGTGTCGACCCTTCGGGTTCGACCCGCCAGGTCCGCTGGTCAAAATCGGCATGAACCTAACCCTAACCCTTGACCCGCATTGACCCTGACCCTTATCGACCCTAACTCGTCGGGTCGTCGACCCTTTGGGTTCCCACCGGGTCAAAACCCGTCGGGTCTGGGTCGACCCTTGACCCTTGCTCATGTCTATCTACAACCCTACACAACCAAGCGGACAACTTGGAGACACAAGGAGGGGGCTCGTGGATACCAGGGATTACCAAACCTTGCGAGATTGACAAACTCAAGGCAAACCAAGATGAAATCAATACCAATCTGCAATCGATGAGTCTAGCTTCGAATCGATTCGCTTGCACGCGATGTGTTTCACACAAAAGAGAGTTTTTGATTATCAAAGCATATGTGAGTTTGGAACAATCAGATCCGCCGCTACATATAACCCTAGGGCTGATTTAGATGAAAATAAACAATTAAAAGAATAATTAAAAATAACCCCTAAAGTTACCTAAAATAACTTTAAGTAAAAGTGTTACTAAAAATAGCAATAAAAGGGGGTTCCAAACTTAGGCAATTTCGGCCTTCCTAAGAAACTAAGTGCAAGGTCTCGGCGTCGAGGGTTCTGGTGTCGGCGTCGAGACCAACAGTAAATGAAGAACATCTTCAGGTCTCGGCGTCGAGGCTCATGGTGTCGGCGCCGAGGGAAACAACAAGAGTAGAACATAGGTAAGTCTTCGTGGGATCCTCTTGAAGTTGAACCGCGCTTGAGAAAAGAGCATGACTCACGAACATGAAGGAGTCTCGTTGAAGCTTCTTAGCACGAGCTCGAGTCATAGGTCCATCCCCAAATATAATAGGCGTATCCGTAGGTGCCTTGGATGGTCCCACATCAACCTCCCCTTCTTGGAAAGAATTTGACCACGAATTCAAGGTCTCGTCCACGACAAGATAGGGAATGAGATCCACGACGTTGGAAGTTTGCTCTCACGCCATAGTCTCCAGGAAGCTCCAGCTTGTAGGCATTCTCACCAACTCGTTGAAGAACCTTGAAAGGTCCATCTCCTCATGGTGCTAGCTTGCTCTTCCGTTGCTCCGGGAACCTCTCCTTCCTTAGATGCACCCACATAAGATCTCCATGCCGGAATACCACATGTCGCCGCCCTCTTTTAGCCTTGTTGGCATTGTATTCAACCTTCTCCATAAGCTTCTGGCGTGTTCGTTCATGCAACTCCTTAACGAACTCGAGATGTTTGCCTGCATCAAAAGATTCTTTCTCCATCATAGGATATGGGGTAAGATCAAGAGGAGTTAGTGGGTTAGTACCATAAACATATTCAAATGGAGTTAATTTGGTTGAGGAGTGCATGGTGCTATTATAGGCAAACTCCACATGAGGTAAGGCTTCTTCCCAAAGCTTCAAATTCTTCCTAATAATGGCTCTAAGGATGGTGGTTAAGATTCGATTGGTCACCTCAGTTTGACCATCAGTTTGGGGGTGACTAGAGGTAGAAAACAACAACCTAGTTCCCAATTTCCTCCATAAAGGTCGCCAAAAGTGACTTAAAAATTTAACAACCCTATCACTCACAATCGTCTTAGGCACACCATGCAACCTAACTACTTCCTTAAAGAATAAATTTGCAACATTAGTAGCATCATCGGTCCTATAACATGCAATGAAATGAGCCATCTTAGAGAATCTATCTAATACCACAAATATAGAATCTCTCCCCTTCTTAGTTCTAGGCAACCCCATAATAAAATCCATAGAAATGTCCTCCCAAGGAGCTGAAGGGGTTGGTAGTGGCGTGTATAACCCTTGAGGGATAAGCTTAGATTTGGCCTTTAAACATTCGATACATTTCTTAAGGCAGTGTTCTACATCCCTAAACATTTGAGGCCAATAGAAATGTGTCCTAAGTGTATGATATGTCTTATCTCTTCCAAAATGACCCATCAATCCTCCACTATCGGCTTCATTAACAAGTAATAATCATAGAGAACACCTAGGAATACACACCTGATCAATCCTAAACAAGAACCCTTCAAAGATATAGAATTTGTCAATAGGGCTCTTAGCTTCACAATTTCGATAAGTCTCTCCAATATCCTCATCATCTCTATACAATTCCTTAATGTAGACAAAGCCTGGAACTCTAGAATCCAAAGTGGTTATTAAAACATGTCTCCTAGATAAAGCATTAGCAACCATGTTATCTTTGCCTTTCTTATACTTAATCACATAAGGAAATGTCTTAATGAATTCCATCCACCTACCATGTCTCCTATCTATTTTATATTGACTCTTAATATGCTTCAATGATTCATGATCAGTCCTAAGGGTAAACTCTCTAGGCCATAGGTAATGGGAACATGTCTTAAGTACTCTAAACAATGCATAAAGCTCTTTATCATAAGTAGAGTAGTTTAGACACGTACCTTTCAACTTTTCGGAGAATAATGTAATAGGCTTACCTTCTTGCATAAGAACTCCTCCAATTCCAACTCTGCTAGCATCACATTCCACCTCGAATGGTCGAGTGAAAGCATGCAATGCAAGCAAGCTGAGAGCTTGCGTCAGCTTCTCTTTCAAAGTGCGAAAAGCTTCCTCCTGAGCTGCACCCTACTTGAATTCGCTCCGCTTCTTTGTGATTTCCGTGAGAAGGGCTGCGATGGAGGTGAAGTCGCGCACAAATCGCCTACAGAACCTCGCAAGTCCATGAAAGCTTCTGACATGGCCAATAGAAGTGGGGGTCGGCCATTCTTGGATCGCTTTGATCTTGGCTTCGTCAACTTGCAGTCCGTTAGAGCTCACTACAAAGCCAATAAAAGACACTTGATTATTGCACAATTCACATTTCTTAAGATTTGCATATAAGTCCTCTAATCTAAGTGTGGAGAGTACTTCCCTGAGATGTGCTTCATGTGCCTTAGGTGATTTGCTGTAAATAAGAATGTGATCAAAATAAACAATAACAAATTTACCTATGAAGTTTCTAAGCACATGATTCATTAAATGCATGAAAGTACTAGGAGCGTTAGTTAAACCAAAAGGCATAACCAACCATTCATATAATCCAAATTTGGTCTTAAGTGCTGTTTTCCCTTCATCACCTTCCTTCATTCGAATTTGATGGTAGCCACTTTTTAAATCAATTTTAGAGAAAATAGAAGCACCATGCAATTCATCTAACATATCATCTAAGCGAGGAATGAGGTGACGATATTTGACAGTAATGTTGTTAATAGCCCTACAATCTACACACATTCTCCATGAACCATCTTTTTTAGGGACTAATAACACATGAACAACACAAGGACTCAAACTTTCCCTAATGTATCCCTTATCCAGCAATTCTTGGATTTGGGATTGAACCTCTTGGGTTTCAGTGGGATTCATGCGATAAGTAGGCCTATTAGGCAATGCAGCCCCCAGAATGAGATCAATTTGATGCTCAATGCCACGAATAGGGGGTAGGCCTGGTGGTATATCATCGGGGAAGACATCCTTATACTCTTCAATAAGAGATAGGATGTGAGGAGGGAGGGTAGCTCGAAGCTCCTCACTCAACATATTGAACCCTTTGCATAGGAGCATGAGGGTTGTTTCCCCATCCACAAACTCGTCTACAAATGCTCTCTTGGATGCCAAGAGTACATCTTTAGGCCGAGTAGGGGTAGTGTGTTGGCTCGACTGAGCCTCTTTATCTAACTTGCCTTCACTTACCTTCCTCTTCTCAATCTCATCGGCCACATGTGTTGGTGTCATAGGCTTAGGATGATGTTTTTACCCTTAAACACAAAAGAGTAATGGTCAGTGAAGCCATCATGTAAGACCTTACGATCAAATTGCCAAGGAAGACCCAAAAGAATATGATAAGCTTGCATAGACACAATATCACATAAGACTTCATCTTCATAATGTACTAGTTTAATTGTACTTTAGCTAGCTTGTTTACTTTCAAATTTCCACAGTCATTCATCCAACGTAATTTGTAAGGTCTAGGGTGTTGAACAGTTGGAAGTTGCAGTTTATCAATCTTTTCCTGACTAGCCAAATTACAACAACTCACACCATCGATGATCACATTACAAACCTTACCCTTAACTAAGCATCTAGTATGAAACAAGTTTTCTCTTTGATTATCATCAAAAGTTGCAGGTTGAACACTTAAAACTCCCCTAACAATCAAATAATCACCATGCTCAAATTCAATGCAATCATCATCATCATAAGCAAGTAAGTTAAGGTTCTGCTCATCATCAACATGTTCATCATTTTTAACACAAGAATTTTCAGATTCATATTCGCCTAAGTGATTAATCAAGAGAGTCTTCTTATTAGGGCAATCCTTCAGAACATGTCCTCTACTCCCTTTAGGGTCAGTAGATGCCCCAGACGAGTTCCTGGCGACCATAGGTTCCTTTTCTTTGTCGAGTGGCTCTTGTGGTGCTTGGCCTTGGCTACTTCTCTCCCTACAGCCACTGTCACTCCTCCCTTGTGGCTGCTGCACTCGGCCTTGGCGCAATCCTTGGGGTTGTCCACTTGACATCCTTCCTCCTTGGCTCAAGTACCTAGAATTTCTTTCTTCTTTCATAGCTAAATGTAAAAGATCATTAGGTGTAGAATAAGAAAAACAATCAATTTCGTGAGCTAAGGCAAGATGCAAAATTCTACAAAACCTAGCCATAGTATCTTTATCATTTTCAACTACATTAGCTCTAGACATTGTTTCTTGCATTGCATTAAAAGTTTCTTCAACACTTTTACTACCCTGTTTAAGATTTTCTAATCGTTGTCTACGCTCCCGGGAGTAGTGTTGGGGAACAAATCTTCTCCTCATTAGCGTTTTCAATTGCTCCCAAGAAGCAATAGGCGCATCTAAAGCTCTTCTTCTCTCCTTAACTAGGTTATCCCACCAAATTAATGCGAAACTTTGAAATTCAAGAGAAGTAAGTTGTACCTTTTTAGCATTGGAGAAGTTGTGGCAATTCCAGACTTGATCCATCTTAGTTTCCCAATCAATGTATACATCTGGATCACACTTACCTTCAAATGGAGTAATTTTTACCTTCACCTTGCCTATGCCATCTTGCTCAGGCTCCCTAGGCACTCGATGGTGATGTCGACCTCCTCTATCATTCCGCCTAGGACGTTGCTCCTAATAATCCTCCTCTTGGAAGTCATATTCGTCCTCTGAAGGGTAGAACTCTTCTTGTTGCCTACGACCTCGTCGTCCCTACGCATCAACAAACATGTTATTCCTACCATGCCTCTCTCTACAAGGAGAAGGATTTTCATCAAATAAAGGATTATCTAAACGAGGAGGAACATTATGTTGATTAGCATTAGGATTAGGAGGGGGATTAGGATTAGTTCCTTTCCTTTCATCTTCAGGCACTCCGTTCCCGAGTGGTATGCCCTGTCCGGACACCGTGTTAGAGTCGGACGGTCGTGACTCTATTGCCGCCAATCTCTCCATCATCCTTTCCATATTTTTGTTTATGGTATTCAACATAGTAAATAACTCAGGTGAAATAGGCCCAGGAGTAGAATTGGTGTTGTTACCGTTGTTGCCCTGGTTAGAGATTGCAAAGAAAACAAACACAGAACTATGTGAAAGGTTAGTACAAAATATAAACAAACCTCGCAAGTATATCACTCAACACTCCCTCTCTAATTGGTATGTTATGTCTGTGGTTTTAATCCGCCTTGGGCAAATCACTCAACACTCCCTCTCGATGATATCAAGGGATAATGACTGAAATAAGAGTACAAGGCACTCGGCAATCAAGCAACAACACTCGACAAGCAAGGTAATGGACTCGACAATGTCAAAGACAACTCGAAACAATCAAGGAGTACTCGGCAATGGTAATGAGCACTCGACACAATCAAGGACTCGACAAAATCAGCAGGTATAGAACTCGACAAAGCAATGTAGAACAATGTAGAGATTGATTTTGTGGAAAAAGAAAAGAAAGAAACAACCTTTGATCAATTTACCTCTTTTGATTGTAACCTCAAGTAAGGATGTTGTAGTTGCAAGGGTAGGGTTTCAAGGTTGTGTTTAGGACAATGAAAGATCGATCTAGGGCTGCTGATGTTCACCAAAGTGGTCCCTTAAAGCTTTCTTGCACTAGATCAAACAACAACTCACAAGATCAACATTTTTTTTTTGACTTACTTTTACCCCTAGGTGAATTTTATTCTCCTTAGGTTCAAGCCTTCGATTTTTTTTTATTTTTTTTGCATTTTCGAACTGATTTCTTTTTTTTTTCTAGTGCCTAATGCAAGAACTTACAGAAAATATGAAGGGGATTTCGAAAATAATGAAAACTAGGTGAAAAAATAAAATTCATCCCTAAGAAGATATAAATAGGTTAGGTTTTGGCAAATTTTGGTAAGTAGGGTTCTATCTATGCCTTTATAATCTAAGATAGATAACAGTGATTATATCTACCAAGAATATCATAATTTAATAAGGCAAAATAGATAGATAAAATAAACTAGATAAAAGATAGAAAACAAACTAGGGTTAGGGCCTTTTTTGTAGTGTGGCTGACTAGGGTTCCCTCTTGTGCAAAAAGTTGTCAACTGCACTAAGGAAGCAAATCGGCTCCAATGGTTGCCGTGGGTCATGACTTGGATGTGTGTTTAGGCAAGAAGCAACCACGACAATCACAAACAAAAAGGTTAGTAATAATCAATATCAAGAACAAGAAGTAAAACACCAAAAATTAAAACAAGACTCTATTTTTGTGGGTAATTGTGTTTTTATGATGAACAAAAGTAAAGACTCAACTTTTTATGTCGATAACCTAATCTCTGATGCCAATTTTATACGGGGTAAGCTGTAGGATGGCTCGATCTTCGACAATCAAGACTCAATTCAAGAAAAGGAATCAAGAACGATGCAAGACTCAACAAGATTTCAAAGACTCGAACAAGAACAAGAAGACTCGGGTGTAATAGAGAAGAAAGACTCGAAAATAAATCAAAGAAAGACCGATAGATGGATGAGTCGATCTATGTATAACAAGATGAAGACCCCAGGCTTCCGTAGAAGTTAGGAACCAATACCAATGACTATATAACCCACCTCTACAACCCTACACAACCAAGCGGACAACTTGGAGGCACAAGGAGGGGGCTCATGGATACCAGGGATTACCAAACCTTGCGAGATTGACAAACTCAAGGCAAACCAAACTGAAATCAATACCAATTTGCAATTGATGATCCTAGCATCGAATCGATTGACTTGCACTCGATGTGTTTCACACAAAAGAGAGTTTTTTATTTATTATCAAAGCATACGTGAGTTTGGAACAATCATATCAGCCGCTACATATAACCCTAGGGCTGATTTAGATGAAAATAAATAATTAAAAGAATAATTAAAAATAACCCCTAAAGTTACCTAAAATAACCTAAGTAAAAGTGTAACTAAAAATAGCAATAAAAGGGGGTTCCAAACTTAGGAAATTTCGGCCTTCCTAAGAAACTAAGTGCCCGGTCTCAGCGTCGAGGGTTCTGGTGTGGGCGTCGAGGCCAAAAACAAGTGAAGAACATCTTCATGTCTCGGCGTTGAGGCTCATGGTGTCGGCGCCGAGGGCAACAGCAGGAGAAGAACATAGGTAAATCTTCGTGGGCTCCTCTGGAAGTTAAACCGCACTTGAGAAAAGAGCATGACTCGCGAACATGAAGGAGTCTCGTTTAAGCTTCTTAGCACGAGCTCGAGTCATAGGTCCATCCCCAAGCATAATAGGCGTATCCGAAGGTGTATTGGATGGTCCCGCATCACTTTTGCTCGACGTGTCTTGGTTCAGCTGCTGCTTGATCATAGACTTTCTGTAGTTGACCTCGAGATTTTCCATGATTTTCTTCCTTTCTCCGAACCGCTGTAAAATGCCTCGATTTCTGCAAAATTCAACAGAAACTAGTGTAGACTCCATAATTTGGCAAATAAGCACAAACTACATAGATTCTGCATAATTCTAACCCAATGATATGAAATGCATGCAGAAATCGATATAAAAGTAAGTGTAAAACATGACAATTTAGGCTCACGTCAGGTCACGGTAAAACTACTTGTCCATATCGTAGAAATGACCCTTATATAATTCGTAATACTTTCCCGTTGTGCTTAAGAGAACATGTAAAACAAATTTGGGTTCCTAAAGGGACTAGAACATCAAAGATGGTCCATCCCGATTACGAATCTAAGTTTGTAATTTGGTCTAGCCAAAAAGGTTGAATTTGGTTGTTTTGCAGGATATCACCAAGACCAAGGAATACAAATAGATACTTGATTGTGGTTGCTCAAGACATATGAGTGGTAAAAGCTCATTATTCTCATATTTGAAGAAGCAATCACAGGCACAATTACTCTTTGTGATAAGGGAAAGTGTAACATAATTGGGATAGGTAAGATTGGTAAGGATTCCTCCAACTATATTGACGAAGTTTATCTTGTAGAAGGATTAAAATATAATTTGCTCAATATCTCTCAATTATGTGATAAAGGTAATATTGTTGTTTTTTATTTCGAAAAATGTCAAGTTAAAAATAAAAATTCCGGATATTTGGTCCTAACGGCCCCTCGCAATAATAATGTATATTCAATGAGCACTAACCAAGTTGCAGGAACAAGTTTAAAGTGTCTCAAGACCTTGACCGAAGATCCAAGGCTTTGGCGTGGACGACTTGGACATGTAAGTATGCACATGTTGAACAAGCTTCGCTCAAGAGACTTGGTTCGTGGACTCCCCGATCTTAACTTCAAGGTAAATGAGTGATGCAATGCATGCTCATGAGGTATGCAAACTCGAGGTTCATTCAAAACCAAAAAGGTATTAAGTACTTCTTGCCCTATTGAATTATTGAATATGGATCTATGTGGACCTATGCGTGTCAAATCTCTCAAAGGTAAACAATACATTCTTGTCATTGTTGATGATTACTCGGGTTTTACTTAGGTTTCATTTTTACGAGAAAAAACTGAGGCTTTATTTGAATTTTCAAAACTTTGTAAGGAGTTACAAACCTTGAAAAACATGCCTATTGTTGCTATCCGAAGTGACCACTGGCGTGAATTTGATCAACTTAAATTTGATTTATTTTTCTCAAAATATGGAATTTCACTTAATTTTTCGGCTCTTAGAACTCCTCAACAAAACGGGGTTGTGGAACGAAAGAACCGCACCTTGGAGGACATATCTAGAACAATGATTTTGGAAAACGATTCATCAAAATCACTTACCGGTGTTTAATCCGCCCTATTTTAAAGAAAACTCCTTATGAATTTTTCTATGGAAGAAAGCCTAGTGTTTCGTATTTTAAACCTTTTGGATGCAAATGTTTTGTTCACAACAATGGCAAAGACAATCATGGGAAATTTGATACTTGTAGTGAAAAAGGAATTTTTCTTGGATATTCTTTAAATAGCAAAGCATATAGGATCTTCAATAAGCACACCAAGATTATCGAGGAGAGCATACATGTAATATTTGATGAAAGCAATAACGGTGCGTTGAGTGATAGCTTTGCAGATCTAAACTTGAATCAGCATGAAGATCAAGGCTCTGACATTAAAGAAGAAAAGAAGAAAGCACAACGTCAGAATATGCAAGAACCAATTCAAGATACGTCTGAACAAGCTCAAGACCTTGACATGCAAGTTTAAGATCTTCAACAGAGGTTTCAAGGCCTTGACTTAGGAAACACAGAACATGAACCAACAATTGAAACTGAGTCTCAAGGTCTAGGAGAAGCCTCGACATCCCAAGAGCCTAAGAGACGAAAGTTTAAGCAAGCCTCATCCCATCGAATGGATAACATCATATCAGATCCAAAATCCAATATCCAAACTCGTTCCAAAATAAGAAATTTGTGTGCTTTTTAAGCTTTTGTGTCCCTTGTAGAACCAAAAAATCCCGCCGAAACACTTTAAGACCCGGATTGAATTATAGCGATGCAAAGTGAACTCAATGAGTTTGAAAGAAACAAGGTATGGACACTCACTCCATTGACCCAAGTATCAATACGTCATCAGGACTAGATGGGTCTTTCGAAACAAGTTGGATGAGGATGGAAAAATAACTTGCAACAAGGCGAGACTCATGGCTCAAGGGTATAATCAAGAAGAAGGTATTGAGTATGAGTAGACTTTTGCTCCTGTAGCAATGTTAGAGGCTACCCGAATCTTACTTGCTTTTGCATCATATATGGGTATTAAAAATTTTAAAATGAATGTTAAATGTGCTTTTCTAAACGGAATTTTAGAAGAGGAAGTATATGTTGCACAACCTCCTGTTTTTTAAAATGAGGATTTTCCAAATCATGTTTATAAGCTAGATAAAGCACTTTAATGGTCTCAAACAAGTCCTTAGGGCATGGTATGAGAGATTGTCAAAACATCTTCTTGAAAATGGTTTTAAACGTGGTTTGATCGATAAAACCTTATTTATCAAAACTCGAGGTAACGATTTGTTAGTTGTGCAAATTTATGTAGATGATATATTATTTGGTGCTACTAATGATTCTCTTTGCAAGGAATGTTCTGACATTATCTGTAGAGAAATTAAAATGAGCCTTATGGGAGAATTGACATTCTTTCTTGGACTAAAAGTTCATCAAATAAAGAATGGAATTTCTTGAATCAAGAGATAAATGGTAAGAGTGTGAACCAAAAGGAGTATCGAGGTATGGTTGGTGCACTCCTCTATCTTACGACATGTAGGCATGATATTATATTTAGTGTACGCATGTGTGAAAGGTTTCGGGCTGACCCAAAGGAATCGCATCTCATCGCGGTTAAAATGATTTTTCGCTACTTAAATGGAACTCAAGACCTTGGTCTTTAGTATCCAAAGCAAAGCAGTTTTCACCTCATTTGCTATTAAGATGCAGATTTTGCAGGTTACAAAGTCGATAGAAAGAATACCTCTGGATGTTGTCAACTATTGGGGTCTTCCCTAATTAGTTGGCACTCCAAGAAGCAAAATTATGTTTCACTTTCAACTGTAGAAGCCGAATACATAGTTGTTGGAGCTTGTTGTTCACACGTATTATGGATAGCTCAACAACTACGAGATCTTGGCTTTGATTTGAAAGGTATTCCTATTAAATGCGATAATACAAGTGATATATCTATCACTAAAAATCATGTTCAGCATTCTCAAACAAAGCATATCGATGTAAGGCATCATTTGATTCGAGATCATATGGAGAAAGGTGACGTATTTATATCCTTTATCTCAACCGATTTGCAACCTGCTGATATTTTTACTAAACCATTGCTTGAGGATAGATTTAATTTTATTGAATCATAACTCGGTATGTTAAATAAAGATGCATTGATTTAGGGGGAGCATAGACTACCAAGATCTCAAGGCTTCGAAAATTCATTTCAAGACCTTGATGGTCCATATCGTATACGAAAATTAAATTGGATCAGTTCTTATGGCTTTTATTTTATAAATACTAGCCATTAAGATTTTTTTAAAAAGCGATTTTTGAAAAAGATTGTATTGTTAAGATTATGTATCTTTCAACAATTGAATTTCGATAAAAAAAAATTTATTTTTTACATTTTCAATTTTGATGAGAAGATACAATGCATCCATTTTATAAATTTTGAAATCATTTAGAATTTTTGAAAAGGTAAATTAATGGGCTGTACTTACCTGTGTAATCCTCTATTCCCTATACATTGCAACTGAAATGATTTCCCCCCCTTAGGTTTATCCAAAGATGATTCTTCTCTCTCTCTCTCTCTCTCTCTCTCTCTCTCTCTCTCTCTCTCTCTTTCCTTTATTAACCCGCCTGCTGTCACTTTCCTCACACAGCTCAACACTCCACCTCTCTCTCTCTCTCGCTCTCTCTCTCCCTCTCCCTCTCTCTCCAACTACAAGGAAGAGAAATAAAATTGAAGAAGAGGACACTATCAGCGTCCATTCCTGCTCCTCAGTCGACGCTCATTTATGGACCGAGACTCATCCGGGGTCCTGGTTTTGAAACTTCGAAGCAGGAGGTAAGTTGCTCGATTCCTTCAGTTCTTGAAAGCTTTGCCTATGTGATTATGTCGATCCCGCTTTTCTTGAATATCTCCATCTCCCTTGCATCATTCTTCTAAAAGGCACCGCCTTGTGGCCAATCTTGAACCCTGTAGAAGTCCATTACCCCCGTCTCATTCGTCTCTTCTTTGTTAACCTTACCTTCAAATGAGATCGGTGTAATCTCACCCTAAACACTACTGTCTGCAACACTAAAATTGAACTCACCTCTAGAGTCATAGCCGACATCTTTGGCCTTCCCAAAGAAATCTCCACTTATGGTCATCCTTCCTGTGCCGACTGAATCTCTCTATCCAAAGGAAAGTTTTTCCTTCCTTCATCATCCTCAAACACCGCTCGTCACTTGACCCACAATGTCCTGAAATTAGAAGCCAAAATTATCTTCACTATTCTCTCCAAATGTGCTATTCCTCGATCACACTCCAGGGAACTGGTCACCGATAAGCTCTTATCCCTTCTCTATCTTGTCATGTCAGGCTATGAATCTGACATCCCCGATCTCATCTTGAACCACATGGTACACACCATCTCCTCTGCTCGTGATATTCCTCTGCCTTACGACAACCTTCTCCCCCACATTGTCAAATATTTCCATCTTGATACCTCACTTGAGGACAAGGCAATTCACCCGGGAAAAGTGGACGTTAACTGTTTCCAAAGGATTGGGATCGTCAAGGTTGTTGGTTCTTGGAAATTGAAGGGTGATCTGACCCTCGAGGAAATAGCGGCAACCCCTGGTCTTCATTTGCAATTAAAATCAATGCCGTCATATTCCTTGGCTGAGGAGCGTTTGGAGGGACTGGAACTAGGCCTTGACGCATTGAGGAAGGATATAATCAACCATCAGTTCGAGATGTCAGACAAGATGGATGATAAGGCATATTTTGATAGGCATTATAAATTAGTTTTAATTGCATTTCATAGGTGTTTGGTTATGTTTTATGGTTAATTGCATATTATGTTCTTTTAGTGGTAGAGTTCAGAAACTACACTATTTTATTGGATTTATGCATATTCGTAGTGCCGACATGTTAAGGAGCTTGGGAAGAGACCAAAGAGGATGTCAAAAGAGTAAGGAACAAGCCAAAGAAGCATTATAAGACGATTTGGGAAGCAAAGGAGCATAAGAACAAGAGCGGAAACGAAGCACATGGAGAAATCGTCTCTTTAAGGTTCTAATAATTTGGATTCAACTTCTGAGTTCTTCATGAGAGTTGTATTCCTTGAAACGATTTTTCCAACGCATATTCATATACGTCAATCGAACAAACGACGACTCCATAAAATGCATTACAAGTCCAGTCTGGCGAAGCTGTCAGCACTGCATAAGCGGCACCCGTCGTGGTTTAGGTGGCACCCTCCGTCCCTTCAGATTCGGATATGCGCAAGCGGCCCAACATCTATCTTTGTGGAAACTCTTTCTATCTATTCTAAGGTTTTTTGCCGACGATTTGAGCCCTATATTAGACCTATTTTCATTAGATATTCATAATCTAACACTTTAACATTCAACCGTTTTCTCTATTCGATTCATTAGTTTAGGTTTTGTTTTTCATTCAAGAGAAAGGATTTAGATAAGACATGTTTGGCTAATTATTCGTTGTTTTCATCTACACTTTCGAGACTTGGTTGGTTGTTTGTGAGTTTTTAATGAAGTAGTATTTCTCTCTTTAATATCTTTCGATCTCTCTTGCGATTATTGTGATTAGCTACCATGATAGTATCTTGTTGGGTATTTGTTCTTTCGTCATTGAATGGATCCCGAAGTACCATACCATGATTAGGATTGTGAGAACCTTCGTTTGATCATGACTAAGTAGGGATTTCGACATATGTCTTAAACATCGGTTACCTTGCATACTTGGTGTTATTCATATGCCTAGATTCTTAAGAACTTATGCTATGTTTATGTGAAATCTTTGTCCATGCTTACGTTACATAAAGGTGTAAGAGATTAATTGTGCTTTTTGTGCTTTAATTTATTCAAACTAATACGCCCAAAGAATTCATATAGAACAACTTATTTGGATTCGATGACCAATACGCCCAACCAATGTCGAGAATTGTGGATGGAAACATCTTTTTTATCCATCAATTGCATTTGTTTAGATTAGTTCTTTTATTTACTTTATTCCCATATTTTGCCTTTCAATCAATAACCGCACAATTCTTGGAAATACTTGTTTCTCTGTGGGGTCGACCCCTTACTTGCATCCTATACTAGTTTGTTTGTTTGAGAATTATTTTGATAAGGGAAATCAATGACTTTTCCTCCGTAAAAACACCATCCTCACGAACTTCTCGCCATGGTGAATGCGAAGATCAACACCATGTTTCATCTCAACGCCTTAACATTCACCTACGCCGACAACATTCTTCCTCTTGTTGTTGATGTTGTAGAGCTATGTAAGTCAAAGGCAGCCAACATGATCTTCAACTATGAGCAGTCTATGCGCAACCGGAAGATTTTTCGCCCAGTCGTACTTGAGCCGACCATTATCATTGTGGAACCTTATGATGTCATCAAGCGCTACCGGAGAGAGGTTGCATAGCAAAGGATGGTTGATGAGATGAAGAAAGATCAAAAGGTCAACCAAGCTCACAAGCGTTGGAAGAGGAAGGTCGAGACTGACATTGAGGCAAAGAAGCGTGAGAAGAATGGAGAAGACACCGGCTATGGGAAGTGGCAGGATGAGTGATTCCAAAGCCTTATTCTCTCATCTATGGGCATTTTGAACTGGTTTTATGGTGTTTTAAACATTTTTGTCTGTGGTTTGAAACTTGGTTTTTAACCTGTTTGCGACTCTCCCTTGTTGAAAGACAAAAACAGGGAGACTTGGTGTGTGTTTCTGTGTTTTTTGAAAAACATATGCTATGTGATCCAACATAGTTGCTTATTGCTAGTTATTATGCGTACTGAATACTTGCTAAAATTATATTGTGGTTGAATAATCTGCAGCAATTCAAAAATCCAATTTGTTTTGTCTTTCATCAAGGGGGAGATTGATAGCTCCCTTTCTTCTCCTTGATGAAATACATGTGCTATAATAATAACTTTGCAGGACTGATGAAAGACAAAAGAATAAGTTATTATAGTTCAATACAAATTGGATATCTTTTTATGCGGATTACATATATTGCTTAGATTTATTTTTGTTAAGATTAAAAGTTTGTTTTAAATCTAAATTTTTGGATAAACTTAAATCTTTTCAAGGAATATATCCTCAAGCTGCATATAATTTTGGTTAAGGGTTAATTAGATTTAGATAAGATACTTTGTGGATCAAAATTATATGTGTTGTGTTCTAGACCTAATCTGAGCGCATGGTTCCATATTCAAATTGTCAGTTGAGATTATAGTAACTATAAGATCTCAAAGGCTGTCCGAGAATCAAGAGAAAGATTTGAAGGATAGAAGGAAGGCTCCTCAAAATCAGAAATCCAGAACGTTCCCAGCAATTCAATTTTGAAAGTGTCGTTGGATTGTTGAGAGAATCTGGGGACACATCTTCACCAAACCTTCTCTGCAATCTAAAGCGTCCTCCCGTTTCCATTGTCGTCTGTTGTTAATTTGTTCTTCTCGTTCTCCTTGTTGTAATAGCATTATACTTTTGAGAGTTAGAAAGAACTAGAGCTTAGGATAGAATTAACCTTGCAGGTGGTTTGAATTTAAATTGGAGATAATTTAATTCGGCAATCCAAAGATCTCGACAAGTATATCTCAGCAACAAGATCTCGGCTAGAAGATCACAACAACTAATTCGCCAGCAGTATCTTCGAGAAGATCCCACACAAATTTCACCAGCAATATCCTGGTGATATCCCTACCGATTTCAACGTTCAAAAAGAAGTTTTAACTGATCGAGATTTGCGGATTAAAATCAGCATAACATTCAGAGCTCTCGGCTATAAGAAGAGAAGGAAGAAACAATTCATCGACACCCTTCACCAAGCCTTCTCTGCGAATCAAGAGCTCTCAAGTCTTCCATCGCCATTGCTGATTTGCTTTTTTTTCTTTCTCTCTATTTTGTATTCGATATATTTCTTTCGAGAGTTAGGAAGTTTTGAGCTTCATATTATAAGTTAATCCCTATTATACTAAGAGTATCATATAATCCCTGTTATACTAACATTAGATAGATAGTTAAGACGTCAGTACTCAGTTGCAATATCTATATATACATTCATATACACCGTTCAGAATGGGGGAGGCCGAAACGTGACATATGGCTGTCCCATACTTTGCTTCCTTTTTAACCCTAATTGTCTTTTGTTTTATTTTTATGGAGACCTAAACTCTCCCGTTTCGTCTACAATTTGAAGCTTTATTTGGATTAATTGTGAGTTTCTAATTCTTCTTCCTTATTTCCTATATTGAATGTTTCAACTTCTTTGTGCTTGAATGTTTGATTGTTTTATTCTATCTCGACTGTTCAACTTGGTAGAATCAATTCAACTTCAAGGGTTTTGTAGATTCCTGATTGTAAACCTTAACCCAAGTGGCAAACTTATCTCTTTAGGGCTGATTGAACTAATTGGATGGGTAGGAAGTTGGATGTGTTGTTAAATCCCTCTTTAGGGACTACAAATACCTTGGTTAATCTCTGAACTTAAAGCTATCAATTGGGTTAAATCCTTCTTTAGGGACTGTTCGATTGATAAGGGTTTCTAGGACTGATTGGACTAGTAACTATATTAGGTTGGGACAAGGGCATTCATAGGAAACCTAAAAGGACAAGAGGAAGTTGCAATATCAATTTAACCAACTAAAGTGGATATTTGTAGATGAAACTATTTTATTAATTGTTATCTTCATTAATTTTTTTATAGTTTATTTTGTTTTCTTTCTTATTTCAATCAATCAAAACCCCCTTTTTCCTATTAATTGGTAAATAAACATAACTTGGAAATACTTGATTCTCTCTGAGATCAACTCGTACTTATCACACTACATTAGTTAGGTAGGTTCGAAATTATTTTGAAACGGTTTACGCGACTAAAAATCGTCCATCATTTTTATTGTTGCTGAAAATTCAAGACATAAAAAGTTCAGTTCAAGACCTTGAGATTGAGTTCAAGGCCTTGAGAATCGATATCAAGCCCTTGACATTGATGGTTCTTAAGACTTTTCGAAAAGCGCTCATACTCGATTCAACCCCCCTTCTAGAGTATTTATTTATCATTGTTGTTTACTTTAAGTACTCAATTCTTCATGTTAGGTTGTATCTAGGAATCAAAAGGAAAGAGAAATAAAAGTTGTTTGAATCCTACGGGTTGGATAACCCTAGGCGGAGACGTAGGTTGACTTAGAGCCGAACTTCGTTAACAAGTCAAGTGTTATTTATTTCTTTCGCACTTTTATTTAACTATTTGTTTTTAAGATCACCGCAGTCAGCTGAAGACACCTCAAGTGTAGCTCAAGACCTTGAGATAAAAGTTCAAGACTTTGAGATCGAGTTTAAGGCCTTGAGATTCGATATCAGACCCTTGAAGTTGCCGGCGCTAGAGACTTTGCGAAAAGATTTCATACTCTATTCACCCCCCCCCCCCCCCCTCCATTCTAGAGTATTTGTCTAATTATCATTTATATAAAGCACTCGATTCTTCAATCCTCGTTGAAGGATGGTGCTATCCATCATGCATTGGTGTGTCGATTCTTGTCATCGACCTGGTGTTATCGAGCATCCACTAGCCCCCTCCTTGTGCCTCCAAGTAGTCCCCTTGGTTGTGTAAGGTTGTAGAGTCGGGTTATATAGTCATTGGTGTTGGTTGTTGTCCGTTGAGCCAAGAGTCCTCATCTTGTTCTATATAGATCGTCTCACCAATCTATCGTGTCTTGCATATTTGATTATTTTTTATTCCTTTACACTCCATTACCGCCGCATCTAGTTCATCTTACATCTTCAATTTCGCACCTTTGTTGAGTCTTGCTTCATTCTTGTTCTTTTCATACAATTGAGTCTTGATTGTCGAAGATCGGGCCATCCAACGGCTAACCCCGTATCAAATTGGTATCAGAGTTGTGTTGTCGACATCAAGTTATTCGTGTCTTCATTCATCATCAACAATTACAAAAACACAAAAAAAAAATGTCTAGAAAGAGTCCCATAGTGTCTTCAAGTTCATCTCAAACACCACCATCCGCCTGGAATGCACCACCACAACTTGCATCTCCTATCTTGCTCAAATAACATCCTGGATTTGATGAAGGGTCAAACAAGTGGTGCTTATCAACAAGTTTGGATCGTTCAACATATTTGACACATTTGCGACGTCTCAGTAAAATAGGTCGTGTGGAGTCCAGATTAACCAGATTGGGTGGTGCCATACGTTGTTGGAACAAGGACGAAGAGATCTACAACCTAGAAGATGACCGAAAACCAACATCTTTGCAGTTGTTCACTATGTGGATGAATTTGGCTATCTTTTCATATTTAGTTTATTATCTAAAGCACTATATTTATTTCAGAATGATGTAAATTAAAATAATATCTACTAGTTGACTTTTCAATTAATTGATATTATGTCTAATTAGTTTTTATGTTTATTTGCTAGAATAAATAAAGTGGAAAAGGAAAAATCTATCTTTAAGATATTTCCTTAACCAACAATTAGTTTGATTTTTATCAAGGATTTATCTACATTATTAATGTTTATTTTTCAACCAAGATTCTATCCTTTTGCAAAAGATAGAGTTGGTCAACCTAGGGATTTTTAGCATTATGTTTTCTATTTAAACATTTCGTTCATTCAATAAATACTGAATATAATTTTTGACAAAAAAATCAGATTTGGAGAGTTCTTCTAGGGAGGAACCAAGTTCCCCGGTGTAGGATAGGTTTCTGATGGTTTGTTCTTATCTTGGTTTGTCTTGTGTGTGTCGATCCTCGTTGAAGGGTTGGTGCTACCATATGTTTGGTGTGTGCCATCCTCGTTGAAGGATGGTGCTATCCATCATGCATTGGTGTGTGTCGATTCTTGTCATCGACCTGGTGTTATCGAGCATCCACTAGCCCCCTCCTTGTGCCTCTAAGTAGTCCTCTTGGTTGTGTAAGGTTGTAGAGTCGGGTTATATAGTCATTGGTGTTGGTTTTTGCCCATTGAGCCAAGGGTCATCATCTTGTTCTATATTGATCGCCTCACCAATCTATTGTGTCTTGCATATTTGATTATTTTTTAGTCCTTTACACTCCATTACAGCCGCATCTAGTTCATCTTGCATCTTCAATTTCGCACCTTTGTTGAGTCTTGCTTCATTCTTGTTCTTTTCATACAATTAAGTCTTGATTGTCGAAGATCGGGGCATCCAACGGCTAACCCTGTATCAAATTGGTATCAGAGCTGCGTTATCAACATCAAGTTGTTCGTGTCTTCATTCATCATTAACAATTACAAAAACTCACACAAAAAATTGTCTAAAAAGAGTTCCATAGTGTCTTTAAGTTCATCTCAACCATCACCATCCGCCTAGACTGCACCACCACAACTTGCATCTCCTATCTTGCTCAAATAATATACCGGATTCGATGACGAATCATTTTCAAGAAGGGGAGATTGATGAAGGGTCAAACAAGTGGTGCTTATCAACAAGTTTGGATCGTTCAGCAGATTTGACACCTTTGCGACGTCTCAGTAAAATGGGTCGTGTCATACCTTGTTGGAACGAGGACGAAGAGATCTACAACTTTGATGTTGAAGGTTTTTCCAGATTCCACCGAGAACATGACCGAAAATCATAAACTTTGCAGCTGTTCACTGAGTTTACAAATTTGGCTATCTTTCCATATTTAGTTTGTCATCTTAAGCATTATATTTATTTAGGAATAATGTAAATTAGAATAATATCTATTAGTTGACATTTCAATTAATTGATATTATATCTAATTAGTTTTTATATTTATTTTCTAGATAAATACAGTGGAAAAGGAAATTATATCTTTAAGATATTTCCTTGACCACCAAGTAGTTGGATTTTTATATATTTTTTATCTAGGATTTATCTACATTATTAATATTATTATTATTATTATTATTATTAGTACTACTACTACTACTACTACGACTACTACTACTACTATTATTATTATTATTATTATTATTATTATTATTATTATTATTTATTTTCAGCCAAGATTCTATCATTTCGCAAAGGATAGAGTTGGCCAATCCAGGGTTTTCTAGGATTATGTTTTCTATTTAAGACGTCTTCATTCAATCAATAAAATTATATAGAATAGAATTTTCGACAAAAAAAAATCAGATTTGGAGAGTTCTCCTAAGGAGGACCCGAGTTCCCCTGCGTGGGATAGGTTTCGATGTGTTGTTCTTAGCTTGATTTGTCTTGTGTGTTTCGAACCTTGTTGAAGGGTTGTGTTACCAAATGTTCGGTGTGTATCATCCTCTTTGAAGGTGTGTGCTATCCATCTTGCATGGTGTGTGTCGATTCTCGTCATAGGATTGGTGCTATCAAGCATCCACACGTCCCCTCCTTGTGACTACAAGTAGTCTGCTTGTGACTACAAGTAGTCTCCTTGTTTGTGTAAGGTTGTAGAGTTGGGTTATATAGTCATTGTTATTGGTTATTGGCCTTTGAGTCAATGGTCCTTAGCTTGTTCTATATAGATCGCCTCATCACTCTATTGTGTCTTTCAATTTCATGTCTTTTCTTATACATTGTAGCTGCATCTTGTTGAGTTTTGTTCATCGATCAATTTAGAGTCTTTCATATCAATCTTGTTCTTTTCTTGCATTTGAGTCTTGATTGTCGAAGATCGGGTCATCCTGCGGCTAACCCCGTATCATATTCGGTGTTAAAGAGCCTCAAATTTTGCTTTGAGGCCAATTTTCCTAACCTTGAGCTCAAAGCATTTAACTTTGAATTTAGACGCATATAAATTTTGAGACACTATTCAATTCGAAGTATAAGTTTCGAGGCTAAACAATATCGAATGTTGAACATAAATTTGGTCGATGGTAAACTTCGAGGTTGTATGGCCCTTAAATTTGACCTCGAAAAATTAGATAATCACCACAAAAACTTTATTAAAAAAATATATTAAAATTTCAAAATTCATTATTACATTAAGGCAAATTACAAAGTTCTTTTGCCTATGAATCTAGCCACATATTTAGCCTCATTTTCTTTGCACTCAATATTCATTTTATAAAAGAAATTTTAAATTTCAACATTTAAAACTTTAAATCAATCAAAGCACATAACAACCAATTCAACCATAAAATAGTAGTTAATTCCATTAACAAAAGATACATTGAAGCTCCTTCACACCCATATTTGTGCTTTTAGAATATCTATAATTGCCCACTGCCCAAATATATTCATCCACCTAAGACTTAATTATCTTCCTAAATATGATCAACATAACTTTGTAGTTAGAAAAATAAAAGGACACTTCAATGTGTCATAGTTTATAACATGATCGAGATGAGAAAAAGTGCTCAAACAGATCATCTCATGTAGCCTAACAAAAAACAGTAGCTAAGCACAATAAAAACCAACAACAGTAGGGAGTAGCGTTGGAGGGTTGGAGTTTGAACCATTTGAAATTGATGATTTGCTTTGGACCTCATTGAAGTTGAACAAATCATTGCATGAATTGTTACATGAATTCTCTTCGTTGGTTTTGTTGTTATTGTTCCATGAATTCTTGCAATGTTGATTGAATCTCTTTTATCTCGGTCTTCTTGAAGTGGTTGAACTTGAGCTTCTTCAAATGATTTTGAAGAATTCTTGTTAGAGAGACGAGTATTCACCATTCCATTGCAAACAAGGGATGCACCTAGACCTGTTAAAATGTAACCCAAGTCGAAAAACCTGACCCGAATGCCTGATAATTGTTTTGAGTTTGAACCCGGTGTTTTGGACCTAGGACCCGAAAACGACCCGAACCCAAAAGAGCCGAGAATTTTAGGGTCGAGACCCGATGTCCTGTTGGGTCAAAATTGACCCAGTGAGTCAGGACTATGTAGACGCCACACATGCACCACATAGACCCCACATGTCCACACAGATTCATCATGCAATTGTGTTAGTTAATGTCAGTCATAAATTAAATAACCTATATGTTTTATAATTATAGTACTATGTTTAGAGGCACTTATTTGTATAAATATGATATTTTCATGCTTAAAATATTTATATAATATTATTATTATTATATAAATGTAATTATAATATTATTATTTAGTTTAATTTGACATATTATAATTTAATTTTAATATTCTTACAAATTCTTTTAAAATTTTGAATTTTTTTAACCCGGTGGGTTGACACGAAATCGGGATAAACCCGATCTACCTGGGACCCGAAACTACCCGTTACCTGATTGATCTGAAACTCGGTCTACTCAAAACCCAAATGACCCGAACCAGAACCCGATCCGAATGATCTGATTTACAAGTCTAGCTACACCCTTTCACCTAAACCGTAAATCCTCCCATGGTTAGGTACATCGGATGCTTTGATCCCTAATTTTGTCACAATTTCTTCACTCATTTCTTGTCTAGATTCATCATTGCAAGCTTCGTCGGAGGAAGAAAATTGAGCAGTAAATAGGCGGTCAAACTCTTTCTAAGAAAATGATTCTTTTTATAAAAAAAAAAAAACATTAAGTGAATGAACATAAAATTGCAAGATGAATTGTCAACAAGCTAAATTTAAACTGTGGATTGAACTATATAACTAAATTGCATAATTTAATAAGAAAACATCAAGGTAAATTGCAAATTGAACTGCATATTCACCCTCATAGATTTCATATTCATTTCAAGCTATAGTCTAAGCTTGATATTTACAGCAGATTTCCGGTTTCCAGTTTACCACAAATTTACTATAGATTTATTGCAAGCTAAATTGCAAGTTGGAAATTTACAACCGATTTATTGCAAGTTGAATGAACTTGAATAAATGGAACAATGGGAAGAAGACAGAACATACTATATTTCTGTAGAAACTACAACCTAAAAATGCAAGAGTCAAGTATGATACAAAGTGATGGAGAGATGTACGGATTTTAGAGAAAAAATGGACTAATGTATGATGCCAAAAAAAACTTACTACATATGATTAAGGTCGAAACCCGGTCCATTCTTCATCCAGTGTTGTAAATAGCTTTCGCACCATATGTGATATTTTTGGCTTTCCACCATGTTTTTTTCTAGAAACTCATATACAAATTAATATTTAGTTTGAATCATTGTTGATGGCCCTACTTTTGATGATGCTTGTCGTTCTTTTAATGAGACCACATGTTCTGATCTTCTACGCGATCCTAGTGAAATCGCTGCCCCTAAACTTATGAAGAAACTGGCATATATATATATATTTCGCGAAGGTTCCTGCTACATCAGACTCTATTTTCTCATTGACTCCGTGATAGGTGGCATTATGGAAGTCTCAGCAGGGTGCGCACTCCTCTAATTGGTTGCGTGCAGTTCCTATTTCTGGTTTGGGGCAGACAATGAATGGAAGGACCTATCTTAGTGTGCTTAGCTATCGACTCGGGGTTCCATTGTTCACGGTGTCCAGGCCTTGTCCCGCTTGTTCTCGGGTTTTTTATGGTGATGTGTACGGTGACCATGTCGTGTCCTGCGTTGGTTCCGTGGACATTAAACATCGACATAACCTCGTGCGCGACACTTTATTGGATATCTGCTATAGGGTAGGGATTTCTTCTAGTAGGGAGGTCGATATCGGCTTGGTTGATGGGCATGATAAGCCCCTTCGTCCGGCGGATTTGCTCCTTTATTCCTGGGACAGCGGGCGGGATGTGTGTGTCGATCTGACGGGATCCTCCCCCTTGACTCAGTCTGGGATGGCTGACTTTGTGCCCGGTCGCGATGTTGTTACTGCTGCTCATCGCAAGTGTGCGAAGTATCGAGATTTGTGCCCGACGGCTGGTTATGGTTTCCTACCCTTCTCCTTCTCTTTTTTGGGGGAGTTAGATACAGATGTTATTGCTTTGCTGAAGCGGATTCAGAAATTCTCAGTATCTCAGGATGCTGGGGCTCATGTTGCCGCTTATATTTTTACTAGACTTAGATTTGTTATCGCTAAGGGAGTGGGTGCCCATATAGTATCTCGGTTGCCTACTAATGATGATGATGATGATAAAAAGAGTAAGCAAATGAAGATAACCACCTTGATAAACCCTGGCATCAATTGCCTTAGAAGATACCTTATTCTTCTTGTTGATCGCAGCTTGATGCAACATGTTTTTATCAGTTTTCCTAAGCGTCTCAATTTCTTGCCATTGTTCGCCACCTATGAATCTTGGTATTTTACCCTTTAAACGACATGACTTAAAGACATTACAAATGTAATCAACAGCTTAATGAAGAAATGTCTTCCTCGTTTGGTTAGTAGAAACAATTCAATAAATGCTCTTTTGTACAAAGAAGAAAATGTATTAGTTATGTTAATGTAGAAGTAATTAATAAATGAAATCCTTCCGTAACATAAAAGGGCATGTTATAAAAATTGAAAAGCTATAAATATCTTTATTGTCACCTCGAACTCTTTAAACCATAACTCCTTTTGTGTGGTAGGAATATTGTTCAAGCTTGTCCAAATGCATTAGTTACATTAATGTAGAAGTAATTAATAAATGAAAACCTTCAGTAACATAAAAAGGCATGTTATAAAAATGGAAAAGCTATAAATACCTCTTATTGTCACCTCGAACTCTTTAAACCATAACCTTTTTTGTGTGGTAGGAATATTGTTCAAGCTTGTCCAAATTCAAGTGTAGCGACCATGAATAATGTTTACTATTTTTCCAAATGTTGCCTAAAGGGGCTCAAAATCACTATAAATAAGAAACAATTAGTAGATGAATAATTTATAAATAAGGTCAATAGACTTCAAATTTAAACACTAATTAACCAAACATTATTCTCAGCAAACCCTACAGGCATCATCTGTGTACCCGAGGAAGTAGATCCATCGGCTTTTTCCTAATTCAAAGTTTGGGCTAAAGTTTGAGTTGGAGTTTCTTCACCTTCATACACTTCACACTCTTCATCATCTACCTCCATTTCGACAGGGGGTTGCTTAGTTAGCAATGGAGCAGTCGTAGGGATGAGACTTTGGTCAACATGTTCAAGGGGGTGTGGAAAAGAGAAGATGTGTAAGCCTAATTGGTTGTTTGCCACATTTAACCATTTTAGCACATTCCTACACTCATTGATATGTAAAGAATTAGATCAATGTAGCAGCGAATAAGAGCTCAAATAATTTCATTGATAGCAGAAAACAAAAGTCATTGGTAATCATGAGCTTATAAGTAAGGTTAAAAATCCATTGGTAACTTATCTAAACTTTGAACAATTGATAGTTTCATTCTATCAACGAAAGAAGGAAATATCATTTCCAACTAACCAAAAATAAGGAGAGCATCATGCTTCAAAACCCTAATTTGTTCGTCCTCCCATGTAGGCGCGCATAAGGATTGGATGAACAAGCTCAATTATGACGATGGTCCCCACGCTCCCACTAGGAGAAACTCGTTAAAAGCAATTGTTACAAATCCCTGCATAAATACATGGCAATCGTGACTCTTCACCCTAATGACTAATGAGCCTACCCTCTTGTGAATGCACTTATTGACCAATATTAGAGACATATCTTGATGGGAACCTCAACCCATTAAGCTAATTCAACAACTCTATCTGCTTCTCTCTACTCGAGGTATACAATGTTTTGGGTTTTGGACCCTTATGATTATCTTCTACTTGAAGCTATAGTCGATTACAATACAATCGAAGGTCTTGCCTTGCTTTTCAATTATCCTTTGTCTTATATTTGACATCCATCACGGTATCAAACACGTTGTCAAATACATTCTTTTTGACATGTATGACATCAAGGTTGTGACAGAGCAAAAGATGTTTCCAATAAGTTCGTGATCTCAAAATTTGATCAATGAATTTCGACGGAAGCAGTCGAGTAATAGGTCTAACACATGCTAGATGTGCTTATATACCGTAAGAAGATTTAAAATACTTGGATTAAATCTTGTAGATATGAATTGAACGCAACACCTCCATGAGTCAGGGGAGAACCACCATCTTGTTAAAACCACCGAGTTAGTTATAGTGAAGAACTTATCCAACAAGCTAAACATATTATCTATTTATACTAATAGAACATTAGGGATCCAGGCCTAATTATGAGCTTTACATTTTGGGCCTATCATGATTCATATGTACAAATGTATATACACTCTTACATATCCAACAAGAACATTTGATAATGCCAAAATATATGGTGTCTAATTTTGTGTTTTTTTTTTGTTCTTCCTTTTATCATCTCAGACCTTTACTAATTTGAGTTGATAGAGACACGAGAATAAAAGAAAAGAAAAATACATTTTTCATGTCTTTTTGAAACACTTGAGGATGAAACCATTCAAATGAATAAACACGAGCTTAAATATTTTCCGTAAGAAACTATTGTTGTATTTAAAGAGAAACTGCATAGTAAATCATCCTGATGGAATTTTTCTACTACGGAGAATATATATTGCACAACTTGGTTCCGTTTGTCAAATTGATCTCTGAAATCATCTTTATCTCATAGCACCAACCTCTTTAAATCACAATGGCTTAGAACACCGAACTCACCGCCTGCAAAGATATGAAACTGATATATGAAAATTCAACATGTCTATGAACAAAGCATCAATTTCTATTGAATTACCATACCTACAACACGCTTTCAAAAAAACAACCAACACAAAAATAATTCAATTTCATCAATTTGAACCTCAATTTTGAAAATCCTAAAACCCCCCATTTCAATCCTATAAAGCTAATATTAAATCTTAATAGATCAACTAAAAACATCCACAAATCTACAAAAATTAGTAGACATTGCTTGAAACCTTATTTGGATTGGCACTCTACTACTTCATACGAGGAAGAAGTAAGCAATCATGATAAAATCTTTAATCGAACTCTCGGGCCAAACATTAATTATTATTTTTTAAAACGGGAAGGATCTATTATGAAATTTTGTAGAAAATATATTGTTAATAGAACCCTGTTATAAATGGAAGAGAAAGAGAGAATAGAGAGGAGAGGTAGAGATAAGAGATAAGGAATTGATGTGTTTTATTAGTGTTCTAACGGACCAATTATATAAGAGTTCACAAGGGAAACTGGGGTTTCTAGTGTTTATCCAAACCCAATAAGACAATAGAAGATAATATTATAACACCATCCATGTAACACCCCCTTTTATAACACGAGGGAATGTCACAGCGCCAGTGATTACTCGGACTTTAATGTCTTCGTAACCACCTTAGGCTTATAGGGACATGCAACAATGCTCCCATAAACAAGATGATAACAAATAATGATATGTAAAATAAATAGAATTAGAGGAAGACTTGGAAAATAAAAATAACTCTTTATTAAACTTTCCTCTAAAATTGAGGATTTAACTTTACAATTTGATAATATTACAGCGGATGACTTTTAAAGGAAATAAAATATTTAAACGCCTATACAATACATCTCTAAATTTAAACTTTAAATACAACGTTAACAATAGTTTAGATGTCTTCTCAACTTCCCTTCTCTTCTCTTCTGAGACTCGACCTAAACCTGCGAAAACTGGTCTGGCGTCCGGAATGAAGGACACCAGCCATCCAAATAAAGGACGGTTAGTTCGCAAGAACTAGCAAATGACGGCTCGAAAACTGGGACTTCTTTGGACTCACACTCAGTGACCATAATACGGTATGAATCTAAACCCAAATGTGATTATTAAGAATATTTTATGTGAAGGCTTAACATTTTAAGACACGACTCATGTGACACGGATAATCCAGTAGGATTGAGTAACAAAAGATGCGAGCGACAAGCACTCTTAGGAACCATACTCCGATTACAGATGGAATATGATATAGCTTGAATTAATTGTGATCACTATAAAGCTTTGTTCTTACTATGTTAAGAAGATGTATATATACATATCACACTTCGCTCACTTTCCTCACGTTGAGTAGCTTAAAACAGGTTGATATAACACAATTCACTCACTTCCTCACATTGAGTAGCTTAAACACAGGTTTATATGCTATACACGTTTACCACTCTTAATAGGAATAGAATGTTTCACAACACACACTATTTGTTATAATATAATACCGGCCCCGCTCTCACTAGCAGATAGCGGCCTACTACCGGAGGTAGTGTAACATTTCTCTACGGAAATGATGATACCGGCCCCGCTCTCACTAGCAGATAGCAGCCTACTACCGAAGGTAGTTTAACATTTCTCTACGGAAATGTGTTAGTTTCATGAAACCCTTTATAGACCGAGGAATAACGGCCCCGACCTGACTCTACAACATCACTTACACTTGACTTCACACCTTACGGTTCACATTTGGTTTACGTCGATTGATACGTTTTACTTTCATTGATCTTGATTTAATTGAGTTCCAATCGTAACACACAATCCTCACATTATTACTATTTTATTTAGGTATCCTAGGTGATCACACAACACAAGATAACCCATGTTATTTATAGGTAACATAAATGCCAAATGAAATGAAAGCAATTAAAATAAAGGATGGAAACATCAAAGAAATAACATGTTCCATTCCTAACCGATTAGCATGAAAGGACGGCAATAAATCATGCTTTAAATGACCGGTGGGTAACTATATTATTATTATCTTATTAAGGTCACACAATTATAATTGCCAAATTCAAACGGAAGGTTAAATAAATCACACAAGCAGGTGAATTGCAATTTATTTTAATTAATTTGGCAAGCATTCAAAGGAAAGAAAACAACAAGACACGAAGGCACCAAAATGAGTGAAAAAGCTCGGAATGTCACTTGCCTGATTCGTCTTGTTGGGTTTCGATACCAACTATGGACATCAAAGCACTTGGCGACAGGGTTAACGAAGTCTACGAATGAATAATGCTATCTTCTTTGGAATCTTGACTCATTGTGGATGGGTAGGGATTTGACGATAACGCTGCGGATTAAAGATATTACCCGAGTTAGAACAACATCTAGAACTGCAGGGTAATTTCTGAAATTTTAAAAAACTAAAACCAGGGCACATTTTGTAAAGATGGAAAAGCTGGGAGGTTAGGCGTAATTATACCATCTCCTTCAACAGCTCGACAGGTCCCTTCGCGCAGATTCGACAGTAGGTTTTGGCGATGTTCTGGCGGCTTATTCTCCTTGCACAGTGCTTCGTTTGATACTTATGACCTATCAAACTGACGAGTGCAAACTCTACTTCAGCGTGGTTATTTTCGTTTTGTCGGAAGATAAATGATAATGTCCAGACAATTGCTTGAACAGAGGCTGCGAGTTAAACAAAACCGCACACGCCCACACGTGCTTGGTTAAGTAAGTTCGACCCCAAATTGATACGGTTTAGGATCAACAAATTGAGTTCGTTTCAACTTATCGATTGAACATGGATATGTGATGTTTGATACACCTTGGGTCGCAATCCCAATCGACGACTAGAACCGTAACGTCTGATGCATAAACATCCTCACTCAGTTAGTTTCGATCGGAGCCCCGATCTCAAAATAGAAACTAAGGAATTAGGGACCGGTTCTCTTACTGATTATGGGGAATGGATCTGCCATACAAGACCTAAAATGAAACAGTTGATGTTAATTAACCAACTGAGATAGTCGGTTAACTAACGGATTGAAATATGAAATCGAGTTCGAATGATAACATCTCACCAAGGTATATTCGGGGACTTAGCACGAAGGCTTCAGGACACCGTAGGGGTTGCAAGTAAAGGCGTTGGCATGAAGGCGCTGCAAGCTTTACGACGGCACTAATGACAGCAACAACGGTCCAGTATGGAGGCATCGACGGAGCTCGAAAGGTGGCTGTGTTGAGCATCGAGAAGCACAGAGACAACACTGCTGGCCTTCGTTCGGACCCACTTCGGTCGACCTGTCTGTGTGGTACCTCCACTGGGGAACTTCCGGGTGCAGTGCTGGTCGCCTGCGTCGGTTGTGGCAAGGCTCCGGTGCCCGGCGGCAACTTCGTTTGGAGGATGAGATGGGTTGAGTTATGAGCGTGAAAAACAAAAGAGATGTAGAGGGAGCGGGTTTAGCGTAGCTTTTAACGGGGGAATGGATTAGGATTAATCCCGGAAGGAATATAAAACTAACAAATTGATCGATTGATAAGCCTGAATTGGCGAGATTTGAGGGATTCGCAAATCGTCCCCTTTAGAGACAGACGAGGTTGAAGAAGGCAGGTGGTCCGGTTCACTTGAACTAAAGGAAAACCGGTTCAAGCCCTATTCCTATTAATAAATACAATTATATTTATATCCGAAATTTTACTTATTAAAATCTTACACAACTTAAATAACAAAATAACAACACATTTTATTTAAATACATTTTATTTTGTGTAACAACATTTTTCTAAAACCTTATATTAGATATTTTACGTAAATTAAAATAAATTATGAATCCTTCATTTTTTCTTTTTTTTTATAAGAAAATATATATCACTTTGTCCTAAAACACTATAACTTAAAAGCTGATTTATTTACTATATATGCACCTAACATAAACATCTTTAAACTAGTTATAAAACTTATATATATCCACTTTAGAATTTTTAAGTTCAAAATAAAAATAACTTTTATTACGGAAATTATATTTACTTAAAACGAAATACCCAAAGATAATTTGGGGTATTTCATATCTCCCTCCTTAAAAAACGAAAAGGAGTAGGGAGAAGAGGTATAAAGGAAAGATAGTACGGTACTGAGATGTTTTATCATTGATCACGAAAGATACTAAGAGTTAACGAGCAGAAGCTTAGAATTGAATGTGAACGATCTCTCTTTATTTTGAAATATATGTAATGTTACCTTATAAAATAATTAAGTTACTCATTGTGTATATAAATAACTAAAAACAAAATGAAATGTTCCGAAAATAATTTGGGGATATAATATAAAGAAAACTTATTTATTTAAATTAGAAAAGAAATACCCAAAAATAATTTGGGGTATTTCATTCCTCCCCACTTAAAATAAGTTTCGTCCCGAAACTTAGAGAAAAGAAAGAACACCACTAGACTAAGGATGAGAGGGTACTCGAAGGAGTTTCGACTTTCGAGAATGATAGGAGGTAACTAACTTCGTTCCGAAACTTAGGAACAAAATAAATGGGTAGAAAGGGTATAAAGGAATATCTCTTATCGTTAAAACGATTTAAATATGCCTAGTCAACCAAGAGCTAAAAAGTATTCACGGGGGATTGGGCACGAGGGAACACCACTTCATGAGAAGAACTAATATCATCAACACATTTGACATACTTGTCTTCAATTGCAGGAGCATCCACGGGGACGGATGTGGTCATTGATAACCTTGAAAGCTCAAAAGATTGGATTGGATATTTGGAGGTATATTGTTGACTGAATAACTTACGAAATGGAATTGCATGAAGAGCAAAATAACATAATTACTTCTACTGTAATTAGTTGTTCACCGACTCATCATGGCTAGAGTCTAAGAATTATTTCTCTTACTACTGCCTCTTGACTTAGGCCTAACTTAGGCCTAAGCACGAACGATTGAGTTGTTTTACACATTTATTTATTTATTTTTATTTTTATTTGAGCACGTTCGACGATATGTTAAACATTAGCGCAAGTTAGTCAACTATTATCACACAATGAACATGGTATCCCAGCCTACCCTTGACTTTCTTTTCAACCCCACTTGGCTTCCTTTTCCAGGTTACCAAATGGTCGCGCGATAGTTTCGAAGGCAACCACTATAGGCAGAACTGATATCCTATTCACGTATAACGAGTGCTCCGTATAGAACGGGTTCTTCTTTTGATCTTCTTCGCGTTCGTTGAATAACACGTTGTCCGGTGTTTTATCTTCTTCTTGAGTGCAGACGTGATTTTCAAATTTATTTTTATTATATAATTCTAACGTATTTTACTGTTTATTACTTCAAGCGTTCGACCATGAGAGTTCGGACAAGATTTAAATTACACCAAGACTGAGAAAGGAAAAGTAGGAGTTACTACTAGGGCACGGACGATGGAACACAAGTAAGAAATGAGTTTTACTCACTAATCGAGGAGCACATGGAATACTTAATCAATTGTCACACACACGGTACACCACGAGGATTTCACTACCTTACTGTAGGAATATTGAGTATATTGCATGAACCTCAACCACAAACACTTACATTAGAAGGAACAAAGACACAAAGGATAGATGACTTGCCGGAGTTAGAAGTAGTTTAGAATCGATCTCGAGAAGTTGGAATTGAGACATTGAATTTTTACACATTTAAATCTTATACAAACTTTACTCACTTTACTTTCAAAACCTCTTCGAAATTCAATACTATCTTTCATCATTTTACAATTTTCATAGAATAAAAAATTTTCACACATAAGATTATCTTCAAATGTTTTGACGTAAGGTTGGAAACGATACACAAATAATCATATAGTTTCGTAGAATACTATGGGGGTTTATTTATAATAATCCTTACACACTTGTATACATGAAGGAATACGTTGACGCTTAACACATATCTTAGATAATGAATTATAGTTGAAAAGATTAGACTTGCAATTTTTATTTTTATTTTTAAAATAACGTACGAAAAATAAGAGGATTTCACCTAAAGATTTGTTATGATTTATTTCAAGAATTTAATTTTATTAAACTTTATATTTTATGAAAACATTTTGATAAATCAACAAACTTTTTAATGTGCATTATTTTTCAAAGAGATTTGTTTACTTTTACAATAAAATATTAAAAATTATATTTCAAACTTTATACGAAGGATATAAGAAAATTAATTTGAAAACTCGTTTACGAAAACCATTAGCTCTGATACCACCTTCTGTAACACCCCCTTTTATAACACGAGGGAATGTCACAGCGCCAGTGATTACTCGGACTTTAATGTCTTCGTAACCACCTTAGGCTTATAGGGACATGCAACCATGCTCCCATAAACAAGATGATAACAAATAATGATATGTAAAATAAATAGAATTAGCGGAAGACTTGGAAAATAAAAATAACTCTTTATTAAAATTTCCTCTAAAATTGAGGATTTAACTTTACAATTTGATAATATTACAGCGGATGACTTTTAAAGGAAATAAAATATTTAAACGCCTATACAATACATCTCTAAATTTAAACTTTAAATACAACGTTAACAATAGTTTAGATGTCTTCTCAACTTCCCTTCTCTTTTCTTCTGAGACTCGACCTAAACCTGCGAAAACTGGTCTGGCGTCCGGAATGAAGGACACCAGCCATCCAAATAAAGGACGGTTAGTTCGCAAGAACTAGCAAATGACGGCTCGAAAACTGGGACTTCTTTGGACTCACACTCAGTGACCATAATACGGTATGAATCTAAACCCAAATGTGATTATTAAGAATATTTTATGTGAAGGCTTAACATTTTAAGACACGACTCATGTGACACGGATAATCCAGTAGGATTGAGTAACAAAAGATGCGAGCGACAAGCACTCTTAGGAACCATACTCCGATTACAGATGGAATATGATATAGCTTGAATTAATTGTGATCACTATAAAGCTTTGTTCTTACTATGTTAAGAAGATGTATATATACATATCACACTTCGCTCACTTTCCTCACGTTGAGTAGCTTAAAACAGGTTGATATAACACAATTCACTCACTTCCTCACATTGAGTAGCTTAAACACAGGTTTATATGCTATACACGTTTACCACTCTTAATAGGAATAGAATGTTTCACAACACACACTATTTGTTATAATATAATACCGGCCCCGCTCTCACTAGCAGATAGCGGCCTACTACCGGAGGTAGTGTAACATTTCTCTACGGAAATGATGATACCGGCCCCGCTCTCACTAGCAGATAGCAGCCTACTACCGGAGGTAGTTTAACATTTCTCTACGGAAATGTGTTAGTTTCATGAAACCCTTTATAGACCGAGGAATAACGGCCCCGACCTGACTCTACAACATCACTTACACTTGACTTCACACCTTACGGTTCACATTTGGTTTACGTCGATTGATACGTTTTACTTTCATTGATCTTGATTTAATTGAGTTCCAATCGTAACACACAATCCTCACATTATTACTATTTTATTTAGGTATCCTAGGTGATCACACAACACAAGATAACCCATGTTATTTATAGGTAACATGAATGCCAAATGAAATGAAAGCAATTAAAATAAAGGATGGAAACATCAAAGAAATAACATGTTTCATTCCTAACAGATTAGCATGAAAGGACAGCAATAAATCATGCTTTAAATGACCGGTGGGTAACTATATTATTATTATCTTATTAAGGTCGCACAATTATACTTGCCAAATTCAAACGGAAGGTTAAATAAATCACACAAGCAGGTGAATTGCAATTTATTTTAATTAATTTGGCAAGCATTCAAAGGAAAGAAAACAACAAGACACGAAGGCACCAAAATGAGTGAAAAATCTCGAAATGTCACTTGCCTGATTCGTCTTGTTGGGTTTCGATACTAACTATGGACATCAAAGCACTTGGCGACAGGGTTAACGAAGTCTACGAATGAATAATGCTATCTTCTTTGGAATCTTGACTCATTGTGGATGGGTAGGGATTTGACGATAACGCTGCGGATTAAAGATATTACCCGAGTTAGAACAACATCTAAAACTGCAGGGTAATTTCTGAAATTTTAAAAACTAAAACCAGGGCACATTTTGTAAAGATGGAAAATCTGGGAGGTTAGGCGTAATTATACCATCTCCTTCAACAGCTCGACAGGTCCCTTCGCGCAGATTTGACAGTGGGTTTTGGCGATTTTCTGGCGGCTTGTTCTCCTTGCACAGTGCTCCGTTTGATACTTATGACCTATCAAACTGACGAGTGCAAACTCTACTTCAGCGTGGTTATTTTCGTTTTGTCGGAAGATAAATGATAATGTCCAGACAATTGCTTGAACAGAGGCTGCGAGTTAAACAAAACAGCACACGCCCACACGTGCTTGGTTAAGTAAGTTCGACCCCAAATTGATACGGTTTAGGATCAACAAATTGAGTTCGTTTCAACTTACCGATTGAACATGGATATGTGATGTTTGATACACCTTGGGTCGCAATCCCAATCGACAACTAGAACCGTAACGTCTGATGCATAAACATCCTCACTCGGTTAGTTTCGATCGGAGCCCCGATCTCAAAATAGAAACTAAGGAATTAGGGACCGGTTCTCTTACTGATTATGGGGAATGGATCTGCCATACAAGACCTGGAATGAAACAGTTGATGTTAATTAACCATCTGAGATAGTCGGTTAACTAACGGATTGAAATATGAAATCGAGTTCGAATGATAACATCTCACCAAGGTATATTCGGGGACTTAGCACGGAGGCTTCAGGACACCGTAGGGGTTGCAAGTAAAGGCGTTGGCATGAAGGCGCTGCAAGCTTTACGACGGCACTAATGACAGCAACAACGGTCCAGTATGGAGGCATCGACGGAGCTCGAAAGGTGGCTGTGTTGAGCATCGAGAAGCACAGAGACAACACTGCTGGCCTTCGTTCGGACCCACTTCGGTCGACCTGTCTGTGTGGTACCTCCACTGGGGAACTTCCGGGTGCAGTGCTGGTCGCCTGCGTCGGTTGTGGCAAGGCTCCGGTGCCCGGCGGCAACTTCGTTTGGAGGACGAGATGGGTTGAGTTATGAGCGTGAAAAACAAAAGAGATGTAGAGGGAGCGGGTTTAGCGTAGCTTTTAACGGGGGAATGGATTAGGATTAATCCCGGAAGGAATATAAAACTAACAAATTGATCGATTGATAAGCCTGAATTGGCGAGATTTGAGGGATTCGCAAATCGTCCCCTTTAGAGACAGACGAGGTTGAAGAAGGCAGGTGGTCCGGTTCACTTGAACTAAAGGAAAACCGGTTCAAGCCCTATTCCTATTAATAAATACAATTATATTTATATCCGAAATTTTACTTATTAAAATCTTACACAACTTAAATAACAAAATAACAACACATTTTATTTAAATACATTTTATTTTGTGTAACAACATTTTTCTAAAACCTTATATTAGATATTTTACGTAAATTAAAATAAATTATGAATCCTTCATTTTTTCTTTTTTTTTTATAAGAAAATATATATCACTTTGTCCTAAAACACTATAACTTAAAAACTGATTTATTTACTATATATGCACCTAACATAAACATCTTTAAACTAGTTATAAAACTTATATATATCCACTTTAGAATTTTTAAGTTCAAAATAAAATAACTTTTATTACGGAAATTATATTTACTTAAAACGAAATACCCAAAGATAATTTGAGGTATTTCACTCCATTGGATGAATCTCCCTAAATTCTAGCTCATTACAAATCTCGCCAAGAAAATCCAATGAGACAAAACTAGGACGACAAAGAGAACAAAACGGATAACATTCGATACGCTTTGGTGTAACTGCCTCATAAAAAAAAACCTTTGCAGAAAAACTCGGTGGAAGAAAACCTAATCGAAGGAGAAAATAGTGTAGATCGTACTTCTCCTCGTGAATTCAACTTCTTTCTTGCGGTCTTCTCATTCTGATAATCTCTTTAAACTTCTTGATGATATAGACTTCGTAATCTTCATGGTCAAGTCTCAACTCTGTCTTTGATGTGGTCAAGCCAAAATATCTTCATATATTACAATTGACTTCGATGCACTTGGCTTCCCTCTATTGGTCTTGGGATGCTTTTAATGCACAAATATTTAAAAGGTATTTTAGAACATGATGTGCTTTTCATTGTTGATATAATAATTTTTTTGTGTTAATGGTGTCCAAGTTGCCTCGTTAAAAGTCTTACCTTGGAAAAACCTAGTGGGATAAAAAAATCATTGTAGAGTACAACTTTGTATGGTGCTTCGGGATCTATTACATTATGTCACCATTTTAACCATTGTAGGTACTTTGAGTGCTCTTATAAGGGTTTTTAATCAACTGCATGTGACAAAATTTTGGCGTTAATGCTTCATGCATTTTCAATCATTCAATCTTTTTTATTTATATTCAATTATCAATGCGGTATACAACTACCACACCCGTCAATTTTATTTGGAACAAAAATTATATTCACTACTGATGAATATATTCTCATATTCCCTATGATAGGGTTTTGTACAATCAACTTGGTTTTATATTTTCTTTTGTTTAAACATCCGATTCAAGCGAATTGATACTACAGTTTTCGATGTTGGAGCTACATGCCCAAAAACATCATGCTTAAAGAATCTATCTTTGCATGAATTGCTTTTTTTTTTCTTCTAGCTTTTTACCATCATTTCAATGTCGACAATTTGCTTGATGATAATCATATTCGCATGGACTCTTTCCACTTCTAGGGAATCATATACTAAGAGCCTAGTGATCTTCAACACTTTCGGAATGTTTGCGAATCACTTCATATTTATTGAATTGAAGTTACTTCTGAAACTTCCAAATGAACTAGTGCAATATATGTGACTTTTTTACTTTCTTGGATTTTAGTAAATGTATTTGATATATTATTTGTTAAACCTTGTAATCATTTGATCTATTAAACTTTTGGTTCATTTGCATTTACGTAGACATGAGCACTGGTCAGACCCACCGGGTTCAAATATGGGTCCGACCCACCAGGTCAAGGGTCAGGATATCATTGACCATAACCCTGACCCTTCCAAACTACGGGTCGACGGGTTGTGTGACCCATTAGGTCAAGGGTCGGCCCTTTGACCGGTCGGGTCATGACATGTCATTTAATTAAAAAAAAATGTTCTTTATGTTTTCGAAAAATTAAAAGAAAAGGAAAAAAGGGCTTGGACCGGTTTTCTAGTTGGCTACGTATCCTCTCAGGGAAGATGAATCAAAGTTCACGTAGTTCTTTACATTCGTTCTGATCCCCACTTACTTTATCTCATGTTAGGAATATTCGCCTTGCTCTGCATTTGAGCTCCTGACCATTGTGCCATCGTCGAGCTCCTTATCCGGGTCTGACTCGATTAAGTGGCCATTGTTTTGAATCCTCATCTCCGCCTTCTTCCAATCGGTTAGGAAAACTTGACCTTCCAGCGTCTCGAGCAAGAGTTTTGATCTTTTCTCGCTTAATAATTGACCACATTGGCTAAGACGTTGCTCCATCGTTACAGTTGAGCAAGGAGCGGCGAGTATTTGATGAGCGATTGCCAGCTGTTGGAAATCGGGTCTCTCTAGACGGCTCCACCGTTCTAAAATGTTGAATTCCTCTTCCTCTTCACCTCGATTAAAATATAAAAAAGGGTGCGCTGAGTCCCTGGTCAAAAAAATGACCCTTACTCTAACTCTTAACCTGCCTAGACCCTTACCCTTGTCGACCCTAACCCACCGGGTCGTTTACCCTTTGGGTTCCCGCCGGTTCAAAACTATTCGGGTCCGAGTCGACCCTTGACCTTGCTCATGTCTACATGTACGGTCATCCTTATTGAGGATGTTCGGATCCTATTTAGTGGGTTTTCATGTGAATTTCAATGATCCCGTCCATAATCATTTCACTTGTGTGGCCGAATTCCACAAAGAAAAATATTTTTATTATCAACTAACTTCTGGTTAGTAACAAGTTTACATGAGATAATAAAGTGTCAAAATAAACCAGGAGTATACATTGTCATTTTCTCTAAAATTTGCTTCCCGCTAATCATATTATATGTGAGAAATTGGTATTAAGTACCATGTCCATTCACATATATGTGTCATTGGGACTTTGGGTAACAAAATTAATGCTCTTTTGGATCCATATAGAATACAATATTCACCTTGGTTTTCCCATTTAGATGCTTGTTTAAGAAAACTTAGGATTTTCTAAATTGTGTGACACTCCATAGATTCGTAATGCTAATTAATCCATTGAAATTTATTTATGGTGATCTATTTATTTAATCAGATGTCGTTAAGTGGGTATTTTAGAAATTAAGTTGGTGTCGTACTCCAAATATGAGTCTAATGACCAAATATGTATATTTATTAAATACATTTCCAACATTAGAATTAACCGTACAACAACATAACTATAAGCCACAACAATGACTTCAGTTTAGCATTTAACCATAACCTCTTTAACGCCCTTTATGGGATGTTCTTTTTACTTGTAGTTTATAACCCATATTTTACATATCACATAAGATGATATGAGAACCCCATATTTTTAAAATTCTTACAAACTTTGGGATACACAACATGCCAGATGTATTATAACGTATCAAAGCTGCAATAAGATGAGTAATTACTATTGGTATGATAAAAAGATAGCCAGTACGTACCTACACAAAACCCCCATAGTTGGAACTTCTACACAGACCAGCAGTGCAAATGCTACTCTAGTAGAATTTGCAATTTGCAACAAAAACAACTCCAAAAACATTTCTTCAAAGATGAAAACTATGATCACACTTTATATCTCCAAAGACCCCCTGTTCTTCACAAAATATGAGAATCAATGCAAACTGATTCCCCACTCCGATCTTTGGCTGTTGCCTCAGTTCAGAACAAGCCCTTCTGAAGGTCGAGGTGGTCGCTGCAGAAGCTCGATGCCACTACGGAGAGTTCAAGCTGCCCCCTCCACTCTTCCCCCGGCTTCAGGGTGATGGTCTTCTCAACAGCTGCTCCGTCCACACACAGCATCTGCTTGTACTCCTCGTCTCCGAGATCTGTCATGGACTTTGCTTTCTTGTCCCAGGGATTCCAAACCACTGCAATATCATCACAAACGCATCAATTTGGTAAACTTTTGGAAAAATCTATCATGTTTGAATATTTTGCTGAAAACACACAATGCCTAGTTGAGTATGAGATTCTTAGGAAGTTAAGCAAATGACAGCTCAAATCCTCACTTCCAACGCTTAATTTGAAAACCGCAGCAAGAAGCCTTCGTGAAAAGTAACGGCAACTGAATCATGTTGTTATATTAATCTTACCCATGTCAGGCAAGCCTTCTTTGCGTATTACATAAGTCCTCTTCTTTTCATGGTCAATCACTGCAACAGCGTTTGGGCAACTCAAGTAGACACGATCAATCTGAAAAGCATGGGAATGTTTGAAGCATTTGTACCTTTAATGACAACTGACAAGAAAATCTTCAGGGATTCTTTTGTGTACAGACAAAACTAAATTTCTTTACCTCAGATTCAAATGTTAAGGCATCTCCCTGCTCTGTAAACCTTTCTTTTTTGCACAGGTTGTTAAGGTAGTCGAGTGTTTCCAGCCCTTCCACTCTCACTTCACTGCAGTTTTTCATTAAGTTTAAGAGGCCAGTTGAGCATATTGTAGAATAGAGAGTTCAAAAAGGATCACAAAGGATGCCAACTGATAAGTGCGCAATCCTGACCTGATATCAGAAACTGACAAATAAGTGTGGTATGCAAATGAGAAACTAAAAGGCTTCCCATTTACATTTCTTATACGACATATCAAAATCAGGCTGCCATCAGATGCAAGCGCAACCCTCTGACGCAGCTCAAAGCTGGAAAACAGTTCGGCAATATGATCAGTCAACAGATACAACAAATGTCATAATGTGAACTTGACAACAGCAGGCTGCTGTGTTTAATTGCCACCAGAGGAACAAGTAACCTCACCTATGCGGCCAGCACTTTAGATCCTCAGGCGTGGGCCTGAGTATCATGTCAACAAACGACTTGCTATGGGAATCATTTGGGGGCAAAGGAGGTGGGTTTTCGTCAATGGTCCATATCTTGTTCCTCGCAAATCCGTGTTGCTCAAGGGATCCACAATTTCCAAACTACATAAAAGGTAAATTTGCATCTTATCAACAATAGGTTTTTATTCGAAATTAAATCATAAATAAGGAAATCATAAATATACCTGTGGGAAGCAGATAGGTATTCCACCTCTCATTGCTTTAGGTGGCTTAAAAATTGCCTATTCCACAAGACAGGAGCCATGTCAGAGTTCTGTTTAATCTAAATCCCAAGGGGGGAAATCTCAATATATCCTAATCAATGCAGAAAAAACAACAATCCCTATTCGCAGGCTCAGGAAGTAAAGCAGATTTATCTTCACAACGCTTTTAAATTTTCAGCATCTGAACTGCAAATGGAAATGCAAGTGATGCAGATTCGTCTCCGAAATTGCTTTTCAAAATCGTAATTGCAGCAAGTAATGCAGATTCATTTCCGCAATTACAACATGAGAGCGTACCAATGAGCAGACGATACATTCAACCATTATCAATACAAGACATTATTATAGTTTCGGATTGTAGTTCAAGAGGAAGAGCTTTGTTAATAACTTGAACAAAAACCAATTCACCTTGTTGCTGGTGAAGAGGAGTTCTTCCCCTTGATCATTCTTCCATGACATAACTTGCCCTCCGTGCATACTCACCTGAATATTCAATTGATTGAGTCACAACAGCCACACACACACACACACACACTAAAATAATATGAAATTAATCAACCATTATATCAACAATTAACTTCCTTTTATGACATAATAGACATTAAAACAAGGTTAAAGAAGGACCAAGGCCAACAAGATTAAATTATCAAAAAAGGAAAAGAAAAAAAAAATTGGGGGAAGAGCATTAAAAAAAGGGTTTACTCTTGCTGAAGCTCCATGGCGATTCCGAAGCACCACTTGCTGAATCCCATTCCAATCTCTCGTAATCTCAGTTGCTGCCCTATAATCCCAAATAGCTGCTGAATGCCCCATTTTAGAAATCACCAGAAGAAACCCAATTTCCCACCTTCTCCTTTTCAACCCCAAATCTTGATTTCAATCTCAATCAAAGAAGAATCTGAAGAAGCCCCAAAAGAAAGAAACCCAAGTGGGAAATCAAGACAAGGATAAAGACCTAATCTTTCACTACCCCAACAGAAAAGAGCTTTCTTGTGACAAACCAACCTGTGAAATCCTGTGAACAGATTGGGGAAACTGACCTAACCAAATTCCCCCTTTATTCAGTTGCACACAGTAACTACACAGATCCAGAAGAACAATAACCCATACACTAGAAAGTCGAAATTGCGTGGCCTTGTAAAAATTAAAATTACCACTGATAGAACGCAAAGAACCCAGAAAAAGAAAACAACTTTTGCAACAACCACCTACCCAGGAAAAATTAAAATTCTCAGAACACCGCCACCACCTAATCCAAGCCTCTGCTAGAGATTGCCAAATGTATAGAATAAGACAAGCCAGAAGACAAAGAAGAGGAGGAAATTAGCAGAACCCAAAAATATTGAGATTTTGGGTGTTGCACAATTTCCCAGAAGTAGAACTAAAATCCCTAATTGCCCAATTAAGCATACAGGGTTATTTATACCCAGAAACTAGGAAGCACCCAAATCTCAAATGGTCTTGGAAACCGACATCGGGAGTAGCGAGAGGAGATCAAAACCCATGAGGTTATTTAAAACCCTAAATGAAAGGGCGGAGGTCTCGCGAAACCGATGAGCATCCAATGAACTTGACCCAGAAAATACCCATCAAGTGCTCTGCACAGAAACATTAAAAAAAAAAAGTGCACATGAAGCAAATTATAAAGCTTTCTCACATTTTTGCATTTAAAGGGGAGTGAGAGTGATCAGATTAGCAGTTAATACCATAATCTGTAAGATTAATCTTTGGGGATGAGGATCTGAGGGGTTTGGATAGAATAAAGATTTAAGAGAAATTACGAATTAGTTGGCGGTGGGCAGATAGGGATGATGTTGTGAAGACCCAAGGTGCGAGAAAGGTACAAATTGGGGTTATGGGATTCAAAAAACGGTCATAATTTTTAAAATGGAAATAACACAATTCTGAAGATTAAGACGTCAAGTGAAATGGGCCTTCCCACCTGAAAAGATTCACCTGAAACGCTGTCTTTTTCCGATGACCTTTTTTTTTAACATTAGACAAAGAGTTGGATGTACTACCGACATTTAGGATCATCTAACAAAATTATGTTCTGAAACTCACAAAAAGAACTAGAAATAAAATTACAGCTCAACTAAGATTTCGCAAAGAAATTAGCAACACAATTCGCCTCTTTATGACAATGCTGAAAAGTGATGATCTCAAAATCTTCACTTAAAGAACGGATTTCTTGAACTATTTGCACAATCTACTATTGTATATTGTTCCCCTGATTAATGACATTGATAACGATTTAGCAATCGCTTTCAACTATGACTTTCCGTATTCCAAGCTCAGTTGCAACTCTTATACCTGCATATACTGCAAACGTTTCTGTTAGGATAACAAAACTCATCTTAACATTACATTTGATGATTCATTTTGTATTTGTGCAATACGGAGTATCATAAATCCGTAAAACTTTTATAATGTTTGTTACAGATAACCTAATAAAAAATACTAGGGAAAAAGATATTGTTTACTATTTATATACTGTATTTTGTTTAGAAGAATAAAAAACTATATAAGATATGTATTTATTTTTTAAAATTTTTAAAAGAATTTGTACTTATTAATACTAGTAACTATCAAATTGTTAAAAAATTATAAAAAAATTTGATATTTTATATAGTTTTCATCCTTTTAAAAAATGTATATGAATAGTAAATGACATGTTTTGCCGAATAGAGTGAGTATATACAATTTTTTAACTATAAAATAGATGCATTTAACAAATGATACAAGTTTTAATAAAATGGTTTCTCTCCTATATATTATCCTATGACATAAGCTAAGCTTTTTGTTTTGGGAAATATTTCTCTAATTATATAATGCTTTAGTCATACTTTATGTAAAATTATTGAGTTTATAATAATTTAGGGTTACAGTTTTCAAACTAAAAAACTTAATCTATGCATTGAACCATAAGTTAGAAAAAAAACTTAATTATTAAAATACTTTATTTTTCTAAAATATTATTATTCCACTAACGTTTTCATAAATTTGACTATTTTTATAACTCAGTATACATTTTAACAAACTAAAATATTTTAAAAGGTAAACAACATATAAATCAATACAAATTATTATAGTACAATCAACTACCTAAAAAATTTAAAAGATCATCTATTGTTGATAAGGTTTATTCACCTAAAAAAATCATGTATTTATGTTAAACATTCTAATTTAAGAAATATTCTCCTAAATATACTAATTTAACTATTTTAAAAATAAATTCATGGAGTTATAAGAAAATAGTTACTAAATCGAAATCCTTAACATATATGTGTAAGAGCAAAACGAGAATAACGTATAACGGTTTTTCTAGGCATAGGATAAGATTCTCGATTTAGGAAAAAAAAATATATCCTTAATTAACATGCATTAGCCAAATTTTAAATTAGATTCCTAATGTCGTTTATTTGTAGTAGTGTATCCTTCCCAATTAAGATCTTATTCTATACCCTAAAAGCGTCGGATAGAAACACCGTAGAAATGACATTAGTACCTTCTGAATTATGAGGCCCAAAAATATGTCATTGTGATTTGAAAATTTTTAAGATTTGATTTCGACTAAAATTCTATTTATCTTAGATTACTCCACTTGAACAAATGTTTTTGAACCTATCAAATTTATTCTATCTATTTTATCCGGATTTTTGTAATTTAGGATAAATTGAATGCTTTTGGTATTAACTATAATGTTGATTGATCTAAAATTAGTTAGTGGCTTTGGAATTGCATACTACTTTAATATATTTTATTATTATTTTATTTAAATATACTATTATTTTATTCAATTTGAAAAAGTTAAGAAAACTCGTCCTTAAGCACCCAGTTTTGATTTTAAAATCCGTCCGGCATCGTTTTAGAATTTGAACTTTGACGGAATCTAATTCCGCTTTCAAGCTCCTATGTCTTGATAAATTAATTCCGATAATGATTTATAAGTTCGATATAAATTTTATAGTGTCGGGATTGAGATAGAGCGTCGAGATACATTAGCGTCGGTATTGTCGGGTTTAATTAGTTGGACTTTCAAATTGTTAGTTGTGGGACCCACTCCTCTCTCTATTTTCTTTTTCCTTTTCTTCATTCTCTCTCCCCTCCCCCTCTCTCGTTTCAGGCCTAGGACAAGAGGTCCCCATTTTTCTTGTTGCCTTACAATTGCCAGCTACAGATTTCTTCTTATGTAAAATTTCACCCTGTAAATCCACACAAAAGGAGACCTCACCTTGCTCAGACAGCATCCCACGCCAAGTCTGCACCTCCCTCTCCTCTTCTTTTTAATTGAAATCCCAAAATAACACTCTCACCCACAAGCCCCGAAAGCTCCCATCTCCAACCTCTTTTCACTTCTTCCTTCTTGCCTCCTCCACCCTTTGGTTTCTCCCCGTAGCCCCGACCACCACGAACCACCATCACCTCCAGCGTCTCCACTTCTGAGCTCCCATCGAGCGCCTCCTCTGTTCTTCCGAGCACCGCAGCACCACCAATACTCCTCCCTTCGTCAAGCCCAGCAGTCGGGGACTCTGACGTCCGAAAACCGAGAAGCAGCAGCACGAGTGGGCGCCACTGAGCTCCTCCGGCCGAGCTCTCACAGTGTTGTTTTCCGAGCAGTCGAGCCGAGCCATATTTTTCGAGGTCCGACGTAGCCAGCACCGCCTCCCAGGAGCAGTCGGAGTCTCCGATGCCGAGCGCTTCCTTCTTCCTTCCTCTGTTCTCCGATTGGGTAACGGTAAGACTCGGGTTCACCTTCCTTCGACTCCTAGCTAAGCAAAGTCGCACCTTTAACCCTTCCCCCTCCTTCCTAGGTCGTCCAGGGAACCGATCTACCATCAACGAAGCACCATCGACTCCAGCGAGGCGGATCGAGGCGAAACCGATTGATTCCGGGCCGTTACAAAGTTGGTATCAGAGCTGAGGTTGTGCAATTCGGGTACGCAAGGGTCGAGTGTATGTTTTGGAAAACCGCCCATGAATTTTAAAGGATTTGAATGGATTTTAAGAAGGGCAAAATGAACTTAAGATGCCTAATCGAAATTGGACTAAGTAATGAACTCGACTTATAATAAAAGAGGAAAACCGACCAAACGGGGACACGAGCGGGTAGTAAAGGGGCTAGACCACCCCTATTGGGTGTAGTTGGGAACGGTAGGCAAAATACTAGCTTGCTCCTTACAGAGGGTCCGGAAGACTCCAAGAAGATTGCACCAAGGTGGTTGGACTGGCAAGTTAGGTAGGATCGCGAGGTTTTTGCCCCCCGGTCAGCCGCTCCTCGAAGAGCGACATTAGATAGCTTGATGTGCTTTATATATTGAGCTTGAGCACGATCTCCCTTGAAGGAGGTCATTATAATGGTCATTGACTGATTCTATGCTGAGTGCTTGATATGCTAAAGTCTGACTGGTATGCCTAACAATTAAATGTTTATTGACTGATCTGTGCAAACGGGATAGTGGGAGTACCCTTGTATCTGTGTTGTCAAACCCAGCTTGTGTGGAACAACCCCTTCCATAATGTTAACCACTTAACGATTCTATCTAGCCTTTCCCTGGATGTCAGTGTCTTCCATAGGGAATTGGGTTGGTAACCACATTGTGTCGGGAATCATGGTTGGATATTAAGGTTGTCTGAGTGAGTATTGGAAGTTCTTGATGTCAAAAGTAAGGTGTTTCTGGGGCTATCTTTCCTTATTCTTATGATGATCAACCAGTGTCTTCTTGCCATGAAGAGTCGTACCGGAGTCCCACGGGAAAGAGGGGTGATAAGTTGGTTGGGAAAAGTCAATGGTTACCCTTAGGGATCTCTGTCCGGTTGTAATGGTTACTCTCTCTGAATTGTACGACATGATTTTGTAATTTCCCGCATGTACCTTGTAGATGATCTTTAGTAAGAAGCTGCTCATGTTATGTCTTGCTTTCTGTCGTGATTTTATTGTTTAAGCTCATGTCATGGTCAGTTACATTGCTTAAGTCTCGTGTTTTGTCTTGCCTTCTATCATGATTATATGTTGTTATAGCATGTTTACTTGGCCTATTGATCGTATGATTGATTGGAAGCATAAACCACATGATATGAACCTACATGATAGTTGTTTTCTCCTGGGTTAGGTCCATGATAGTGTGATAATCTTCTTCGTATGAATGCCGGTAAATGATCTCTTTAGCATACTAGCTGATGACGCCTTGATGTTTATTATTCATTTTGTGGCACGAATCTACAACATGCCCATCTATTCTGTATTCATCAGATTAACCCATGTTGGTTGTTTTGCAATTTATATTGTTGTGTAATTACTTGCGTTGGATGGAGAATATATGGTATAATTGAGTCTTGATGAATGCATGTTTTATCCTAGTATGTGTTGATTCGAGCTCATATCCCTGAATTATAGTCGTCTTGCCATTACTTAGACTCGTATTGTACATCGTTAAACTTTCCTCATGCTTTTATATCGTCGGAATGTGATTGAATTGATTTCTGACATATCGTCATGATTAGTTGCATGCATGTATCGTATGTTAAGTTGAGCCTTTAGTATCATGTAGGATCCTTGGTTATGACTCGTGTGAATTATATCTTGCATGCATTATTGCTGATTCTCTCTCGAACTAGGTTCCTGATAGTGTGGTTCTTCCCTCTTTCTATTGCCATAACATGTCTTACTCATCCTGGCTAGATGATGTTAAATTCGATGGCCGACTTGCTTTCTGCAATGGTAGGTCCTAGCATGCTTACATGTTCTCACTCGGTGGTATTCCTCTATTACTATATGACATATTCTCGTACTTGCATGAGCGTATGGCTTAACAACTCGCATGATCACACACCACCTTATATTATGATTTCGCACATGCATGACACCTAAATGTTACGATGAATCTAATCGCATTGTCTTGATTGTATTCATGTTCGATGTGTGCCAGTAGTGTCTTGTAGGGCTTATGATTCCCAATATGACTCGCTAAATGATCACGTGTTGTACTTGTTCTATAATGTGATGACTATTGTACCATATATGTTCTCTAGGATGGTTCGTTCTTGGCATGATTATAATCTATCGCCCATGATGTCCTTCTTGTTACTTTTGATGATGCCTCGTGCTTTGTGAATATTATGATGAACTCCTTTTAACGACTCATGATTATGCTTGTATCACGTCATGTATCACTAGCCTCATGTAGGACTCAATTGTGTCTTTGAAAATGAATACGAATGTTGTCCCCCTTGAGATAGATACATGTTAGTGTGGATTAAAATGATTGATATGCCCCATGATGAATTTGTGTCTACTTGTCATGATTGCAACCTAATAGACCTCCATAAGGGCGTACGTTGTTGCTATTCTCGGGTCAGGGTCTTGGCTATAGTATTGTCGTCTTTAGTCGTGGTCCGTGTTTGTCCCCGAAAGGAATTTGGGTTGTCTTCTCTTGTCCCTCCCCTATCTCTACTAACTTAGACTCTTGCGCGATACGTTGGACGAGCGACCACATGGAAGAGGGAATGGAAAAAAAATTGGATAGCGATAGAGCAACGTGACGGAAGCGTGGGCCCATAATCCACGGGCCTCAAAAGCAACGAGGTTGGCGGGACAAGCACGTATCGAGGATTGCGGTTACTGTGTACGATATGACTTGCAAGCAGGATTGTTCTCCGTTCGAATTGCTAACCCTTTTGAATTTGTTGACGACGATATTGCATTGACCTAGCGATGAGATATATGTGTTGATGTGCTGACTTGATGATGACTGTTGTCTGATTGTCTGTTGCCTTTGATGATATTATTTGATGCTTTACAGTTTTAATGTGCCATGATGCCTTAATGTGTTGATACTCTGAGTTGTTAAGCATGATCTAAATTCCCGTGCCTATAAAAGTATGAACTACAGATGTTGAGAAACCTGAATTGTTATCTGATAAGGTTATGATGAGACTTGCTAAATTGATTGATTATGTTCATATATGATGTTTTGCAACGATTATTGAGCATGATGGTAAATTGAGTCTTGTTGCAATAATTGATGATGAACCCATGATGTTATGTTTATAAATGCTAGTTGATATGTCGTAGCCCTTATGTGTAATAATGTTCATGATTGCTTCTTCCTTGATCGTGTGGATGAGGGTTCTCTTGTGGAGTGGTTGGGATGATCGATGGTATTATGAGGTAGTAGCGAGAGAGGGATGTAGGCTTAGGTAAGACTGAGTGAGTTTTGAGATTTTTGAGAGGCAATGCTTGGGTGATTCTATTAAGCTTTTGGGTGAATCTTCCGTGGGGGTATGGTTAGCAGGGCATGATGTTTGAGATGTCTTGTGAAATGCGGGGAGTGTAAGAAATGACCTTTGAGAGTATTGAGAACATAGCATGAGAGGGTACATGGGTGTGAAGTTAGAGATAGGAGTTGGATTCTTAGAGGTGGATGGGGTATGGTAGTGCTTGGTGGAATGAGGGGCGAGAATGGGGTATCGAAATGAATTGAGATTTCTTTAGGGAATTTTGACTGAGTTGAGGTTGGTGAGTCTAGAAGGAGATTGGTCTTGGCTGGGAATTAGAATCAGATGAGCGGGATTGCATTTAGTTTGACTGGTATGATGTGAGGATTTTCTTGCTTATGTGATTTATTTATATCTTTTGGCATGATGTTAGATAGCAACCATGACGAACCTGATACGAAATGATACTATATGATTGATATGCAATATTGAAATCTAGTTGGTAGTGACAGGCGTTATCATGAGATATTGATGCATTGATATCCTGTTATGTTGTTTTAGAAGCATGTTAGGATGTGTTGTGATATGATATATGAACTATGAGATAATGATGTGTTATTATTGTTGTAAGGAGGAAATCAAGTATGAAATATAATAAAATAATTCAAACCAGATTCGTGCCCCAGCAAATAATCACAAGACTCCCTCCTTATGCAGTGGTGCGAAGTCAGGATCGATGCACGAGGAAGCGTGTCAGTGTATCCCAGGTAGCTGTAAATATCACAGGAAAGAAAACAAAAGACAGAAACAAATAAACAAAGACAGAAATAACAAACGAAAGCAAAAACAATAGCAAAGACAGAAACTTGTCGATCTCGACTAAGATCTACTCGAGATAGACTAAAAAAACAGTGACGACAGAAACTCAAAATCGACAACAGAAGCAGAAACTCAGACACACAACTCGATCTAGACCAACCCTACTCGAGATCGACTAAGATTTCCTCTAGATCGACAACAACAATTCTAGATCGAGTAAAAAGACAGGAAATTAAAAATGCAAACTTCGAACACAGAATCGCAGATTTCGGAAGAAATAAACTCAATATATAAAGAACTTCCAAAGCCAGGGTATTAACACTACAACGATAACCATGCAAAGTAACACATAAAGGCATAAAAGATCATGCTTTCCATCAAAATAACTTTCGTTATTAACAAATAGGCATATAGAGGCTTTCGCATAAACCCTAATTGTTACTAACCCTTTTCACATAATTAACCCAAGTTGCATTAAGATCACTTTCGCTTCAATAACACAAACAAGGATCACCTTCAACTCTCGCAAAAGAATCATGCTCATAGGGATAGAAGAAGAATCGCATCAAAAGATTGTACCTTTACCGCATCACCTCACATGGCCACCGTCGGGCTCACCCCAGCCTCAGAAGTGGGTGGACTACTCGCTCTTCATCATCAAGAAAGACATCAAATAACAAAAGAAACTAACTTGCATTGAATTAAATAAAGAAAGCTTACAACCATACAAGACAAATCCGCTTTCGCCTTTCCACCTTGCTCGCCACAAACTCTCTCTCTCTCTACTACTACTTACTTGTTCTCTCTAAAATTGAATGATGAAAAACCAGACCCTAAGGCTTTATTTATAGTCTTCTACTCCTTTCTATTCAATGATAGAATATTTCTATCTTTATCTAAATCTATATCTAAAAGCTTTAAAGATACATAAATGCAATTAAGGAATTAAATCTAAAAGGAATTTCTATCTAAAATAGGTAAATCTTCTAGGTGTTGATAGGTCTTCTCTCCATAGATAGATGTTGATAGTTGTTGATAGACTCGGCAATCTTCGGATTCCTTCGGCTCCAAGGACTCCCAAACCGAGTAGAACAGCGAAACCGTGTAACGCGCTCCTGGACACGGTTTCCTCGATCTCGACTAAGCCTCCTCGAGATCGAGTAAGGGTTACGTCGACTTCGGCTTGGATGGGCGTCTCGGGCTGCTACTACTCGATCAAGCTCAGTCATGTGGTTCTGGTGTCCTCGAGATCGAGTAAGAGTGGTGCTCGGCGTCTTCAGTCCTCGGCTTCTCGACTTGGCACAGCTCCTCGACTCCGGACATGGCATCAGGAAGTTTTCGATCTCGACCAGATTACTCGAGATAGAGTAAGGCTTCTAGATTCGGGTAGTCTCTGACTCTCAGTTCCTCGATCAGCTCTTCTCGACTAGGTGTGTTCGGACAACTTTTGTCGAGATCGAGTAAAGGAACTCGAGATCGAGTAAATCTCTCAGCTTTCTGCTCTGTTCTTAAAACGCACTTTCCCGAGTTATCGTTCGTCGGATTGACGCATATTACCATGCGTTGGAAAGCTCTTTCCGAGGGCTACAACTATCATGAAGACATAGAAGCTTGATTCAGAATAATGAATTCCGAAAAATGGCCTTTTCTCTAGCTGCACCATTCTTAGCTTCTCCATGAGTTTTCTTTAAGCTCCAAAGTGCGTCCGATTTCTGCGAAATATAACAAAAACTTGTGTAGACCTTCATATATTGCAAAGAAACATATACTACATAGATTCTGTATTATTCTAACTCAAATGCATAAAATGCATGCAGAAAACGATATAAAAGTTATAGTAAAACATGGCAGATTCAGCTTACAACAAACACCCCATACTTAAGCTTGCTTGTCCTCAAGCAATACTTTTATTTGTCATTCAGGGGAAGAAATTAAAACTCTCAACATATTGGATTCATTCTCATATGTCCCTGAAATCAATTACCATCCTTGAAAAGGTACTAGTGTCACAGATTCATGCATGTGCAAATAAAAGCAACATCTACTCATAAAAGGAGGGTTATGCAGAACAATTCATATGTGTGACAAAGCATTAATAATCAAGAGGACTTTAATTTAAGCTCAATAAGGAGTAGAATTGGTAAAAGGCTAAATGTGGGAAAATTTTTGCCATGTGGTGCTAATGATCCGGGGAAATGGAGTATTTCCAAACTGAATTTCATACCACATTCTTTCTCATAAGATTCATCACCTTTCATAATGCTTTTTCTCAATATAATGCTTTTACCTCTCTAACCTCAGCACTGCCTTCTCGCGAGTCGCAAACATGGGTGTCATGAATGGCCTCGGATACTTAGTGCTTTGGACTCCTCACAATGTGTCCCATCTCTCCAAACTATTATCTCAGAGAGCAGGGTCGATCTACCTTTATCTCCTGAGGTGATCGGATTTTCTTTCACTCATTAAATTTTCCATATATTTCAAACATTCTCCTTCCAAACTCCATATATGATATATAACAACACAAACACCATATAAAATCTCCATAATGTAACATCATTCTCAACATAATCCCCGGATAGAAAATAAGGTAAAGAATGTCAATATTTAGAACATGTGGAGCAATATATGAAATAAGGCATATTATGGCTTTTTGTGATGCATAAGCATAGGTAAGGCTGGGATTTAAACAATGAGCATTATATGGAAATATAAAGTCCTCCGTCCTCTTATCGTGCAACATGTCAAAAGCAACTTCAAATTTACCTCCTTTCATGGTTTTCAAGAAAATATGCACTTCATTGTGACTTTCCTTTACTAGGCAATTTCATGCTATATCTCTAATGAATCCAATTTTGCATTGTCGAGTTCATTAAAGCTTCCATGACATTAATAAAAAATTTCAATGGGGGTTATTTTTTTCAAATTTTTGGAAACATGCATATACGCACATAATTCAATAATGCATTCCAAAATAGCCATGTATAAGCAATTCAAGAATTAAACTCTAAATATGCACACATAGTGTCAAATAAAACCAAATATGCATAAGGTAAGCCCTTCCTCCACCCCATACTTAAACATTACAGTGTTCTCACTGTATAAAAATAACGGTAGAGAAAGAAACTCACTAGACAGGTGTGCAGGGCTTCATAATATCAAGTGTAAATGCCTGGGCCGAGTCCGAATATAGCTTGCTTCTATCCATGGACCTGAAAAGTGTAGAAGACATATACCCAAAATAGAAAACTAAAAATGTTCAAAACCAAAAACAAACAAAACAATGTCCAAAAAGTCCCAAAAATAAATGTCTATGTACAAGCTCTAGATTTTATAGTCGCTAGGCCGACTTTCTCCATTAAGCTCAAGGTGGCATTTGAAGGGCCCATGTAGCTTGGGCTTCAAATAGGACTCCATTTTTGTCCATCAGCTGTAGTCCTCCAGAATGGATCTTGTTCACCACAAAAGGTCCCATCCTCTTCTTGTTGAATTTTTTAGGGAACCAATGATCTTTTGATTTAGGGACATAGAGCTTGTCTCCAACTTCATATTCCTTGGGCTTATCATTGGAAATCCTACATAAGCGCACATACGAAGGCAAACCTCTCCCATGTATAGATAGATCTTTAATGGAAATAGGAGAAGAAAGATCCATACCTTGGCTTACCTTCGCAGAAACAGAATCGGGGACCACGGTGTTTGGTCGATCTCGAGTAGGAGTACTTGATCTCGACAAGTCTTCAGCTTCTGGTGGTGGGCTGCTCGTGGATGCAGGAGCTGGTGAGGCTTGGTCGATCTCGACAAGAATAGTCGATCTCGAGGAGGGTTCAGCTTCTGGTGACTTCAGCGTCGAGGAAGGAGAAGTCGATGCAGCGGGTTCTTGGTCGATCTCGAGTAAAGTACTCGATCTCGAGGAGTCTGGTGCTTCAGTCTGGCTGCTCGACGACGCTGGTGTTGGTGGAGGCTTCTGGTTTTGGTCGAGATCGACTAGAGTCCTCGATATCGAGGAATCTTGGTCGACTATGACCCCATACTTACTTCCTGTCAAGGCATCCGAAAAATAGTTGGTCCATAATGACGTACCTTGGTCCGTGTCGAGTGGATTCTCTGTTTCCTCCTTTAGGATGGCCATGATCTCCTCCACCTGGGCCTCTATATCCCTCTTTTCCAGCTTTTTAGGAGTCATATATCTTACCTTGGGCTCCCCGCAAGTGATGTAGCCAGCTGAGATAGATTTTACCTCTTCCATTGGACCTGTATGCCTTTCAGTTTTATTAAAGAAATACTCAATTACCTCATCGCTGATGTTGAAAGTGAGCACTCCTTTTCTCACGCTTATGTTGGCATCCACCGTCGCCAAGAAGGGTCTTCCTAGAATAATTGGACAAGAAGGGTCTTCTTGCATATCAACAACTAAGAAATCAGCAGGGACAAATAATTTACCTACTTGTACTGGCACATTGTCCACCATGCCTGTTGGAATGACCACCGTGTTATTGCCCATGTAAAGTCTAGCATCCACAGGCTCTAGGGCACCTATTTTAATCTTGGACCAAATTGTCAGAGGCATTATACTCACACTAACTCCAAGATCACATAAAGCATTAATTTTATATGGACCAAATCCAATGGTTATAGCAAACTTACCTGGATCTGGCCTCTTCTCAAGTATGTCCAAATGGATGCACTCCTCTGTAATCTCAGCCATTGATCGCTTTTTGCTCAGAATCTCCTTGAGGAATTTGACGTAGGATGGAATCTCATTAAGAGCTTCTGTGAAGGGGATGGTGACATTGAGCTTCTGAAGCATCTTGACGAAGCGCTAAAATTTCTTCTCTGCTGGGTCCATGAGAGATTTTGTTGGGAAGGGCAGCTTCTTTTTCTAATTCTGAGCCAGAACAGATGTTGGAGGTGCAGCAGTCTTCTCGATCTCGATTTGATCTTCCTCGATCTTGACCAAGTTCTTCTCGATCTCGACCAGTTTCTGCAGTGTCGAGTTGTTGTGCTGTGCAGACGAAGGCTGGCCTATTCAGTCATCGATATCAAGGAGGCCTTCCTCGATATCGAGTTGATGTTCTCCTTCTTCCTTCTGCTCTCCAACCTCTGGCTCTTGTAGCTGATGGCCGCTTCTAAGTTTTACAGCAGCGATGTGTCCGGTCTTTCCCTTGGGATTTGGTTCTGAAGATCCTGGGAGTGAACCTGACTGTCTGGGGATTCCTGCTGCTAACTGACCAATCTGTGTATCAACTGACTTTCTCCAGACATCGATTTCCCCAAGCCTAGAGTTGACACCTTGCATCTGAGTGTAGACGGAGTTGAAGGACTGCTTAGTTTCTGAATGATTCCTCCGTATTTCCTCTAGGACTGTCTGTATATCATCCCTTTTCTAGTCCCTTTCCGGATGTCCTGGAGCTCTGTAGAGTGGGGGGTTCCTAGGGACACCTTGGTTCCATTGTGGTTACTGAAACCTTTGGTCCCCCATGTAGCGATTGGGACCCCCTGCGTAAGCTGCCTCTTCGTGGTGTTCTGCCAGCCTGACTTGCTCTCTGTGTGGGCACTCAGTAGTGGTGTGCCGCTGTGATCCGCATTCAATGCAAGGCTGATTGATAGAAAGATACTTGACTTGCTTGAGGAGTTTCTTGTTCTGATCTCTGTAGTACTACTCTCTCACATCTGGATCAATCTCTTTAGGGGGCTCATATAAGGGCATGAATGGTGCTGGCCTGGCGTAGGGGTTCTCTTCATAGTTTGCAGTAGACCCATACTTGTTGTCATAGTTAGTGAGCTTGTCGAGCACACCCCATGCGTCAATTGGTGGTATCATCAGATACTCATAGCGAGTATACTGGTTGATCCTGTCCTTAGTGACTTGGTCAAGAGAGTTGAAGAAGATCTCCTGAATGACGTAGGGTGGCTGTCCATGAGTAGGGCAAGATCGCAGTAGTTCCTTGTACATTTCCCATGTTTTTGCTAGCGGCTCCCCAGGCTTCTGTTTGAAAGTTGTAATCTTCTGGCGGAGGAGTACTGTCTTGGCAGGAGGGAAGAATTTGTTGAGGAACTCTTGTTCTACTTGAGCCCATGTCGTGAGGGATCGTAGTTTCAGCCCTTCAAGCCACTTCAGTGCAGGTCCAGTGAGAGACCAGCGAAAAGCTTTCATCTTGACATATTCCAGAGTTGTACCTTCAGCAAGAGTGCGGCACATGTCAGAAAAATTGGTAATATGTTTAAGAGGACACTCATTAAACCTACCAAAAAAAGCATTATTTTTAAGTTCTATAAGGAATTGTGTGCGAATTTCAAAAGAGTTTTCAGGGATTAGAATCGTCGATTCAGGCACGACGAGAATTGGGTGCATATAATCCTCTGTCGTGGTTGGGTACTGGGCAAGCTCAGCTTCTGCTTGTTCCCTTGCTGCTTTCTCAGTGGCGATAGCAGTATCTTTAGCGACTAGTTCCCTTGTAAGCCTCGCAATTAGCTGTTCTTGTGTCTCAGCGGCCGCCATAGCTCATTGTAGTTTAGCTCGGATGTGTAGGAGGCGTTCCGGTTCGTCTAAGCCGTCAAACTCAGGTGGTTGACCAGAACGGCGCATACACCTGTAAAGTAACTAAAAAAAAAGTGAGATTTTAACTACCTAAGGCGCGAATGATAGCTTCCCCGGCAACGACGCCAATTTGTTATAAGGAGGAAATCAAGTATGAAATATAATAAAATAATTCAAACCAGATTCGTGCCCCAACAAATAATTACAAGACTCCCTCCCTATGCAGTGGTGGGAAGTCAGGATCGATCCACGAGGAAGCGTGTCAGCGTATCCCAGGTAGCTGTAAATATCATAGGAAAGCAAACAAAAGACAGAAACAAATAAACAAAGACAGAAATAACAAACGAAAGCAGAAACAACAGCAAAGACAGAAACTTGTCGATCTCGACTAAGATCTACTCGAGATAGACTAAAAAAACAGTGACGACATAAACTCAAAATCGACAACAGAAGCAGAAACTCAGTCACACAACTCGATCTAGACCAACCCTACTCGAGATCGACTAAGATTTCCTCTAGATTGACAACAGCAACTCTAGATCGAGGAAAAAGACAGAAAATTAAAAATGCAAACTTCGAACACAGAATCGCAGATTTCGGAAGAAATAAACTATATATGTAAAGAACTTCCAAAGCCAGGGTATCAACACCACAACGATAACCATGCAAAGTAACACATAAAGGCATAAAAGATCACGCTTTCCATCAAAATAACTTTCGTTATTAACAAATAGGCATATAGAGGCTTTCGCATAAACCCTAATTGTTACTAACCCTTTTCACATAATTAACCCAAGTTGCATTAAGATCACTTTCGCTTCAATAACACAAACAAGGATCACCTTCAACTCTCGCGAAAGAATCATGCTCATAGGGATAGAAGAAGAATCGCATCAAAAGATTGTACCTTTACCGCATCACCTCACATGGCCACCGTCGGGCTCACCCCAGCCCCAGAAGTGGGTGGACTACTTGCTCTTCATCATCAAGAAAGACATCAAATAACAAAAGAAACTAACTTGCATTGAATTAAATAAAGAAAGCTTACAACCAAACAAGACAAATCCGCTTTCGCCTTTCCACCTTGCTCGCCACAAACTCTCTCTCTCTCTACTACTACTTACTTGTTCTCTCTGAAATTGAATGATGAAAAACCAGCCCCTAAGGCTTTATTTATAGCCTTCTACTCCTTGTTATTCAAGGATAGAATATTTCTATCTTTATCTAAATCTATATCTAAAAGCTTTAAAGATACATAAATGCAATTAAGGAATAAAATCTAAAAGGAAATTCTATCTAAAATAGGTAAATCTTCTAGGTGTTGATAGATCTTCTCTCCATAGATAGATGTTGATAGCTGTTGATAGACTCGGCAATCTTCGGATTCCTTCGGCTCCAAGGACTCCCAAACCGAGTAAAACAGCGAAACCGCGTAACGCGCTCCCGGACACGGTTTCCTCGATCTCGACTAAGGCTCCTCGAGATCGAGTAAGGGTTACGTCGACTTCGGCTTGGCTGGGTGTCTCGGGCTACTGCTACTCGATCAAGCTCGGTCATGTGGTTCTGGTGTCCTCGAGATCGATTTGTGTCCTTGAGATCGAGTAAGAGTGGTGCTCGGCGTCTTCAGTCCTCGGCTTCTCGACTTGGCACAGCTCCTCGACTTTGGACATGGCATCAAGAAATTGTCGATCTCGACCAGATTACTCAAGATAGAGTAAGGCTTCCAGAGTCGGGTAGTCTATTACTCTCAGTTCCTCGATCAGCTCTTCTCGACTAGGTGTGTTCGGACAACTTTTGTCGAGATCGAGTAAATCTCTCAGCTTTCTGCTCTGTTCTTAAAACGCACTTCTCCGAGTGCTCGTTCGTTGGATTGACGCATATGACCATGCGTTGGAAAGCTCTTTCCGAGGGCTACAACTCTCATAAAAACATCAAAGCTTGATTCAGAATGATTAATGCCGAAAAATGGCCTTTTCTCCAGATGCACCATTCTTAGCTTCTCCATGAGTTTTCTTTAAGCTCCAAAAGGCGTCCGATTTCTGCGAAATATAACAAAAACTTGTGTAGACCTCCATATATTGCAAATAAACATATACTACATAGATTCTGTATTATTCTAACCCAAATGCATAAAATGCATGCAGAAAACGATATAAAAGTTACAGTAAAACATGGCAGATTCAGCTTACAACAATTATGTGGAAGCATGATGTTTTATTATGTGGTAGTAAGCATGATGTTGTACTATATGGTTGACGAGCATGATTATTGATTATGTAAATGATGAATGTGACTTGAAGTATGATAATGATTTGTATATATGAGATAATGGTGCATGATTTCTAAATGATAGTCATTCGATATCGTGATGAGTCAAGGTGATGTCTTTCAGAGCATGCTGACATTTTGGTGGTTTATATACCGCTTGATCTTCCCTTTATGAATCTTAAATAACATGACCTTGTGTGTTAATGTGTTGACAATTAGTATTAGTCCGTTGACCTTATGATGAGATTCTGCTATGACTACCTTTACAATGTTAATGTTTCAATTGACATGCTAAATCTGTTATGGCAATGCGGAATAGAATTCGGATAGGTTAATGAGATGATTAGGTGAGTTATGTGTTCATTAGGTGAAAAACCCCTGTTATGACCGGTTCTACTGGTGCTGTGATGTTGAGATGTGATCGTGAGATTTGACTTGTAGTGGCATACTGACTCCATGACACCTAACCTCTTTGATCTCTTGACATGTGTGCTTGCGTCATAAGTTATGAGAATTCGATGATGCACTTGTGATGCCTTCTGTATGATGTAGATATACTTCATGACTCGTGATATAATGTTGAGATTTTGTTATTACTTTTAGCGTGATAATATGATTTATGTTTTGGGAAAACATGATATGTTGTTGAGATGTCGATTGGTTGAGATTATCATGATTGATGTTGAGATTTGCCATATAAGAGGTGGTTGATGATGTTATGAGTTGATGATTTGATTTACTTTTGTTCATGTTGAGTTGAGAATGATGATTGATTTGATTCGGAAACTAGGAAGAGAATATGGGATTAGCCCTTAGAGGTGGATGATTCCACCTCTCGTGATCTCAATTGTTTGATTAAACGTTGGATTTGAAGATTTTAGATGGTTTGAAAGGAAATAACTAGGATTTAAAAGAATAAACGCTATTGAGAATTTCAAACGATTTCGAGGTCAATCTTTCTATTTTCAAACTCTTTTGGACTTTTCGGAGCTGGATTCACATTATGACGGCTCACGAAGTGGATATAAGCATTTATAAGGGCACTTATAGACTGCTTGCTAAGACCTAGTCGGGACGCTATAATGCTTTTGAGTTATGATATAACCGAGAACTCGGGGTAAGGATGCGATAAGGGCCCATATCGCATACTTGCTATGACTGATTGGGAATATTATGATCACGTCGAAGATACTATGAGAATCTCATACTTTAGAATGATTTTAGTCTCGAGGACGAGACTTGTTTTTAGAGGTGGATAAATGTAAAGGCCGAATATATTTTATTATTATTTTAATTAAATATACTATTATTTTATTCAATTTGGAAAAGTTGGAGAAAACTCGTCCTTAAGCACCCAGTTTTGATTTTAAAATCCGCCCGACATCGTTTTAGAATTTGAACTTTGACGGAATCTAATTCCGCTTTCGAGCTCCTATGTCTTGATAAATTAATTCCGATAATGATTTACAAGTTCGATATAAATTTTATAGTGACGGGATTGAGATAGAGCGTCGAGATACTTTAGCGTCGGTATTGTCGAGTTTAATTAGTTGGAATTTCAAATTGTTAGTTGTGGGGCCCACTCCTCTCTCTATTTTCTTTTTCCTTTTCTTCATTCTCTCCCCCCCCCCCCTTTCGTTTCAGGCCTAGGACAAGAGGTCCCCTTTTTTCTTGTTGTCTTGCAATTGCCAGCTACAGATTTCTTCTTATGTACAATTTCACCCTGTAAACCCACACAAAAGGAGACCTCACCTTGCTCAGACAGCATCCCACGCCAAGTCTGTACCTCCCTCTCCTCTTCTTTTTAATTGAAATCCCAAAATAACACTCTCACCCACAAGCCCCAAAAGCTCCCATCTCCAACCTCTTTTCACTTCTTCCTTCTTGCCTTCTCCACCCTTCGGTTTCTCCCCGTAGCCCCGACCACCACGAACCACCATCACCTCCAGCGTCTCCACTTCTGAGCTCCCATCGAGCGCCTCCTCTGTTCTCCCGAGCACCGCAACACCACCAATACTCCTCCCTTCGTCAAGCCCAGCAGTCGGGGACTCCGACGTCCGAAAACCGAGTAGCAGCAGCACGACTGGGCGCCACTGAGCTCCTTTCGTTGAGCTCTTGCAGTGTTGTTTTTCGAGCATACGAGCCGAGCCGTATTCGCCGAGGTCTGACGTAGCCAGCACCGCCTCCCAAGAGCAGCCGGAGTCGTCGATGCCGAGCGCTTCCTTCTCCCTTCCTCTGTTCTCCGATTAGGTAATGGTAAGACTCGGGTTCACCTTCCTTCGGGTCCTAGCTAAGCAAATCCGTGCCTTTAACCCTTCCGCCTCCTTCCTAGGCCGTCCAGGGAACCGATCTACCATCAACGAAGCACTATCGACTCTGGCGAGGCGGATCGAGGCGAAACCGATCGATTCCGGGCCGTTACACTATTTGAACCGAATGAATGTATGTGACATCGAACATTTTGAGGGATTTCTTAACATCCTTGTGTGTTGCATATTTGCATATCATGAAGCCATGAAAGTCATTCAGCTAAATTTCATTTTAGTAAACAAAGACTAGAAGAAAGGCCTACGTAGCTTGTACACCATAATATTTTTCTTATACATATGTAGATTTATTTTAAAGACGCGATGAGAGACTAATATCTATGTACTATATATACATATATACATATACACACATATATACAGACACACACATACAGATAGAGGGGTTCGGGTGTACTCAAACGAATAATTCTTGATACTCAAATGAATAATGACTCCCAAATTACCGAATGTTAACTATGGACTTGCCAAATAATCGATAATCCATTTACTTCTTTTTTCAAATGAGCAATTAATAAAAAAAATACTAACTCTGAACTTGTCAAATAATCGAAACCTGGTAGACAAAATTTGCAACTATTCAAAACTTGCAAAAGTGTGAGTCAATTTTGCAACTATTCGATAAGTTGATAATAATTATTCGCTAAGTTGATAATAATTATTCGTTAAGTCGAAGGCCGGCGAGGTGACCCATAAGGCGCGTGAATTTTGTCTATGAATGCTCGCCTGCTACCGACTTATGGCCGGTCGCCTTGCTGGTCTTCGACTTAGTGAATAATCACTATTAATTTAGCGAATAATTACTATCAAATTATCGAATAGTTACAAAATTGACTCACATTTTTGCAAGTTTTGAATAGTTGCAAATTTTGTCTATCAAGTTTCGATTATTTGGCAAGTTCAGAGTTAGTATTCATTGATAAATTGCTCATTTGAAATAAGAAGTAAATGGATTATCAATTATTTGACAAGTTTAGTGTTAGTATTGGGTAATTTGGGAGTCATTATTCGTTCGAGAATTAAGAATTATTCGTTTCTATCCAACAATTCTGATTTGTTAACATTTAACACCATAAGAGGTGTTAACATTTGATCAATCCCCTCTCTCTCCACACACGCACGTCATTTTATTATTGTTCTTGTAATTTGATAAATTTTGTAAACATGTACATTAGTTTATGTGAGAAAGGCTACAATAATTTTATAAGGTTGTTGCAGTAGCTTGAATTAAAATGGTTGTATCAGGTGTGCATCGTTGATGCATTATCTTTTGACATAAATGTTACATTACATACCTCTTGCAACATGTTTTGGTCTAATATAGTGTTATATTTCTTACGCTTGGCTTTTATATTAGCTTGAAATATATATAGCTATTACATTTGATCTAATGCAACGTGAGCGGATTGATGTATCATTTACAAAAATGCTACATTAGACCTATTGTATCCTTTTCAGAGTTTCTTGTAATATTTTTCAACTATTGCAATAAGCTTATTATATAGTAGTGAACATTGATTAACCAGTAGAACTACTTTACTGAATGATAAAGTATAATAATACATTGAAAATGGGACAAAACATAAAAAATTGTTGATGCATTTGGAAGATAACAAAAAACTAGAAGTCCGGTTTCAATAGAGATGGCACCTGAGAGCGAAAGCCCTAAATTGCCTACTACCCGAGGACTCCAGCTTAGGATTTATTGGCTCAAGGACACCAGCCTAGTGGACATTTATTACAAGGGCAATTTCGTAAAGTAGATGGTAAAATACCTAAAGTGACAAGTTTTTCTTAACAAGATATACTTCCTAAAATGACAAGTTTTAATTAACGAATGGAGTATATGTGTTCACAAGGGTTAGGGTGTACCCTGTGCACAAATCTGGGCCTTTGATCATTGTGTGATGGATGGTGGGGATTAAAAGCATATTTAATATATTAAAAAAAACAAATTGAAAAAGATTGAGAAGATCGTAGTTTGGAGCGCGTGTAGACTTATCTCCTTCATCCTTATATCAAGCCACAAAACCATAAGGTGATTATGGAGGGATTCGAGGAGGAGGAGTCTGTCTTCGGGCGGTGCTAGGCGTGTTGACCCATTTTCGGGCGATGCTAGGCGTGTTGAGCCGGTGGTTGGGGTTCGAGGAGGAGGAGTTTGTCTTCGGCGGCAAAGGCTTTTGTGTAGCGGCATTGGCGGAGGTCGTTCGGCAGTCAGGCGGCAAAGCGAGAGTGATTATGGAGGGATTTCGGCCGTGTCATTTCATTCGATCGGTGGGAGGGCAACAAATGCTAGCAATTCAATCATTGCGAGGGTGGAGCGTCGACACAATCGGAGGCGATCAGAGGCGAAGGTCGGCGAAGAGGCGAGCAGATGAAGGTCGGCGGCGAGGCGAGAGGCATAGGCCGGTGAAGAGGAGGCGGCGCTCGAATGTCGATTTGGTAAGATCCGTGAACTACCCTAATTAATTTGTGACTTGGTGAAGGTCTGCCCCCTTGCCGTCCATGGATGCGCCCTGATATCAATTAGGGGTCGTTTGGTATCCATATACGTATATGGGATATGGGATATGGGTATCACTCATACCCATATCTAGTGTTTGGTAAATAGGTATATGGATATCAATCCGATATACCCTTTTTTTCCTTCCTTTGTATTTTGCCCTACTTTGATATACCGTGCTAACGGGGATATCAAAACAGACGCTTCTCTGGTTTATTCCTCAACGCTTCTCTGTAGAGTGGTTTCTCTGTGGATTTCTCCCTCAAGCTTGGACTTCTCAACCCGATCAAGGTATGTTCTTCCCCTTTTATATTTTTTTTGTATTTTGGTTTTTTCTACTTTCGATTGCCCTACTTTCGATTTGTTGAGAATTTTTCACAATTCCATAGAAATTTATCTAGGTTTCGATCAACATCTTGAACAGATCCGACCCCTTCGAAATTGATCAAGAATGAGGACTCGGGACTAGATGAAAGTATAAAACCAAAATTTTGTTTTGTTTTTCATCCTTAATGAAAGTAGTACGTACTCGTCGACGTTGAATTTCAATGCTTTTTGATTAATATCTTGAATTTGGTGTTCAGTTCAATGAGAAATTTTGGTACGTACTAGTTTGAGAAATATATGGGTTGACTTGGAATCTTGAGTTTATGAATGAAATCCAATTTTGGATTTACAAGTGCTACTTGGGGCCGACTTGCAATCTTGGGTTGACTTGCAATCTTGATCACATTCTTGATCACATCCAAACTAGTACGTACTAGTACGTACTCGTTAACAAATTGATCAAGAATGATTGTTTGTATTGTGCAGCCCCTTAAGCAAATTTTGCTGATTTGTTTTGTTGATTGTTAAGTTAGGTGTTTGCATTATTTGGATTTGTGATTGATTTGTTGTTCTACTTATTAATAGAAATGGATGCATACACTGTTAGGAACACGCGTCATTGCTACGAATTTAGCCACAGAGGTAACATCGAAAGTAACCTAAAAAATTGTTACCCTCGGATATGGCCTCGAATTTACCCTTGAAGCAAAATCCGACCCAATAAACGCGAGGCTAAATTTAGTTTCGAATAACTGATCTCGAAATTATTATTCGGGGATAAATAGCCTCGAATATTATTTTTGAGGAAAATTTCCATGGCCCAAACCGCGAGCCTTTTGTAGCCTTTTAGAGGCTAATTTCAAGCCTTCAACCTCGAATTTAGGATCAAATAAATTGCGAGACATTATTCGAAGTACAATGCTTCGAGGTTAAACTGTATCGAATGTTACCATGAATTTATTCGAAGGTAAACTTTGAGGGTAATGAGCTATTGAATTTAACCTCAAAAAATAAGAAAACAACCTCAAAATTTTTATTAAAAATATATCTTTATTTTCCAAAATTCATTGTTAAACTCGAAGCTAAATACGAAGTTGTTTTGCCCCCGAATCTAGCCACATATTTACTCACACTTTTCTTTGTACCTAATATTCATCATATAAAAAGAAAATCTTAAATTATGTTTTTACATACAACCATAAAAGAGTAGTCTAACAATAAAATAGCAGGCAATTCCAATCCACAAAATATACCTCCAAAGTCACAAACTCAGCCAAGTTACTTCACATGATTACCTAATCTGACATTCACATATACCAATCTAATTGAATCATTAGCATTCCTAAATATGCACAAAACATAACATGTTAATGCCCAACTAAAATGCTACTTCCATGTGCCATAGTCTATGACATGAGATGAGCAAAAGTGCACAAAATAATCATCTCATATGGCTGCAAAAAATAGTAGCTAGACGCAATAGCAACAAATAGTTAGGGAGCGGGATTGGAGCTTGAACCATTTGACAACATGACTTGGCTTCCTTGAAGTTGACCCAATTGTTGCATAATTTGTTGCATGAATTCTTTTTTGTTGGTTTGGTTGTTGCATGAACTCTTGCAATGTTGATTGAATCACTTTCATCTCCTTCTTAAGTGGTTGAACTTGAGACTCTTCAAATGATTGCGATGAATTTGAGGTATTCTTGTTAGGGATACGAGTGTTTACCATTCCATTGCGAATGAGGGATGCACCCTCTTCCCCTAAACCATAAATCCTTCCATGGTTGGCTCCTTCACATGCAACGAACCATATCTTTTTCTCACGTTACTCGGTCAGCTCCTGTCTAGATTCACCATTGCAAGCATCCTCAGCGGAAGAGGAAGGAAATTCTTTAGCAACTAAGCGTTCAAACTCCTCCTAAGAAAATGATGAACAAAATCATTTAAGCAAAAAAAAAAAAAAGACTTGTACAATACAGTTGGAAGCTAAATTGTAAACAAACTATAACAAATAAGTTATTGATAAAATTGAATTAAAAGCTGAACATAACAGCATCTAAGCAAAATAAAATAGTACAACAACCACTGTACATAACAATGGGGTTAACAGCAGTTGTACACAACTATACAAAACAACAGTTGTAAATAACTGTACAAAACAACAGCTATACAGAACAGCAGTTGTACATAACTGTACAGAACAACATTTGTACATAACCGTACAGAACAGCAGCTATACGTAACAATGACAGAACAACAGCAACAACAAAATGATAATAAGGTTCACAAAATATCAGCTGCAGCTACGCAAAATAAAACAACAACAAAACTGAACAGAACAGTAGCAAAACAGCACAACTATACGTAACAATAGGATTGAATTGCAAACAGATAAAAAAAACCCACAAAAGTGCAAGTTCAATTGCAAACAACACTACAGTAACTAAGCAAGACTACAAGAGAAAGGAAACTAATAAAAAATACAAATTGAACTTGTTCAAAAGAACATATCAATCAAAGAAAAAACTGACCACATATGTTTTAGGTCAAGACCCATTCCATTCTCCATCTAATGTTGTAAATAGTTTGCGCACCATATCTGATATCATTGGCTTTGTACCATCCTTTCTCTACAAATACAAAGACAAAGGCAAATTAGTTTTTAGTTTGAGTCAATAAAAATACAAAGGCAAGTATTTAATTTGAGTACATAAAAAAATACAATTTAGTTTGAGTCAATAAAAAGAGTAAATAGATTAAGATACTTAACGATTCCTCGAGATGCTTCGTCAGTTTGCGAGAACCACCTCGATAAACCCTAGATTCTTTTGCCCTTTGTGATGCCTTGTTCTTCTTGTTGACCTCAGCTTGGTGCAACATATATTTTTCGGTTTTTCAAAGCTTCTCCATTGCTTGCCACTGTTTCACATCGATAAAGCTTGGTACTGTACCTCTTGAACGAGATGCCTTGAAAACATTGCGAATGTGATCAGCAGCTTGATGAACAAATGTCTTCTTCATTTGGTTAGTAGAAACAGTCCAATAAAAGCTCTTCTGCACAAAAGAAGAAAATGCATTAATAACCTTATATGAATGTAATTAATAAATTAAATAAAAAGACTTGTCATAAACTTGGGGGAACCATGAATATCTATTTCAGTTTGTACCTCAAATTCTTTAAACCACAACTCCTTCTGAGTGACAAGGACCTTGTTCAAACTTGTCCAAATTCTAGTGTAGTGATCATGGACAATGTCTACCATTTTTCCAAATGCTGACTGACGGGGCTCAAAATCACTACAAATAAGAAACAACTAGATTAGTGCCCGCACAGTTGTGCGGATGCTTTTTATATAATAATTTTATACATATGTAAAACATTTATATAAGTTAAAATACAATTATCAAGGACTCTTATCGCTTTATCTAAATTCATTTTAAAATTTAAATAAATTTCATATTAACACCCGTTCAACAAATGACTTTCCTTTACTATAGTTGCATTAATTCAATAATATATTATAAATTCCAAAATCTATTATCTTTCACAACTAAACTAAAATAAACTAATTATTTTTATTCATAAATGTAATAAAGTAATTTATTACCCGACTTATTATTACCTATAGATTATACTACACACACATATAACCTCATTGTTATAATTGAAATGAGAATAATTGATGAAAGTAAATATATAATCAAATTATAACAAAGTAATTTATTAAATGGATCTAATCGTTATTTATATATTATCCGGTGAATCAAAACTACAAAAGAAAAAAAAAGATTATATATTTTTATTGAAAAAGGTAATTTAAAAAGAAAATCATTCGGTTAAGATTTAGAAAAAGAAAAGAATTAATCAATTACCTATTTAAATAAGTAATTTATAATAAATAATAATTTATTTAAATATTAAAAATATTTAATCGGTTAACCAATCATCCTATATTAAAGGAGAATCCGCCACATGTCGTATGTGACTTCTCCTTTAGTATTATACTATTGATTAGCAGATGAATAATTTATAAATAAGGTCAATAGGTTTTAAATTTAAACACTAACCGGACATTATTCCCAGCAAGTCCTACAAGCATCCTTTTACTGCCCGAGGAAATAGATCCACTAGCTTCCTCCTGGTTTAGACTTTGGATGAAGTTTGGGTTGCAGTTTCTTTATCCTCATCCACTTCACACTCTTCTTCATCCACCTCCATTTCGACAGAAGGTTGCTCATTTGACAATGAATGAGTTGTAGGAACTGTAGGAATTGTAGGAGTTGTTGCAGCTGTAGGAGGAGTTGTAGGAGCTGCTGCAGCTCTAGGAGGAGCTGGTGTAGGAACTGTTGTAGGAGTCGGGGTTGGAGCAGTTGTAGGAGCAGGGGTTGGAGCAGCTGTAGGAGCAGGGGTTGGAGCTTGGTCAGCATGTCCAGGAGGTGTGGAAAAGAGGAGACGTGTAGGCCTAATTGGTCGTGTTCCACGTTTAACCATTTTAGCAATATTCCTACAGTCATTGATATGGAAATAATTAGATAAATGCAATAGGGAATAAGAGCTCATATAATGAAACTTAATCATTTCATTGACAACTTATCTAAACTTTGAATAATGCAATAGCCAATAAGAGTAAGAGCTCATAAATCAAAATTCATTGAAAATCATGAGCTTATAAGTAAGGTTAAACTCATCTAAACCCACTACAAACCCTAAGGTTAAAAAAAAGCAGAAGCAGTTGATCAAAAAAGCAGTAGATTGTGTTGGTTACCGCTGGGAACCGTTGTGAGCTATAACAATATACCACTTGGTCAAAAAAAGCAACAATAATTGTTTACTGAGTGTAAATCTATGAGTATTGGATACACCCTTTGGTGAAGAATTGAACAAAGCACTGATTGTGTTGTATGGAAAGAAGCAAAAGTACATTTGAATCAAATAAAAAACGGTGTGAACCCAAGAACATCAACACACAAGGGGCAGCCAAGCACAAACTGTTTACCTGTTCAGTTTTACACCTTAGGCTTTTATGAATTTGTAAACACCCCAATCACATGCTACAACTGCGTCTGCCTGTAAAACGCAATACGAGTAAGAATCCCAAAAAAAACTTTGAAATTCAAAGTATATAGACTCAAATAACCATGAATAAGTCTTTCTAAGTTTGGAATCGGTACTGATTTAAACATCTAGTAAGAAACCCTAAAATCCTAAGTCGCAGTTTGTGTTCACAATCACTTAAATTGAAGACGATTCCTTGAATTTGGACCCCAAAATCACGAATTGAAGAGAACAAAGAATAAGAAAAAAAAACACATAAAAGCAAGAAATCACAAAAAAAAAAAAAAAACAAGAGAGGGATTTGCATACTTGATGAGAGAAACATGCGATAGATGCTCGGATGAAGAAGAGAAGAGGGGAACAAATGCTCCGATGAAGAAGAGAAACCAATGGTGAGCGAGAGGAGAAGCGATTGATTAAGAGAACTCCATGGGAACACCAAGGAGGTCAGAGCACCGTTCAACACTGCTGAGTGAGAGGAGAAGCAACAAATAGATTAGGGTTTTTACACTGAATTGGATACTTCTCTATATATATATAAAAGCCAGAATGATGCCAAAAGCTGAGTTACGATTTTGCCCTTAGTCCTTCAGATTGTGTTTTTATATTTACAAAATTGCCACTACTCAAGCTTCCATCCTTGCCGTCTCTCCATCTCTCTCAGGTCGCGTCTCTCTCGCCTCTCTCAGTTCTCAGTTTCTCACCCATCTCAATTATCTATCCATAGGTCTGGAACTCTCCTTTTCCGTTCGTCTCTCTCTCCCTCTCTGCTACCGGCGAAGTATCCCTCTCCTTCTTCGCCCCTGGGATTCTCCGCTTCCGCCAGCGTCAGCCGAAAGCCTCTCCTCTACCTCTCGGTAAGTCTCGATCTCAATCTCTTGGCTTTAAGCACTAAAGGAAGGTTTGTGATTGTGACTTTGTCATTCTTAATATCTCTAATTGTTCTTCATTGTTTTAAGCTTGTTTGAATTACTGAATTCAATTTATTATTAAAAAGCAGTTAGGGTTAAGTTGTGATTTGGTCAATTGGGATTTTTGGGGTGACAGATTGATGCTTGATTTCGTTTTTGTCTATGGTTCACTCTAAACGTTGTTTCACATGTGCGGCTGCCTCTTGATGGCCTCTTCTTCTCACCTTTTAGTTTAGGATTCAACTGGTTGATTGAATGTTAAAATTTGTGAGGTGAAAGATGTTATAGTTTCAATTTCATAGATGCCTAATCATAATGCACATAAGGTATTTGATAAAATTCCTAATTGAAATTACTTCTTATTTTGTTGATAGTTTTAGATTTTGAGCCAAACTAATTGTTCCTATGGCGGCGGCAATCTCAATCTCGTCAACGTTGGTAAACGGTGACCTTCCTGTCTGATTCTAGCCATAGCTCGCCTCGATTGGGAGGTGAGTATTATAGAGTCCATGAGCAAGCATTACCCATTTCTGTGAGTGATTCATCAGTAAGACTCCTTTCTCCATATGGTGCCGCGTTGGATAGCAGGAATTTTGTGATCGAAAGCAATAATCTCATTCACAGAACTTGTCAAAGTTTTCATCGTGTTCAATATATTGATTCAATTAAAATAGGCTAAAAATCTGTAATAAGTTCAACTGGTGCTCAATCAGTTGAATTTGTGTGACATATGCCAAAAAAATTGCTCAAGAATCTGAATAATTGGAGTATTTGTAACGAACTTCATATGGTTAATGGAGTATAAATAGAGAGATACATTGTATTTAGTTGTATCTTTAACTCTTTGTTCTTGGTTTTATTTGTTTGTGGTAGGTGGATATTACATTGCCGGACAGAACAAGTGTGATTTAGGATGAAGATTTTTTTAGGAGGAGCAACAAATGCAAGCTTATTTTGAAAACTCAGCCTACTTTACGTGGGTGTTTTTGGGTGCCCCGACGTTGGAAAGTGCACCTACGCCAACCATCTCTCCTCGATCCTCGACGTCCCTCCTATCACCACCAGAGACCTTGTTAACAACGAGCTCTACTCCTTCAGTCGTCTTTCCCAGCAGGTTACACATACTCCTCTTGATTTATGATTTTAGAGAGTTGATTGGTGGAGGTAGCAACTCATTTTTAGGGGTTGTGTGTTCGTGTTTTATTTTCTGAAATTAGGCTTTAGGATTGATTAATTAAGCCTTCTAATTTCGAAACATTAGAAGCTGAAAGTGGGAGAGATTTGATTTTCTAGATCGAATTCCGCTATTTATATATTTACTGGCATGTGTGGAAAAAACTCATTAAAATTTGGTATGTTTAAATCAAATGCCTATAATAAGATTTCTAATTATTTCAATTATTTTTAAAAAAATTAAACTTTGTATTTGTTACATGGGATATGAAAATACGTTATATATGAAAACCCAACATCAGGAAACAAAACCAATTGCATTTTCTGGCATTGCAAGGACAATCCTCCAAAAGAAAATTTATGGGAGAATATAGGAGTTAAAACTATAGATACTGCACACTAAAGCTATGAGCAATAACAAACCTTTGGTACAAACAACTAAATGTTACAATACCTCAGTAACAATTCGATATTTGTTTGATACCGTAACTAAACCAGGATTTTTTAATGAAGAATTCTTTGCTGGACAACGGACATAACTTAACTGTTCTTGAAATTGTACTTTCATATTTTGAGACTGATACATTTGTTTGATTATCATCATCTTTTTTTTTCCCTGTTGAATCTTGTAGGACATTTATGTGCTGGGTTTCAAAAACCCTTTTTGATATTATTTCTGGTAAAAATGATCAAATCTGATACTGAAAGTCTTGCACTTTTTTGCAAATTTTCACTACAGAGTATACTCTCGTAGGCAACATAAATTTGATTGCCTCTTGACTACGGTGCTAAAAGAGTTCGTCTCCTCCGTGATACAAGCATTCATCTCAAAAAACAACATTCATAAAGCAACTTTGAAAATAATCAAAATATAACAACTCCGGATTTGATACAAGATATCAAACAACTACTGGGCCAAATCTATTTAAAGATGAATATGTATTGAAACTTAGAACCAAGTAAATAATTTCAGTTGCATAAAAGATAAGTGCGTGCGAAGCACGCACGATGCAACTAGTAATACAAAATGTGAAAAAAAAGCCCACTTACTTGTCAAAAAATTAGCCCAACCCGCTCATTAAAATTTCAAAGCCCGCCCTTTTCGTAATGAAATTTTAAGGTCCCTGGAATTATTGAACAAAATAGCACGGAAAATGAATTTGACCAATCTAAGTTTCATTAATTTAATGATTTCAATTTTCAACAATTCTTTTTTTTGGTGCACTTTTTTTGGGTGCAATTTTCAACAATCCTTTCTCTACATACTAGTAAGTAATGGAAAGATACTACGTAATATATTATGTAATATATAGAAGAAGAAAAACATAAATCCCTAGAATATATATAACCATAAAGATAATGGAAAGATATTAATTTAAAGGTACATATATGAAAAATACGTAGTATGTAATATATAGAAAAAAACATAAATCCCTAGAATATCAATTTAGATCCCTTACAACACTTTCTTTTAATTATCCATAATTTTTAATAATAATTTTTCGTAATAAAATTTAATAAACATGTTAATATAACCATAAAGATAATAATATATGCATTTATTTGGCTTTGTAAATTAGGAACAACATACGTACCCTTCAAATATCGATGTCTTCATCTTCCTCTTCGTCTTCGTCTACGTCTTCGTTTTCGTTTTCATCTCCATCTTCAAATTCAGTGTTATCGTTATCATCTATATCATCTTCTACATCATCTACACCACTTGGATCAAGTAGATTTCTTGGCAACTCATCGACAAATACCCCAACAAATTGATCTCCTTCAATATCGTCATGTTGTAATGGCTCATCAATAATTTCCTTCTCCGTCCATCTTTTCTCTAATCGGCGTCGAGGCTTTGTTTTGCAAACAGCTCTCCAATTAGCACGACTACGACTTGCTCCAGGATACTCCATATAATAAACTTGGAGGCATTGTTGGGCTAAGATGAAGGGTTCATAGTTCTTGTAACGCCTGCTCACATTAATTTCTTGCAATTGGTATTGTGGATGGATGTGCATACCTCTAATAGTAGAGTCATACCACAGAAACTTAAATGGTACAATCTTCTCACAGGGCAACCCGGTGAATTCACACTCCAATATTTGATCTATCATCCCGAAGAAATCTTTTTGTGCATCACCACAATTAGAAGCTTGTACACACACTCCAATATTCATGGTTAATTTACCACGACCATTCTCCAAAGTCTCAAATCTATAACCATTGATGTAACATGTAGGCCAAGACAACACTTTTCTGCTTGGGCCTTCGGCTAGACTAATTATGAGAGGATCAACAAAGGCATGTTGTGCTTCATGTGAAACCTGCAGATTTAATATCTCAAATGTAATTATTCAAGACTTTTATGAGTTATAAAAACATTACTAAACATATATTCTAAGAAATGCAAAAGGATTTGTAAATACTTACATAATTTTTAAACCATCCTAAAAAGTGTGTGGCAATAGCATTACAATCATATATTCCATTTAATTCTTTAAATTTCCTGCATGTATAAATTAATGTTATGTGGTAAGAAGTTTGCTAAATTTATCACAAAAAAAAAGGGAATTTGACTTTTATATGATGCATAAATCAAGCTTTAGATCCTGGATATGTTAGAATGACTTACATGATGTACGGATCAATCTCCAAACAATTGATCAAGATGTATGTGTGCAATACATGCAAATCTCTTTCGTCATTCATCCATAAAACCTTGGATTTCCCACTAGGCCGACCCGGATGGTTGAAGATAGAAATTTGAGGATAATCAACATCAAATATATCTTTCTCGTTCCTAACTGCCCTTCTTCTCTTATATGGATCTAGAATCAGGATAATGCTTAGTGAAGTTTGTGATCTCTTCCAACAAATATGCCTCAACTATCGATGCCTCTACATGCTTTGGATTCCTCGTTTTCTTTTTCAACTTGCCCAAGTCCCTTTCAAATGGATACATCCATCGATATTGTACAGGACCCGCCAATCTGGCCTCATATTCTAAGTGCACAATGAGATGTTCCATGCTATCGACAAAAGAGGGTGGAAATATCCTCTCCAATTGACACAATATAAGGGGAGCATCACGCTCCAAAACTCTAACTTGTTCCTCCTCCAATGTAGGTGAGGATAAGGATTGGAAGAACAAGCTCACCTCTGTCAATGGCCCCCACACTCCCACTGGGAGAAGCTCCTTAAAAGCTATTGGTATAAGTCTTTGCATAAATACATGACAATCACGACTCTTCATCCCGATGAGCCTACCGTCTTGTGAATGCACACACCAACGAATATTAGAAACATATCCATCTGGAAATCTCAAACCCTTGAGCCAATTCAACAACTCTATTCGCTTCTCTCTACTCAAGGTGTACAATGCTTTAGGTTTTGTACCCTTATGATTATCCTCCACTTCAAGCTCTGGTTGATTACAATACAGTCGAAGATCTTGCCTTGCTTTCAAGTTATCCTTTGTCTTATCCTTGATATCCATCACTATATTAAACACATTGTCAAATACATTCTTTTCGATATGCATGACGTCGAGGTTGTGACAAAGCAGAAGATATTTCCAATAAGGAAGACTCCAGAAAATACTCTGCTTTGTGAACTTATGATCACCGTAACCATCTGGTAAATTCAAAGGAGACTCCATGGTAGTTGGAATATTCTTAACACGCTCCCACACCTAGTGACCAGATAAGCACGAAGGAGGTTCTCTAGTCTCAATCCTCCCTTTGTAAAAGCTTGTGCAATCCATCCTGAAGGCGTGATCTTCTGTCCTCCCTTTGTAAAAGCTTGTGCAATCCATCCTGAAGGGGTGATCTTCTGGCAAAAAACGTCTATGCTCATCAAACCATGAAGCCTTTTTCCATACTGTAGTCGAAAGGCTCCTGTTTGCTCCATGAAATGAGGACATGCTAAATTTCCATGTGTACTCCATCCACCCAACATCCCAAGTGCAGGAAAGTCACTCATAGTCCACATAAGAGCCGCATGCATTATGAAGTTTTCCTTTGCATATGCGTCAATTGTCGAGACACTTTCATTCCATAACACTAGTAGCTCATCGATTAAAGGTTGTAAGCAAATGTCTATTAGCCTCTTCGATTTCTTTGGCCCTGGAATGATGCCAACTAAAAAAAATACGGAGATTGCATACACATACTGGGTGGCAGATTATATGGGGTAACAATCACTGGCCATGCAGAGTATTTTCTACCAGTCTGATGAAAAGGAGAAAACCCATCTAAGCATAAACCTAATCTCACATTACGTACCTCTGATGCAAAGTCAGGAAAGGTACGATCAAGATGCTTTCAAGCCTCTGCGTCTGAAGGGTGGCTCACGGCTCCATCCATAGGTTGATGCTCGGCATGCCAACGCATGTGCGAGGAGGTGTCATCCATTGCATATAATCGTTGCAGGCGTGGGATTAAGGGCAAGTATATAAATACTTTCAATGGGACCGGTTTCCCTTTCGTTGTCGGTCGTTGCTTATACCTTGGGCTCTTACAAAATTTGCACTCAACGGCACTAGCATCATCTTTCCAAAATAACATACACCCTTTAGGACACATATGTATCCTCTTCTCCGACAATCCCAAATCTCGAAGCAACCTCTTAGTCTCATAAAAGCTTCAGGGAAGGTTGTGGTGTGACGAAAACCCACCTCCCACATCTTGAAGAAGTTGATTGGACCCTGCTTGAGACACATTTTGCTCGGTCTTATGCCTCAAAAATTTAGCCACCATTGACAATAAGGAAGTGAAACAACCTGGATACAATGGCTCATTTGCTGCCCTTAGCACATCGAAGAATCGATTCGATAGCAACGAAATATCTTCATTTCCATGGCCAAAAGAAGTTGATTGTGGTCTACTTCTTTCTTCTCCGAGTTCCACAGGATTCTCGTACAACTCTGTTGGACAAGTTACTTGATCATTACGGTCTATTAAAGTGCTAAAATTGAACGATTCGGGAGGAGGAATAAAGTTGGGCCCGGCTGCATCAAAAACCATTCTCTGCAAAGGATTCAAATGCTCAAACATTTGCATTCCGATCCCAAAGAAGTTCAAGCCATTCACACTAGAGCTCGACGGTTCCTCTAAACGAGGCATTATGTGGGCCAACGACATCTCTCTATGTGCAGTCAACTCGTAATAGTTTTCAACAAAACCCATTCGAAACAGATGACAACGAACGATATCCTCGGTCTTAAATTTTCCATTCTTGCACGTCACACAAGGGCATCTGATCTTCTCCCCATCCATCAACTGCACTTGTGATGTTGCAAATTTAATGAAATTATCAACACCATCAAGAAATTCTTGATTCCATTCACCCTCAATTGATAGACGTTCATTGTACATCCAATTGCAATTATCCATTTGGCCTCTAAAAAAATTACAAAAAATTACAAAATTATATAACGAAAATGACTTGAGAGTTTTGAATTAAATAACAATAAAATTAGTCTTAGAGTTACCCAAAACTATGGTTTAATTAAGCTTAAAAAGCCTTGATTTTGGCATAAAAATTAGCATTTCCCTCAAAATTTCCCTCAAATTTTCCCTCGATGCCCTAAACTAGAACACATAGCCTCGGAACAAAGAACTCGAGGCTATATTCGAGGGTATACTGGCTTTGAATATACCTTCAAGTTCTTACTTTCGAGGCTATTCACCAATCATTTTTCCACACATTTCGTTTTCTTCCTTTTTTCATAATTTTAATTCAAGATATTATTTTGAAAATTTGAAATTCAATTATATCACATAATATTTCTCAACACTTCATTTTAAGTTAGATCTAGCTACTTAACAATATTGATTTAATTAAGAAACATAATAAATCACACACACACACACACACACACACACACACGAAAAAATATGATTAAACATTAAAAAAAATAATATGATGGTATACTTACCGATTAATGTGATTAACCGATTGTCATAAACCTCAAACAAACAAAAGCTTCAAATCTCACTTATTTGAGGGCAAGAGAATCAAATCTCGTTTTGAGAATATTGGCAAAAGATAGAAGAGAGTGTTTGGATTGGTGGGTTGTTTGAATATACTAATGAAGTTTTGGAATGGGTTGTGTAAAGAGTAAAGGGGATAGTGAGAAATAAATGCGGATGTGAAATTCTGGTGTAGCATTAAATGAAGTTGGTGGACTATAGCCTTGAAGTTGGCCTCAAATTTGCTATCAAACATTCACACCACATTTTAGCCTCAAAAATGGTTACGACTTTACCCTCCAAGTATACGTTCAAGTACTAACATTGAACTTAACCTCGAAAATGAAATTCGTTGGTAAATTACACACGAATCGAGCATCCAAAATAGCCTCAATCTTGGTTTGAGGATAATCGCCCTCGAATTAGGCCTCGGACATGGCCCTGAATATTTGTCGTTGCTATATGGACCCAAAGAAAGTCTCGAATTTGTGTTTGTTGCCAATTGGCCTCGAAATTTAGCCTCCGGAATATTTCGAGGCTAACATGGCATCGAAAATAAGTTTCAGATGTAAAATCGAGGGTAAGAGCCACGAAATTACCCTCGAAATATTATGAGGCCAACAATTTGTAGCAATCTCGTGTGTTTCTAGCAGTGATATGATGAGGTGGATGAATTTCAACTTGAATCGATAAAGAGAAAGGCGGAACAACGAAGAATTGTTATAAGAACAATGGTACTTGTTGTGAAATTTATCATGATTGTTGTTACACACTATCGACAACAATCATTACAAATTAAGGAAGTGCAAATGCAAGAAAAGGATAAGAAGAATCTCCATAGATTGGCCAGTTTGAATAGGTTGATGGTAGAAAGTGAGGTTATATGTAGAACAAGCTTCGGGTGAATAGGCAAACGTTTGGAGTACTTTGTGAGATGGTCCAAGAGATTGGGGGATTGCGTAGGACGAAAAATATGGAGGTAGATGAAATTGTTGCAATGTTTTTATTTACATTGGCACATCATAAGAAAAATAGGTCAATAGCAAATTACTTTGTAAGGGAGTGGGGAGAGTGTGAGTAGACAATTCAATCTGTCTTCATGCGGTACTGAAGTTCCACAATCACTTACTCAAGAAGCCTACACCTATACCCGATGATTGCCAAGATGGTCGATGGAAACTTTTCAAGGTACCAACAACATCAATTTGTAGTTATAAGATTCATTCATAAAATGTAACTACTTCTTAAAATCTATACAATTCTTCCTTGTTTTGTAGAATTGCCTATGAGCTTTAGATGGAACCCATATTAGTGTTTATGTTTCAAATATCGATAGAGAAAGATATCGAACTGTTGTGAGCCTAATTTGTCATGTTTAACAGTAACTTTTATATCGATTTCTGCATACATTGCATACATTTGGGTTAGAATAATACAGAATCTGTATAGTTTACACTTATTTGCAATATATGGAGGTCTACACAAGTTTTTGTTATATTTGGCAGAAATCGGACGCACTTTGGAGCTTAAAGGAAACTCATGGAGAAGCTAAGAATGGTGCAGCTGGAGAAGAGGCCCTTTTTCACCATTCTTCGTTCTGAATCGAGCTTTGATATCTTCATGAAAGTTGTAGCCCCCGGAAAGAGCTTTCCAACGCATGGTCATATGCGTCAATCCGACGAACGAGGACTCGGGAAAGTGCGTTTTAAGAACAGAGCAGAATGTTGAAAGCAACAGCGTTACTCAAAATCGACCACATTGGTCGACATCGACAAGAGCTTGCTTGACATTTGCTCCAGAAGACGAGATCGAGCACGAGATGAAGACAAATATTGGTCTACGTCGAGGAAGTTACTCTACGTCGAGGAGATTTACTCTACGTCGAGGAAGCTGGTCTACGTCGAGGAAGCTGCTCGATGTCGAGGAAACCCCAAGTGACCGACGTCGAGTAATTCGAATCTTGTTAAGGTTCTATCCCGAATCTGATGGTGATATTTTCGAGATCAAATTCCATCCGGATCTATCAAGATCTATCAAGATCCATCATGAAGAGAGAGATCTATCCACTTGAAAACTTTAGATATATTTCCCTTATTTAGATTTAATTATGTTATTGCTTTTATTTATCATTAAGCTTTTAGATATAATTTTAGATATAGATAGAGATTTTTATCCTTGATTAGAAATGATTAGAAGGCTATAAATAAAGCCCTAGGGGCTGGTTTTTCATTCATTCAGAAACACAATCAATTCCATTCAAGTAAGTAGGAGTAGAGAGATAGAGAGTTTGTAGCAAGCAAGGTGAAAAGGCGAAAGCGGATTTGTCTTGTGGGTTGTAAGCTTTCTTTATTTAATTCAATGCAAGTTAGTTTCTTTTGTTATTTAATGTCTTTCTTGATGATGAAGAGCGAGTAGTCCACCCACTTCTGGGGCTGGGGTGAGCCCGACGGTGGCCATGTGAGATGATGCAGTAAAGGTCAGATCTTGTTATGCAATTTGTCTTCTATCCCTATGAGCATGATTCTTTTGCGAGAGTTGAAGGTGATCCTTGTTTGTATTATTGAAGCGAAAGTGATCTTAATGCAACTTGGGTTAATTATGTAAAAAGGGTTAGTAACAATTAGGGTTTATGCGAAAGCCTCTATATGCCTATTTGTTAGTAACGAAAGTTACTTTGATGGAAAGCATGATCTTTTATGCCTTTATGTGTTACTTTGCATTGTTATCGTTGTGGTGTTGATACCCTGGCTTTGGAAGTTTTTCATATATTGAGTTTATTTCTATCAAATTTCCGAGTTGTGTTCGAAATCTGCGATTTACAGTTTTCTGAGTTTCTAGTCGATACAGAGGAGCCTTAGTCGATATAGAGTAGCCTGTACTCGATATCGAGGAGAGTTCCTACTCGACATTACCTGTTTCAGTTTCTGTTTCCTATTGTCGATTTGCTGTTGTCGATCTCAGGTACGGTCGAGTCTAGGTCGAGTTGAGTTTTCTTCTGTTGTCATCGATTTTCAGTTTCTGTTTTCGATTTTTGACTTGATGTTGTCGATCTCGAGGAGAAGCTTGTCGAGATCGAGTACGCCTGTTGCTTTGTTTTATTTTCTGCTTTGCTTTGTCTTTTCTGTCTTCGTTTTGTTCATTGCTTTTATTTGTTATTTTCTGTTTTATTTCTGTTTCCGCCCTTGTCTTTCTGTTTCTGTCTTTTCGGTTGCTTGTCTGTGAGATCTGTTGCTACCTAAGAACTGCTGACGTGCTTCCTCGTGGATTCGATCCTGACAACCTTCTACTACAACGGGAGGAAGTCTTGTATTTATTTGCTGAGACAGGGAAGTCAGTCTGATCTTTATTCTATATTATTTCATACTTGACCATCCTCCTGCAACACGAACCAGAAAAGGAGATTTTGCGATGAATGTATTGGGTGTTTGTACACCCAATATGGAGTTCATATACATATTACCTAGCTGGGAAGGTTCTGCACATGATGGTGGTGTCCTTCATAATGCTATTTCTAGACCACATGGTTTAAAAGTCCCAAAAGGTTAACATCAAATATATTGTTAAAGAAACTTAAATATAAAAGGGCAACCTAATTAGCATTTGTTGTTGTCAATGATGTTAATACTTGGTAGATGCTGGATACACCAACTGTGAAGGGTTCTTAGCTCCGTATAGAGGTCATCGTTATCATCTACAAGAGTGGGGTGATCATCAACCAGAAAATCCCGATGAATATTTCAACAAGAAACATTCAAAAGTTAGAAATGTCATAGAGAGAACGTTTGGGCTACTAAAAGGGAGATGGAATATTCTTCGGAGTCGTTCATTTTTTCCAATACGAACCCAAGGTCGGACTGTCTTCGCATGATCTTTACTACACAACCTTATTCGCAAATACATGCCAACTGATATTGTTGAGGAAGAGGATGATGCAAATGACGATGATGGAGAGGAGGGGGAGGGGGTTGAGTATGTCACACAAGTTAGTATATCAGAAGATTGGACTGGTTTTAGAAATACCTTAGCCCATGATGGATTTGCTACTTGGATGTCTAGTTCAACTTGATGTACTCCTTGTTATTCTCCTTGAACTCCATGTACTCTTTGTTATTCTCTTTGAACTCTATATACTACTGTTTATTCTCCTTGAACTCCATGTACTCCTTATTATTCTCTTTAAACTCTATGTACTAGTTATTTTCTTTGAACTCCATGTATTACTTCACTTATTTATTGCATTATATGAAATTATGAATATGTTTAGATGAGCATTGCGAGTGAAATTGGGCGTGGGAAAAACAAGAGGAAGTGGACCTCGACAGAGGAAGAACCGATCTTAGATTATGTGTTGGAGCTAAAAAATGATCCTAGATGAAAATGTGAAGGTGGATTCAGGAACGGTTTCCATCAACACCTAGAAGAAAAGCCTGAAAACTTTTTTCCAGGAAATGGACTAAAGGCTTCCCAAATTGAATCAAAGTTGAAGTTTCTAAAAGAGAAATATTCTGTCATTCATGAAATGACAAAGTTCTCTGGATTCACTTGGGATGAAACAACCTCGATGATCAACTGTGAGAAGCAATCTTTTGATGACTTTGTTAAGGTAAGATTTTTTAAGTTGATGTCAAAGATGAAGTTCCAATAGGTCGATTGTCCTTTTTTAATGATTTGTTTTTTATTTTCCTTTATGTTTTCTTTATTTTCAGCTACACCTAAGGGCGAGAGGTTTATGGAAAACTGCATTTCCATTGTATAACAAGTTGGATCTTATCTATGGTCCTGATCGAGCAACCCTGTGACAACACTGATGATGGTGAGGAGATGGTTGAGAATATGAACGTTGAGTTTATTTATGAGAATGTAGAAGACTACTCCACTAGTGATGCAGGCTCTAGACCACCCGCTTCAAAGAGGAGAACCGTAGGTGCAAGTCCTCTTGGGGATACTCGAAGCAATGACCCAGTTGCATCTGCAATATCGGAGATCCGCACCAACTTAGATAAGATGAACGACACCATGACGAGGGCCGACAATCGTGAGGAGTTACATTCAACTCGGGTGGAGATGGTGCTATCTGAGGTAGCTATGTTACCTGGGATTACAGAGGATGATGCGATTGATGCTTGTAGAGTTATTTTGAAATCTCCAAATGAGCTTGGAACCTTTTTCAGCTGCCCAAATGACGAGTGGAAGGTGAGGTGTGTGCGAAGGATTCTTTCCCAGCTTCGTGGTCCTGCAAGTGCTACTCTGGGTCAGGTGTAGAAGAGTGGTTGTTCTAGCAACCCAATTTTGGATTTACAAGTTCTAGACTACTATCATTTGGGAAGATTATGTTTGCAAAACACAATTGGGACTTGCAAAGTCCTTGTGGTAATTGTTTTTGTGTAGGATATTTGAAGTCCTTATGGTTTTTGTTTTCAAATTAAATGTCGTAGAACATGAGAACTTTAAATTGCAGTAGCTATTTTCTAATTGATGAATTTCTTCGATATGGGAATTTAAAATCCTTGTATTAGCTATGTTCGAATTGATGAAAGTCCTATAACATTGGTTTCATCCAATTTGAAAATCCTATTCTGATATACATTCTAATATACTCAGCATACCAAACAGGGATATCAAATATCAGATTGATACCCATATCCTTGTTATCGATATCTCATACCCGTATCTGATATCTAATATACGTATATGATATGCAAATCAAATTGGTATTTCATTTTTTTTTCCAAGGAAAATTGAGAGAAATCATGGTTGAATTAATGCTAATTATTGAGAAAAAAAAGATACCTTATTGAAAGCGAAACTTTGAAAACTTTCTCGATCAATTTGATTATTGATATCTATTTGGTTTCAATTTGATAGTTATGTTGCTCTATGTTTGGTTTCAATTTGATTCTTGCTCTCTATTCGGTGTCTGGATTTTGAATTTTATTCTAATAAAAGGTGGGTTCTTTAGTCCTTCAATTTCTTAATCACTCTAGTTGCCCCTTTGGTTGAAGATATTGTCTCAGTCGTAATTGTTGTCTGATGGCAAAAGCGAAGTTGAAGGCCAAGCATCTTTCAAAAATGAGGTATTGTTTGGTGAATACAAGCATCATCGGTGAATCTCTAACGATTATTAAGTGAAATACAATCATTATTCGGTGAATCTGTAATAATTAATTATGGAAATTGTCAATTTTGAATTTGGTACTAGACGTAAAGAGACCACATGAGAGTACCAACAACATGTGCAATTCTCAATTCAGTGGAATACAAACATTATTCGGTGGAATTTCAATGTCAATCTTCTTATTATTCTGTAGAATATAGCAAATTAGATAAGGAAATTTTGAGATGGTTATTTTTATCCGTGTACACATGAAATATTATTCAAGGGAATGCAAACATTATTCGGTTGATCTCTAATGATTATTCGTTTATTTTTGGGAATCTCAACACATCAACTATTAGACGTTTAGTACAAATTTGGTGATTATTCAATTAACTTCGGTGCATTATTCGGTAGAATTTATGAATATTTTGTATGGGAATATGTGACGGTGACAATTATCCTCGTTAATATGATAAAAGATGAAATGTTAAACATTATTCTGTGAAATATAAAACATTATTCGTATAAATTATAAGTATTATTTAGGGATTTAGAGGTTATTTTATTTGAAATTGATGGACAAAAAAATATTATTCGGTAGTATGTGACAAATTATTAAATGAAATTGGTAGATTTTGGTCTGAAATTGATGGGAAAGAAAACATAACATTATTCGGTAGCATGTGAAATATTATTCGACAGAATTGTCAAATTTTTAAAACGAACGAAATCAAACAAAAGAAACCAACATCTCCATATTTATTAAAATAAAACTGATTTGGCTCTCCACATTTTTTTAAAAAAATCTTCCAAATGGGCATCGAAAAGGATTAATTTTTGTATATTATTGCTAATTGGGCCCCACTCACATTTAAAAATCTCCGAAACGAATTTTTTTTTTATATCATTGTTAATTGGGCCTCACTTACATTTAAAAAGAAAGGGTGTTGTTATATACACCAAAAATCTAACGTAAAAAATGCACGTCGAAAACGACGTGCAAGCCTTCTAACTAATTAGCGTTTAAAAAAATTAATTAACCCTTTTTAATCATGTACGTCGAAAAGGACGTGCATGATTTGGGATGTATATAGCGAACACGAAAAGAAATCTCCGTATTTACAAGATAGTGAAAAGGGGGAAATGGGTGGACACACACGCGCCTACAAAGGAGTTGTGGGTGATTTTTTCCAAGTGGGTCCCATAATTAATTAAAATAAAATTAAAAAATTCAATTTAATCATAGTTATCCATCTCTCCTCCATTTAAGGTCAGGATTTGTGCACAAGGTACACAATAAGGGGTATGCACTCTTAAACCACACCCTATATATATTTAGTCTCTTGCCTTGTAAGGCATTGACCATTTCGGTGTAGCTTGGTCAACTATTTCTGTGTTTGTGCTTTAATTTGGTGGTCCTAGAAATTCTTCTTGTTTGTTGAAGATGTGACACCCTGAGTCGGGACTAGTCGTGGTAGCGTGTTAGGGACGACTCCAATTTCGGGAGGCGCTTCCTTAGAGTTCGTCTTCACTACCCACAGGAGATAGATCCTGCTATACCGCTGGTCAGCAGTGCTATATGTTGGTGTTTGGTTTGGTTCTTTGTCTGTTTCTTTGATATGATGGCTTCATTTCACCTGGACATTGCCTTTTATTATGACGCGTCTCAACCTGCTGCCACACCTTTTTTTTCTATTTTATGTTTTTAGTTGTAATGTATCATTACGGTTAATCTGTCTATCAATTCTTTAGTCTAAGGGATCATACAGTGTTTTGTCTGATATTTTCAAATATTTTCTTCTATAAAAAAAAACAGTGTTTTTTAAACACAAATAAACAGTTAAACTTTTCCATGGAAAACACACCATAATGTATAATTCAAATATCAGATCAATTTATCCAATTACCATTATGCGCACATTCGTTATCAAGTAAATAAATGTTCATTTTGTTTAGAAAATAATGGGATTACACACATCAACGACACCACTGAGATGTTTGATTTAAAGTTGTAGTGATCTGCTAATAAATGCATAATTATTGTTTCTTATGTGTATAGGATTTATTACGATAAATAAATGTCCACTTTCTTTAGAAAATATTTATTGTCGAGAAACTACTAACCTTATCAATTGTAGTTTTATATCATCAGAGGTGAACTCATATATGATTCAAGAGCAAGCCCAACAGGAGAGCTGTTGAAGAATTTTAAGAAATTTAGAGAAAATGAGACTTTTATAGGCCCAATAGCTCATGTATCAGGTTTGACAAAATAGAGAAATGTGAGAATAGAGAATTTTAGAGGAAGAAAATAAAGCACTAAAAGTTAATGCTCATTCGGTTCATGTTCTGAGAGTTGTTGGAATTCCATCCTCGACCTTCAAATGTCTGTTGCTTTTCACCCATGTAGGAATCTCTTTCCGTCAGAAGCGGCCCTAGCCCCTAGGGTGTGGCGTGCGTAGGCGGCCGCCACACCCTTCACCACGCCCCGGAATTTGGAGAAAAAAATATGGTTTATTTATATATCGGATATTATTGTAATAAGTAAAACTAGGATGGACTTTGTATCAATAAATCCGCTTAACTCAATTGGGTTTTGGAAAGGAAAGAAAATGAAATGATAGACCGGGGGTCGATTCCTACTTTGCCCCCCTTTTTTTAAAAAAAATTATTCTCCCTTTTTTTTAAGACCGACACAACGACATTGGGTTTTGTTTTTTACACATGAGCAGCGCCTCCGATACTGAGAGGCCAGGCCAGAAGTCCGATCTTGTGGTCCTCGCACCACCGTTGCTCCTCTCTGAACCCAGCATGGCGGCTCCGCTGCAACTTACCTACAGCCCCGCTGCAAGCCTGCAGTTAGACACGGGCAAACACGGGTGCGGGCCGGACTTGGGCCGGGCTTTATCCGAGATTTTTTCCCGTTATTGAGGGCGCTGGCCGGGCTAAGCCAACTTAACGGGTTGGAAATCGTGTCCAAGCCCGCCTGCGAATGCGGGTGCGAGTACCCGTGTCAATTTTTTATTTTTTTATTTTTTTATTTTTTGATAAGGAAATAATTCGAGGCCGGACAGGTCCGGACCTCGAGAGGCCGACAAAGTCAACCGAAACTAACCACGAACCAACAAACAGAACTCCAACCAACTCGAGAAAATGAAGCACGATCGCGAGAGGGCAAAGAGCGCAAGAATAATCCGGGGGGCATTTCCGTAACTATTTTTACATATATATACACATAGATATATACGGAGTACAAGTTTAACCCCTTATTTTCCTTTTTATTTTTATTTTTTATTTTTTATTTTTTATTTTTTATTTTTTATTTTTTATTTTTTATTTTTTATTTTTATTATTAAATATTTTCGGGCCAGCTTTGGGCCCAAGGATAAGCCTTGGGCCCAAAGTACCAAATCGGGCCCGGTCTCACGGGAAACACAGCCAGGACACACCATGGCCAGCAACCCTACAGCAAAGCAGAGCCATGGTAGCCGCCAGCCATACGACACCGGGAGACCGACCAGGGCGGATCGTCGACGAAAGTGACACCAAACGGCAACACCAGGCGGAGAAGAGAGACCGCGGGGGGTGAGCACGCCGACCGGACAGCCAACCTCCAACCTAGAATCGGAACAAATTCCGAGAGTTTCGGGCCAAATCGAACCCAAAAAATGAAAATTGGAGGTTGATTGTTCGAATTGGAGGAAGATGGTAATGGAAAGGAGAACCATGACCCTGAGTCTACAAACGCCCTAAAGAAAAGGAGCATTTAGCAGCGAACCCGGGACCGCGAGAGCGGCCAGAAACGCGAGATGGAAGGCCGGAAAACACCAAGGCGGCGCCGGAGTTGCCAGAACCACCACACCCCGGACGAGAGAAGGGATTCCGAGGTGGGAGGGGAGGAGAGGGTGCGGGCGGGGGAAACACGACCCGGAGAAATCGAAGGGAGAGCATTTGAGGGGAAGAGCCGCCGAGGGCAACCGGAGAGGCCACCATAAACGCCGGCGCCGGCTCCGAGCAGCCCAAACGGAGGGACTCCCTGGGCCAACCAAAATGGCAAGCGTCGACAGTGGTAACACCCACACAACCAACCAAAGGAAGGAGGAGGGGTGGAAAACCCAAATCAGACAAATCAATATGAGATTTGGGGGAAGAAAACACAAATAGGTGAAAACCCCCTACCAATTTGGGGTTTCATATGAAGATCAGAGACTGATTAATGAACCACGGTATAATCCGATTGCAGATTACACCCAAGAGCACACCGAAGAAGGTGGCGGCGACGCCACTAGGGCAGTGGGCGGCGACCAGCGGCACGAAGCCGGTGTCGGATGGCTTAAGCCATGGCTGGAAACCCTCGCGCACAGAGAAGACGGAAGAAGGTGATGGCGGAGTAGGCCGGGGCTCCCGGAGGAGGTGTATAGGCTCCCGAAGGAGATGTATAGGCTCCCGGAGGAGGGTTATTACTTACCGGAGAATGTACCGGTGCGGGTGTTGTACGGAGAGCGTTTCCTCTTATAATTTGTGATACTCAATGCATTCTTCATTTCTTATTAAAGTTATACTAAGCCTATTGTAATCAATTTTATAATATATAATATATATTATATATACACATACTTACTATTTTTTTTTAAATGAATACATACATATTGTATATGTAATCAATTCTAATATACATACATACTGTTTTTTTATATAGTTACTGTATATGTATATATTACTTATATAGTACATTAAATATATATATATATATATTAGTTACTGTTTTTATTATTTTTTTAAATGAATAATTAATATTATTTATTACATATATATATACATATATATTAATTTTAATTAAAAAAAAAGACGGGTACCCGTTACGGGCCTAGCGGTCCGTAACGGATTGATTGATATCAGACCCAGGCAAGCGCGGGCCGGGCTTGGGACGGGCTTTACTCGAGATTTTGTCCCGTTGTTGCGGGCGCGGGCCGGGCTAAGCCCGCTTTACGGGTTGGAAGCCGTGTCCAATCCCGTCCGCGAATGCGGGTGCGGGTAGCCCGCGGGTACCCGCAAACCCAGTCAATTTTTCGTATTAAAGTTATACATATTATTTTTATACATATTGCATATATTATTTATATACCTACTGTTTTATATTACATATTATTTATATACTAAGCCTACTGTTTTTATTAAAAAAAAAATATTACCTACTCTTTTTATACTAAGCCTACACTAATCCAAAGAAAAAAATACTACCTACTGTTTTTTTATTATTTACCTACATATATATATATATATTTTACTCTTTATTATATTACTTACATACATATATATCATTACTGTTTTTTTATTTTTTTAAATGAATAATTAATATTATTTATTACATCTATATATATACATATATATTAATTTTAATTAAAAAAAAGGCGGGTACCCGTTACGGGCCGCTAGGCCCGTAACGGGTAGATTGGCTTACCCAATCCCGTACCCGCTGCGGGCGCGGGCCGGGCTTAGCGGCCCGCGTGGGCTTTTCCCCCTACCCAAGCCTGTCCAATTTTGCGGGCGGACGGGCCGGCACGCGTTTGCCCAAGTCTAATTGATATGTCCAATCCCACATCCGTTGCGGGCACGGGCCAGGCCTAACAGCCTACGTGGGCTTTTCCCCATGTCCAAGCCCGCTCGCTGGGCCTACCCGTGTTTGCCCAAGTCTACCTGCAGTACGTGCATGGACTGCATTAGCATAGGCCGAAACTCCCGGGTTTGAGTGTGACACATTGTTCTTCCCCAAAATCTCAATTCTTCCCCAAACCCCAAATCCGAATTGAAAAGGTTAGTGTTTTATATTTTATACTTTGTGAATTTATGAGATTTGATTTATAAGTAGGATAAGAGAATTAGTTTAGGGTTTTGATTTTGAAAATCAATTGGTGAAATTAGGGTTTGATTTAGAGAGTCGATTTTGTGAAGTTTTTATTAGGGTTTGTGATTTTGGGAATTAATTTCGTGTTTTAATTATTTTATATGTATGTGATTTTGAAAATGAAATTTATGAATTTGTGAGGCTTGTAGTTTTCCTACCCTACATATTCAACTAACAATTGCTATAATGTCTTTGAGAACCAAAAGACATTACAAAGTTGATGAGTTTATAATCCTAATATGCAAAAGCCTTGAATATAGCATGATCGGAGTTTGATGAGTTTACAATCCTAAATATGCTGAAGGCCTGAATTTTCAATGAATAGCAAGAAACCACTATCATAGATTCATAATAACGAAGCAAATGTAAGTTTACTTTTCTACAATCAACTGACTAAGATGAAAGTTGTAGCTTAGATAAAAGACTTTGTTCAAGGTCAATATCTCAACGCACTAGATAATATATACTATTTAATCTTCCATATGTATTCACTTTAAATGGTTCTTGTTGAACATTTGAATTTATTTGTAGACTTGTATCATTGAATGCTATTTTGTGGATGAATTGACGATCTTATTATTTTCGTATTGAGTACTATAAATTTACAAGTCTTGTGTTGCGGCCGCCACTGCTTTCCATTGCTAGTTTCCTACTTCCTTCATATTCCATAAACCTCCCTTTTTTTATTTGATGCAAATGGGTAGTTACTTCATTTTTATATGAACTATAATGTCCCATTGTTTTTCTAGATTAACTTGAAGTTTGATTTATGACATTTTGTTATGTTGAGTGTAATGGACATTACCATATATTGATTATTGATGTGTTAGAAATGTGAATGCACTAGTGTTAGAATTAATATTAAATGGTGCTTTTAGAATGGTAGAATTAAATATCTTTAATAAATTCATTTAATGTATAATAAATGTAAAAATATGTAAAATAGAGCAGTTGTTGGAGTTGGGGTGAATTTTTTTATAGAGATTTTAACATTTTGATCTCTATTTTAGAAAAATTTTACAAATGCTATTGGGTTTGCTCTAACATGTATAGCACGAGTAAAATTAATTACTAGGATCTTAAACCAAAAAAAAAAGATTAATTACTAGCTAGGATCAATCACAAATAAATTCACATATTTTCTTACCCATGGTCGATATCAGGCTAGTGCATTGGATGATTTGATCTAATTGAACAAGGTCTCTAAATTTTATAGAGCTCAATATCAACTATTATTGATGCATAATAAATGTCTTCCAAAAAAATTTGGATTTTTTTGGTAACTATCCATTTTAGATAGGCTGTTTTGGTAAATGTCCATTTTTATAATGGATTTTGTAAAATGTCTTATTTTGACATTTTTGCCCCTGCTCCTATCCACCCCTTATACTTATTATTTTAGAAGCAGCTTCTTTGTAAAAATTTGTGACACGTGTCCACATTTTCACAAAAATAAGAAACTGTCTTTCCCTTTCCTCCAAACCCACTTTCTCCCCATCCATGCTCAACGATTTCAATTTTCTCCCCCATCCATGCTCAATTTCCTCCTCCATCCATGCTAATCTCAAGTGCTTAGATCCGCCGACGCTCAACGATTTCAAAGTCTGCTACACTCTCTGCCATCCTCAAGACGAACACATGAGACACCAATTGCGATTTGATCGCCAGGTCTGCGGCACCTTAATCTCCACAAGCGACCGAATCACAAGCGGTTAATCTGGGAGGCCTGGTACTTGATCGGAGTAGACGAGGGTGCTACCCGATCTTCATCCATGGGTATGTATTCAATTTGAAGCTATCAAATTTGTCAAAAATTAGGGTTTAGGGGATTCAATTTACACTATTTGTGCATATCGGATTCATGTTTCTCTGTAGTATGAATTGTTTGATTCATTTTCCATGTGTGATGTGTCTAAATCTCACAAATTGGATCTTTTGAGACGTTTCCTATTTCCAGGCACATTGAAATGGCCTGCTGCAATTGCTTTGGATTTTTTTTGAAGCAATCCCTGAATCAATTCCCAGCCCACGTTCTCTCAAGCTCAACCATTTCTTCACATTAGAAATTGGCATGATATGGGTTTCTCTTCCACGTTCGTCATCAGAATTGATTGGGGACACGATTTTGATCCAGAACGATTGAGTAGATATGTGATGAACTGGTCACAATCATCAAGTGAGTTCATGCCCCTCTCCTCCCGAGTCCTCAACATTTATATTAACTCATTCCAGTCGGATATGAAGGTATTTGTTCGAACTAGCTAATTTGTTGCTTCATTTAAACATCTCAAGTTTCGTTTCTTATGCAGAAACTGGTTTTAAATTGATACTCGACGTACAGTTTGATTTCTGAACTAGATGATGTTTGGTTTGTGGATCTCATCTCACTTGAATTTAAACGGATACTCGACAGTTTCAATGATGCTTTTCTATGGAATTTCAGTTTCCTTTGCTCAGCACAGTCGATCTGCTTTGCTAGCACAGAAACAACCACATGTAACAGTGTTTTCCCATTCTGATCAAATTGGTTGACGCATAAGGGGATGCTGACACAAACTCAACTCTCTTAGATTTCTATTCTGGCATTACCATTCATTACTACAATATGTAATGGGTTGTAACCATTGTTGTCACTTTGTGCATCCATGGGTGTGATGCCAAAAAATGTGTAAGGAAATTCTACGAAGAAAGTGTGGGTGCAGAAGAACCTGCAGGAGGGATATGGAAAGAAAGGAGAAGAACAACAGTAGGACGTCATGAAGATAGGGGTTGCTTCTGTTGTTGTTGAGTCATATCTATCATGTGTAAATGTTAGTGTTGGTGTTGTTTCTAGCATAACTGATGAGAAGGTGAGGCTGCAAAAAGAAAAGCTTACAGATGCATTGGGTCATGAAGGGGTTGCTTGTGTGGAAGCCAAGTTGAGAGATAAGGGGTGCTCATCATTAGCAACAGTGGATAACTCAAGATAAGCTACAGAATGTCGTCAACAAAAGTGGGTACCGAAGAGCACTCTTCCTCAACGGGATGCGGGTGCTCACCTGTTGTAACATATCGAGATAGAGAAATGAGTGAGGAGGAGAAGAAATGTATGGAAACTTTGAGCCATGACGAGTCAGTGGAGACAGTATGTGAGGTCGAAACTGCAGGATTAAGTGATATGAAAGGAGAGAAGCAACCAAGGAAGCTAAAGAACAAAGAGCTGGTGTGAAAGGAGCTGCTATACAAGGGGAGAATGACAGGCTGTAAAATCAGAAGCTAAAGGAACAAATAAAGGAGTACATTCAGCAGGAAACTAACTCCAAAAACGATGAGAATGAGCTACCCAATGACGTGTGTATTGAGAAGAAGGCACAAGAACCTGAATGAGGAAAGAGCAGAGAGACAATAGATAGGCAGCAAGAAGAGGAGAAAAAGGAAAATTCAGATTAATGGGAATAGAAAAGAGTAACTTCACGGTTTTGGACAAATTTTAGTTTCTTTTTGGCAGGCAAATTGGCGATGATTGAAGAACCGATTTTGCAGCAATGTTATCGTTTGTTCGTGTTTTATGTTTGGTATAATTATGGTTTTATTGGAGGTTTATAATATGCAGGAATGTTATCGTTTGTTCGTGCCTCTCTTGCTAGATGATGCCTGGTTCCTGGTGGTGTGGTGGGGCTTTCAATCTATTTTTTATGAAATTTAAAGTTGAAGCATTCCATTTCCCCCTTGATAGCTTTTCGATTTGATTTTTTTTTGCTGTGTATGCCTTTTTTCCAGTATCATTCATGGCTGCCTTCTTTACAGTCTCATTCACGACGTATAAAGTGCCCCGCCAATGGATGGAGCATCACTTCAAGTTTCAGCCAATTCAGGTTTGTTTTGATTCCCTGGTGCTAGGAGGTGTTTTTGCATTTTTGTGTTATTAGCCTATTCAGGTTTGTTTTGATTCCCGGGTGCTAGGAGTAGAAGGTGCTTTTGCATTTTTGTGTTATTAGCCTTTGAACTATGTTTTTCCTTGAGATTGTTTCTTCTTCATGAACATTAATTTTTGGCTTCTTTATACCTCTTTGTTGATTGATGAAGCATTTTGATGTCTACTGATTTTTAGACTTCCCAAAGAGAAGGCCAAGGAAAGCATCATCAGCGAGGTCTAGAGGATCTGGTCGTACTTCAAAAGGCATTCAGAAGTCACCGGTTGGGTCGGGTACACAGAAGGGGGACAAGAGGAGCATTGGTGATGGTGAGAGTTCAGTGACTTCTGCAAAGGGGGTGCGTGAAAGAGCATCTGATATTGGAGTTGATGACGAAGACAGACAGGAAATTATTATCACCAATGGAATGAAAGTTGACAGTCAAAGTGACAATAAAACTAATGGAAAAGTTGTAGAAATATCGGTGGCAGCTAAACAATTGGTTGTTGATGTTAAAAGCCGGTGGGATTGCCCGAGGTAATCGTGAGAGTGGAGATGAATCACTACATGCAATAGCCAACAGCGGCATTAAGGAACCAAGAAGTTACTCTTTCATCAACCATCAATGAAAAAAGTCAAATAGAACCGGTAAATGATAAAAATAAGGTGAGAGATCAGCAGCCCGTATTGCCCTTGTGTACTGATTCGGTGGATATAAAAAATAGCGAAATGGATGAGGCAAAGATGCTAACATGGGAGTGTGACCTTCAGCATGTTGAAGATCTCTCTTGCTTGGTAAAGCCCAATTCACCATCTCAATTTATTTCCCCAACTGCTACTACCTGTGATAGGAAAGATGGTGCATAGCATCTCAGCTAAATTTACCAAGCAAAATAGGAAGGCAGGGAGGGAGGCTAGAAGCGCGATCCTATCAATACAAAGTCAAGGAGAAGAAGAGAGCTCATATGAGATGTTGGCAGGACTCATTTTGCTTCTAGGATTGATTTTGCTTCTAATTTCGCTCTAGGACTGATTTCTCTTCAGAATTTCGAGTGTTTTCAAGTGCATTGTTGCCGTTGATAAAGTCGCGTGTCGATGGCTTCTAAATCTCTATTTCACTAGCTTCTGAATTTCGATTTTGTTTCTCTTGCTTTTGAATTTCTGATTTTTATTTCGCATATGCTTCTGAATTTTGATTGCTTTAGGACTGATTTCACGTCTGTTGCTTCTGATTTCGCTTCTGGGACTGATTTTGCTTCTGATTTCGCTCTAGGGCTGGTTTCGCTTCTGAATTTTGAGTGCTCTAGGACTGATTTCGCTTTTAGGATTGATTTTGCTTCTAATTTCACACTAGGACTGATTTCTCTTCAGAATTTCGAGTGTTTTCGAGTGCATTGTTGTTGTTAGAGTGATGCAGGATAACATATGGGTTATAACATATAACCCATATGTTGTACAAGTTCGGGGTGATCAACTATAAGAGGCAAATCCTTCCTTTAATGAAATGGTTATATGCTGCCTAAAAATGTTCCCCTTCAATTTACATATATGCCTTTAGGGAGGTGGGTCTTCGACGAATCCGGATAAACTTAGGGCTATATTAGGGAAGACATTTATCTTTGCTTTTGAAATCTCCAATTATAATGTCAAGCATTTGGGAAATTCATCTTTTACCGTCAAGGAAATGAATAGCGATGAGAAAAAAAATTGATGCATATCTTTCAAAGCATCAAGTGCACGAGGTAACATGTGTTTACAATCAAATAAAGTATGTTTTGACTTGTGATATAGCGGTCCTTATATCTTAATTTTTTTTGTATAATAGGATCCTCTTGAGGTCATTAGTGATGGAGAGGAGCCATATACATACGAGGGATCCGGAACAAAGAAGATGAAGGTGGAGCCATAGATGTATAGCTGAATTCGTGGAAATTTGGTCATTTGCAATTTCAAGAACATTTGGTTGTTTATTTGATGTTTTGTTTTGGGGCTTGAAGTTTGGTTTGTTGAACATTTGGTTGTTTTGTTTCCGTTCTGTGGCTTGAAGTGTGGTTTGTTTGAACATTTACAGTTTCCTTATGCAATTAATGTTATTTAATTGTCTTTTGTTATATAATTTTATTTGAATAGTATTTAATTGTCAATTTTCGACATTGCATCTCATATGGGTGCAATGACGTTATAGGCATGGTGTGAAGTACATTATGACCATGAAAATCCGTTTTCGATATCGAATAAACAAGAAGTTAATTATATAAACATCTGAAAATAAATATTCAAATGGAGGTTGCCTTAGGAATATGTGGACTCCATGGTAAAACGCAACACCTTAAAACCATCCCAAAAATGAATATATAGTTTTACTCCAGCTGGTTTCACAGCAAGGGTGTGAAATATTTCATAGCCATGAAAATCAGTTTTCGATATTGAATAAAAAAGAAGTTAATTATATAAACATCTCAAAAGAAATACTCAAATGGAGGTTACCTTTGAAATATATGGACTTCATGGTAACACGCAACACCTTAAAACCATCCCAAAAATGAATCTATAGTTTTATTCCAGCTGGTTTCACAGCAAGGGTGTGAAATATTTCATGGCCTTGAAAATCAGTTTTCAATATCGAATAAAAAAAAGAGTTAATTATATAAACATCTGAAAAGAAATACTCAAATGGATGTTACCTTTGGGATATATGGGCTCCATGGTAACACGCAACACCTTAAAACCATCCAAAAAATGAATCTATATTTTTACTCCAGTTGGTTTCACAGCAAGGGTGTGAAATATTTCATGACCATGAAAAGTAGTTTTCCATATCGAATACAATTTGAATATAACAACCAAAAATTTTATGGTGATGAGGTTCAATGGCGAACCCAAGTGAACTTGGGGTGGCTTTAGCCCCACTTGGGTTTAGGAGTAAACAAATACTCCGTATGTATGTATAGAGGGACTTATTTACTAAGTACAAATATAATGGAAAAAATGTAAATGGAATCAGAAATTCTTCATAGCTCACTTGGTCATTAGAAAGGTTAAGAATATGTTGAAAGACAATGGTCCCGAGTTCGATTCTCCTTGTCTCTATTTTTCACGGTCGCACAGAGAGACGCAACGTCAAAGCCCTAAGACGAAACGCGATAGAGAGAGCGATTCCTCGAGCTGCCGGCGCCGCTGCAAGGTCCACCTTCGACCGAGCCACCGAGCTTCACCCAGCACTCGGTTGGCACTCCACTCCCGTCTCCTGCACATGCTACGCCGAGCTCCACCCAGCACTCGGCCCACACTCCACTCCCATCTCCCGCACAGGCTGCACAACGAGCCACCTTTGTTCTTCTTCGATCTAGACCTTCAAGGTTAGTAGTTTTGTTCCTCTACCTTTTAATTTTATTGTTAATTAAGTTCAATTGGTTGAGATTAGAATGAATTTTTTTGTTTGTGATTGTAAGTGTTATTGTATTATAACAGGGGTTGTAATTGATAGCGTGACAACAATTCAAATGAAATATATTCACGGGGAACTAAAACGGTAAATTTCATGAAAAATACTCACCCGTACAAGGTACGGGAAAAGTACTAGTTACCCTTCCTTTCATCTTCTGTATCACGGTGTTTCCTCTCGCAGCTGCCCACCCTTTCTTCCCACGCCGTTGCCCGTTGCCCCGCCTGCATGCAGATCGTTCTCGACGCCGTCATCGTTGTCCACTGCCCCGCCTGCACGGAGATCATTCAATTCACATAGCCTCTCGACGCCGCCGTCGTCCCCACGAATATCGACCTCAAATCTGCGATTTCGAAATTCCTGTTTGTATTTCGGATTTGAAATGTATCCACCTCCAATCTCAGTACTGTAACCACCTCCTAATCGTATTCTACTGCAATTTTGATTCCGTAGTGATTCAACTGCTTTGATTTTGCGTTGATTGAGAGTTTGGATGTGTTAATTTTTTTACATCTTTCATCTTCCTCTCTTTTACTGTTGCCTTTTTTTATGATGAAGACGAGGTGTTTTCGATGAGAACGTCTGGTTCGAAGCCGATTTGAAGCTATGCTCAGCGAAATCGAACCACATCGACGAAGAATGGAGGTTCAAAGAGTTCTTGCCTTCGTTAATTTGGATTTCTGAAATCGAACCACATCGACGGAGAATTGAGGTTCGAAGCTATGATATCAGCGAAAATGGCGGATGACAGTGGAGAAGGACGGCGGCGATGATAATTTGCACTTTAGGATGATAATTGCATCTTCCTTGTTATCCAGAAACCCATTTCAAGGGTTCATGGTTGCTTCCTTGATTCATGATTATTTTTTTTCTCATCAATTGTGTTGGAGGTTGAGATTGCCGAAGGAGCCCAGCTTGAGGAGGAACAAGGAGGAGATGATGACAATTGACAGCAAATCAACAGTACATGGCACATCGCATTAAGAAATAAAAATTGATTATGTAGTCTTGTTTATGGTGACAGCATGGCACATCTTCTACCTCATGGGCATCTTGATGAAAGGGGATAAGCTCTGTTGAAGAGCAGCTTGAGTTTTTGTAAAGCTAATGATGCCAATTTTGGGCATTTTATTCCCTGTTGAGGGTTGGTGTCAAATTGTTAGGATTGCAAGTGCTTACTAGAGTCGTTTCAATGTCTATTGAAGCATTGAGCATCAGAAGTGCAAAGTTAGTGCACTAAAACGCATGATATAATTAGCATCACTTTTGCTTTATATATATAATCCATTTGTTATAATCTATAAAAACATTTGTGATCATATTGACATCTTCACTTATTTTCCAAAAATCAGTGGTGTTATTAGTGTCATCATAAGTGCAAATTTAGTGTACTAAAACGCATAACAGGTATTATTAGTCGTGTCATCAAAGAAAAATAGTGTCACCACAAATGTTAAAAGTGTTATTAGTCGTGTCATCAAAGAAAAATAGTGTCACCACAAATGTTCAAAGTGTTATTAGTCGGGTTATCAAAGAAAAATAGTGTCACCAAAAATGTTCAAAGTGGTGTCACCACAAGTGTATCAAGGGAAAGAATGGTCAAGTGTTATTAGTCGTGTCATCAAAGAAAAATAGTGTCACCACAAATGTTCAAAGTGGTGTCACCACAAGTGTATCAAGGGAAAGAATGGTCAAAGTGTTATTAGTCGTGTCATCAAAGAAAAATAGTGTCACCACAAATGTTCAAAGTGGTGTCACTACAAGTGTATCAAGGGAAAGAATGGTCAAAGTGTTATTAGTCGTGTCATTAAAGAAAAATAGGGTCACCACGAATGTTCAAAGTGGTGTCACTACAAGTGTATCAAGAGAAAGAATGGAAGTGTTATTATTCGTGTCATCAAAGAAAAATAGTGTCACCACAAATATTCAAAGTATAGTGTAATCAAACACAAACATTTGATCTCTAAAAAAATACAGTGTAATCAAACACAAGCATTTACACCCTTATGCCCAGTCTTCGTCTCCCTCCACCAAATTTGATCTCCAAAGGTGCACGATTTTGCCCCAGCCATAGATATTGGGGAAAAAATCAGCTTGCTCAATAATTAACCACAACAATCAGTAATCAATTTTGGAACTGAGCAACAGGCGCTTTCTTTCGCTTTTGCTGAGGTCCGGATGTGCCTGCCATGAAGAATTGATTTAACCCTCACTCAATCAAATAAATTTGCCACATAATATTCAGAAACAATTCAAGGAGGAAGCCAGAGAGGCCACCCTCTGATCATCTTCCTCTTCTGTCATCAACCTCCCAGAAGACCGAATCGAATCTGAGAGGAGGAAGGATCTCTTTACCGACTTTCTTCAGCCATTGGAGTGCCGATTTCGCACAATCCAAAGCAAAGAGAAGAATAGATGTTGATGGTGAATTATTTGCCTTCTTCGACGATGCCTTCACCAATGATCCTCTTCTTTACAGCTTCAATAGAAGCGTTCGAGATATCTAAATTGAAGAAGAACGAATGTTGATGGTGGATTCGGCGAATCAGATCGACGATCGGAGGGAGGAATCGGAGAGAACGAGACAGAACGACGACGGAATCGATCGAGAGAGACCACTCCTCAACTGAGCGCCCTTGGATCGAGAGAAAGTTTCAATAAGCATTGACAATCAGGGAGACGAAGAAAACACAGATCCATGGAGGAGGCACGAGGAGCGGAGGAGAAAAACGTCTCATATTTTCCCAAATAAGATTAAGCGGCTAGGTTTAATTAAAACGGGGGTAATATGGGGTTTTCAAAAAAAAATTAGGACATTTAGCAAAAACTGATTTTAAGTGGACATTTTGCAAAAAAGGGGTTGGCAAAATGGACATTTAGCCAAATTTCTTCAAAAATTTTCAACCAACTGTTTTAGCTTACCAGTAAACGTTGTTTTATGCTGAGACTTGGGCCCTCTCACTTGCTACTTTATTGAAGTTTTTTTTTTTGATACAGGCGAGAATTTGGGGTATCAACCACGGTTGTACCACCACCTAAGAGCGTCCCTACGGACGAGAGTTTGAAACTCTAAATCAAAACTTCACGACGACAGGTCGGACTCCAAGGCCAAATGAGTGAGTCGATCAGCCGCTCTGTTTGCCTCCCTGAAAATGCAGGATACGGAGGCAGTCTCGAAAGAACGTAGTAGACAAAGAGCATCCGAAATGAGAATCTCGACCTCCCAGAGAGTCGACCAAACACCATTGATCGCATTCACGATCGCGAGGCAATCTCCTTCAACATCAACTCTTTGGATCCCCAGCCTCCGAGCTTCCAGCAACCCGAGCTGTAGACCAACTGCTTTGGCCTGGACCGCTGACATCTTCCCACATCGACTAGCATCACAAGCAATCACCCTACCATCGTCGTCTCTTATTACAAACCCTGCAGAAGCCAGAAGCAAAACCAGACAGAGATTTAGCGCCATAAAAATTTAGTTTAAAGACGCCAACCTCAGGTTTACGCCATCTTATGATATTCCTTTTGCGAGGGTTGTTTCTGAGTTTAATTCTCATTGTTTTTGCCTCATCTTTGTCCGAGTCGTCTTGTTTAGTTGTTTTCCAATTTTCCATGTGGATTTTGATTGTGGCGACCAACTCATCTATTGTTCGTAGATTTTGGTTTTCAAAAATAATCTTGTTTCTTTTGGTCCAAATGCACCACCAGGAAAAAGCCAAAGTAGTTTTTTGTTCAGGGCTTAGATGTCGAAAGATCTCGTTGGTAATGGTCTTTATACTTTGATTACTTTTGTCAGCATTTGCTATTTGCCGTTCAATATCTCTATCCAGAGATCCAATGGTTCTTAATGTTGTCGGGCACTCCATAAGAAGATGGATAGCGTCTTCCTCTCTATTGTTACAAAAGATGCAATCCATGGGTGTATGTATTCCTTTATTTCGTAGTCTAGTTTTAGTAGGTAAACCATCCAATCCCATTTTCCATATGAAATTTCTCATCTTTGGTGGACAATCAATTTTCCATATTCCGTAAAATAACTCTATCTCATTGCCATCGGATTTCGTAATTAATTTTAAAGCACTAGATGTTGAAAACCAGCCATCGGGGCTAGGTTTCCAATAGAGTCTATCTTCAATCTTCTGCGAAGGAAGGGGGATACTTGTAATCATCTCAACAAGATCTGTAGGTAGGATTTCCCGCATCTTTCCTTCATTCCATGTCTTATTCGGTAGGATATAGTTTTCAACTCTTTCTTCATCATCAATCTGATGGATTAGCCTATGATTCTTAAGCTTTCTATCATCATTTAGCCATTTATCATTCCAAAATTTTACCGTCTTCCCATTGCCAATTTGCCAGATGAGACCATCACATAACTCATCCTTTAAGTCAATTAACTTGGCCCATTGCCACGATAAATTTTTCTTCCTTTTGTAGTCCCAAATCTCGTCTTCTTTTAAGTATTTTTCTCGAATTATTCTGTCCCATTGGTTGTGGGGTTCCGCAAGGATTTTTCATAAAAGTTTCATCTGGAGGGCTTTATTTATGTCTTTTATTTTGCTAATTCCCATACCTCCTTGTCTTTTCGATTTACATATTTTGTCCCAACCTAACAATGGTTTGTATTTTTGGTCCTTATTCCAGAAGAAACATTTGTTTATCCTGTCCAATTCGTTGTGCACACTTGTCGGAAGCATAAAGTTTTGCATAACGTAGTTGGGTTTAGCTAAAAGGTTCGCTTTTATAAGAACTGCTCTTCCATGTTGGGAGAGGGAGTTCGCTTTCCATTTCGTCAGCTGCATTTTTGTTTTTCTAATAACATCTTTAAATGTTTCTTTGTTGACCCTACCGTTTATTATGGGACATCCTAGATATTTGTCCAATGCTACTTGGTTCATTATAAGAAGGGTGCTCTGGATTTGGAGTTTTTGGTTTGCGGAAACTCCCTTAGTTACTTGAAAAGCTGATTTGTTGAAATTTACCTTTTGTCCCGAAATTTGACAGTATTCGTCAATTATCTTTTTCACTTTCGTGCAGGATTCTTGAGATGCCTTGGCAAAGATCATGATATCGGCAAAGGATAGAAACGGAATTCCTGATCCATTTGGAGTCATTTTAAACCCAATCGAGTCTGTCGATTCATGACATTGTTGTTGTAATTTTTTAGTGAGGATTTCCGCTCCAATGATAAAAGGTAGGGGGATATAGGGTCGCCTTGTCGAATCCCTCTTAGTGGGTTCATCATTCACTAATATTGAAAAAGATACAGTTTTAATACATTCGCTAATCCACCCCACGAATCTAGAAGAGAAACCAAATTTCTCCAAGACCGCAAAGAGAAATCGCCAGTCCACTCTATAGTAGGCTTTTTCCAAGTCAAGTTTTATTGCATTCCATCCTTGTTTTCCTTTTCTTGTTCTAAATGAATGAAAAATTTCGTGAGCTATAAGCACATTATCCTGAATAGCTCGATCTGCCACAAAAGCTCCTTGAAGCGGGTGAATAATTTTCCATATAACTTTTTTCATTCTTTCCGCAAGAGTTTTTGCAAGAATTATTGAAGTTTTCATGTTATTTCCTTTTCTATGACCTTCTCTCTCTTTCTTATTCTTTTTTTTAAAAGATACCTGAGAACTAGTCTAATTACTCAAGAGGTCGACGAATCGACAGACGGACCGTCAACATACTTATGACCTTCTCTTTTTTTCAAAGGAAAAAATATTCGATTGTTATTAATTATTAGAGATCTATAGTTTAAACATTTGAATTTAACGTACCCATCTTTCATTGTTTTTAATATATAGTTTGTAAAATCATTTACAATATTTTTATGGAAAATAAAAAGTTATCACCTTATTCCTAAATTTTTTTCAATCAATAAACACGTGGAAATTTGATAAATAAGTATTATAATATATTTTATGAGCGTCAAAAAAGTTATGATAAATTTCTTTATTTGAAAAAATAGTTTATGTTATTATGATGTAAAACATTTTTATCTATATATCACTACTATAAAAAAATCTAAACTTAACAATAGTGCAAATAAAGGTTAATTTTTTAACAAAACCTCTGAAAAAATTGAATCGGCTTGGTCGATATTGTCTAACTATAATGTAACAACAACAAGATAAGAATGACACTATACATCACCATTCAATGTGATAAGAATGACACTCATTTGCCGCTCGGATGCACATCCCCTCAGGCTCTATTCTTTCTCCATGGGTTACTTAGGGTTACACTACACATCTTCATCATTTTAATTAATCCACCATAAAGTAAGGCTTGTAGCTACATTGTTTTACTAATCTACAACATTGTACATAGATAAAAATTTAAAATTAAAAAAAACATTGCAGTGTTATAATATTATTAATGACATTATATTTGTCAATAAGGACTTAGCTAGATGAAATCAAACATTATGGGATATTTTTAAATTTTCCTAAGTGTTTTGATTTTTTTATATAATAAAAGGCGAAAATGAGGGGTGTGTCAACCACGGTTGTATCACCATCCAAGAGCGTCCATATGGACGAGGCAGAAGCCTCTCTCTATCGTTATGTATTGTTTGTTTGTTTGGTTTGTAGACGGTTCTCCCGTCAGCCGGCTTGACCGGCATTCGAGTTTCATATATGTCTTAACTCGAATTCTTACCTAATAAAAAAAAACATGTATTTTTTAACATTACAGAGTGGACGATTTTTCTTTTTGTCGTTGTTTATATAGATTTCTTGAACATAAATATTTAGATAATTATACATTACTACCTCCGATCAAAAATACATGTCGTTTGACTTTTCAACACGTACTTTAAGAAGGTAAAAAATATATAAAATATCAACTTTTTTAAAATTATTTTTTTACAACTTAATATTTGTTGGTGATAGAATTTGAGAGATATACGGATTACCTCGAATAGCGGAAGCGGAATCTAGATTGGCTTGCCTTCGAATTTGATCACCAGGTAGATCTCCATAGCCCTAAATCTCGTTAGAGATTCGGGAGCAGTGGAGAACCTACGATTCACAACCTACACACCATGGGAGAGCATTGGAGAGGAAGAAGACTCTCTCCACGGAGGAGAGTTCTCTATGGGATTTCTTTTCCTGAGAGAACGTCTGACAAACAGACTCTCTAGGGTTAGAGATTAGGGGAGAGTAGTCTCTCCTATTTATCTCTTTTATTTATTAGATAAATAAATATATAACGAATATATATTATTTATCCTAATATGAATTAATTCTTAACGTATAAGAATTAACTCCCTAATTACGGAAATTAGGTTATTTATCTTTTGGGCGTATATTTAATTATGTCCGAATTATATCAAATAATTGTAACATCTCCCACTCGCACAAAAGATTACGTTCCTCCAAAACTCATTCTCATACTCGTCGTGTATAGGTCGTGCGACCCGGCAATACTACCTGCATGAAAATCCCGCTAGGGACTAGGTCACAACGTTAGTTGAAAAGTATTGCTGCATCCCTAGGATTATCTTTCATCGAACTAGTTGATACACAAAACCGGATCCCTCTCAGTTTGGTTCAACTATAATGGTGATTCACAACAGTACGTAACTGTCAGATCCAGCAAATCCCATTTTCGTCAACGATTACTCATAATACCTTCCTTTCGCATTGGCATTACTTTCATGTAAATGATGACCACTTTCCTAGAAGTGCCCCACTTAGACCGCATCACTCATGGCCATCAGAACACAACCAAAGTAGCGCATCACCACCACAATCAGTAACCCAAGCCGTTAGTCACTAAGGGTTGCCATGTTTACATACATCTTAGCTCACACAGTGATAGAGATGGGATCAATCTATCACCTCATAGGGTTGACTAGCACACACTAGTATGACAGTGTGCTATAGGGAGCGCTTCTCTAAAGCGTTGTCCACTCAACCTGTAAAAGTGTTCATCTCATAGTCACGTAGTCTTGAGAACCATTTTACCCTACAACACCTTGCTTTTTTGAACCATTGGGCGCAAGAGCATAGTTACAATTCATATGAATGACTTACTATAAATTACCCATTCAGTCTTTCCCAACCGGAAAGACTTCATCTTGACATCCAAAGACAGTCAAGGCGGTTATTATCTCATTATGTTCCCATAAGAATTGAGATACCTTACACCTACAGTGACGAACACTTATAGGAACGTTTGTTCGTGTGAGAGAACAAACTATGGTTTAGTGACATGTAACATATTTCACGTTTACATCACCAGTTTTCACCACATCAATGACACAACATATAAGTTAAGACCAAAGTCTCCTACTTGCTAAAAACTCAAATCAGAGAGGTGGCTCGCATAACCATCAAGTGTCAAACATATTATGACAACGTTGTTCTTGAACAACGTCTCTCTGACTAGACAGGATTTGATCTGAATATCACTTGATCTCCAACATCATTTGGAAATCCTGGTAGTGACAAAAATGGTCAGTCACAACTCATAGTCATGACATCTGATAATGCATATTTTAGATAGGCATTATAGACATATTTAGTTTAGTTAGGTTGCATTTCTTTCATACTTTGTTACTAAATTGCATCTTGTGATTATTTCGAAAGAGTTCGGATTCTGCGCAAATTTGTGTTTATCTCGCAGATTGAATCGGAACACATTTGGGAGATGCAATATCTCGAAGAGGAACACAAGAAACATGGGAAGGAACAAGGAAGGAAAGATGCAAGACAAGAGGAAAAGGCCGCAAAGGAAGCCAAGAAGCTACAGCGAAACACCCTGCCGCGGGCGCAGCAAGGATGCCGCGGCCGCAGCAAGGCCCGCTGCAGCGGGGTGTGAAGTAACAGCTTGTGGCGGGCGCAGCACCTATGCTGCGCCCGCAGCATCGGTCGTCAGTGATCCGCAACGTTTTGATTAAAAAACCCTAGATGTCTTATTTTGTTTCATGGCCGACGTGGGTGTTTTTAGGCCGACTTTTAGTTAATTTTTACAGGACTTCTTCCATTCTATTCTTTCATTAGACACTTTAGAGATTTTGAGCGATGTCTCCCATGAGGAACTAAACTCATCTATTCTGCCTGCAATTTGAAGCTTTATTCGGATTGATTGTGAGTTTCTAATTCTCGTTCCTTGTTTCCTATATTTGAATGTTTCAACTTCTTTGTGCTTGATTGTTTATTGTTTTGTTCTATCTTGTCTGGCCAACTTGTTAGATCAATTCAATCGCTAAGGTTTTGTAGATTCCTGGTTGTGAACCTTAACCTAAGTGGTAAACTTGTTCCTTTAGGGCTGGTTGAACTAATTGAATGAGTAGGAAGTTGAATGTGTTGTTAAATCCTTTTTTAGGGACTGCAAATACCTTGGCTAATCTCTGAACTTAAAGCTATCAATTGGGTTAAATCCTTCTTTAGGGACTGTTCAATTGATAAGGGTTGCTAGGACTGGTTGGACTAGTAACTATATTAGGTCGGGACAAGGACATTCATAGGGAACTTAATAGGACGAGAAGAAGTTACAAGGATCGCTTCAATCCAATAAAGTGGAAAATTGTAGGTAGAATTACTTCTCCTAATTGTCTAAAACCAAATCCATTTACTTTGTTGCTTACTCCGCTTTGATAAAAGGCGGAACTTTCACCCACTAAAACCCCCCAAACTGGTTACTTTAATTGACACATAAATGACACTTGAGTTATAATTTTCCCTGTGGGATCGACCTCTTGCTTATCGCTATACTTGCTTTAGGTTTGAGTTTTCTTTGGCGGAATCAACGATAGGTTTTACCTCCGTCAAATTTGGCGCCGTTGCCGGGGAATTTTTATTTAATTCTTGTGTGTTTTTAGTGTTAATTTTGGTGTGGATCGTCTTATATGGTCCATACCCGTGCTACTAATTCTTCTTTGTTGCCATTAGATTCAGAGATTGAAAGGACCCTTGCCGCTCTAAGGCGAGAAGCCCGTGATCGCTTTCGCGAACTCCCTTTTGATCAAGAAGAACCTACAACAGAGATGGCTAACGAAGCGAACCGCACTCTTAAGGAGCTTTCTGCTCCTGATCTAACACAGCAACCCTTGGCAATCCAATTCCCTGCGCTTGCAGAAGGAGTTAACTTTGAGCTGAAGTCTGGGGTAGTTCATCTTCTACCCAAATTTCATGGGTTGAGTGGAGAGGACCCCCACAAGCATCTGTCTGAATTCCATAAGGTGGTTGTTGGGATGAAACCAGAGAACGTAACTGAAGAGCAAATTAAGCTGAGAGCTTTTCCTTTCTCTTTGAAGGATGAGGCAAATGAATGGTTTTTCTATCTACCACCTGACTCTATTTCTACTTGGGCTGAGATAAAGAGAGTCTTCCTAGAGATGTATTTCCCTGCAACAAAGCTCAATGCTTTGAAAAGGTCAATCAACAGCATTGAGCAGTACGCGACGGAGTCTATACATGAGTACTTTGAGCGCTTCAAGAAACTCTGCGCCAGCTACCCATGCCATGGGTACTCTCAAAAGGATCTGGTTCTCTTTCTCTTTAATGGGCTGACTGATATAGAGCGCAAAACAGTGAATTCTGCTTGTGGAGGAAACATGCTGAACAAGACACCTGCCGCAGCTTGGGATGTGTTTAAGGAGCTATCTGAGGGCTCCAGGCAGTTCAATAAGAGCCCTCGTGCTAGGGGTGTACTCGCTGTTGATGCTCCTGTGGCTACACTTCAGACTGATATGGCAGAGGTAAAGGAGATGATGAAACAATTGGTTATTGATAGAACTCCTCAACAACTGAAGGCATGTGGTCTCTACAGTCAATACACTCATCCTATGGACATGTGCCCGCTTCTACAAGATCCCAATTTTGATTTGAATGCCATTGGGAATTTCACTCAACAAAGGCCTAGGCAAGGCAATTATGGAAATCCTGGGTATGTCAACAACAACAATTACAACAGAGGCTATCAGCAAGGCTATGGGAACTACCAAGCTCCTTTCAATCAGCAAGGGGGGCAACAGGGAAGGCCTCAACAACAATATGAACCTCGACAGGGAGGTCAGCAGCAATCAAATGAGGATAATGAGGATCCACTACAGAAACTATCACGATTGGTCATGAGGAATGATAAACAACAGTCAGAGCGGATGTCAAATCTAGAGAAGCAACAATCCGATCGGATGACAAATCTTGAAAATCAAATGAGTCAGCTCATTCAAATCTTGAGTGCTAAGGAGGCAAATAGTTCAGGAAAGCTTCCGTCACAGACCATCGAGAATCCGACAAAGGAGAATGTCAGTGCTGTAACACTTAGAAGTGGCAAGGAACTGGTTGTCACACCCCAAAAGGATGAGGAGGAAATAATGGACGAAGAGATAGAAATAATAGAAGGAGATGATGGGACGCATACTGTGCGGCGCCCGCAGCAACCTTGCGGCGCCCGCGGCCAATCAATCTTGCTGCGCCCGCAGCAACTTGCGGCGCCCGCCGCCAGTACACCCGCCAGTCCCTCTTTGTCAGGTACACTTCTTCCTCCTTCTTCCCCTCTTCCTCCTTCTTCTTCTCCTTCTTCTTCCTCCTTATTTATGGAAACTCCAAAGCCCATTCCACCCTTCCCGGAAGCCTTGAAGGATACAAGAAGGTATGAGAACGACAAGGAAATCTTCGAGACATTCAGCAAGTGTGAGGTAAACATTCCTTTGCTTAATTTAATCAAAAGCATTCCTAGATATGCTAAATTCTTGAAGGAACTTTGCACTATCAAACGGAACCAAAAGCTAAAAGGTAAGCAAAAGGTGATGGTAAGCGAACATGTCACTGCTGTCTTTCAAAAGCGTATGCCTGAAAAGTGTAGTGATCCTGGTATGTTTGCTATTCCATGTGTGATAGGTGATACTAAATTTTACAAAGCTATGTTAGATTTAGGAGCATCTATTAATGTTTTACCTTCTAATGTTTATCATGCTTTGGGATTGGGACCTCTGAATGATACTAGGGTAGTAATTCAACTTGCTGATCGATCTACTATCTACCCGAAAGGGATTGTTGAGGATGTCTTGGTTATGGTTGACAACTTGATATTCCCCGCTGATTTCTTTGTGATTGACATGGGTCCTGGTAACAATGAAGGCCCTATTCTGTTGGGCAGACCTTTTCTGAAAACTGCTAGGACTAAGATAGATGTCTATTCGGGATCTCTTACTATGGAATTTGATGGTCAAAGAGTTGAATATAATATTTATGATTCCATGAAATTTCCATCTGATGATCCTTCTCTGTGCTTTGTGGATGTTATTGATACTATGGCACAAGATTGCTTTGATTTGGAGTGTGTTGATGAGATGGAAGTTGCTTTACAGGCTCCTATAGATGAAATTGCTAGAGATTATGTATTGTCATCTGATTTGCAGGAGGCTATAGTAGCTTTAGACCATCGATCTCCCACCTATGTGCCACCAAGGGGAGACCGCATCGAGCTGACCATTCCTACTGAAAAGCTTCTTCCATCTATTATCCAAGCACCTGATGTTGAATTGAAACAACTTCCTAATCACCTTAAATATGTTTTTCTTGGTGAAAATGATACTCTGCCTGTCATTATTTCTAATAAATTGACCTTTGGACAGGAGGAGCGATTGGTGACTGTCCTCAAGGAAAACAAGGAGGCGTTAGGATGGACAATAGCGGACATCAAGGGCATCAGTCCTACCCTCTGCATGCATAGGATACTATTGGAGGACGATGCCAAGCCATCTAGACAACCTCAGTGGAGACTCAACCCGCCAATGATGGAAGTAGTAAAGAAGGAGGTGCTGAAGCTCCTTCAGGCAGGTATGATCTTTCCCATATCTGACAGCAAATGGGTGAGTCCTACTCAGGTTGTCCCTAAGAAGGAAGGTATTACTGTTGTTGAGAATCAGAATGGTGAATTGGTCCCTAGCAGGGTACAAACTGGATGGAGAGTCTGTAATGATTATCGAAAATTGAATGCAGTTACTCGCAAGGACCATTTCCCCCTTCCCTTTATTGATCAAATGCTTGAGCGCCTTGTCGGCCGCTCCTTTTATTGCTTTTTAGATGGCTACTCAGGATATTTTCAGGTACCAATAGCACCAGAGGATCAAGAAAAAACGACATTTACATGCCCCTTTGGCACTTTTGCATATCGCAGAATGCCTTTTGGGCTATGTAACGCACCTGGGACTTTCCAACGGTGTATAGTAAGCATATTTTCTGAGTATGTAGAGCGCTTTATTGAAGTATTTATGGATGACTTCACTGTGCATGGAGATGACTTTGACACTTGCTTGCATCATTTGTCACTTGTGCTTAGGCGGTGTGTAGACACCAACTTAGTCCTTAATTCTGAAAAGTGTCATTTTATGGTTGAGCAAGGCATTGTTCTGGGTCATATTGTGTCTAGCAGGGGTCTTGAGGTGGATAAGGCTAAGATTGATGTCATTCAGTCTCTACCTTACCCTACCAATGTGCGCGAAATTCGCTCCTTTTTGGGCCATGCAGGGTTCTATCGCAGGTTTATCAAGGATTTTTCTAAGATTTCTGCACCTCTTTGTGATTTACTTAAAAAGGAAGTGGCTTTTGAGTTTGATGACAGGTGTAGAGCATCCTTTGATGAGCTTAAGGGTCGCTTGACTAGCGCTCCTATAATTCAAGCACCCATATGGTCTCAACCTTTTGAGATTATGTGTGATGCTAGCGACTATGCTGTGGGGGCTGTTTTGGGACAAAAGGAAGGAAGGAGCTCTCATGTCATCTACTACGCCTCCATGACTCTGAATGGAGCGCAAAGGAACTACTCAACCACTGACAAAGAGCTTCTGGCTGTGGTCTTTGCACTGGAGAAGTTTCGCTCCTATCTCCTAGGAGCTAAGGTAATTGTCTTCACTGATCACGCTGCTCTTCGATATTTATTGACTAAGAAAGAAGCAAAACCAAGATTGATTCGTTGGATTTTACTTTTGAGTGAATTTGACATTGAAATCAAAGATAAGAAAGGTGCAGAAAACTTAGTAGCGGACCACCTCAGCAGACTTGTCCAAGGAGAGGACAAGCTGGAAGATCAAAGACCCATTCACGGTGAGTTTCCTGACGATACACTATTTTATATCACTCACACCCTCTCTTCGCAGCTGCAGGAAATAACAAAAACGGAGGATGCTGCGCCCGTCGCAACCTTGCTGCGCCCGCAGCATTTATGCTGCGCCCGCCGCAAAACAATCAGACCTCCGTTCAATCTTTTTCCCTCCCATCCGACGAGGTAAGTCCTGATATTCCTGAATTGTTGATGGGTGTCCATACTCCTCGACCTTGGTTTGCCAATATGGTGAATTTCTTGGTCACGGGAGAATTTCCACCGAAATTCACAAAAGCTCAGAAGGACAAGATTCGACATGACTCTCGCTTCTATGTTTGGGATGACCCCTACCTTTGGAAACATTGTGCTGATCAGGTAATCAGGAGGTGTCTGCCGGACAATGAGGTACAATCTGTCCTTACTTTTTGTCATGCTCATGAATGTGGAGGCCACTTTGGTCCTCAAAAGACTGCTAGGAAAGTTTTAGAAGCAGGTTTCTTTTGGCCTCACTTATTTAGGGATGCTAATGCCTTTTGTAAATCATGCGATAGATGTCAAAGGGTGGGGAACATATCTGCAAGGAATGAAATGCCACAAACAACTGTCATATTTTGTGAAATCTTTGATGTTTGGGGTATCGATTTTATGGGTCCCTTCCCTAGTTCTTTTGGGAATATATATATTTTGCTTGCGGTGGACTATGTTTCCAAGTGGGTGGAGGCAAAGGCCACTAGAACTGATGATTCTAAAGTAGTTGCAGAGTTCCTGAAAGACACCATTTTCGCAAGATTTGGGGTGCCTAAGGCTATAATTAGCGACAGAGGGACACATTTCTGCAACAGGACGATCACTGCCTTGTTAAAGAAGTACCATGTCACACAGCGAGTGTCAACTGCTTATCATCCTCAGACCAATGGTCAAGCGGAAATATCGAATAGAGAGATAAAGACCATTCTGGAGAAAACAGTGGCACCTAACAGGAAGGATTGGAGTCTACGGCTGAATGACGCTCTTTGGGCTTATCGGACAGCCTATAAAACTCCCATTGGTATGTCTCCTTATCGAATTGTCTTTGGAAAGGCATGTCATCTCCCTGTAGAGCTTCAGCATAAGGCGTATTGGGCTGTAAAGAATTGCAATATGCGGTTGGATGAAGTGGGTGAATTCAGAAAGCTTCAATTGCAAGAGCTGGAGGAATTGCTTCTGGATGCTTATGATAATGCAGTGATCTACAAGGAGAAGACCAAAGCTTGGCATGACAAACACATCCTGCGGAAAGAGCTAACAATAGGAGACAAGGTCCTTCTATACAAATCACGTCTGAAACTCTTCCCTGGAAAGCTTAGATCAAGGTGGGAAGGACCCTACATCATCTCAAGGATTTTCTCTCACGGAGCAATTGAACTCTATGATCCCAAATCTAATGAGCTCTTTAAGGTTAATGGTCATAGGGTTAAGCCATACTTTGAAAACATTCCACATAGTGAAGAGGAGAAGTTGGTGCTTGCTGAACCAACCGACTAGGCCACTCAAGGACCATCACGTCGAGCCAACGACTTGAAACAAAGGCGCTGCTCGGGAGGCAACCCGAGGTAAGTTCTTCCTTCTTTTTCATTAGTTAACTTCTTTAGGATTAGTTGACATAGGTAGTAATTTAAAAAAAAAAGAAAAAAAAGGAAAAAAAAGAAAAAAATAAGTATAGACGACCACCTCACTGGCGGCGGCCGCCGCAACCAATGCGGCGGCCGCAGCATATGCTGCGCCCGCAACACATCAGGGTCGTGGCCCATTCTTTAAAAAAATAATAAAAAGAGAAGAAGAAAAAAAACAAAAATTAATAATAGACGGGAGTCCCTTTCTTCCAACCCTACCTTCTTTCTCTTCCGAAAATGCGGCCACCTTCAAGAGCCCTTCACACCTCCATTGTTGTCTTCTCCCTCCACTTCTCTCCTTCCATCACCTCCCTGACCGGATCTCCCCCCCCCCCCTCAACCCACCTTTCTCACCGGATCCGGCCTCCCACCGAGCAACCAGACCCGGATCTACAGACGTACACCGGAATCGCGGCCACCGACCTCCACAGAACACTCCGTTGCGCCGAAAAGGAGCGTCTGCTGCGCCCGCCGCCACGTTTGCTGCGCCCGCCGCACCGTCCGCAGCCGCCAGGTTTGACCGTGGTTCATTGGATTGAATTTGTTTGGTGTGTTACTTCTTCAGCTTGTGAGTGGTTGTGTGAGAAGTCATATATGTGCTTTAACATTGTGAAATTGGGTTGTTGATTGAAGAATTGGGATTTGGTGATTTTGGGAGATATATTGGTGATTAGTGGGCTGATTTGGTTGAAATACTTGAGGTGTGTGGAGTTTGATTTGGTTTTGGTGGATTGGTTGTGTTTGTTGAGCTTGAGGTGGAAATTTAGAGCTGTTTTTGGTTTAAATTCACTGCTGAGATTTGATAAACATGGTGCGCCGCTTGAGGAATGCGTCTGACGAACAGAGAAAGCTCTTTAAAAGCTTCGATCCAAAACGTTTCGTTCAGACGAAGTTTTTCCATGTTCCGACCTTACAGACATTGGGCATGTTAGATGTTACAAGGCGGATGCTTAGCCATGGCGGTTTGGGGGGATTTATAGACCGTAGTGCCCCTACGTATCCTGAGCTGGCATGGGAGTTTCTAGCTACGTTGCAACAGGTGGATAACTCGAGGATTATGTTCACTTTGTTGGATCAGCCTAACGTTTGCACACATGACGAGCTAAGATAGTTTTTTGGGATCTCTCGGGCGCCCACCCCAGATTGGTATTTCATGGAAACAGAGCAGCAACGCCTTGATGTATGGTTCAAAGCGACTGGAACTGGATTTGACGGCCACAAGGGAGAGTATAACTACAATTTCGTCCACCCTTGCCTCCGTCTAGTTCACAAAGTCTTGGCCATGTCTTTCAGCGGCCAAGGCGACGTGAACAAAGTGCCTGCTGGTGATCTAGCTTGGTTGTGGAGCTTTGCTCCCCAGTCCCGTGGTACGCCGGACTGGGTAAAGATCTTTGTAGAGAGCTGCGTGAAGATTCAGGGGAAGAAATCAGGGAAGATTGGTTTGGGAGGCATGATTAGCCTCATCGCCTACCAGTTTCTACAGCCTGAACAGTGCGGTGCACCCATGTCTGGTGGGTACACCTATACAACAGAGCAGCTGAGGAGGGCTTTTGTGATTGAGGCTTCTGGTGATGCAAGCTGGATTTGGAAAGCGGGGAAGAAGGGTGAGCACCGATTGCGCCTCCCTAGGCCCTTGCCTTATGGCCCTTCCAACAATACCCTATACATCGCAGCTGACCAGGCGCAGGCAGAGGATAATGATGAGGATGATGAGAACGATGCTGAGGAGACTGCCCCGGCACAGACGGACTATCATATGGGGGATGCGCAGCACGCTGCTGGCCCTTCTTCAGGGCCTCGCTTCTCTTCTGCTGGGGATGACCCCTTGCGGGACTATTTGAGCACTGAGCTCCACCGTATGTCCTTACGCCAGGATGCCTTTGAGTTCACCCTCAACGACATCGGTCGCACTGTGCGGGAGACGGACTACAACGTGGAAGCGATGCGGAGTGAGACGAGCTACCATTTGGAGGAGATGCGGAGAGAGCAGACTTACTACTTCCGCCAGCAATACCCTCACATCCCGCCGTACCAGTCGCCGCCATACCAGGCGCCGCCTCGGTGAGTGGTTAGTTCTACCTCCTTCACCCTGTTTGTTTATGTTTATTTTGGTTGTCTGTACTGTTTCAGTGAGGACACTGAAAATTTTAAGTATGGGGGAGGGGATTTATATGTAAATTATGTCAATTCTGTCATTTCTAGGACCATGTTTAATTTTTGCACAATATGTTAAGTTCTGTAATAATGGATGCATTTTCGGAAATTTAAAAAAAAAAAAATTCGAAAATCCAAAAAAGAGCATGCATTGCATACATATGTGTTATTCAAATACCCATCTGGCTTAGTTTGTCCTCTATTTTAAATTTCAAGCATGATTCATAAAAATCCCATGGAGTTCTGGATGTTTTGATTATTGTCTTTATTTGATTTTTGTGGAACATGAGCTAGCAAATATAATTGAGCATGTATGATTGAGCTAAAGTATGATTGAAGTCCTAAAAACATGACCCTGTGAGAATGTTTGGCCTTATTTGAATTCTTTTGCTCAGTTGTGTGAATTACTCGCCTAGTGTTGCTACCTCTTGGCATTGACTGCAGTATCTATTTTTAAGAACCAATGCACATGGTTTGTTGCTTGCGGAGTTTATGTTATATTTTGAGTCTTTTGTTTGAATTTGTACATATTTAGTGAATAAGGTGGCAATGGTTGATGCACTTAGTAACCGGGTCTACGCATGACACCCATGGGTATGATTCGCGCAAAAAGGTGTTGAAAACTGTCCACTGGGAAAGAAAGCTTGATCATTGAGTAACCAGGTTCATTCATGACACCCATGTTTGCAACTTGCGTCAAAAGATGTTCAAGTGGACTTCATTTTAGTAAGTTGAGGTGTTGATAGACCGGGGCCATTCATGACACCCATGTTTGCGCTTCGCGTAAGGAAAGCACCAAGACAAGAAAAAGGAAAAAAAAAAAAAGAGAAAAGAAAACCAAAGAAAAAGAAAAAAAAAAGTGTTGCATTTTATTTTCTTTATTGTGTCCCGCAAGTAATGACATTTCGGTAGAGATTTGGTGATATGGTGGTCAATGTCTATGAGCTTAGTGCATGATTGGTTTGAGTTGAGAGTTGTATCTAAAAGCCTAAACACATGGGTGAAACACATATTTCTGGTGAGGTTGGATAATGTCTATTTCTAAGCTTTGATCACTATAATACATGCTATGACGTTTGTTTGCTTGGTTTATGTTTTCACCTACTATGATGTTGCTTTTTGATAATGTTGAAACTTGAAGGTATTTCCTGTGGGATATTTTGATTCATGTTCATTCTATCATTGCTTGAGGACAAGCAAGGGTTAAGTGTGGGGGAATTTGATAATGCATATTTTAGATAGGCATTATAGACATATTTAGTTTAGTTAGGTTGCATTTCTTTCATACTTTGTTACTAAATTGCATCTTGTGATTATTTCGAAAGAGTTCGGATTCTGCGCAAATTTGTGTTTATCTCGCAGATTGAATCGGAACACATTTGGGAGATGCAATATCTCGAAGAGGAACACAAGAAACATGGGAAGGAACAAGGAAGGAAAGATGCAAGACAAGAGGAAAAGGCCGCAAAGGAAGCCAAGAAGCTACGGCGAAACACCCTGCCGCGGGCGCAGCAAGGATGTCGCGGCCGCAGCAAGGCCCGCTGCAGCGGGGTGTGAAGTAACAGCTTGTGGCGGGCGCAGCACCTATGCTGCGCCCGCAGCATCGGTCGTCAGTGATCCGCAACGTTTTGATTAAAAAACCCTAGATGTCTTATTTTGTTTCATGGCCGACATGGGTGTTTTTAGGCCGACTTTTAGTTAATTTTTACAGGACTTCTTCCATTCTATTCTTTCATTAGACACTTTAGAGATTTTGAGCGATGTCTCCCATGAGGAACTAAACTCATCTATTCTGCCTGCAATTTGAAGCTTTATTCGGATTGATTGTGAGTTTCTAATTCTCGTTCCTTGTTTCCTATATTTGAATGTTTCAACTTCTTTGTGCTTGATTGTTTATTGTTTTGTTCTATCTTGTCTGGCCAACTTGTTAGATCAATTCAATCGCTAAGGTTTTGTAGATTCCTGGTTGTGAACCTTAACCTAAGTGGCAAACTTGTTCCTTTAGGGCTGGTTGAACTAATTGAATGAGTAGGAAGTTGAATGTGTTGTTAAATCCTTTTTTAGGGACTACAAATACCTTGGCTAATCTCTGAACTTAAAGATATCAATTGGGTTAAATCCTTCTTTAGGGACTGTTCAATTGGTAAGGGTTGCTAGGACTGGTTGGACTAGTAACTATATTAGGTCGGGACAAGGACATTCATAGGGAACTTAATAGGACGAGAAGAAGTTACAAGGATCGCTTCAATCCAATAAAGTGGAAAATTGTAGGTAGAATTACTTCTCTTAATTGTCTAAAACCAAATCCATTTACTTTGTTGCTTACTCCGCTTTGATAAAAGGCGGAACTTTCACCCACTAAAACCCCCCAAACTGGTTACTTTAATTGACACATAAATGACACTTGAGTTATAATTTTCCCTGTGGGATCGACCTCTTGCTTATCGCTATACTTGCTTTAGGTTTGAGTTTTCTTTGGCGGAATCAACGATAGGTTTTACCTCCGTCAACATCCGCTCACCATATTTTGCCACAACCAAATTCTGTGTTTTTAGGAGAATCCTTTTTCATAATCTCCTCGGAAGCTACTGATGATGTAAGAACCTCAGCTTCCGTGGTGGAAGGATAAGCAAGACAGTTTCTTGCTAGACATCAACGTCTCTTCTCCTTGGAGATAAGACCTACGGACTGATGTTGATACATACATCAGTGTCTCCTCCCTTAGATCACTAAGATCCATATCTATGTTCCAACATGGACATAGACATCATCCACCATAACACAATACACAGTCTACAAGAGTGCTTTTGCAATCATTTACTGTGTTCAGTGCATAAGACTCGAATCAGTTTGTAAACAAACACATCTTCACTTGTCTCATCTCAGCATACAACAGAATGCGAGATTGCACTCAGTTTCTCAAGTGTTCCTCACTTAATCCACCCACTTCCTATGTAACTCCATTTACACATTTCCATATATGAGAATGACATGCTTAAGATTATACGAAATAACCTCATAGACAACTACCCAATTTCTATGTAACAGATTCACTTGACAATTGTATCAAAGTTGTCATGCTAGAATCACAACATAGTTGCCTATCAGTGTGTCATCTACAACATCAGAAAGATAAACTTTCCAATATGACATACTTACAATGATTCATATTTTGAACACAAAGTACAAAACATCTTATCATTGTCATCTAGATGCATGTTTCAATGCTTACATAGGTATGAGTACAAGACTAGTGTCTTTCTCAAAACCTTAGCAGAAACTTATCTAGAAAACGAATTTCCAGAAGTCCTCCCACTAGGAAAACTTTGCTATCTAGATCAACTTGTAAACGGATACAAGCTTTTGTAGCCATTCATCGGTCTAATTGAACACAATCAAACCATGTAGAGAGAAGGTTCCAACCTAACTCTCTTGATCTAGGATATAACTCTCAATGGATCATTCCGCCTATAAAGCTTTAAGAACCCAGTTATCTCATTGCTTTATGTCTAGGCAGGATAGAAACCAGTTCAGAACATGGCTTCTTCTATAAACTCATTATCTGTCATCACCATCCTCTAGTTGTGTCTTAGATTTACCAATAAATCACAGACTCTAGTGATGATTGGTGCTATCTCATTTGGATACTTTTGGAGCAACCACATCTAATGTGTTTCTGAGATACCTCGTGTTCAAAACAACTCCCACTCTAAAGTGGTTTCGATAGGGGTGGGCATGGGACGGGATGAGGCGGGACGGGACGGGACCGGGACGGGATTTACTCTTTTTTTTAAGTCCCATACGGGCCTTGTCCCACACGGGACGGGACGGGCCTTGTCCCTCGAATAAAAATAATAAAATATTATAAAAACTTGAAAATTAAAAAAAAAAGTTTTCAATGTTAGTGCTTCATACAATAACAATGAAACACTGCCACACAAAAAGACACTTCCAAGTTCAAATAGCAAAACTACTTATAAAAAAAAACATAGATGATGAGCCTTAGACCTGCCAGTAGCAAAACATTGCTTTAAAATTGCTAGTAGCAAAACATAGATGATGGGCCACAAAAAAGACACTAACAATGAAACATTACTTTATAACTGACAGTAGCAAAAGTACCTAAAAAAAAAACACTTCCCGTAGCCCACTTCCAGCAGCTTAATTGCATACAAAAAAACACTTTCATCCCAATTACACTGTCAGTACACACTGTCAAGATGCCACACAAAAAGGCAGGATAATTGATACTGATCAAATAAGAGTGAGGCATAGATGATGAGCATGTGTAAACAAATCAGTCTATAGCAATTGATTTCCCTTTCCCCGACCCAATTGGAGCTTTAGTCGGTGTGTTGGTACTTGAAGTCGTTGTCTCATGCTCTGCGTTCGGAAAACACAAGGAAAACTAGTTGATGGCAATAACATTTGAGAAATTATAGGGTCACTTCCAAGTAAAAAAAAATAGTAACGCTAAAGTAATGAAATTATGAAAGAATTATATTATACCTCGCTCAACTTCATAATAAAACTCAGTATTTTCAATTGTTGGCTCATCCGCATCCACAAGAATATCTGCAATGTCATCTCCTAACAGCCAGTTCTGCAAGCAAATAAGTGCCTCTACTGATGTAGGAGTTAGTGAACTCCTAAATGCACTAATAACTCTGCCCCCCGTTGAAAAACAAGACTCTGAGGCCACGGTTGAAGTCTGAATGGCAAGAACATCCCTTGCTATTGCTGCTAAGACAGGATATTTGTATCCATTAATCTTCCACCAACCCAATATGTCAAAGTGATCTTCTTCTTCGGTTGGATCTAAAGGAGTATCCAAGTACTGATCAACTTCATGAGCTGCAATTGCATCATCACTTTCTTGCACAATCTTCTTCCAGTTGCTCAATCGGTTGGATCTAGTAGTAGTACTTCGACTTGTGAGGGTGGAAGATAAAGAGTTTGATTGTGGATTTTGCATGTGCACACCTCCATCCACATGAACAACATACTAAAACATTAAATAAAAAATCAAAATCAGTTCAAAATTCACACTAAACCGACAAAATAAAATCTTAACAAAACCTAAAATCTGAATTGAACCTATAATCAACAGAAAATCAGTTTCCAACTAAATCTGAACTTCTTTTTCCATTTATAATCAACGGCTTAACTGTGCTAACTTATTACTTACATCGGTAGCTCACACACTATTGCATCAAGATTCATACTAAACCAAACTAAAATCTGAAACTAAATAGAAAAAAAAAACAGCCAATTATAAAATACAGAAATATACTCATTAGCGGTTAGCCCGTTCAACACAACTGAACTGAAAAATGCTTTTTAAGAGCTTCATTGCATGAATATCATAATATGTACCTCGTCATACAGAGCTATAAAAAGGCTTTTGATTGCATTGGTTCTCCTTGTCACCTCCTCACAACTCAACTTCTCCTCTATATAAAGGTGAGTAACATTCTTCAATTTAAATCTTGCATCAAGAACTAGACCAATCACCAACATATTATTAAGATCCCCAAAAGAGCCAAAGTACTTCAACCATCTACTTCTCATATTGCTTGCCATCTCTTGCAAAGTCCTTTGCGTTTATGCTGAAGTTGTCAAATCCGATGCCACAAACAAAATTTTTATGTTATTTTCCATATCTATAACATCGGCGAAGACAGTATGCACAGTAGGGTGCAGTGACGCACTATTCCTAAGAGTCACTTCATACAAAACTCTTAGAAAATCAACAAACACCTTCGCCTTCAACCAATCATCTTCATCCGGAGGACCAACTCTTACTCTTTTACTAATGCCATGTACTAACACTCCATCGTCATTATATTCTTCTTCCGGCTCTTTAAAGTAATTTCCAAAAATTCGATTCGTCGTCTTCTGCCATCACTAAAAATGCTTGTTTAAACCTCAGTGAAGCTTCCAATATCAAAAAGGTGCTATTCCACCTTGTTGGGAGATCCATATAAACCAAACCCTTGCATCCAAGCTTCTCTCGCTCTACAACTTTCTTAAACGTCTCTAATCTTTTTGGAGACGATCTCACAAACTTCACACAATTTCTAATTGCTAACACTGATTTATGTAGCCTCTTCAAACCATGACCCACAATCAAATTGGTGATGTGAGCAGTACATCTAACACGCATATATTTTCCAGATAAGACTTGTCGATAAAATGCCGACTTGTTCATCTTAGCAACAAGCCACTCTAAGGCAGATTTATTTGCAGCAGCATTATCACAAGTAATGCACATGACTTTGTCAATCCCCCATTGCACCAAGCAAGACTCAATCAACTTCCCTATGGATGAACCTTGGTGATTTTGAATAACACAAAAACTGATAATCCTCTTATGCATCTTCCAATCTTCATCAACAAAATGGGCAGTAATCACCATGTAATTGACATTTTGAACACTTGTCCAAGTGTCAGTTGTAAGACTCAACCTATACTTCTTAAGAATCTTCTTTAACTCTAGTTTTTTAGTCTCATATGTACCTAGAAAGGATCTACACAACTTTCGTCTGCTTGGGACATTAAACAAAGAACACACTTTTGAGCAAAACCTGTTGAAACCTTTCTTCTCCACAACACTAAATGGCAACTCATCAATGACAATCATCTCCACACAAGCTGCCAAATAATCATCTTGGCTATAAGAAATTACTGCTAGTTTTCCTATCTTAGGGTTAGACTTATCCCCACTTAGCTTTTGTGCCTTATCAGTCGAATGTGGAACATACCTACAACTTTGATTGTGATGTCTAAGCATACCAGAAGTGCCATTCCTATACGAAGCTGCAAAATCCCCAATCTTTCCCCTAGGACAATATTTACAATAAGCCTTTTTCTTAATGACCTCCACTATGTTTCCCTCCTCATCTTTACTTGTCTCAATTTTGTCATATGGTATAAAATGATCCCAAACTTCACTAGATCGTTTCAAAGATGATGAAGATTCAGAAGCTTTCTTACCACACTCGATCACAAATGCAACAAGAGCTTCACCAACTGACGCATCAGGAGTCTGACCACTCGCAGGAGGTAGTGATACTGTTGGAAGACATGGTGATGAAACTGAGGGCTCTATTGACAAAATTATAGGGCCCGACGCAGAGCTGCGTACTAGATCCGGTGATTCGTTCTCCTTCGCTGTTGACATTGAATCTGTGTAGTGTTTACAAAACTCAAAATCAAAACTTGTATCTTTTGATTGGCCTACTAGAGAAAACATACAGAGAAAAGAGGAGAGGAATAACCTGAGAAGGAGAAGGCGAGGCAGACAAGAGTAAAATTCCAGAGAGCACTTGCTTGGAGAACCAAGAGAGTGGAGAGCACCTAGAGTGAAGAACAACCTGGTCCTGGCGAGAAGGGTAAGCAGATGAGCGAAGGAAACAAAGTCAAGAAGAAGGCAAAGTTGAAGAAGAGTGAAGACCAACCTGGAGATACAATGAAGGAGAAGAAGCAGTCAAGCAGGTGCTTCGTTTGCCGCCAATGGGATCCAAGTGCAACCTTGAATTGGGATTTCATAATGAACAAGAAAGTTTCGTGCCTTCTGTAGCCCTAATTGATGAATTTTAATTTTTTATTTTCAGTTTTTCACATTGAGATTCCGACTTCACTCTTCTTTTTGGTAAACAGTAAACTAGTTACTCTTTTATAATTAGTCTTACAGTTTACACTTTACACTTGCAGATTGTATAAAACAGAATTATTACTAATAAAGTAATAATAAAATCAAAACTTTCACCAGTTAATAATAATAATAATAATAATAATAATAATAATAATAATAATAATAATAATAATAATAATAATAATAATAATAATAATAATAATAATAATAACAAATAATATATAAAAGCGGGACGGGACCGGGATTTACGGGATCCCGCAGTCTTGTCCCGCATCTCGTCCCGCATAATTTTTGCGGGACGGGATTCACTTTTTTTCCTTCAAATCCCTCCGGGACAGGTCCGGGATTTGCGGGATTTGTGCCCACCCCTAGGTTTCGATATGCTCACAATCGTTCTAGATGAAAATCCTGAACTCGAAACACATTTGTTCAACAAATTGTGAGCCAAGAATGAAACTTCTTTAGCTCTGAACATTCTCATGAACACTAGATCACGATTGATCCAGAATATCCTGAATGTTAATGTGGGAAGAGTTGTATTACAACTATCATAGGACGATGTAATGACTGAACTACCAGAGGATATGCTGTGGTTTCATCAATCAAAACTCATCCTAAGTTGTCTTAACAACTGTCTCACAATCATGATTAAGGATCTCTGAGCTACGAAAACTCATTTTCCTTATCAGATTGCTCTCATCGATCTTAGAAGTTCGCATTTCCAAGATGATTTGAGAATGTGATCATGTACCTAGCACCATGCCTAGTACACACGTTCTTCATGATACCTTTTATCCAAATGGATTTGGCACAACTAAACAGATATGGCTAAAATATATACGAACCAGCTTCTTAAGCTTATTCTAAATCTTAAGGTTCACCACGTGACCTTCAATCATAAGTACATTTCCTAGAGATCCTCTTATGCCTTTAGCCTTTAACATGGCACTTGTGCCATCTCCAGGAAGTAGCTGACCAAGGAGTGTCCAACAAATGAACCACTCCACAAATCAGCACAATACGCACTCAGCAGAAACCAATGCTTGGTGCTCAGATTTGACCATTTCGGGCAACTTCAGTCAATAGAAGAATTTAAGACAAAAAAAACTTTTTGAATTTCATCTGATTTCTCCATCACTCAATGTGAGAGAAAGCATGGATATATGTTAACCAACAATCTCACCTTGTATATCAACATCCATTTATACACCCTTAGATCCATATTGATCTTAGGAGATCATGAAATTCAAACAGCACAATAGAATTTGTGCTTTAAGCTTCTAAATTTTGTAGAACACAATCTACAAAAAATGTAGTGATATGTTACAAGTAACAGATTACCCTCGAAGCCTCAAGAGAAGTGCTTAACGCAATAAGCATCTAATCTCTTTGGATAATCCCACAATGATCATCCTAGACATACCCCAAGGTGTGTCACATCATTTTCAGATAAGGAAACTTCCTCTTCATACGACTCTGTCTTTTCTCAGGTTCCATTGATCCTTTTCTCCCACTCGCTAGTAGAATACCTTTTTAGAGTATGCATTTCATTTACCCTTTATCACTTTGCAAAGTCGTTAAACTATGCTTCCATAGTGACACTTCTCATGAATTACAACAATTCATTGAGGATTAGAAAATACCAAGATCTAAACTTGATATTATCTTATACGATTGGCTTCAGCTAAACTTCAAAGTTCAGCACCAATCCTTGGGTATACCATCTGATCTAGTTGCCTAGTGATCAACTTGAAACAAGTAGATCGCAACTTCTTCATATGGACCTAGCAACGACTTGCTTATTCCCAATGATCAGATTATGCATAAGTTACAAATCATATTTGCAACCATTATCACAAAAGTGACAAATTTAACCTCTTGTTACTGAAACAAAATCAGCAAACTTATGATCATAAAATTGGAACCGAAATCCAATAAGATCTCAAGGTATGTTCCATTACTAGCATCATGACATCACATGGTCTTTGTAAGGAAACTTCAGAAGCCCCTGACATTTCAGGAAAGCTAAACTTTTATTACTACGATATAAATCGATGTAACCTGAGTTCTGCTAACTTCTGAATCAGATCAGTGAAATGAGTATATTACCCGTCTATCACCATTGACCAGAAACATGTTACCGTTTACGCACGAAGCACAAACCAACACATATCATCATTTAACATGACCTTCAAAGCAAAAACATACTTGTAGCATGCAATCAACTCTGTTAGAACACAAATTCATGACGACATAATCGTCCGTCTGACGATTTTCAAACAACGTATGTTTAAGGTTATCTTTTGAACTGTGCGAGTCAGTCTAAAGATTTGCTCCCACTAGGACCAACGTCCCTAACTGAAACAGAGTACACTAAATAACAATTTTCTTGAGTATGAAAAATGTCGTAGAAACATGAAATTCAGTTTTACAACTCTTTTGATCTGAGAAAATTCAAAATGAGCTTTACAAATTAGAAATTAATTTTTAAAGCCTAGGAATCAAGAGTTGAACTCTCATCAAGTCCACCTGCTCATTTTCTAATTTTCAAGGGAACTACATTACTATTGACGTACCCGAAGTACTCAACATCAGCTCACTTTATTTGTATGTCCAACATATGGATGTACACTAGAACAAATCCAGTCTAATCAAGCAAAGTCAGATAACATATGTCTTCATTAGGACTATCGACTTTCAGGATCCTAGACATATAGGTCTTTGTCCCTTAAGGGTTTATTCAGAATTTTGGAACTACGTTTAATAACGCTATTCAAAATTATTGAACATATTTCATCCTTTAACAAATAAATTACTTGCTCGATTATTCGCAAGGTTCAGAGATGCATCCCGAATGCTTATCTCTAATACAATCTTTACATAAAAGATTTATTTCTCAGATTTTAATTGACTTACATAAAGTCAATTTTACATTTTAAGTTAATAAGTTATACGCAATAACTATTTGTTAACTCAAAATAATTTTAAACAAATCACGATTGAATTATTTAAATCCGCTCACCTTCAAGTTAAGCGATATTCAAACAAAGTTAAACATCCTTGAAAAATAAATTCTTAGAAAAAGAATTTTAGAGAGCTCAGTCCTTATGTGAACGTATCAACATAACTTAGGGCTCATCATCGCTCGTTATTAGATAAAAGGGCCACGTAAGTCGATATATCATATAACTTTCAAGTTTGTTCGCTTCAATCAAAATTCAATCAGACACATAGTCCGATCAAAATTTTGAGAGCAAACATAACCGAAAAGCTGTTTCAACTGACCCAGTTCACATAACTTAGTCACAGCTCAGTCATATAAAAGCGATGATTTGCGTTCAAACCGAATCAGGCTAAGCCCAACTCATCAAACACAACCCACCATGTCTCGGTCCGGGTCCGAACCCAACCAAGACAACTCCAATGATCGGTCAAACACGACAAGTCATGGTCCAAAACGAATCTGGACAGACAAGTCACGTTCAACATATAACAGCAAGTCCTATATATATGCTCAGCCAAGTTTTGCAAAACAAATCAGGTAGGCCCAAAAGAATTAGGCCCAGTGGCCCACCTCACCACATTAGGAGCCAAGCCCAGGCGTGACCCGAAGGCCCGCTCAAGCCCGCAAGCTTAGGTCACTGCAGCCTGGCTCGGCCCGAAGCCAGGTGATGAAGCTCGTTGAAGCTCTAGCCGCCATGGTAAGCGCTCGACCTTCTTCCTCCTCAGCGGCTCAACCTCCCACTGCCCATGTTGTTTGCCGCCGGTGAGACCTAGGCGGTGAGGCCGCCGCCTCCAGGTGCTCCGATGAAGAGCACGGTGACAAGCAAGCGCCGCCAAGCCTTAGATCGTCGGCGAGTCGACTACCGTCGAGGAGCACGAAGCCCCTTTCCATCGCAACCTTGAAAAACCGAATAGAAAAGCTCAGATTTCTTGGGGCTTTTGGGGATTCAAGTTCGGGGATCTCAAATCCATAATCGCCCTCTACCAATTCGAACAACAAAGCCTTCGAATTTCAGATCTAGGGTTCGCTATTCACGAAGAACAAAACCCCAAAAATCATATCTGAAAATCCGGCCTTCTCGGATGAAATCGACCATGAAATCAACCATTGAAGCCTCATAGATCACACTCACAACAAAACAAGCAAGATCAAGCCTCAACATGTTCAAATTTAACCACCAATTTCTCAAAAACTGTCGAACCCAATTGCGAAAACAAAGAGGACGAGATCCCCAATTTTCGAGCAACAGATTCGATCTAGCAAGCACACATACAAGGACATCGAAACGAAATTGAATCCCTTCAAAACGTATGCAATCAGAGAAACTAACCAAGGAGCATGGAGAGAAAAGAGGGCAAGATGAATAAGGAGGGAAAACAGGGTGTCGGCTCCACACAACACAAATTAAAAGCATATAATTTCCATAAAAACAGTAGCTTAGTTCATCCAGCAAGAACACGGCAAAACAAAAAAAATTGGACTTTTCAAGTTGAATCTAGTTGTAAAAACCTAATTCATGCTGTTATTTAATCCGATTGAACAAATTCAAAGGCAATTTGAGCCTAAAGCTCTGATACCAATGATAGAATTTGAGAGATATACGGATTACCTTGAATAGCGGAAGCGGAATCTAGATCGTCTTGCCTTCGAATTTGATCACCGGGTAGATCTTCATAGCCCTAAATCTCGTTAGAGATTCGGGAGCAGTGGAGAACCTACGATTCACAACCTACACACCATGGGAGAGCATTGGAGAGAAAGAAGACTCTCTCCACGGAGGAGAATTCTCTGTGAGATTTCTTTTCCTACGTCTGACGAACAGACACTCTAGGGTTAGAGATTAGGGGAAAGTAGTCTCTCATATTTATCTCTTTTATTTATTAGATAAATAAATATATAACGAATATATATTATTTATCCTAATATGAATTAATTCTTAACGTATAAGAATTAACTCCCTAATTATGGAAATTAGGTTATTTATCTTTTGGGCGTATATTTAATTATGTCCGAATTATATCAAATAATTCTAACAGTTGGTAATAAGCATTAGATTGTAAAAAAATAGGCAAAATTACAGAAAATCACCCTTTAAATATGGGTGTTTTCACTTAACCACCCCTTGAATTCAAAATTACAGAAAACCACCCTTTAAATTGTATTTGTTTACAACTCACCACCCAATCAACTATTTTAGTTACTTTATCATTAAATATATTATATTTTAATATTTTTAAACTCAAATTTGATTGTAAATATATCCAAATTTTGAATTTAAGGGCCCAATTATATTTTAGGGATCATTGTATTTATTTTTAAAAATAATAATCAATAAATACGAGAATTATTATCTTAATTTATGTTTGAAAATGTTTAAAACATTATGTAAATTACTCTTATTTAAAATATAAATAAATAAGAGTAATTTCCATAATATTTTAAAATTTTATAAACATTTTCAACCATACATCAAGATAATAATTCTAAGCTATATTTATTATTATTTTTTTTAAAAATAAATAAAATAATCCCTAAAATATGATTGAACCCTTAAATTCAAAATTTGGATATATTTACAATCAAATTTGAGTTTAAAAATATTAAAATATAATATATTTAATGATAAATTAAAGAAAATAGTTGAATGGATGTTGAGTTGTAAACAAGTACCATTTAAAGGGTGGTTTCCGTAATTTTGAATTTAAGGGGTGGTTAAGTGAAAATACTCATATTTAAAGGGTGGTTTTCCGTAATTTTTCCCAAAATAATAATAATAATAAAGTTAATATATTATACTGTATACTAGTTTTTAGCTCCTTAAAATAAGTGTTAAATAGTCAAACGACATGTATTTTGGATCGGAGGGAGTATAATTTATAAGTTACTATTAAAATATAATACATTAACTTTCACAATATATTTATACAGTATCATGTACGTATTATAAGTTATAATGTACAAAGATCCAAACAAACTTGGAAGTCGCAAACAAGTTAGTCGTATTTGAATCTGGTGATAAAATGGAGTATCAAAGGTTGGATTAAATGATAGGGGAGATAGCCAATCAGTGTCCTCTAATCAATCTAACGGGTCCCCATGCGCGATCCCCTCTTCTGAATACCATCACATATAATGCCCCAAATCTAATCCGAATTCTGAAGTTTCTGCAATCTAATCCCAAAAAAGGCTCCAAAGTTTGTCTCTTAAGTGCACGAGGTGCGTAGTAGGTAATGGCTACAACTTGTGCGGTGACATCCTCGCCCTCCATGGCGTCTGGGTTGCTGCCACGTGTCCCTCCCGCCGCCTTCAACCCTCCTCGATGCGTGGCGTTGCCTTGCCTCCCTGCCCGCTTTCCCGCCCAATCTCCCCTGGGGCTCTCTGGTATGTTTCCCTCTCTGCGGCATTTCGTCGAACACTTGGTGGTTGAGGTTTGCTTTTTCTATTGCCGGCGTTTGACGTCTCAAAAGGTTCGAGTCGAGGTGACTGTAATTGAAGCAAACGCCTGTTAAACTAATCAGCCAGTGAAGGGTGAAAATTTGGACTTGTTGCCATTGAATCGTCTCTTAAAAATGTGGTCTGACAAGGTTTTCAATTAATGCTATCATTTTCGAAAAGTAATTTAGCAATTGAATTAAGCCAGGGTTTATAGTGTCAACTAGATTGCAGCTTCGCTTCCTGAATTGCGCATTTAGGAGCCGAATCTTGGAAGGGGTTCTGGTACTTTTGTGTTAATTGATTGAAATGATTGATTTCCCCCAGAAATGGTGATCTCATTTAGTTTTGTTTAAAGCAAAATCTGCTTTCAAGAGAAGGTCTGTGGTGAGTAACCTGACACATTATCGTAAACTTCATTCGTTGAGTATCATCATGATTCGCGTTGTATTGTCCATTGTATTCTGCCGTGATCAGAGTCGAGGAGGTTTCCTCTTCTCCAAGTCAAAGCCTCTTCAGATGAAACATCTCCATTAGATGCTGGAGAGTTGTTCACAGACCTTAAAGAGAAGGTGAGCATTCGTTGATGGCATCAAACAAGTTCAAATGACGCACATTTATCCATCGGTCATGAAGGCTTTCAAGATAATATTCAGTTTCTCATTGATTTGCTGTTATAGTGGGATGCTTTGGAGGACAAATCAACCGCGCTGCTCTATGGTGGCGGAGCAATAGGAGCCCTCTGGCTCTCCTCCATTTTCATTGGTGCCATTAACTCCCTACCTCTGGTGAGAAGCTTCCCACGAACCTGATTTTGTATGAAGGGTATATCGTTACATTCATTTAATGGAATCCTTGTGTTTTCTTGTTTCATTTTCAGCTCCCTAAGATCCTGGAGTTAGTCGGCCTTGGGTACACTGGATGGTTTGTGTATCGGTACCTTCTCTTCAAGGTAAGGAACTAACTCCATAGAATCTACTCTTTTTTTCTCTGATTCATGATCAACACTTGAATCTTTCTGTCTTTCCCAGTCAAAAAGAAAGGAGCTAGCTGAAGACATCGAATCGTTGAAGAAGAAGATAGGTGGAATGCAGTGAACTGTGGCTCGGCTGCTTCTTTTTTCTTTTTCTTAGCAGTGAATATATCTTTAGAGTAGAGCAAGAGCTATGCTCTCTGTCTTCCTTGCCTTTTATAATTCAAATGTGGTCATGTACTTTGGTTATGGAATCCTTATGTTGTCGTGTGCATCCATAGTAGGTTTCCGTGTGTCCCTCTGACTTTTGTCTTCATCAATTCATTTGCCTTAAGGCATATTTACAGATCTCATACTTCCGATCCTCACCAGATTACCCATGGTGTAACTTGGTTGGCTTCCTTGACTGAATCTGAACAGATAAAGAAAATGCTAAGAAACCCCATGAGTGCCCGGGAAAAAGTGTACTACTGCGATCTGCATCCAGATGAAAATGGTTTCATAGGGGTTTTGGTAACTAACAGTAACTACTCTGGAAAACAAGTACTTCTGCACCAAGATAAAAGGATCATATAGGATCGGGGTTATGGGTGTTTTTTTTTTTTTTTTTTGATAAGGAAATAATTCGAGATCGGGCAAACCCGGACCTCGAGAGGCCGACAATGTCGGCAGACGGCAAGCCGTCTAAACATACAACATAGCAAAAGAAATACAACAGAAAACAATAACCTAATACAACAAAATAAACTACACTAAACAAACCCGGAAAACCCCAAACCCTAAGCAAACAAGCGGACACAGCAACGAGAAGATAGAGACCCGACGTGGTGAAGTGGATAGCGGGTGCATGGGACAGCACAACTGACACGATGTCTCGCCACCGGAAAGACGGAAAGCAGAAATCCACATAGGGCAAAGACGACTCCTGGGGAAGTGTGGATCACACGACGTTCCCTCCACCTAGATGAAGGATCTTCGGAGACCACGAACACCACCAATACGATCACTTCGATCAACCAGGGCCGCAGAACTGCTCCTCAACCGAAACTAACCACGAACCAACAAACAGAACTCCAACCAAACTCGAGAAAATGAAGCACGACCGCGAGAGGGCAAAGAGCGCAAGAGGATTCCGGATTTAATAAAACCATCCATAAATGAAAATATATAAAATAAATTATATATATTTTAAATATGTATTTTGACTATCTTCCCTACATTCCGGGCCAACCCCGGGCCCAAGGCATAACCTTGGGCTCAAAGAAAGGCCCGGAACACACAAGAGTACACAATCCAGACTAGGGGCGGAGCTGAGGGGGGGACTAGGGGGGCACATGCCCCCTCTCTCAAACGACGAACTACCTAGGTATATTAATCTCCTCGTCGATAGCTTCGTTTTGATATATAATACGCCTTAATCCGACATCTAAGTAAAAAGTTGTGAATATTTAAAAATTAAGGACATATTAATCACTTTAATTTTATTTCAATAGCCTATAATGTTTTTATATTTTACTTAAATTAACATTTACATACTATACTTTATCTCGACAGCTTCGAAATGAGAGGTTATACTAATAATTCCGACGATTAGATAAGAAGTTACGTAAGTTTAAAAATTTTATATATGGTTATACATATATTATATGTTATGAGTACAATAAATTATACTTAACCAGGGTTTTTATTTGAGCTAAACAAGTCTAGTATTAATGTTTGATTATATTTAGCTCATTTAGAAACAAGTCAAGCTCGAGTAGAACCTATATTTGAAATTGAGCTCATACTCGACTTATTTAGTAAATGAACGAGTTTGAGCTGAGTGTTTTTTTTTTTTTTTGCAAATATTATACAACTTTACTTGCTCATGACATAGTAACTTAAAAGAAAATTTGTAAATTTCATAAAATTCATGTTATTTGAGTTTCAATCGAGCCGAACCGAACTTTGAATCAAGCATAAAAATGTGCTCATAATAAACTCATTTTGTAAATAATGCTTGAGACGAGCTTTTATTGAGCAAAACTCGAGCCAATTATTAAGCTCTAACTACTTAGCTCATATAACAACCATAACATTAACTTAATGTTTATTATATAACGTTTCCTATACTTATTTAGTTGATTTTTTTTTGGATATTTCATTTATATATTTATATTTTTTTTACGCGCAAAAAAAATGATAGCGTTTTATCATAAACCGGTGATATTTTATCTTAAAATAACATCATTAATTATCGTATTATATATAATTCTTCATGTCAATTTAATCCAAAACAATATCGTACATTTATGACGGTGTCCCCCCTCCGAAAATTTTCTGGCTCCGCCACTGATCCAGACCCCGGAACGAAACGATATATCCACAGGCGGCACCGGGGAGGAGACTGCGCAACTGGCCGGCAGGCGGAGAGACCGGGAGGGGAACCCGACAGACCAGCAAGATACGGAGCCTAGGGGAAGGAAGGCAGGCGCACCAGTCGGACGGCGACGAAGACGACGCCCATTAACGGCCGGAGCACAGCCAGCGCCAGACCCGGGGGGAAAGCGATGGGCAAATCAGCCACCATCGGGAGGGGATTTGTGGTCGTGACACCAGAGGGGAGCCAGGGGACTGCAAAGCCAAGGCGCACCCTCCAACGCCACCGATCGAGAAGCCCAGGAGGACAAGAATTGCAATAGCCATGGAAGGGGAAAGAGATGAAGGCGTAGAGTGCCCGACACCCCAAATTAAGCCCCACCACAACCAAAATTTGTGAATTAGAAGGTATGACAAAGGGGCACGAGGACGACGGCGAGCATAGGCCGCCGGACAACCCCTACAATGATTTTGATTTAAATGAAGCTTGCAATGGAAAGCATAGAACATAATCCGGAGACGGAGATGGATTTAGGCACAAATCTGACCACCACCGCACCCAATCGGGCCATGGACCAAGGCCGAGATGGAGATGGGCAGTGCATATGCTTGAAAGACACCGCCCAAGCCGACGACGACGAGGCGGAGCAACCCGAGAGGAGTCGGGCAACCCTACTGCTGAGCACTCTCCGAGGAGAGGAGTTAGGGCTCTCCGAAGAGAGAATTTGGCTCTCCAAAGAGAGAGATTTGATCGGAGATTAGTCGGCGATTGATCGGAGCTGTTGTTCAACCATGTCGGAGATGAAGAAGAGTGCCGACGTTGGTTTTTGGAGGAGCTCTCAAAAGAGAGCTTTTTCCCACTGTACACTTTGTTTGTTACATCTTCGAATAGTGCAATTGCGTTTAATGGGGGTTATGGGTGTTTGGTCATGTAAGGTCGGGTTCAGTAGAATCATTTCGCGGGTCTTCATGAGTTCACATTTGTCGGGTCAGGTCTAACACTCTAACACCATTCATCTCCGACCAAAAACAAAACAACGATGTGCAATATAAGTTGGCATACGTTTTACACAGCCGGCAACCTTATGAACTAGCCGACCTTTCCAAGTAGTTGCAATCCTTCTCCTTCGATCAAATTTGTATGTTCTGCGTTGGATTTGGAAACTTGAAAGAATCTCCAGGAAAATGCTTCTTGAAATTGCTAAAAAGATATATCATGAACTCCATACGCTCAGCAAGCAGGCAGCCTTGTGCAAAGCACTCAAAAACCTCTCTCATAATCCCATGAATCGTCTGTTTTTTCCATCCATAACAACAAATGCAATTAAGAACATCCCATTATTGTCGTCTATAGTAGGTTTCCATAACAGGAAAAAAAATTATAACCATAAGCTAGATGGTATGTCTGGAACCTTTGTGATGACCTAAAAGGATATAACTAAAACCAAATGGGAAGTTCTACAATCCTTCAATAATCCTTCAATAAAAAAAAGTTCTAGAATGCCCAATTATTAATAATAATAAAGTTAACTAACAAAACCCAACAACAATTAACAAAATGAAAAGTCAACCCACCCTCCAGAAGGAAGAATTACACTCATCAAAGCCAACTTAAGTGTCAAACCGATATACACTTCCTTTTGCCAAGACATATATATCCATGAAGAACTTGACAAAGCAAACAAAAAGGTTATTTTGGAAAAAAAAGGGAACAATCACAAACCACTCATCCAAAAGCTAAACAATTTGTAAATCAAAACAAAATGGAGGCTGGGAATCAGAAAAGGCAAGGAAGGACATAGATATAGAATAATAGCACATCAACTATAACTAGAATGCCTAGGTTCAATCAAGAATGCCTACAACAACTTGGATTAATCACGGAGGGGAGTATTTAGTTTTTCATTTTTATTATTTAAAACAGGATTGGAAATCAAAAATTGGACTGAAATTGCGGGGTTGGGTAACCGGGAGGCCCGCACAAACGAGTTCTGCAAAGTAAGCAGCGTCAACGTTCGGCCAGCCTATCACCCCTCCAAAAATTGATGCGCAATATTTGTTGATAAGCGCTGCGACCGGCTCTCACCGTTCGCTTTGTTTTCCTTACTCATTAGTTTAAGGCAAGTTTTTCCCGCCAGCCTCTACTTCCTATTTTATATTCACCTCCTCCTCTCCCCATCTCCTCATCAACCGATGTGGGACTCCCTGCAAGAACAAAGTCAGAGCAACTGTAACTAAACGAGCGGAAGGAAGAATACACACCTGTATCACCCCAAGACGGACATGGTTTCCGACTTCCTTCGGTCGGCCCGATCGCTCCAACATCAACCCCAACGAACGGCTCTCACCGTTTTTTGGGATTTTCGGGTTTTACTCCCGCCGGCCTGTGTTGAGTTTGAGGTTGAACACATCTGGCTGTCGCAGTCTTGTTGGTGCATATTGCCGGAGAGGGAGGTCACGGGATCACGGAGGGAAATTCGGATGCTGCGAGTGAAATTGAAGTTGGCAAGGGGCGAATCGAGCCCTCGATTGCTTCGAATGAGATCAAATTAGCAATTCCCTTGACCATGGAGTTGAAATTGGGGTCAGAAGATGATGCACAAAAGGCTGAATTTGGGACTTCGGATGTTGGCTGCTACTTCCGCGATGCGAATCCGCCAATGAAGGTCATGAAAGCATTGAAAGTTCTGGAGGGGCACAAAGTTTTGTTTGATGGTAACCCTGCGATCACCAAGCTGTGTGAACCCAAACTTGTCAACTTGAACAAGGATCAAATTTGCGCCTGCCCTTCGATCTGTGAGACTTGTATAAGCTCCGGCAACAGAGTTGCTGATCGTAGTTGCACGAAGAAATCAGCAACTGCTGACAAAATGTGGGTTGCCAAAACCAGTGGGAAAGGTGTAGTTGAATTCAGAGTTGATTGGAATTATTTGAGTTGGAATGTGCAATATTGTAGATTGGTCTTTGATTAGTTAATTAAAGGTAAATGTCGAATAACTTCAATAAGGATCTGTGGTGCTATCTCAGCAACAGAAAGGCTCACTTGAAACTGTTTTATCAGGATCTGGTTAGAGCTGAGTGTAGAAAAACTGCTAGCTTGACGCCGTTTTCACGAAGCGTTGCCTACTCACTGGGGTTGATTCTTATTGTAGCCTGTGTATTGGAGATACACTATGGCCTATGGGTATCAGGGTATGCCTTGATCATTCTGTAAAGTGTATATGCCCTATACATGAATATAAAAGCTTACGGGCATGTTTGGATGGAGCGTTTTAGAGCGTGAGATAGAGAGTTGGATAGAACGCTCTTGTTTGGCAGGTAATCTGAGTTCATCTCTCATGGAAGCTTTGGGAGCGTTTCCTCAGCCGCTCCAATCTGGAAGCGTTCGATGAAATTGGATGAGTGTTCTCGACGGTGAAAAGAGGACGGAATCCCTCTCCTCTCATCAATTTCTGTCTTCGCAGAAACGGAATCCCTCCCCTCTCATCAATTTCTGTCTTCGCAGAAGCTGTGTCGACAATCTTCATTTTCGTCTTCGCAGAAGCTTTTGCAATCGATTCCATTAGAGTTCCACGGCGCCAAACTTCGATCTCGCAGTAAGCTTTGCAAGCTTTGCAATCGATCGATTTCTCAGCTTGCTTGTGAAAAAAAACTGATATCCACTTCTTTTGTTGACAGAGGCTCTTCACAGGTTCCATTTCGCTTTCTCCACCAAGCAATTTCGGTTTCACGTTCTTCAGGTAATAGCGAAATTCCTCTTTCTCGCTCTTTGTTGCCCACTTGTCTTGATGCAATTTCGATTTGCATTAACCCTAAATTTCGATTTACATAAAACCCTAACTTTTGATTTTCATGGTCGGACTGATTTGAATGACTGAATTAAGATGAGTGTTGTTGCATAAACAAACTAGAATGAAATTGGGTTTTCTAGAGGGATGAACAGAAGGGTAAATTACATGTGTAATTCTCAATATATTTCCATTATTTGGGGTTTTCTGGGGTTTACCTGCTTTGTGAGTTCATTTGTGTATTCTGAGATTGTAGTCCATTCCATTAATCTATTATCTATCCCTGGTTTGAACTTTGAATCTCATTCAACCGAAATGAAATTTCCAATCTCCATCTATTAAACACAAATGGATTGCTGATTTCAATTGCTGCTTGATGTTATGTTGATCAAGGAGTCCCTAGTCTTTTAATATGTACTGTATGTTCCAAACTCCTAATGGTAAGAAAGAAATGCACATGTGATTTATAGGGTTAAGTTGCTTGATGAGTTCCCGCTGACCCACTGGATGGGTACATTCAATTCACTGTTGTACTATGAGATTGTTGTTCACTTTCTGAGTTGATAGTTTGTTGGCATTGAGTGTTGGTATGGTTTGGCTTTGTTCTCTTTCTTGTTCTCCATTTCACTTCCCCGTCTAAATGATAGGAGGGCCGTTTGAGCTAAAACCTTTGAACTAATTCCATTGATCTGTGTGATCTACATCTAAATGATAGGAGTACTATTATAGTTAAATGCATATCTCTTGTTACTGCATTCCTTTTCTGCAGCTGGCATTTGTATTGTGTCCATGAAAGTTAAATCAATTCTGATTCAGCAATCGGGATTGCCATCAAATTATCTTCATAGTTTGATTTATCTATTTGACTGAGATTTAAGATGAATATCTCCTCAATAATGTCTTTAATGTTGATTTTCTAAATCCTAATTTGGGTTTTGACTAATATTTTCAGCTTCACATCTTTTCTGCTCTGAATTTTCTTTCTTGAGAACCATAATAATCAAGTAGTTCCTAAATACTAATAAGTTTCTATTCAAATTGGTGTCACTACTTTTGTGTCTGATGTGCAGTAAAATTAGATAAAAACCCACCAAAGAATTAGGAAAAGCCTTAAATATGCCGCTTAAGATTGATTAGAACTGCTTTGAAATGCACCTCCTGTGACAGGCAGCAGGTGCTCTAGTGTTCTTTTGCTGCTGCTTCCCAGCCGCTCTAGTGTTCTTTTGCTGCTGCTTCCCAGTCTCCTGTTTCCATATCTTCCCAGCATCTTGTTTCCCTCCAAATTCATCATCATCATCTTGTTTATATTTTTTCTTTTTCTTTTTTCATTCATTTTTTTCCCAGTATTACATATTAGTTAGTTTTTCTTTTTTCATTCATTTTTTAATTCAATCTTCACTGCTAAATGCTGCCATTTATGGATCTGCACTTATTCAAGTTACATATATGGATGAATGCTATTACAGATTAGTTTTTTTCTTTTTGCCTTGTAATTTTTTAATTGTTCGGTATGTCAATGCTAGCAACATAAAAGTAGATGGATGCAAGTTCCAAAGGGTCCAATTTTATTTGGACTAAAGCAACTATGAAGATCTTAATTGATGTTTGCCTCCAATATCGACAAAAATATGGGCGTAACCAAAAGTTTCAATGGCCGCGTATTCTAAAAGATTTTGAGAAAGCTTCTGGGAAAAAAGCCAATCAAAATTCCATGAAGAATAAGTATGACAATATGAAGAAAGAGTATTCAACATGGATGTCGTTACAATCTGAAACTGGCCTAGGTTGGAATGCGAGCACAAGAACTATTATTGCTGATGATGCTTGGTGGGATAAAAAAATTAAGGTAAGTATTTAGTATCTATTATCTATCAAGTCCATTTTCTCTTCTTGTTACTGGATAAACTGAATCCTTGGAACCAATCTCTGTGCAACTCAGCTGCTCATGAAGTCCTTTCTCATTATACTATTATTTTAGTTTTTATTTCTGTTTTCTTTTATTGTTAAAACAACTAGGTGTAGTGTCTCTATGTTAACACTAATTCTCATTGTTATTTTTATTCTATGATGACTTTTACAGGAAAACCAAAACTGCAAAAAATATCGTACTAACCCCTTACCAGCTGATATTGAGGATTGGTGGGCCCAACTTTTTGGGGATAATGTGGCTACTGGTGAATATTGTGCTGCACCTTCAATGGATCCTATTGAAGGATCAGAAGCCCCTGCTCCCAGCCAGAACACACAAGCCCCTGCTTCCACCCAAGCCACTACTTCTTCAAATTCCAAGAAGGATCAGAAGCTCATGAAGCGGAAAAGAAGACAATCAGAGGGATACATCAAGTTAGCGCAACACCTTGAGAGGGTTGAAGCTGTCAGCTCTCAGGCTTTGGCCATGATTGGCTCCTTAACAAGTTCAAGTGTTAACCAGTTCAATGCATCTGAAGGCCAACTTGTGGAAGCATTGCGTCTGCTAGATAAAATGGCGGATGAAGGGTATTTGACTCCTGCATCACCTATGTGGTGCTTTGCTGCAGAGAAGATTACAAATGACAAATCAAGGGTGTTGTTTCTTAACATGCGTGATGATGCAACAAGGCTTGCTTGGATTAAGTGGGCATATACAAAGCAAGGCTGATGGGGATGGCAAATCGAGTGTTATAATGACTTTTTTTAGCATTTTTAATTTCATGTAGATGAAAGCAATGCAGATTGCAACTGCAACAATTAGTTTGACTTTCGTGGCAGCAAGCCTAATACAGTTGAGGTTAAATTCATGAAAGTAACAGGTTGACAGATTTACTGCTGATCAAAAGCTATTTTTAGTGCTGCTGCGTTTTCAGTTTTGGGATGGTTTTCAGTGCCAACTGAGTCGTTCGGGAGGTGCTTTGCAGTGGTGTTTTGGCAGATTTTGGGTGCTTGCTGCTGAACCCCATCTTCATCCAGAGGTGCTGCTGTGCTTCTTCGAGTACACTGAAGTACGTGCCTTGTTTGATGGTCTTCGACTGTGTTTTGTAGCGCTTGTGCTGCTGCTGATCTGTTTGTTTTGGGGACTGCTGGTCCTTCATCTAGTGCTGATTTTGGGCGTTGTTCTCAGGGGTTTATGGCTTGTTTAGAAGGGGTTTCAATATTGTTTTGATGGTCTTCTAGTGGACGATTTCCCGGGATTTCTTGTTGTTACAGTTCTAATCACTTCCCAAGCTGCGGTTTGTAATTGTGGGACTAATATAGTTTAAGCTTACAATCATGAGAGGGAGAACACAGTTGCATATCACATCTACATTCATAAATTGCGGGGGATTTTGACCAGAGTTCAAACCGTCCTCTGATTTTACAACTTACATTTTATTTTTGCTTCAATATTGCAAGTCCTGTCAAGTGTCAAGTCTGGGGGGTTAAGAGTTACAGTCATTGTAAATCCATAAGTCAGGTTTCTCAGGAGAGGTGAGAAATAAGATTGCAGTCTCATAGCTTGATAGTAAGCTCAGCTCTCAGATGTAGTATCCCGTCGATGAAACATGGGCTGTCATCGGCCATAAAGCTCGTCCATGGGATTCCGAATAGGTTCCTGTACCCCACCGCCTTGCCCCCAGTGAATGTGTAGCTTCCCTTGTACTTGCTGTGGAAATCGTCTGATGGTTTCATCCTCGCCGAAAAATCGTAATCTACTGTGAAAGACACAGATCCCTTCTCCTGCATTCCCAAGAAAAGACCGAAGCAGTGGAACGAGCTTTGCTGATCCATATTGCAGTGTGCCGAGAGGAAGAACCCTTGTCCACCCAAGTGGAACGCTTGTGAGTAGACCCGCCCTGATGGGAAGAGATTTGTACACTCTTCTTTTTTCAGGTCAAGGTAGACTACACACTGGGGCCTTGGAAGTTCAAACTCAACCACCTTAACAGGCCGATACTTGTAGGAGCGTTCCAAGAATCGATGGTTGTTGACTGCTGAGTCTTCTGCGGCAATGACGCGCTGCCTATGGGGGACTTCAGCCTTGAAAAAGAGGGCATCTATAACGAGCTTGGATACATCTTCATGGTCAAAGTCGGGGCAGGATCGAACCTTCCTCAACTTCCGGCAACTCATGTACGGGAAACGTATAAAGCGTGCAAGGCGTGTGGCAATTACTTCTCGGCGCTCTTCCAATTTGGGGAACTGTGTACGGGCCCACCTCAGCACGAAATCATAAACAGCATCTTCTGATGCCACTTGAAGACCGTCACTGCCGATAACAGCCTCTATTCCAGAAAGAGGCAAGGCCATCACCTCATCTTGGAACCTTCAAAATCAACAAGTTATGAACCAACCAAAACCCACAATATGAAGATTTCAGCTCACAAAAATAACAGGTAATGTGTGTCTAATATGAATTGATGACAAGATGTAATCTTAATGCAAATTCTCCAAATGCAGTTAAAAAAAAAGCACATGGTTAAACAGAGAGAATGGATGCATGTAAAAGAGAGTCTATTTACTTGGTAATATCCCGGTATCGATTAGCAAGATATTGCTTTGCTGCATCGGTTAGTGGCTGAACTGCTTCACCCATTAAAACACTTGAAGGAAGCTCGAGATACAAAAGTGCTGATTCTGGTGACATGGGCAACTGCCGCAGAAGCCGGCTACAATGTCTCATACACGAAGCAACCTCAAACTTGTCTGCAGCCATTAGCACATCCAACAATTCTGGCGCAGTAGTAACACTCAACTCATTGCTATACATAAAATTCAGCAGCTCCATCAAAGCTGCTTCCTCTGTTCCACAATAATAAAGAAGAGCACATCTGTGAGCCACACTAAATGCACAGCCTATATATATCCGAGTCCTTCACCCTGTAAAGGTACGAAGTTTTTCGGAGACCTAACCATTTCTTGTTAGAGAAAATAATGTCAAGTAAAAGCCAAAGGTTCAAATTTCGCCATACCAGATGCGTTAATTCTCAATGTTACATGCCTCTCATCTGATTCTCTCATGCCATTTGAAAACAGCTACAAAATTCATAAAACAGAAAGCTAGCATTATAAATTTACAAATAGAAGAGACTACGAAATTAGGAAGCTAAAAAGAGGTGATATTTAATGGGTGAAGAAAAACACAGCAACTAACTGAGAGGAGCAAATAATGCTTACCTTGTAGAAAAACGGACTCTTTGCCGCTAGGATAGGAGAACTAATGTGCAAAGTTTTAACATTAACAACAGTTGAGCATTCCATGTTCCAAGATGAATCATTACTGTGGGTTGCTTCATCTCCTACATACACCAAAACCCATTTTAAAGAATTAGCATTGGATTCAGCAAAATTGGAGGTCTTTCATATTGATGTCATGAATTCTGTGCATCATCATCCTAGCAGAAAAGTGTGCACTCAAAGTAAATGATTACTTTTCTGCAAAGAATAAGAATTTCTTTCAACTGAACACTTCTGTACATATTCTTCTTTGCTTCTTTTCTGCTAGGTTACATTATTTGTTTCTGAAAAAAAGGGTCAGTTTCGATGGACAAGTTATGCGTGATAAAGACTGATTTATGCTTTATAGGGAAAGCTATTCCACAGATCCGTTTGAAGGTGAAAAATTAATGCGATAAAACATCTTAACCCCTTTCCTCCAGTTCTAAATCCACTAAACACATCTTCATCACCCCCCCCCCCAAATGTATCGATTTTTTAATTCCCGCGGTTAAATGGAAATATTGCTCCAACAATAATTCATTCTTACACTAAGGCATATTCACAACAAGAATAGGAGCATAGCAGAGGGTTTGTTCGCCCTTTACAGTTGGAAGTTCACATCAATATTAAAATGACTTTTTAACTCAATTCATAAAAATTCGAACAAAAATTTATATAAAACAATGAAATCCTAGAATTAGGGGTAGTTTTATCTAATTCATCTACATGCTGTCCCATTCTTTAATCAATTTCCAATCAGATGCTCAAATGCTCAATTTTGCAATTGGGATGGCAAAGAAGCAACGAACTGTGGGTAGGGAAGGGCTCACAATTAGGCCAAAGAAACAAGAAAATAAGAAAATAAGAAGAGGGGAACAAAATTAAAAAGCTCAAGAGCAGACAAGTAGCACAATATCGTGAGTCGGTGGCTGGCAGCACTAGAGGAATATGCACTAAGTATGAAACAGAGAGGCTGTCAGCGAAGTTTTGGAGGCTGGTAGTGTGAGGCGCCGGAGTAGAGGGAAAGAAGGGAAAGCCTGATAATCAGACAGAGATCAAAGGAGTTGTACAAGGACTTCTGGAGGTCCATAATGGACATGATAGAGGAGAAGGAGATGGTGAAAAGATGAGGATAAAAGAAAAATGATTTGACTTTTTTATTATATTAAACATCCTCTATGATAAAAGCATAGCAAACATACTTTATAAATAGACCATGTGTTAAAAATTTATAAACAATCAATTACAACCCCAAGAATACATCTTCCTAAATAAAGTCCAAAAATGCATAATGGGTTTATAAGACAACTTAGGCAAGCGATTCAAACAGACCCAAAATCCATTCACTTGAAGAGTTGGAGATCACTCTTTTATTAAGCTAATACACCCCCTCACCCAACTGTAGCAAAGGAAATGTCATTCTCTATTCTATTGTTATGATATTAGTGCAGTTTAAAACTATATTTAACAAGCAAGAAGATATATTTAAATTCAATAATTGTGAAATAAGTAATAGCATTAAATATGGACACCAATTAACTTGTAATAGCATCACAGCTCACTAAAAAAATCGACATAAAATAAATCACCCATCTTTCACAGGACACAGTTTTTTAGAAGTCTTGCTGGTACCTGAGGGTGATTCTTCAATCATAGCAACAGCCTCATCATCGTCATTTTCAGGGTGTAGAACATCATCATCTTCATCAGCCTGATTCAAAACTTGTTCTTCAGGACACACAGCCACATCCAAAGCTAACATCCACACAAAAGATAACAAATGTTACAATTTTATATCTGTTGACAAACAATGTGAAACAGGGAAACAGAATTCAGGCCAAAAAAATATTCGCACTGAGGTCCATAGTTGCAAACAAACTTTATTCTTTTGCAATGATCTAACACAAATGAAGAAATTACAAGGTTTAAAAAAAGACTGCGGTTTTAGAGAAAAGATTCAACCAATAGACACACGTAAACACAAAGAGTGGTAAACCTAATAATCAAAAGGAAATGAACCTTTTTTTATATGAAGGCTGCCCTAATTATCAGACTGTGCATCTGAAATAGAAAAAAGTTCTCCAAAATGGGCAGAAAGTATTCAATTGAATTTGTAATTAGAAGAAAGTCAAAAACAAATAAACAAACGAAGAGAAATTAGGACTCCGACATTAAAATTGATTTCCAAATAAAAACATTTCTAGGCAAGGGGGGGGAAAGGAAGAGGATAAGAGACAGACCAATTTCCAGCTTGAAATCGTCTCTCCTGCGCTTCCGGTTGCGTGCCCAATCAGCAAGGGTAGCACAACCGTCATCGGACTTGGAATCAGGAGGGCCAGCGAGGATCTCGATGCGGAGGAGTCGATCGGAAAAATTGCTATCATTGAAGGCAAAGCCGAAAATCCCGTCGTTGGGGGAGCGAACGAGGTCGGAATCGATCCCGGGGACGGGGCTGAAGAGATCAGCGTTGGAATTCCTCATCTTGGATCTGTAAATCGATGCAGGAAGGGTTTGAGTGGAAACCCTAGAGAGCAAAGGCCTTGTTCCCAACCTCTCTCCCAAGAGCCGGCCTGGTTGACAAATCCCAAACGTCAATTTTGGTAATCTAAGCAGAAACAAAAGAAGCGAAAATGAGTTGAAAATTGGAAATAATTGTCCCTCTGGTGGGGAGTTTAGAATTATATAGTTCAACTTCACGATAGCGTCTTTGTGGGGACAACAAAATGTTGATTGGTTCGCAATTAGCAACCCATGGCCTTGCTTTCTTGTTTTTATTATTTTGGGAGAGACTATTGGTGGTAAGATGTTATAAATCTATTAGATAGATAGATTTGAGTAAATTATACGGAGGATATATATATATATAGAGAGAGAGAGAGAGAGAGAGGTACTTTATCAATTATAGAAAATATTTACAAATTAGACCGATAGTAAAATACTATTTACAAATTAGACCGATAGTAAAATACTATTCAAATGAGTTTATCCAAATACCCAGCCTATTTTAAGTACTATCTATGGTAAGATTGATCAAAACTCTCTTATTGTATTAATTGTATTCTCAAGTGTACCTAATTAACAAGTGGGTACATTGCTTTTTATAGGCAAGAGAGGCCTAATATGATCAAAACTCATAGAAGGCCGTAAGGGCCGTATTACAAAGGAGCCGCAACCGGTACAGTAAGTTTACAGTAGTAGGAGGTGAATTATTCATAAATATCATAACACTCCCCCTTGAATATTCATCTTTAGAGCCGGGAGTAAATAATGTTGCCGCCTCAATAAAACCTGGCTTGACTTTTTTCACATTTTTTAAGGAGGTAAAAACTCGATAAAATATTTTTTTTTAATCAATTTTTTTCCATAAATTAATACTTATTACTAATAAGCATCAATTTATGAAAACAGTTTGATTAAAAAAATAATATTTTATAGAGTTTTTACCTTTTTAAAAAACGTGCAAAAAGTCAAGCGACTTTTATTTTGAAACGGAGGGAGTACGCTTCTAGGATACTGTACTGCCTCATTAAAAACCTTGTCAGGAAAAACCATGTCGGATAAAAACCTCAGTCAAGGGAAAAAGAGTGCAGTGCGTACTATTTTCTCCTCCTCAATTTAATGTGCCTCTTGGAGTCGACACATCCCGAGTTTGTACACAAGTTCTTTAAACCTGTTTGGGGGTAGTGACTTTGTGAATAGATCAGCAAGATTATCACTTGATCGGATTTGTTGTATATTCATTGTGCCTTCTTTATCTAGATCATGAGTTGAGAAGAGCTTCGGTGAAATGTGCTTAATCCGATCGCCTTTGATGTATCCTTCCTTCACTTGAGTGATGCATGCAGAATTGTCTTCATAAATAATGGTTGGGCTTCCAGCGATTGATCTTAATCTGCATTCTCCTTGTATATAACTAACTATGGATCTCAGCCAAACACACTCTCTGCCTGCTTCATATAGAGCGATTAATTCGGCGTGGTTTGAGGATGTAGCGGTAAGAGTCTGCTTTGTTGACTTCCATGAGATCGCCGCACCTCCATAGGTGAATACATAACCATTTTGAGATCTCGCTTTGTGAGGATCTGAAAGATATCCTGCATCTGCATACCCAACAAGAGTGCCATTTGCATGATTACGATAATACAAACCAAGATCATGTGTACCTCGCAGATATCGGAATACATGCTTGATTCCGTTCCAATGTCTTCTTGTTGGAGCTGAGCTATATCTTGACAATAAGCTTATGGAGAAAGCTATATCTGGTCTAGTATTATTTGCCAAGTACATCAATGCACCAATTGCACTTAAGTAAGGAACTTCTGGGCCAAGAATTTCTTCATCTTCTTCTCTAGGTCATAAGTGATCATCCTAAATACCAAGAGAACGAACTACCATAGGTGATGTTAATGGGTGTGCCTTGTCCATGTAAAATTTCTTTAAGATTTTCTCGGTATAAGTACTTTGATGTATAAATATTCCATCTTTTAAATGTTCAATTTGTAAATCAATACAAAACTTGGTTCTACCGAGGTCTTTCATTTCAAATTCTTTCATCAAATATTTTGCAGTGCTTTCCAACTCATTTGACGTACCTATAAATTCAAATCATCAACATACACCGCAATAATAGCAAAACCATTTTTGGAATGCTTTATAAAGACACATGGACAGATAGCATTATTGTGGTATCCTTCTTTAATAAGATATTCACTTAATCGATTATACCAAATTCTTCCAGATTGCTTAAGACCATATAACGATCTTTGCAACTTTATAGAGAACATTTCTCTATTATCTGTATTCTGCATCTGAGGCATTTTTAGTCCTTCTGGGACTTTCATGTATATGTCATTATCAAGTGATCCATATAAATATGCAGTTACGATATCCATTAGTCGTATATGTAGTCTTTCTGAGATAGTTAGGCTAATTAAAAATCTCAATGTAGCTGCATCAACTACTGGGGAATATGTTTGTTCATAATCTATCCCGGGTATTTGAAGAAAACATTGGGCCACAAGCCTTGCTTTGTACCTCACAATTTCTGTTTTCTCATTTCGCTTTCTTACGAATACCCATTTATAGCCTACTGGCTTTACACTGCTTGGTGTAAGCTTAATAGGACCAAAAACTTCACATTTTCATAATGACTTTAACTCAGCCTAGATTGCCTCTTTCCATTTTAGCCAGTCATTTATGCGACGACATTCGTCGGCACTTTGTGGCTCAATGTCATTGTCATCAACGATTATTTTCGTGGCAACAGAGTATGCAAACACCTCATTAAGGATAATATCCTTTCTATTCCATTATATTCTGGTAGAAACATAATTCATAGAAATTTCATAATTATCAATGTTTCTATCTTCATCCAGAATACTTTTGTCATCTAATGCGCCCTCCGCTTTTTCCGAGGTGTCTCTATCACATTCCTCTTGTATTTTGACATTTTCTCCCCCTGAATTTATCAGTGGGACAATTTTCATAACGTCCTCTTGACGTCTACTTTTTCTTGGTTTCAAATCTTTAGAATCAAGAGGCCTGCCACGTTTTCGTTGTATTGTGGACTCATTTACAGGTTGCTGCCCAGCTGTTTGTTTCTCAGGAATTTCAATCCTTTCAGGGGCTTTTATAGCAGGCACATGTGACTTTGTCACTTTCTTTGTGTCTGTAAACGAATCCGGCAATTGATTCGCTATACTCTGTAAATGTATAATTTTCTCCACTTCTTGCTCACACACTTTAGTACGTGGATCCATTATCCATATGAGATAATAATGGAGTATTCCACGTAATTTCTTTGCTCTTTTCTTCACCTAAAGTTGGGAATAGATTTTCATCAAAATGACAATCAGCAAACCTTGCTGTAAATAAATCTCCCGTTGTTGGTTCAAGGTACTTAATTATCAATGCAGAATCAAAACCAACATAAATTCCCAATCTTCTTTGTGGACCCATTTTTGTACGTTGTGGTGGAGCAATGGGTACATAAACTGCACATCCAAAAATTCTCAAATGAGATATATTTGGCTCTTTACCAATCACAAGTTGTAATGGAGGTTGTTTGTGATAAGCGGTTGGTCTTATCCTAACCAACGCCGCTGCATGTAAAATAGCATGTCCCCAGACAGATGATGGCAGTTTAGACTTCATTAATAATGGTCTAGCGATTATTTGTAATCGCTTTATTAAAGATTCAGCAAGACCATTTTGTATGTGAACATGAGCCACTGAATGCTCAATTTCAATCCCAATTGATATACAGTAGTCACTAAATATTTGGGATGTAAATTCTCCTGCACTATCAAGTCTTATTTTCTTGATTGTATAATCCGGAAATTGAGCTCGTAACCGGATAATCTGTGCAAGGAGTTTAGCAAAAGATGTATTTCTTGTCGATAAAAGACATACATGTGACCATCTTGTTGATGCATCTATTAGCACCATAAAATATCGAAATGGTCCACACGGTGGAATTATTGGTCCACATATATCTTCTTGTATTCTTTCTAAGAACACTGGAAGACTCATTCTCAAGTTTACTCTTGGAAGGCCTGATTATTAATTTACCAAGTGAACAACCAGTACAATTGAAATCATTCGATCTGAGAATTTTCACATTCTTCAGTGAATGTCCATTTGAACTTTCAATAATTCTATGCATCATCACATTTCCCGGATGACCCAAACGGTCATGCCATAATGTGAACATCTTTTTATCATCTGACTTTTCAGATGTTACATTTATTTCTATCGGACTTATATATGTATAAATTGTATAATATAGTCCAGAAGAATAAGCTAGCAGCTTTTCTAGGATGTTCTTCTTGCCATTTCTATATCCAGTGATACATAGATATTCTTTTCCACCTTGATTCATGGTTTCCATATGAAACCCATTCAGACGCATATCTCTGAAACTCAACAAGTTTCTACGAGATTACTTGAATATAATGTGTCATTTATTTTGTCCCTTCAGGGAGCAAAATACAAGCTCTTCCAGAGCCTTCTATCATCTTTGCCACACCGGATATTGATCTTACATTTGCCTCAATTAATGTCAATTGTGTGAAGTATTCTCTACTTCTCAAGATGGTGTGGGTAGTGACACTGTCACTATCAACCAAACATTGATCTTTTCCACTTGGTTTAACTTCACTTATATCCATATCTTCAATATAAAAAGAGATATAATTAAAACTTTAATATATTTTTATTCATTAATAATATATAACAAGTACATTAAAAGTAATGCAGAAATAAACACATTGCGATATGTTACAGGAAATAAACACACTGCGATATGTTACAAAGTAAACTGCATGGAAATAAAAGTACTAGTATTTAATAGTTCACATTATCACTAAGTCCAAAATCTCCATCTCCATCAGGAGTATTTGCGAAGAAACCAGAGATGTCCAGATCGGGCTCAGGTGGAGTGTTATTGACAAAATTACTCTCCACCTTCTTTCCTTTGTTCTTGGATATCTGATACAGCTCAACCAAATATTTAGCTATGCGACATACCTTCGCCCAGTGGCCTGTCATGACACATCTGTAACATGGAGATTTTGATTTCTGAGTAGATCATGATGGATCTTTCCAGACCATTAGCTTATCATTCCCATTTGAAGAGGATGCTCCGGGAGCTTTGTGCCACTGATTAGTAGCAAAGCTTCTACCGTGACCACGACCACGACCTCTTCCACGACCTCGACCTCTACCGCGATTATTCCCATCTCCACGATTATTCGTATTCTAGCCACCATCTCCCTGAGATGTATATTGACCTGGGAACATTCCATGTGCTGCATTCGTCTCAGTATATGGAGCGGCACCAGTAGGCCTTAGGTTGTGGTTCTTCATCAGAAGTTCATTATTTTGCTCAGCCACAAGTAATACTGATATCAAATCAGAATACTTTGTAAAACCCATCTCTCTATATTGTTGCTGCAACAACACATTTGATGTGTGCATTGTAGAGAAGGTTTTATCGAGCATATTTTCTTCAAAGATTTTCTGCCCACATAAATGTAATTGAGACGTGATCCTGAATAAGGCAAAATTAAAATCACTGACAGACTTAAAATCATAGAACCTCAGATTGCTCCAGTCATATGTGGCTTTTGGGAGTAAAACTTTCTCCTGATGCTCATATCTCTGACTTAAGTTCTCCCATAACTCGTTAGGATCTTCCACCAGCAAGTATTCAGACTTAAGGCTTTCATTCACATGATGGTGCAAACAAATATAATAACATTATATATACATACATACATACATGGATTATATATATTTTATACATGCATGTGTTCATACGGTATATATATGTGATATATGTATGCATGCTAATATGCTATATCTTTAGATGATACATGCTTATTGTAAATGAGATAATTATGTGCGGAAATGATATATATTATGTACTAGATATCATGAATGCTTTTGAATTTAAAATACATATGGTAGGTTGAGTAGCTTGTACAGCTAGCCTATAGTTTAGTCTTACACGACAAATAGGTAGCTATACTTCTACCGTGACCACGACCACGACCTCTTCCACAACCTCGACCTCTATCGCGATTATTCCCATCTCCACGGTTATTCGTATTCCAGCCACCATCTCCCTGAGATGTATATTGACCTGGGAACATTCCATGTGCTGCATTCGTCTCAGTATATGGAGCGGCACCAGTAGGCCTTAGGTTGTGGTTCTTCATCAGAAGTTCATTATTTTGCTCAGCCACAAGTAATACTGATATCAAATCAGAATACTTTGTAAAAACCCTCTCTCTATATTGTTGTTGCAACAACGCATTCGTCTCAGTATATGGAGCGGCACCAGTAGGCCTTAGGTTGAGTAGCTTGTACAGCTAGCCTATAGTTTAGTCTTACACGACAAATAGGTAGATATACATGCAACAGTAAAAAAAAATCACAATACACGTAACCATGTAGATACACGCAACCAAAGAGTGAAAGAGGTATATCTTCTGATGTTTCAAAACAAGCTTACCTCCCATCAAAGCTCAAACACAAAAAAAAACTCTCTTTTGTAAAAAAAATCAGTACAACCGAAAAACATTAGTATTTTCAGTAGAAAATTTTCTTCATCTTCAAGTATGAGATATTTGAAGATCATCAAAGAAGTGAAGAACAAGGGTGTATCAAGTGTGAATTTTCAAGTTCAAGAAGTAATTTTGGGTGGAAAAACATCTTTAAAATTTTACATCTTCCACATTTGTCTACCCCATCCTCATATTTCTCTTCTCACTTTTTTTCTTTAAATTACCATCACTCCTTCCATTTTTTACTGACATCCCATCTCTCTACAAACCTTTTCTTCTTTAAATTACCATCACTCCTTTTACTTTTACAATCATCTCATCTTCATCATCATCAACCTCATCCTCTTCGGCCTCCTACAAACCACCATGAACTCCTCCGACCGATTCGATCTTGAGATACTTATTAGCATGGTAATAATCTATGCGGCTATATTCTTTCTGTTATTTTGGTGGAGGTTTGTTGGGCTCTAAGAAGAAATCAAATCCGGTGATTTTGGTGAAGATCCGACGGAGAGGTAAGAAGAAATCGGTTTTGTAGTTTAAAACTTGTATTAGTTTTCAAGGTTGGACCGATTTGGTTGTAAATCCATTTGAATCTAATAAAATACAGGGTTTATGTCTCATATCTTGTATGAATATTTTCCTTCTTGCTTGCTACTATTTCTTAGAACATAACCGAACCATATAAATGGTGATTTGTGTTCTACGAGTTGAAAACTTTGATTTTCAGAAGAAGATTCAAAGCTTTACGAGTTTCTGTTGTAGAAGATCCCTTAATTAAGGGCAACTACAGAGCATACTTCTCATAATCGGGTTCTTTACGAAAATAATTAAGCAAATCGATAGGTTTTGAATTTCTACCTTGTATTTGTTGGCTTACTCAGTTGGATCTGAAGAACACTCGTGCTTGATAACGTATTGTAAGATTGATCAAAATGCTCTGATTGTATTAATTATATTCTCAAGTGTACCTAATTAACAAGCGGGTACATTGCCTTTTATAGGCAAGAGAGCCCTAATATGATCAAAACTGATAGAAGGTCGTAAGGGCCGTAATACAAGGATTTGGATGGGGTCAAACCCTGCTTGACCACCATCCAAGGGCATCCTTGCGGATGAGAACGTTCAGAGAAGAGTCAGTGAGAAGGTCCCGCGTGTCCGTTGTGTGGATGAGACGCACAATCCTATCGGCTGTCGAGTTGACCTCCCGAAAAACATGGCTGAATTACACCCTTTGGAATTGTTGGAGTTGGAGTAGGATGTCCGACATCAGCATCTCGATCTCTCACGGGCAGCACCACTGACCTTGCAAACTCTTGATGACAATAAGGTTGTCGCCTTCAATCATGATATTGGGTATCCCAAGCTCTTTCACCTTTGTTATGCCCCCTTTGATTGCCATAGCTTTCGCGACTAGAGCTGAGACGTGTCCACATTTGAGGCCGCCACACTCGATAACCTCCCCGTTGTGGTCCCTAATAATGAATCCTACAGAAGCTTCTCCCGAGGGTAACTTTGAACCGTCGAAATTTATTTTGACGGATCCCTCGTCTGGTTTGCTCCATCTCAGATTTCTTCTTCTTCGTGGTTGACTTAGTTGAGTGTTCTGATTGTGGTGTGTGGGTTCCTCATCAAATGTTAGCTTCGAGGCAGCCCAGTTCTGTATTTGTTGTCTGGTATAATTCTCCATGGCATGGATGGATGTTGTACTAAGGTTTTCAAATATTTTTCGGTTTCTACTTGTCCATAGGCACCACCATGTCGTCGCCAACCTTCCTTTTTGTTGGGGATTGAGTTTCTCAAAATTTCCACACACAATGTTTTTGATCGATTTGTTGCTCGTATCAAATTCTCGAATCACTTTTTCAATGTTTGGTTTAATTTTCTAGATCAGATGTAGGGTGTGGTGGCATCCAGTAAATAGATGGAGTGGGCTTTCATCCGTCCGATCGCTAAGAGCGCAGCTAAGTGGGACATGAATGCCTTTGTTTTCCAGTCTGGTTTTCGTCGGGATTCCATCTAGGGCAAGTTTCCAGATGAAGTTCTTGACTTTTGGAAATGTGTTTAGGTTCCATATCCATGACGTGTCACTAGTTTCTTCTTGGTTTTGCCCTGTGATATGTGCGAGGGCACTCGTCGTGCTGAACCAACCATTTTTACTTGGTTTCTAGTATAGTCTATCTTCTATTTCGTGCTCTGTTATGTAGATGTTATCAATCTTGTTGACCACTGTTGTTGTAGGAGGATGGTCAAGTATGAAATAAATATAGAATAAAGATCAGACTGACTTCCCTGTCTCAGCAAATAAATAAAAGACTTCCTCCCGTTGTAGTAGAAGGTTGTCAGGATCGAATCTACGAGGAAGCACGTCAGCAGTTCTTAGGTAGCAACAGATCTCACAGACAAGCAAGAGAAAAGACAGAAATAAAAGCAGAAAAGACAAAGCAAAACAGAAACCAAAGCAAAGACAGAAAATAGCGAAAGAAAGTAAAGAACAAAGCAAGACAACAGACGTACTTGATCTCGACAACTACCTACTCGAGATCGACAACAGCAAGTCGACAGAAACTGAAAAATCGACAACAGAAGCAGAAACTCTACTCGACCTAGACAAGATCGTACTCAAGATCGACTAAGGCTTACTTGATCTCGACAAGCTTCTCCTCTGTATCGACTGGAAAGACAGAAAACTTAAATTGCAAATTCTCGAACCCAAAACTCAGATTTTCGACGAAATAAATCAATATAATAAACGAATTCCAAGACCAGGGTATCAACACCACAACGATAACCATGCAAAGTGACACATAAAGGCATAAAAGATCATGCTTTCCATCAAGATAACTTTCGTTACTAACAAATACGCATATAGAGGCTTTCACATAAACCCTAATTGTTACTAACCCTTTTCACATAATTAATCCAAGTTGCATTAAGATCACTTTCGCTTCAATAATACAAACAAGGATCACCTTCAACTCTCGCAAAAGAATCATGCTCATAGGGATAGAAGACGAATTGCATAAAAAGATCTGACCTTTACTGCGTCACCTCACATGGCCACCGTCGGGCTCACCCCAGCCCCAGAAGTGGGTGGACTACTCACGCCTCATCGCAATCGCAGACATTGATTGATGAAAATAAACTTGCATTAAACTATATTCAAAGTCTTTACAATCCCGGTAATCAACTTTCGCAGAATGCCAAAACCCTAAAAACCTTAGAACTCCTAAAACTTCTCTGTGGAACTACTTGTCTCTGACTGAAATTGAATTAATGAAAAACCAGCCCCTAAAGCTTTATTTATAGCCTTCTATTCCTTGCTATTCAAGGATAAAATCTTCTATCTATATCTAAATTTAAATCCAAAACTTTAAAAGATAAATAAAAGCAATTTAGGAATTAAATCTAAAAGGAAAATAAATCTAAAATAGGTAAGATGTCTTCCATGTCTTCTCCATAGATAGAACTTGATAGATGTTGATAGATCTCGGCCAAATTGGATAGAACTGTATCCAAGGACTCCCAATCCTAGTAGGACAGCGAAACCGCGTAACGCGCTCCCGGACACGGCTCGTCGATCTCGACTAGGGCTCCTCGAGATCAAGTAGGATTATCGTCGACGGGTGTGGCTCGGCTTCTCGGGTGACTGGTGCTCGACAAGGCTTGGACATGGCTCGGAGGTCTAGTCGATCTCGAGTAGCCCTACTCTGTATCGAGTAGGATTCGTCGTTTGGCTGGCTTGGTCGGGTGGCTCTGCTCGACATGCTCGGACCTTGGCTCCGGGCTCCTCGATCTCGACTAAGCCTCCTCGAGATCGAGTAGAGGTGGTCTGCGTCTTCGTCCTCGGCTTCTCGATCAGCTCTTTCTCGACCAGGCTCTCTTCGATCTCGAGTAGAGTGTACTCGATCTCGAGTAAAGATTTCTCAGCTTTCTGCTCTGTTCTTAAAACGCACTTTCCCGAGTCCTCGTTCGTCGGATTGACGCATATGACCATGAGTTGGAAAGCTCTTTTCGAGGGCTACAACTCTCATGAAGACATCAAAGCTTGATTCAGAACGAAGAATGGTAAAAAAATGGCATTTTCTCCAGCTGCACCATTCTTAGCTTCTCCATGAGTTTCCTTTAAGCTCCAAAGTGCGTCCGATTTCTGCCAAATATAACAAAAACTTGTGTAGACCTCCATATATTGCAAATAAACATAATTTACACAGATTCTGTATTATTTTAACCTAAATGCATGCAATGTATGCAGAAATCGATATAAAAGTTACTGTTAAACATGGCAAATTAGGCTCACAACAACCACCTCCATCGGGAGTATGTTGGCTAGTTCCTCAATGTTCCATTTCTTGTTGCTGCCAATGTATTTTTCCGCCTTGTCATGTTCATTGATTGTAATGTTGGGATGTTGTCGACCTTGTAGTGGTTTTTCGTAAGCTCGTTGAAAAGCCTAGAGAATAATATTTATATTTTTTTTATTTTGGTGATTTTCAATGAGTTTTTAGCAAATCTTTTTTTAGGCCAGTTTTTAGCAAATCTGAAAGAAGATATTTGATCCAAAGGTCATTTCGTCCATTTAGTATTTTTCCTATGAGTTTGGATTTGTTAGCAATTGTCTAAAAAATTCCATAATCCCCCTTTTGCCCTTACCTATTACTCCCTCCTTCTACGCTTCCCTTTCTCCTCCAAACGTCGCTTCCCGTCTCCTCGTCTCTTATTCCTCATCTGATTGTTTTGTCCGCCTCAACAGTTGTCCTCGCCGATCTCCTCTCCGATTAGACCCCGTTGACCTCCTCGTAAACGAAGACATCTTTGATGACCCCACCACCGCCTCCAACCTCCGCCGCTTCCTCAATTCCTTCTCCTCCTCCGATCTCTGCTACATCTCTTCTTTTCACCTCCAGTTCCCGGTCAATGCCACCAGCCTCTCCGATTAGACCCCGCCAGTTGACTATTGGAGTGCTTTCACTAGTGATTTCAGTTTGGGTTGGGTTTTGCTACTATGCAGCCTTGAATTTCATTGTATTTCTTCATTGATTTCAATTGCAATGGGCTAGTCGGTCAATTCCTCCCCCAAATTATCATTGCTCTTTTCAATGTGCACATTCATTGTTGCTTTTTCTATGAACTTGGAACTTCCATTAAGATGGTCGCCCCCAATCAGTGTTCTAAATATCGGATATATTGGCCGATATATCGGCGATATATCGAGGATATTTAGAACACGATACGATATCGGGGTATCGGTTGGCTAATATCAGTCAACGCTATTTATCGGGTCAACGACCGATATATCGATCAATATCGGGTTGACCGATTTATCGGTGCTAAGGGTACGACGTCGTTTTGTTTTTGTTTTTTATGAAAAATTGAAAAAAGGCGAAAGAATCAATCATATATCATAGACATCGAATGATTAACATCAGTCAGAAAAACGCATGATGTTAAAAATCTATTTAACATCGGTATGTAAATTTATGATATAAATAAAAAATAGAGACATCGGTCTTTTTTATCGACCAACGTTAAAAATACGATTTAAATTTTTCTCAAAAGCGCGAATTTAGAATTTTGACCCTTAGAAATTTTTCATAACCCCGCCCTCTTTATAAAATAGGCGCATCTCTCTCTCTCTTTAATATGGTCACCCGCTCACTGTCATCCTCTTTTCCTATCTATTCTTCTCCTCTTGCCTTTAGATCTAGATCTCTTTTTCTTTCATTTTTAGATCTAGCTATTTTTTCTCCCATTTTCACTATTGCCCTTGATCTTTCAGATCTAAACTCTCCACCAACGTCCTTGAAAACGACAAAACCTATCGACTGCACGCACCTCCTTCTCGCTGGAAAATCAGTCTCTCTCTTCATCTCCTCGTCGGCGTCCCTCGCTCCATTCTTTCCCCGGCAGCTTCCAGCGTGCGACCTGCTGTTTTCTTCTCCTGCACGCTCAAATCTCCCGCATGACATCTCCTTCGCCTGAGTCGCTAGCTGCTGCCGAAGCCCCTGCAACTCCCGAGTTGTCGACATCTCTCATACGTACAACGCCTGTAAGTTTAAATGTTTAATTGTTCTTCTAGGTTGTGCTTCGATTTTGGATTTCTCCAACTCCAATTTTAGGGGTTTTGATAGATTTTGCAAATTTATGTTTGGAATAGATAGAATTTTAGTTTTTTTTGACAGATTTTGCAAAATTGTACGCCTATGCCATCTCCAGCCTCCTCCATCTCGTTCCTTCTCCAACCGTTCTCCATCTCGCTTCATATCGCTCCTTTCTCGCTGAGCATACCCCAACAAGCAGTTTGGTTTGTCCTTTGGATTCGAAATCGAAGAAATCAAGGTCAGGGCTCTCTCTTGTCGTCTCTTTTGCTTCCCTCTCTGATGATTTCTATCGAATTATGTTTTATGATTCATCAAAAATTGATTTTGGATTCGGGAGATTTGAACTTGTCCTTTATCGATTAAAGAGACGTCGAGTACTCATGCATGATTCAATTCCTATTTGTAGGGATTTTTGGGCTTTAGATTTGGTTCATTATTCGGATTTGAAATCGAAGAAATCATGGTATAAGGACTCTCTTTTCATCTGTTTTGCTTTTCTCTCTGATTATGATTTTGTTGTTTTGTTGGTGGCCACCGATCTGTCAGGCAAGCCCTATTCTAATCACTTTTGATTCATTTTGGCCTTCTATGAGAGGATTAGCCTATAAGTTCTTTCTGCTCGTTGCTGAGTATTTTGTTATCAAAGTCAGAATAGGGCTCTTATGAGAGAGAGCTTGTTCTTTGCAAGTGGCTAGGTGGAATTGGCCTAGGGTTCCTTCGGGTGCCCTTGGATTCCCTAAGTTTATGATCTCTGTTCTTATAATCACTAGTTTAGTGTATCTATGTTGTTGCTCTTTTGGCTCCGTCAATGACTTCAAATTAAGGAAATGGTAACAACGGAGTCCTGAACAATTAGAAATTATTTTCATGCTGTAAGTATGAGCTTACGGTGGTCTTGTTTCTAGATCCCTGGCTTTTTATGTGTTTTTGTTAATTGGTATTAATTGTTGCCTTTTTTTTTTGGTTTGTTCAGATCCTGAACGATGCTGCTGTGGTCAGCTCTGATCCGGGTCGAGTCTGTGGAGCTCTAGCAGGAAAGGGAGGAATAGAGTGCAATGTATAGAATTCTAGTAGTGCAATGTATATATAGACATTTAGACGGGTTATTGCAATCAAGAACATTGTTTATTTTTTATTATTTAATGCATGTGTTGGTCTTTCATAATGTTTAAGTTTCTATTAGCCAAAACAGGGTCACATTATAGATCAACAGGGGTATTGGATGATTAGTGTATTTGATGAAAAACATCGGACTCCGGAGAGAAAAAACGATGTCTATCTTTATGGATACGTCGATCATAGGTATACAAATCGATTTCTAAAACCCCGTATATGTCAAAATTGTAATATAAAACGATGTGATAAAATACCAAAACATCGGTTTTCATATAAAAAATGATTTGAAAATATATAAATAACATCGACTTTTAAAATATTAAATGTGGTTCATTATATTTATATAAAAGATTATAAAAAATTAAACATGAAAAAATATTATGCACAAATTGAATAATTCATAACCGATGTGTTTATTAATGTAAAACATCATGTTTATAAAAAATAGCGATGTTAATGTGATGTTTTGGGTTTTCCTACGAATCTTTAAATGGCTAGAAATGCAAAATAATAATGGTTTAACATTAGGTTCATCAACAAAAACGTCATTATATCAACGTACTTAAATCGTTATCAACAATAAAAACAATGTTATAAATCATTATAGACATCGGTTATAAACCGATGTGGTAAAGTTTGGATTTTTAACACCACTCACTAACACGTTGAATTTTTTTTTTATTAACATCGGTTTATACCCGATGTCTATGAACATAATTCTAGTAGTGTATGGAATATATTCAGATATGAGAAATCGATCCAAAGTTCCAACCCCAAACAAACCTAAGGCTTGCAAAGAGGCGAACCGCGCGAAGGCTCTTCTTCTTCGGCTGGCCCTAGCCTCCTCACTTGCTTCTTCTCCGGTCAGCGGCAACACTTCATTCTCCGGCGCGGCCTGCTAACTTGCTTCTTCTCCGATAGCCGACTATGCTAGCTAGTGCTCTTCCTTCTTCTCCGACTGTGCGACTATGCGAGTGTGACAGGAGGAAACTGTCGTTGTTCCTATCAAAGTATAACTCAAACCTACAAACTAGTATAGTAAGCAAGTAAGAGGTCGATCCCACAGAGAATCAAGTATTCCTAAGCAATGTATATTTACCAATTAGTAGGAAAGAGGGGTTTTGGTGATTGAAGATGAGAAAATAAACTATAAACAAGTTAATAGAGATAACAATTGAGAAAATAGTTTCATCTACAAACATCCACTTTAGTTTGGTTGATTGATCATCGATTCTTCTTCAAGTTCTCTTTTCATCTTGTTATTGTTCATGTCCTGATCTTATGTAAATTACTAGTCCTACGAGTCCTAGTAACCCTTACTAATTAGATAACCCTAACACGATCAAGATTTAACCTAATAGTAGCATTAAGATTAAGGATTAATCAGGATACATGCAACACCAAGCTACGAGTCAATATTTAACATGTAATTGATTATCTACACACCAGTTTAGTCATACGAGTCCTAAAAAGGCACGATTGCTACTATATATGGATTAAGGTTCGCTACGAGGAATCTACAAAATCCTAGCAATAATCTCAACTAGTTGTACGGACTAGAAGAAATCAACAATATTCACAAAAGAATCAATACGAATCAATAGGAATAGAACAAGAATAGAAATCTCACAACTTTATCAAACCAAAGCTTCAATCCATAGACGAAACGGAAGAGTTTAGCACTCCATGACCATGGAGGCTCCCCTCTAGGGTTCTCTCAATTGATAATCTCCAAGTGCATAAAACTAAAGAATTAGATGTCTCAAATAAAACCCTAAAACTTCCTTAAAAAGCCTCAAAAGAGTCGGCCAAATAATAATTCTAAAAACCTAATTAAAGAGATAAAAAGTCCATTCAGGAGATTCGGCGTTTCTGCAGAGGCTGCGGGGCAGCCAACCCAGGCCGTGGGGCGGCCAAGCGATTGCGAAATCCTTCGTCAGAGCTTTGGGCCGCGGGGCGGCTTTTACTGTTCACAGCGATTTTTCTTCTTCGAATTTAGTCCCGATTTCAACACAAGAGTTGTAGATCTCTGAGAGAGCTTTCCAACGCATGCTTATAATAGTCAATCGGACAACCGAGGCCTCCAAAAAGTGCGAAACAAGTTCAGCATGTCTGGCGACAACTTCTGTTGACTTGTTCTTCACTTAGGCTCTCTAACTTCGATTCCGCTCCCGGGCACTTCACTTTTCCTTATCCTCTTCATTCTTCCTTCATTCATGAGCTTTCTCATTCCTCGTCGGATCCACATATACCTAAAATAATCCATAAAAGCGTGTAGATTCCGACTCCACCAACAAAACGAGTATAAATGCAAATCTAGCTTAAACTATGCATTATGCAAATCTAAATCATGCTAAATGCAACCCAATATGTCTACCTAAATGCATGCTATCAAATTCCCCCACACTTAAGCCTTTGCTTGTCCTCAAGCAATTAAAACCAAAATCAAATCAACACCCCACAAACAAACAATCCATGTAATAACTTTGGTAAAATACTTAAAAGCGCATAATAGGGAAACGAAGATTGACAATTAACGTCATAACATGTATAGGTGCAATCCAAGGAATAAAGCAAGCATATTCATTCAACCTCACCAGGAAAATGTGTTTTCACTCTTGCTCATGTGTTTAGGGTTAAACATTCACGCTCAAACTCAATCCTTGAAAACTTAGCTACACCAAAATTGCGTCAGTGGTCTAAATCTCCGCCGCTAGTGACTTCACATGCAACCAAAATCATGAGGTCTTTGTATGGGTTGTAATGGGGTCATGGTAGGAACATAGGGTATGGAAATTATTTAGGTTATGTGCTAAAAATCCGGGAAAAAGGGTTAGTAAACAACCAGAAAAAACACCAACACCAAAATACTCCATATGCCATTCCAATAACATGTACTCCTTCACAGTACAAATTCGCACACAATTTTCAAATATCCACCCAAACTTATTCATTTTTTTCTTTTTGTTATGATTTTTTTTCTTGACTTTTACCCCTAAGTGAATTTTATCCTCCTTAGGTTCCAAGTAATAAGCACATAAAAACCATCTCTATATAGTGCAAATGAATTACCCAATACAATTTCTCAACTCAAAGCAACTCCATCAAGATATTCACCAATTCTTCTCCTAATTCCCGGATGGGTCAAGCTAATAATTGGCTAGGAAGATTTTGTAGAGCTAACAAAATAGGCTTATAAGGCTCAAATTGGCTTCAAGCAAAGGATAATGTGTACGGGTGGGTAGAGTATAATAAGGCTAAAAGAAAATCATGCCTCAATCACTTTAAGATTACATGCAAAAATCATATAAATGCAACCTCAATAAAGATATCTAAACGCAATTTAAAGAGAAAGTAATCAAGGAGAGTATTCACAAAAAAAAAAAAAACTAGAGGACGTATATGTGTACTCCCAATAAGGCCAAAATAACTCACAAGGTCAAATTGTTAGAACTTCAATATCACTTAAATTCCAAAGATTATACATGCTCAATTTTCTTATCAATCTTGTTCCCAAAAAGTCTATAAAACAATTCAAAAGTTTCAAACACTTCAAGCAAGTCATGGGGCACATGATAAGATAAATATAGAAGACAAGTAGCTAAGATGGGAAAATAAGACCTAAAGTGTATGAAATGCATGATATTTTTGGATTTTTTTTAGCGAATGCAATATATGAGTAAAAAAATTAAATATGAAAACATAAATAAACATGATATGCAAAATCTATCTATATGCAATGCAATCCCTCCCCCACACTTGAATCTTTCATTGTCCTCAATGAAAATTAAAGACAACAAAATTATAAAAACACAAAGGAAGAGATAAATGGAATACTCACAATGTGGTGGAAAGGTGGATTTATGAACCTTCATAGATGAACAAAGAGTAACTAGCAACATCCGTAGCCCGTGGCTTCATCTCAATCTGCAGTGTTAGGTGTCCATACCAAAAATGCCAAACACAAACTAACCTATAACTAAATAAAAATGCTAAACAATAACTAAACTCAAGATGAAAAATATTATTACCTATCTTGGGTTGCCTCTCAAGCAGCGCCTTTCTTTTATGTCATTGGCATGACTTATTCTCAATCTCAATTCCTTTCCTATCAGACATTGTCAAGGCCCTCAATAGCCTATCATATTCCTCTGCACACATCTTACAAAAGACATCATAGCACAATAAATTGAAAGCATAAAATATGGAATTCAAAAACCCTTTCAATATATCAAAGAGCCTAGCATGACTCTCTTCTGGATGAATATGATACCACCAACACAGTTCCGCTGGTGGATTCTCAAAATAGCAGTAAAAAGAATCAACATAATCACTATTACCTTCCAAATTGCAAAAGTTTACCTTTATTACCTCTTGAGCCTCAGCAGGTGGCTCTAGACATAGTTCATCAACGGGGGGGCTGAGAAGGAATGTATCGGATGGAGTAGTAGACACAACACATGAAACCTCATGCGTCGACTCATAAGATTCCATGTCAGGAAGCACTGGACCATCTTCTCCATCGGCAAAGAAACTATCGTTGTCTATGAACAATTCCTCCTCGTTATGAAACCAACTAGGAGGGAATGAATTAAGCACAATGACTTCGACATGATCTTCCATTCTTGCATCCTTCACTGTCTCAGGAGATGACGGAATGGGTTGGCTTTCTTTATCAACTTGAGGGGTGGCCATCTGCTATGCTATTATCTCGCTTGATGTTTGAGTAAGTTGGCTAATTTGTTCCCCCAAGTTTTTTATCCTCTCAGCATTCTCCTGCACCGCTTGTGTAAGGGTCTGGATCACATCATCCAAGTATGTGACAGAGTCCTCCATTGGTGGATAAGACGTGGTGAGCAACTCTTTCTGTGCAACATGGTAACCCATGTAACAGAAAAAATCCCACAACCCCGACAAACCTAACTGTGCTAGGCCTCTGTTACTCATATATTCAGCAAGCGCTCATGTCTCAACAGTCATCCTGTCAATTATGCAAATAATCATATCTCGAATGCTGTCTTGATACCCCCTTGAATTACGAATGTCAACATATCTCTGCAATCTGGTAAGATATTGGTGAAAGTTCTCACCTTCAAACTGCAATAAACTCAACATCCTAAAAGTTAGTAGCAAGGGTGTTATGAACCGTAAGATAGGTTCACAACAAATTAGATATATACAAAAATTGATAAACACACAAAACTAAAAAATAAACTTTGATTCCCCGACAACGGCGACAAAATTTGACAGGAGAAAACTGTCGTTGTTCCTATCAAAGTATAACTCAAACCTACAAACTAGTATAGTAAGCAAGTAAGAGGCCGGTCGATCCCACAGAGAATCAAGTATTCCTAAGCAATGTATATTTACCAATTAGTAGGAAAGAGGGGTTTTGGTGATTGAAGATGAGAAAATAAACTATAAACAAGTTAATAGAGATAACAATTGAGAAAATAGTTTTATCTACAAACATCCACTTTAGTTTGGTTGATTGATCATCGATTCTTCTTCAAGTTCTCTTTTCATCCTATTATTGTTCCTGTCCTGATCTTGTGTAAATTACTAGTCCTACGAGTCCTAGTAACCCTTACTAATTAGATAACCCTAACACGGTCAAGATTTAACCTAATAGTAGCATTAAGATTAAGGATTAATCAGGATACATGCAACACCAAGCTACGAGTCAATATTTAACATGTAATTGATTATCTACACACCAGTTTAGTCATACGAGTCCTAAAAAGGCACGATTGCTACTATATATGGATTAAGGTTCGCTACGAGGAATCTACAAAATCCTAGCAATAATCTCAACTAGTTGTACGGACTAGAAGAAATCAACAATATTCGCAAAAGAATCAATACGAATCAATAGGAATAGAACAAGAATAGAAATCTCACAACTTTATCAAACCAAAGCTTCAATCCATAGACGAAACGGAAGAGTTTAGCACTCTATGGCCATGGAGGCTCCCCTCTAGGGTTCTCTCAATTGATATTCTCCAAGTGCATAAAACTAAAGAATTAGACGTCTCAAATAAAACCCTAAAACTTCCTTAAAAAGCCTCAAAAGAGTTGGCCAAATAATAATTCTAAAAATCTAATTACAGAGATAAAAAGCCCATTAAGGAGATTCGGCGTTTCTGCAGAGGCCGCGGGGCGTCCAGGCGATTGCGAAATCCTTCGTCAGAGCTTCGGGCCGCGGGGCAGCTTTTACTGTTCACAGTGATTTTTCTTCTTCGAATTTGGTCCCGATGTCAACACGAAAGTTGTAGATCTCTGAAAGAGCTTTCCAACACATGCTTATAATAGTCAATCGGACCATCGAGGCCTCCAGAAAGTGCGAAACAAGTTCAGCATGTCTGGCGACAACTTCTGCTGACTTGTTCTTCACTTAGGCTCTCTATCTTCGATTCCGCTCCCGGACACTTCACTTTTACTTATCCTCTTCATTCTTCCTTCATCCATGAGCTTCCTTATTCCTCGTCGGATCCACATATACCTAAAATAATCCATAAAAGCGTGTAGATTCCGACTCCACCAACAAAACGAGTATAAATGTAAATCTAGCTTAAACTATGCATTATGCAAATCTAAAACATGCTAAATGCAACCCAATATGTCTACCTAAATCCATGCTATCAGAGGCTCAAGTTACTCTTCTTCGGTCGCCCTTGCTTCCTCTCCGGCCTCCCCTGATCTTCATCAACCGGCTCTGCAGTTCGACACATTCAAGGTATGTTGGGCTTCTTTTTATATTGATTTCATTTTGATTTGGGGAGCAATTTGGAAAATCAGTATGTGTAATTGCGTTGAGGACTTGTGGGTTTGTACTTGTGGTTGAATTGAACTAGTTGAACTGATTTAATTGCGATAGTGTTGTGATTTGTGAACTAATTTCATTGCAATTTGGAATATCAGTTGTGAATTGATTTCATTGTAATTCTTTTTACATTGATTTCATTTTGACTTGTGGTTGAATTGAACTAGTTATATTTGGGAGTCTACTGCATTCACTGTAATTGCGTTGGGAACTAGTTATATCGATTTCGAGAGCAATTTTATATTGATTTCATTCGTTGTTTCGATGTTTCGCAGGCTATTTGAACTTGTTATGGATGGAATTCCGGGAAATTGTGATTCCAGTTCTTCAAGAGCTTCCAATGCAATTGGTTCGATTCCGACGTCCACTCCATCTAGCAATTCTGAATTGTTATGGAGACCAACTTCAAGTGATTTTACAATTTAAATATAAATTTTTCATGTATATTTTTAAAATTTGAAGTATAAATATAATATTTACAGTTAAAAATTAGTGAATCCGATAAATCCGATATATCCCAATATATCCCCGATGTATGCTTTTTACCCCCAACCGATAATACCCCGATACACGATATTTCGACCATTTCCCCCAATTTCTTGCTGCTGACAGACCAACCGCTCAGATTGTCCTCGACTGAATAACGATGTGAGTTATTGCTTAGGGTTTCAACGTTCAGCTTTCAATTGCTTCTGAGCTCAGCACATCACAATTTCGGGAGATGGGCTTTCAATTAAAGGTCTCATATATGGGCTTTCTATAACCAAACATGCCCAATGTCCAACAAAAAATAACACACTATATTACCTCAAAGCCATATGCTAGGATCGTACAATTTTAGTGGGATCGACTGATCCTACCGATTCAAACTCGATCTTAACACCACCGAGTATATACACTTGATCCAGATCAGAAGCCAGCCTAGGATCGTAGGATCGATCAGGATCGGAACCCTAATAATCGTAGGTGACACGGATAAGGTTGGTGACACGGAACGGGATCCTAATAGCCATAGGATCGGGATCCTAATAACCATGGGTGGGGACAACGATAAGAGTGGTGACAGTGATAAGGGTTGTGATGCCACAATGATAAGGGTGGTGACAGTAATAAGAGTGTTGACATGACCTCTTAAAAAAATATAAAAACAAAGATGTCACAAAAAAAAATCCTCACATGTGTCACCACTAATTAGGGTGGTGATAGTGACTCCACAAAAAAAAACTTTAAAACCAAAGTTGTCACCATATATGTCGCCACTAATAAGGGTGGTGACATTGTCTATGACCCTGTTTTTATTTTGGTTACAACATATATGACCCTCTTAACCATTCATATATTAAATGAGAATTGTCACCACATGTATTTTGACTTCTCATTAACCTCTGTAGGGTTTGTGCTTCCCTTTTCCTATGGTTTTCCTTTGGTTACAGTGTCTATAACCCTATTTTTATAGTGATGACACTATCTATGACCCTCTTACTATTCATATATTGGAGGAACACTGTCCACCTCATGTCTTTTGGCTTATCATAAGCCCCTTTAGGGTTTTTGCTTCCCTTATCATAGGGTTTTTTTTTTGTTACAGTGTCTATGACCCTGTTTTTGTAGTGGTGACAGTGTATATGACCCTAGTTTAATAGTGGTTACAGTTTCTATGACCCTATTTTTATTTTGGTTATAACGTCTATGACCCTCTTACCCATTCATATATATATATATTGGAGGAGAACTCTACACCACATGTTCTTTTGGTTAGGTTTAGCCCCTTTAGGGTTTGTGCTTCCCTTGACCTAGGGTTTTTCTTTGGTTACGGTGGCTCTTTCCGGTGAGGACACTCCTTACTATGAAACGGAGGGACAGTTGTAGGCCTTTAGATGAGAAATGATGGATGAAGACTCTACCTTGATTGTAAGATCTTGAGACCTAACGTGCAGGTGATCTAAAGGATGATGAAAGACAAAAAGTCAGGTTTCAAGGTCTTGATACCCAGACTAAAATCTTTGGAATATCACTTAGGCATTTCTCTATTGAATTGTTCTCTCACAGGAAAGAATCTGAGGCCAACCTTGTTGGGCCTATATTAATGGGCTTTATTATTGGGCTATGAGATATGATTCGACATTAATCAAATTATATACATATTTCTCATCTAACCCATTTTGTGTGCAAGATACATTATGTATGCTCTTTTAGGATCTCATTTTGTCATACAAGGAAAGAACCGATCCAATTGATCATACGTGGTCATGAAGAAGATTGATGGAACAATCTTGGAAAGCACACAAACGGAAGGATCATTTTCGGAAAGAATTCAAATGTCTTGGAAAGTATTTGAAATTCAAACGGTCTCCCTCCAAGAAGCTCTACAAGTTTTCCGACTATATAAAGACGAAGGCAAAGAAGGATGAGTACAACCTAAGCAAGCACTCAAGCAATCATAGCATCCTAAAGCATTCGTCATCTTCAGTTTCTCTTACATTCTCCAAAAGCCTAAGTGTTGTTCATTGTTTAAGAGTTGAGAGAAACACTAGCACTTATTGTACAAGTCATTCATTTTACACTTACAGTATTTCATACTCGATCAAAGCACACTTGGTGTGTGGTGTGAGCTTTTATTTCACTTGTAAGGTTGAGAGTTAGAATAGAAGCGGTGAGGCTTTGTATAGAGAAAGGGTAGTTTCTCTAGGAAGTTCTAGGCTCAAGTGAAGTGAAATAAGAAGTGTTTAAATCCTACAGGTTGGATAACCCTAGGCGGGGACGTAGGTCAAGTTGGTGCCGAACCTCGTTAACAATTCGCGTGTTCATCTTTTATATTCCGCATTTACATTATCATATTCGATTTTACTTCGTCAAGTCTTGGTAGCCTATATCAAGGTCTTGACAAGTTACACTAAATTTCTATTGTTGCGAAAATCGTCCATACTCTATTCACCCCCCCCCCCTTCTAGAGTATTATTTATCGCCTTATAGACTCTTCAATGGATGGTTGAGAAAAAAGCTATAAAGAATTAATTTTTAAAAAGAAAAAGAAAACTAACCAGCTAACTGCCTCCTTCACCCTTATTTAAAAAAAACGGTGGATGTGTCATGTATGCCCCATGTCATATTTCCTCACATTTCGTAATTCTTCACTTGCATCTATCCAACTAAATATCTTGATAATTACGTACTAAATTTTTTTTTGCTGTTATTAGTTTTTAAAGAAACAAGTATTGAAGTTTAATGGGTTAAATATTCATATTTTGTATTCTAAATATTCACATTTAATGACTTAAGTATTCATATTGAACGGAAAATTCATTATTAGAAGTGAATATCTACAATATAAAATTGGAATAGTTAACTCATTAAAAGTGAAAGTTTATTTTTAAAAATAAATAATAAAATAGTGACTTTGATATATAATTATGAATATATTTAATTTTATAACTAGTATTTTAAATCTGAATAATGAAGTTACTAAATATCAATGAATATGAATAAGTAATTATATAAATTTGAATAGTTAAGTTGTTAAATATGAATAAATTTTGATAAAGTAATAATCTATATATAATATATTGTCTAATACATATGAATAATTATTTGAATTCAAAGAACCAACTAACACCTAATAGTACAAATGTGTAGATTAATAGCGGAAATTTGAAAGCGCTTATTAAAAAGCGTTGTTAATTAAAGGGAATCACAACGCTTTTATTAAAAACGCTGATAATTAAAGGGAAGCACAACGCTTTTATGAAGTAACCGCTATTTTACTATTTTTTCCATTGATATAACATCGATTTTATTAAAAAGCGCTCTTAATTAAAGGGAAGCATATCATTTTTCAAAATAAAGCGCTGTCATTGATAATTAAATTTATTAAAAAAATAATACTAATAAAATCTTGAAGCCAATCTTTTAAAAAAAATCCTAAAAGCTAAACGCTTGTTTGCAAAATAAAAACCTAACAGGCTAACGCCTTCTCCACTACAATATCTCCTCCTCAATCGGCGCGCTAATTCCAACCCTTTCTCCAATTCTCCGGTCGGTGTACCAACGAGCCAATCTAATTCCAACGCCACCCAGCAGATCCACCTTCAATACCTTCCACCGTCTCCTCCTCGGCTACTCCTTCCAGCCGCGTCGACGCCACCTGCACCTACCACCGCCTACAGTCTCCTCGCTCTTCCTTCCATCTGCACCGGAGCCAACAACGGCATCTTCCTTTGCCAGATCGCCAGCACCTTCCTCCGCCTCCTCCTCATTCCGTCTGCGCCACCTCCTCCTCATTCCGTCTGCCCCGCCTCCTCTGCCAGATTCCTCGGGCGCCCCTCCTCCTCCTCGGAGCCAAAAACGGTGCCAGCACCTTCAATTCTGCCGCCTCCTCCGCCAGATCTCTCCTCCTCGGTGCCTTCTTCTCTTTCCATCCCCTCCGACGTCAACAACACCCTCCTCTGCCAGATCGTCAGATCTACAACGCCGCCTCGGCTCCTCCTTCCATCCTCCTCGACTTCTCCTCCTTCAACAACACCAGATCTACAAGTTCCATTCAACACATCTTATTTTTTATTTTCTAGGGTTTGTTCAATAGGTAAACTGATTTTTTTTACAATTCTTATTTGTTGTGCAATTTCTTCCGTTTCAATTTTTTTTTATAAGTTAATGTACTACTGTGTAATCTCCATTGAATGATATATAGCCTTTGATGTTTTCTTTAGTTTGATGTTTGGTTTAATTGAGTTTATGAGTACCCACATCATGTTTGGTTTAATTGAGTTTATGAGTACCCAGATCAAAGTGTTATTAGATATGGTTGTTGTAGGTAGAAGTGGTGGATTGCACTACCGCAAGAGAATCGGTCGTGTATCCGTATGATTGATTTTTATTTTCTTTTTTTTATATATAAAATTTAAATTAGACAGCGTTTGTTTCAAAAAAGCGCTATGCTTGTATTTTTTAACAGCGCTTTTTAAATACCGCTTTCAATAGTGTTGTCAGCGCTTTAGTTAACAGCGCTTTGAAAACCGCTATCCTTCCCAATAAAAAACCGCTCTTAATTAGCTTTTTTGTACTAGTATAGTATACACTTTGAACAATTGCTTTTGCTCTGTTGAAAGACCTTAATTAGCTTTTTTGTACTAGTATAGTATACACTTTGAACAATTGCTTTTGCTCTGTTGAAAGACTTGAAACATTAACTGTGTTTTAGAAAATTGAAGAGGGGCGACAGTTTTTCTATTTTCAAAATAAATGGCAGTTTTTTTTTAATTTATCAATATTGCTATATACACGGTTAATTTATCGCCGATTACACGGTGGAGAACTCCAATTGCGTAGAGCGAATGCGCGAGGATGGTGGGCCCGTCAAAAGGATGTGCGTACGCGCACTAGTGCACTACGCAGTTGCCGTCTTCTGCAGATCCATTGTGCTTCCTCCTTCCCCATGAATCTTCAATTGCTCCACCCCCCTCTCTCCCTCTCAAATACACGAGGCATTGATTTCAGTTCCACCTTGATTCTACCGGAAGCCATGGGCAGCCATGGAAGGTTCAAATTGAAGTTCTTCCACCGCTCTTCCCACGCCGCTGCCCCCCCCCCCCCCCGGTCCCGCCGCCTCCCGAATTCATTTGCCCGATCTGCAATCCGATGCAAGTACGTGGCAGAGAGGAATTGTGCTTGGATTTTGCAGATTCTTTTTGTTTCCCCTTCGATTTGGTTTGATTTTTTTTTTCTTGGGGTTGGAATTGGATCTGGTTTGTATGAAGTTCTGGAGGTCGACGGAGGCAGATTTCTTAGATCTAGGTTTGGATCTGGCTTGGGCAAACACAGAGGAACGATGGACAATTGGGCATCGATTTAAAAAAAAAAAGTGCAACCGTGCATTGCGAGTGCGCGGATTTGCGCACTCGCAATGCGCGGTCGCGAACCGTGTAAACTGCGAGATAAATACCGTGCAAATAATAACCCCCTAATTTATTAGTATTTTTTCAGTTTTTTTCTCCACCATCCAATTTTCCTCATCCAATGGCCTACAATTCTCCCCTTGTTTCATGATAAGAGTCATCCTCATAATAAAGTTCCTATATATATATATATATATATATATGAGGAGAACTCTACACCACATGTTCTTTTGGTTAGGTTTAGCCCCTTTAGGGTTTGTGCTTCCCTTGACCTAGGGTTTTTCTTTGGTTACGGTGTTTATAACTTTGTTTTTATAGTTGTGATAGGGTCTATGACCCTTTTTTTTTATAGTAGTGGCAGTGTCTATGATCCTGTTTTTATAGTGGTGACAGTGTCAATTACCCTGTTTTTATAGTGGTGACAGTGTCTATGACCCTGTTTTTATAGTGGTGACAGTGCATTTGATCCTGTTTTCATTTTGGTTACAACTTCTATGACCCTCTTACCCATTCATTTATTAGAGGGGGGAAAATCATTGGTAATAGAGCGGCGGATAAGGCTGCATATCTTAGTCATTCTTCTAGAGGCGTTGATTTTAGGGCTGGCAAATGGTACGGAAATTACCATACCAGCCATGTACCAACCATAAACCAACTATGTTGGTAGCCACACTTGTGGTAACCAACATGGCGGTAACCATCATGGTGGTAACCACGTGAAAGTGGTACGGTAATGGTAATGAAATTTAAATATCATGGTTACCACGGTTACCGAGTATATATAATTTTTTTAATTTTTTAATTTTTATTGTTTTTACCTTTAAGTTTTATGTTTTTAATTTTAAGTTTTTACTTTATATTTTGATTTTTAATTTTGACCTAAATTGGTCATTTCTACTCTTTCTACTATAAACAGTAGGAAAATTTTGAATGTTTGAAGACTTTGAACGACCATCGCCATCCCTGTTCTCCCTTTCAGCCTCCTTGGTTCCGCCTCTAGCCTTGTCAACACTGTCCGGGTGAAGCTTGGCCTCCTTGTCCAGTTTCTCCGACCGATACCCTCTGGCGTCCCAGGTCCTCTTCCATGCCTCTCCTTGTGTGGCACGTTTCCTCTGAGGCCTTATCCCAGATTTTTCGGGATTGCTTCATTGGTGACTCGTGCTTGCACGGCACGGTTGAGATTAACACAGAGTATAAAATTTAGTGGGGGCTTTTGATTCCAAATATATATATTTATTAGGTAAAAATTTGAGAACCAGACAACAGACTGTCTGATAACTCAATAGGGCGACGAATCGGAAGACGGATAAGCCGTCAACATACAACAAACTAAATAACACAAAATAACCAAAATGAAAGAAACCCCTCAAATAATCCATAAAACCCATCAGCGAGCGGAGGAGACGAGGAAGATCTAAGGCGAGCCACGAATGCTGAGGACACGGGAGAGCGCGATGACTCACACGGCGCCTCGACGCCGAGAAGGCGGAGAACAGTAACCCATCTTCGGAAAAGGCAAAACCTGCGGAAGTGTGGATCACCGACGTTGCCCCCACCTAGATGAGGGATCTTCGAAGACCACGAGTACAACCACGATCCTCTCGATCATACAAGACGCCCGATGTTGCAACCCAACTCGGAACTAAACATACCCACGCCAAAGCAACGGACCGACGCTAATAGAGGGGACTAATACGGGCCAAACCAGAGAGGAAACTAAACATCATACGAAAGTTTGTGTGTTAACCCGGAACCAAAGTGACAATTCCGGGGAGAGATTATTAGTAATAATATTATTAAAATTATTCTCTAATCCCTTTCGGGATTTTGAATAACCCTTTCGGGATTTTGGTTAACCCTTTCACGATTTTGATAAAGCCCTTTCGGGTGGTTAAGAAAATATATATAAAAATACATATTTCTAAACGAAAATATACACACAGTTTTTTTTTTCATCTCTCAACCTTGGCCCCCAAGGAGAAAAAAACCAACGGAGGTTTTTTTTTCCTCTAAATTCTCATCCTTGGGCCCTAAGAAGAAGAGACAATTTGCAGTCCCCTAGAGATACCACCCCACGACCGGCGGCGAACTCCACAGGCCGGACGCCGGCAGCGACGAGGAAGATAGCGGCAACCCAAACCCAGAGCCGCCCCACCACTCCCCGGAGATCGACGAAGGGGCAACCGGATAGGAGGGAGAGGCCGGAATCCTCCTAATCCTCAAGAACCCAAATCAATTTTACAAAGGATGAAGAATCGACACCCCGACCGCACCCTAACCACATAGAGGAAGGAGATCAGGATCCCCGGGAACTAAAGTTCAACAAAATCGAACAGCTAGAGGAGAAGAAGAATCATACGAGAGAAGGAACGCCCAACCCCAGCGACGAGAGCAACCGGAGGAGTGCCCAAAGTCGGGGATGATCCGAACAAGGACAAAGAATCCGTCCACCAAATTACCAGTGGAAGTCGATTAGGAGGATATAGATCCAAAGAAAGATAATTGAAGGGGTGGATTTGGCAAAGATACGAACAATTTGGTTGAAGAGGTTTCATCGTTTCGTAAGAAACGGGGGTTCAACAAGGAGATTTTCTCTCTTCTAAGAGAGAGAAACTCTTTGTTATATATATATATATATAACCACCCGAAAGGGTTTGACCAAAATCCCGAAAGGGTTTGAACAATATCCCGAAAGGGACTAGAAAATAATTTTGATAATATTAATAATATTTCCTCCCCGAACTTTTCAGTTTGATTATGGGTTAACTCACAAATTTCTGTGTGATGATTGTTTTCCTCCCTGGTTTGGCTCGTATCAGTCTCCTCTGTTGGTGTCGGTTCATTGCTTTGGCGTGGTTGCGTTTAGTTCCGAGTTGGGTTGCAGCATCAAGAGTCCTGTATGATCGAGAGGATCGTGGTTGTGTTTGTGGTTTTCAAAGATCCCTCATCTAGGTGGGGGCAATGTCGGTGATCCGCACTTCCACAGGTTTCGCTCTTTCCGAAGGTGGGTTGCTGTTCTCCGCCTTCTCGGCGTCGAGGCGCCGTGTGAGTCGTCGCGCTCTCCCGTGTTCTCGGAATTCGTGGCTCGCCTTGGTTCTTCCTCGACTCCTCCACTACCGATGGGTTTGTATGGGTTGTTTGGGGGATTCTTTCATTTCGGTTGATTTGTGTTTTTTGTATGTTGTATGTTGACGGTTCATCCGTCTGCCGATTCGTTGGCCTTTGAGCTATGAGACAACCTGTTGTCTGATTATCAAATTCTTACCTAATAAAAAAAATTCAAATCAAATTTATATTTTTCTTTTAATATTTTCATAAGATTATTCATTATGTTACAGAAATATTTTAAAAAATAATTTTTTCTATTATAAATGTCATTTTAAAAATAAATTATATATTTTTATTTTAATATTATCATAAGATTATTCATTATGTTACACATATATTTTAAAAAATTCTTCTAATTTTTATTCCTATGAATTTTTTTTACTATCAATGTCATAGTTAAACCACAATTTAAGAGTTTTTTTTTCATTTACCAACGACCAATTCTTTAAAAAATTTATAATTTTCTTTCAATATTTGAAAAAAAATATCTTAAACATACATATAAATTATTAAATTATTGTATGAAATTTTGTAATAAATTATCATATTTATACCCCAATTTATGGTTTTCTTTCCATATATTTTTAAAAAAATCTTTACTATATATACTGAGGAAATTTTTTTTCCTAACAAATAATCCCCCCCCCGGCAAATCCTGCGGCCGCCACTACATCCGTCAATATGTTATCGATTAGGCCCGTCCTACCCGAATTATTTCCTAATAAAATTTTTAAAAAATTGACATGATTATTTATTAATATTTTATATGTTTTTTTAATTATTACAGTACTGCCACCCTCGACTTTTGACCAAAACCCGTATTACCACCCTTGACTGAAAATCCAAGTGAAGGAGAGTGTGGGATGATATATTGGATTTGAACCCCTCAGTAATGGGAAGTGAGAAATCACACTCAGTTTCCATTGATTTTCCACTAGCTGTTATTGTTTCCTCTTTCAATTCAGCATTTCTAACACCCAATTTTTCAGATCTAGGTGTGAAAACACCCACGGGGAGCGAAAATGTCGATGCCTTCATGGCGCTATACTAGAAATTGAAGGAAGCGGCTAGGTTCCACCGGAACCCTACCTCTTGATCGCCATGCCGCTGTGACTACCCCACTCCTGTCTCTCTCCTCGAAATCACCTCTGTACTCCTTCTATTCATCTCAATCGTTCCTATTTTGTTCATCGATCATCTCAATCGCTTGGGGATTGCGGGGTTTGAGTTTGTTTCGGTGTTCAATTGTGAGGCATGTGCGAGGGGCGACATCACTAGTGGCGGATGACTAGGGGACGAGGTGGTGGTGATAGCGCTGTCGATCGGTGGTTGTGCTGTGGCGGCGTTCGCGACGGGGAGAAGAAGCACGGGCAGACGCCTCCAATGGCGGATTGAGTTTGGGAAGGTGGTGCGGGACGAACGTCATTGACACTTTCGCCCTTTGCCAAATAGTAATAAAATCCAAACTCAAAGCACAAAACCAATAGATTAGCAAATCAATGAATTGATAAACCAAACAACTACTAGTATATCAATGGATTCTGGAGTCGAACCCACATGGAGAAGCGATTCACTACTCAATAACTCTTAACAAAGACTCTTATGACAAAGTAATGATGATGCAGGATCATCCAAGACACCTCCGGACACATCTATCATACTTGGGGATGGACCTATGACTTGAGCTCGTGAGAATGATGTCATCCTCAAGAGGAAGAAGAAGGCTCCACCATGGGAGAAGGTCCAAAGGTGCAAGCTTGATCCTCTTGACGTTTTTAGATTCGTTCAGCAGATTTGACAGCTTTTCAATGTCTCAGTAAAATGGGTCGTTCGAAGTCCATATTTATCGAATTGGGTCGTGTCATACCTTGTTGGAACGAGGACAAAAAGATCTACAACGTTTCGGTGGAAAGTTTTTTCTAGATTCGACCTAGAGCTTGGCCGAAAATCACCATCTTTGCAACTGTCACTTTTAGACGAAAATAAACTAAGTGTTGGAACTTCCTTTTGTTACTATTTTTAGAGACCTTTACTTAAGTTATTTTAGGCAATTTAGGGGTTATTTTAATTACACTTTTATTTATTATTTTTATTCCTAGAAACTCAGCCCAAGGTTATAAGTAGACGGCTGATCCCATTGTTTAGAACACGTTCAACTTTGATTTAATCAAACTCTCTCTTTTGTGTGAAACACATTGAGTGCAAGTCGATCGATTCGTAGCTAGGCTCATCGATTGCAAATAAGTATCGTTTCAGCTTGGTTTGCCTTGTGTTTGTCAATCTCGCGAAGGTTTGGTAATCCCTGGTATCCACGAGCCCCCTCTTTGTGCCTCCAAGTTGTCCGCTTGGTTGTGTAGGGTTGTAGAGGCGGGTTATATAGTCATTGGTGTTGGTTTCTACCTTCTACGGAAGCCTGGGGTCTTCATCTTGTTCTATATAGATCGACTCACTAATGTATCGAGTCCTTTGTTTCAATTTCGAGTCTTTCAATTCAAATCTCAGCCGAGTCATGTCCTTTATTTGTAGTCGACATCGAGTTCTTTAAGTTCTTGGTGTTCTTGATCGAGTCTTGCTTCAATTCTTGCATTTGAGTCTTGATTGTTGAAGATCGGGCCATCCTACGGCTTACCCCATAACAAATTGGCATCAGAGCATAGGTTATCGACATCAAAGTTGAGTCTTTTGTTTTTTATTCATCATAAAAACACAAAACCCCACAAAAGTAGAGTCTTTATCAATTTTTGGTCTTTTACTTCATGTTCTTGATTTTGATTATTACTAACCTCTTTGTTTGTGTTTGTTGTGGTTGCAATCTAGCCTAAACACAACCAGTCGTGACCCTTCAAGCCATTGCCGACCACCTTTGTGCAGCTCTCCTTGTTGCACTTCCCAAATCGACAAGAACAAACTTGAACTCTAGTCGGATATTTTGTTCATCTAGGTTCTATCTTTTATCTAGCTTATTTTATCTATCTATTTTGCCTTATTCAATTATGAAATTCTTGGTAGATATAATCACTTTTATCTATCTTAGATTATAGAGGCATGGATAGAACTCTACTTACCAAACATAGCCAAAACCTAACCTATTTATATCTTCTTAGGGGTGAATTTTATTTTATTCACCTAGTTTCATTATTTTCGAAATTCCCTTCAAATTTTCTGTAATTTCTTACATTAGGTACTGAAAAAAAATCAGTTCGAAAATTCAAAAGAAAGAAAGAAAGAAAGAAGTTTGATTTGATCTAGTGCAAGAAAGCTTCAAGGGACAACTTGGTGAACTCCAGCAACCCTAGTCGACATCTTCCTTGCCCAAACACAACCTTGAAAGCCCTACCTTTGCAACTACAACGTTCTTACTTGGGGTTACAATAAAAAAGAGGTAAAATTTCCAAAGGTTGTTTCTTTTTTTTTCCCACAAAAATCAGTCTCTAAATTGTCCCATATTGTTGTGTCGAGTGCTATTCATTGAGAATTGGTATTGTTGAGTCATATACCTACTTGTCCTTGTTTGTGTCGAGTGATTTGCCCATACCGAGTCGGTACTTCCTTTGTGCTGAGTTGTGCAACTTTGATTCATTCATTATTCCTTGTCTATTGATATTATACCTTGTGTTTGCTAAGTCCTAGCTTGAGTATTGATTTGCCCAATGTGGATTGAAACAACAGGCATAACATCCCAATTAGAGAGGGAGTGTTGAGTGATACACTTGCGAGGATTGTTTATATTTTTCTACTAACCCTTTCACATAGTTCTGTGTTTGTTTTCCTTATGATGTCTAACCAGGGCAACAACATGACTTCTACTCCTATGCCTACTTATCCTGAGGTGATCAAAATTTTGAAAACCCTGAATGAGAACATGGAAAAGGCACTAGAAAGACTAACGAAACTAGAGTTGCAACGTTTTGGCTCTATCACGGTGCCCGGAGATGGAGTACCGCCTAAAGATGAAGTACCACCAAATGAAAGGGAAGAAACTCATCATATTGCTCCTAATAATGCTAACCAACATAATGTTTCTTCTAGCATAGATAATTCGCTTATTGATGAAAATGTAAAGCATGTTGATAATGATCAAAATCTTAATTTACTTGCCTATGATCATGATGATTGCATTGAATATAAGCATGATGATTCTTTGATTGTTACTAATGTTTTAAGTGTTCAACCTATGCCTTGTGATGATAATCAAAGCGAAAATTTGTTTCATACTAAATGTTTAGAAAAAGGCAAAGTTTGTAGTATGATTATTGATAGTGAAATTGTTGTAATATTGCTAGCCTTGAAAAGATTGAAAACCCAGTCTTGAAAAAGGGAGAAAACTTGCTAGCCATGGATGGAAACTTAAAGATAAACGAACAAGCTAGAGTTCATGTTAAGTTAGAACATTATGAAGATAATGTATTATATGAATTGTGCACTAATCCAGTTTCTTTTCTGGGTTTTGTAGAGAACTCTAATGGTCTACAAGTTGACGAAGCCAAGATCAAAGGCATCCAGGAGTGGCCAACCCCTACAACAATCGGCCTTTAGAGGAGTTTCCATGGACATGTGGTATTCAACCCTGGAGGCTATGGTGTGAGCGCTACATTCAACATCGTGGATCTTATTCCCTATTTTGCCGTGCATAAAACCTTGGATTCGTGGACGAATCCTTTTCAAGAAATGGAGATTGATGCAGGACAATCCAAGGCACCTCCGAATACACCTATCATAATTGGGGATGGACCTATGACTCGAGCTCGTGAGAATGATTCCATCCTCAAGAGTAAGAAGAAGACTCCACCATGGGAGAAGGTCTAAAGGTGCAAGCTTAATCCTCTTGACGTTTTTAGATTCGTTCAACAGATTTGACAACTTTTCGACGTCTCAGTAAAATCAGCCGTTCGGAGTTCATATTTATCGGATTGGGTCGTGTCATACCTTGTTGGAACAAGGACAAAAAGATCTACAACTTTTCTGTTCAAGGTTTGTTCTAGATTCGACCTAGAGCTTGGCCGAAAATTACCATCTTTGCAGCTGCCACTGTTTCGACGAAAATAAACTAAGGGTTGGAACTTTCTTTTGTTACTATTTTTAGAGACCTTCTTTACTTAAGTTATTTTAGGCAATTTAGGGGTTATTTTAATTACACTTTTATTTATTATTTTTATTCCTAGAAACTCAGCCCAAGGTTATAAGTAGACGGTTGATCCCATTGTTTAGAACACGTTCACTTTTGATTCAATCAAACTCTCTCTTTTGTGTGAAACACATTGAGTGCAAGTCGATTGATTCGTAGCTAGGCTCATCGATTGCAAATTGGTATCGTTTCAGCTTGGTTTGCCTTGTGTTTGTCAATCTCGCGAAGGTTTGGTAATCCCTGGTATCCACGAGCCCCCTCTTTGTGCCTCCAAGTTGTCCGCTTGGTTGTGTAGGGTTGTAGAGGCGGGTTATATAGTCATTGGTGTTGGTTCCTACCTTCTACAGAAGCCTGGGGTCTTCATCTTGTTCTATATAGATCGACTCACTAATCTATCGAGTCCTTTGTTTCAACTTCGAGTCTTTCAATTCAAATCTCAGCCGAGTCTTGCCCTTTATTTGTAGTCGACATCGAGTTCTTTAAGTTCTTGGTGTTCATGATCGAATTTTGCTTCAATTTTTACATTTGAGTCTTGATTGTCGAAGATCGGGCCATCCTACGGCTTACCCCGTAACAAATGACTTGTGACAAATTAATATGAAAGTAAAGTAACCAACTTTATGATTGCAAAGTAATTGATAATAAGATAGATAATATATTTTACCTGTAATTCTCTGACAATGGTTGAGATTCATGGTCCTAGGATTGATTCATCAATTATTCATAATCATATGTCTACTTGACTAAGTTGGAGGATCTGCAGGGATACAATCACCTTATTCAATATCACTAAAGAATATGATTAATGACTCAAGTAATTAGACCAATTGGCATATCGATTCAATGCAATTAGAGACAAATAGGCGCAACCAACATCAACCATAATCGACATCTATCAACATAGATCAATCGAAATCATCCACTACAGAGACAAATAAATATCACTACTTCAATACCTTCGTTTGCTATCAAGAACACAAAAATGAATTCATAGCTAAGATGCAATTCCTAACATGGTGATCAATCATAGAAAGGAACACAGATATAATCAATAGGCACAAGATGATAAATATAAATATGAATAACTAAATAGAATCAAATCATCACAATCAAAACAACCATGTCTTCGAATCACATGCAAAACTATGAGTTTAGCAACTCATAGGCCAAAATCCTCTCTTCTCTCTAAAGGTGTTCATTGTCTCTCTACTCTGCCACACACGACTGGAATAATAACCTAACAACTAATAAAGAGTCATGCAAACCCTAATAATATAATAATAATATAATAGGAAATAGAATCTTCGGATCCAAATCGCAATCCGCTGGAAACGGGGTCATGGCGGGCGCCGCCCTTCCCAGTGACGGATTCTCCAATTATCTTCAATGTTGTGCTTCTTTGCTCCTCTCTAGCATCTTTCTTAGCCTTCATATGCTCCAAAACATGTCTCTTAAGCTCTTCCAAGATCCCTTCCAAGGTCAGAATATAACTCTACAGAATAAACACTGAAAAGGCGTAGATTCCGAACTTGAATACTTCACAAACAATATATGAAACTAGACTAAAACATATGCAAAACTCCTATCTAAATGCAATAAGAAATACCTATAATGCCTATATGAAATATGCATTATCAAATCCCCCCACACTTAACTCTTGTTTGCCTTCAAGCAACCACAAGACAAAAACATCATATATGCATCCCACATGAGATTCTTTCACAATTTTACTCATCAAAAACAACATCATCAATAGTGCAAATATAATCAAGGCATATAAACGTCTTAACATGTATATATGAGATCAAGTTGCTTGCATGCTCAAAAATCCAACCTCACCAAGGATAATGTGCATCTCGCACTCTCATGTGTTTAGGCTTTAAGCATACACTCACCTCAATTCCATATACAAGCATTAAATCAAATATTGACATTTATATCACAAAATCTCCACTGGATACGTCAATGTAAAAATAAGAACATCAAGAGGACTTTCGCTCAATGGAAACCTTCATATAAGATTCCATTCGGCGGGGTTGTAATGAGGCTTGGTACAAAACATAAGGGCAAGGAATTGTATTTGGTCATGTGGTGCTATAAATTTTGGGAAAATAAGATTCCAACAACTCCCAACATAACACAAACCAATTCAATAATACTCAAGCTCAGATAAACACAACATTTCAAAACGCAATAACTCCAAAAATCCTCCAAAATCACAACTCTCAAAATATATCAATAAACTTATAACTCTCCAAAAATCATCAATCTCATCATCTCATACAGTCATACTCATCTCATCATCTCATACTCATCATCTCGATCATACTTATGTATCTACAATACCCAACCAATCTAACTTTCAACCAACATAATACCAATTCTTCCTCATTATGCAAAAATAAATAAACTTGGCTCTTATTCACTTTTTTTTCTTTTTTTTTTCGAATTGTTTTTTATTTTTTATTTTTATTTGAGCCGAAATACAATAGGAATAAAATGCATAAAAATAAGGGAACTAATAAGCACATAACATTACATCTTCTCAAAACCATAAACCATAAGACTCACATTTTAGCTTCTTTCCTCCTCAAACTCCAAAATAGATTCCATAACCTACTCAAAATCTCAATTTCCACGGAATAAGGGTAAGACTCATCATAGGCTGAGAATAATATAATTATGTGGAGCTACAAATAAAATAGGCTAAAGACTCAAATTGGCTTCAAAACAAGATATAACATAAGGTAGACATGGATAAAATGTGGCTAAAAAGTTGCATCTATCATTTGAACTTATCAAGCAATGAACGTGTATATAATCGACCTTGAAAATAGATAACCATGACAATACTCAATGATAAATGCATAGGAAGAGTAAATCACACAAGAAAAGCAAAATGAATATAAATGTATCCCTTATAAGGCCAAAAATATCTCACAAGGACAAATTTTTGATGAATATCAAGTATGCTCACAAACTTAGATCATACATGCTCAATTACATATGTCTAATCACATTTCACATAAAAACCAATTTTAAAGACAAGGTCAAATCATTCTAGAATTTCATGAGATTTATAAGATCATGCCCGTATAAAGTTAAGGGAAAATTGCAAAAAATAGCCCAACCTTTAGGGGTTGTTGCGCTTAATAGCATGAACTATAAAAAAAATGCGGAAAATAGTCTCAAGTATTTACTTGGTTGAAGAAAATAACCTCAAGCTACATTCCAATTGAAATAATTATATAAAAAAAATAGTCTTAGGTTACCTTTAAATTAAAATTAAATAAAAAAACCTCTCCAAAATAATTTTTATTTAAAAAAATCATCACTTCTTATATAAAAAATAGCCTAAATAATTTTTATTCTCAAAATCTACCACTTCTCATAGTTTTTTTTTATCATTAAGTCATTATTAGCTAAATTTATCATTTAATTAATTATAAAAACTATCTTATACCATATAAATTTTGTAAATAAATAATTTATTTTAAAAAAAGGCTACTAATGTATGCACACTTTTTTTTCTTCAATAGATAGAAAACTACATTAATTGTTAGGTTTAAAACAATATATAATGCATGCTTAACTACTTTTTTGTCTAGTTTTGCTCAGAAGATCGCCCTAAATCGCTTATTAAATTAGTTGCGGGTGGAAACTTAAGTATTTATTCACTTTTAATGATATGTAAATAATCTAATTAATTTTTTTTAATATTAAATTTAAGTTATATTTATATGGTTTGAGATAGTTTTTATAATTAATTCAGTTATGAGTTTATATAGCAACAATTAATTGTAACATTTTTTTATTAGAAGTGATGGTTTTTTAAATAAAAATTATTTTGGAGAGGTTTTGTAATTAATTTGAATTTAAAGACAACCTAAGGCTATTTTTTGTAATTAATTTGAATTTGAAGGTAATTATTTAAATTTGAATGTAGCTTAAGGCTATTTTCTACAACCAAGTAAATACTTGAGGCTATTTTCTGCATTTTTTATAGTTCAGGCTATTAAACGCAACAACCCCTAATGGTTAGGCTATTTTTTGCAATTTTCCCTAAAGTTAAATAGGACAAACTCAAATTAGATGGGTATCTTTGATAACACAAATATGCAATGCATGAGACTAAATATTTTTTTTGGAAATTTTGACATTTTCTATTTTTTTTTCTATTTTTTTTTGGACATTTTATAAACCAAATAATATAAACATGATGCATGAAATACATGAATTTCAAAAATAAATAAATAAAACTAATCTAACTAACTAATTAACTTCACTCCCCCCCCCCCACCACACACACTTACATGTTGCATTGTCCTCAATGCATAAGCAAACACAAAAAGTAACAATGAAAAATAAAAAAAAAGGTTTGAAGGAAGCAAATAAACTAACCAATTACTATGAAGGTGGGGTTTGGCACTAGATCAATTGTTGCAATATCTAAGCCCAGGGATTCAATAAACAAGTATGGATCTCATCTAACTTCTTCGCCAAAGTCAACTAATGCTCATGTAACTCATGAAAGCGGCATAAATGCTGATCTTCCACTCTCGTCAAGCGATGGTCAAGAACCGCAATAAGCTCAAACAAAGAATTGCCTTCAGTGGGAATGTCAATATCATCATCATCAGCCTTATCACCCGGAAGGAATCTACTCGAAGATGAAGGGTCCACAACCATCCCAACAGATGCTGGAACATGACTAATGTGGAAGACAACCAAAGTAGGAAAAACAGGAATATGTGCAGGAAGATACTGATGGTGCTCACCTTTCGCGCCAGATAACCAATGGAAACACTCCATGTTGTCCGGGAGGGATACCCTTTCAACAAGACAAACGCTTAGTAAGGTGGACATGTCATAATAGAAGGGCAGTGTCAAGGACTGTAGAGAGCTCAAATCCATACCCATATAGCGTGTTATAAGAGTAATCATCCCATCAAAAGTAACAACGTGGTCCTGCATATCATCTCTCCTCCGAAATGTCTTTGGGCAGGCAACTAGAAATAATTCCACCAAATCTGGTATACACTCAGCCTCTGACATCAGACAATATAACCACATCTGCATCCTCTTGGCAACAATCGCCGAATCAGTAAAACCATAGAACGCAGGGCTCAACACCCTGTGGCACAAACGGAGGGCAGGATGTGTGATCAAGTAATCGTGATAGTCCTCAGGCCCTCCAGTACATCCTGAAACTATAGCCCAAGTCTCAGCAGAGGTGGTCGATGACAAACTACGACGCCAAGGAGTAAACCAAGGTACATGCATTCCCAAAGCGAGGGATAGAAATTCTTTCTGAATCGAGAATTCAATACCCAATAATATGAGAAGATGCTCTGATTCAACAACTGGATCTCCGAATTGAACTCTAGATCAGCTCAATTAGAAATCCTGGCAATTGATCTATCATTCAAAAGATGGCCAAATGGTGTATTCGACAATAACTCAAATCAATTATAGAGAACAAGTCAAGAATTAGGGTTTTCGAAAGAAATTACTTGTTTTGCTCGAACAGTTGATGAAGACGATGACTCTTTGATTTCAAATAATCAAAGGGGCTTCGATAGAGAGGAAGAAGTGGAAACAATGAATTTCAAGTGACGGATCTTAGATCCGGGAAAAAGTTGCAGACTTATCAGGAAGGTGAAACGAAGATTGTAAAGGCAAGCGATGAACATCATGGAAAGAAGGCCGAAGGGGCAACCTATCAAATAAATGTTACAAATCTAACCCTAAACTGAGTGCTTAATAAGAAAATGAAGGAAGGGCAAAATGGTAATCATCATTAACAAACAGTAAAATTAGAGTTTGGCTTTTATTATTCTACATTTGAATCTTATACATTTTATCGAACATCATATTTATGCTTCAAATGTTAAAATTATACTACTAGAACTTAATAGTTAATACCAATTTCTGAACTACATAAATTAAGATAATCCTAAACAAAAACAATTAACAATAATAATTAAGATAATCTTAAATTACATCTTGTTTATTCAACTTTGTTTCAGGAATATCCTTAATTAAGAGATCTTCAAATTGACAATTAGTTTTGGGAAAAGTAATTTTTGCTCATATTAGTCAAACTAATTATCTCATTGTTTACTTGCTCAGCATCGGCTTGTACAATTGCAACCGGAAACCATTCAAATGAAACTTTTCAAGTACCAATTTCAAAAGAAATGGGAGAACTCCTTTGATTTCCCAATCATTTAGACAAAAAATATGTTGATATTTTTTTTCTTTTGGATCTCTCATAATCATTTCATCAAACACCTTAAGTGCATCATTAAATCGCAACTCTAACAAAAAAAATTCAATTATTTGTAATAATCTATGAATTTCAAATATTTTCATCAAACTAATTAGTTTGTGGCCTAAAAGTTTAGATTCGAAACAAAGCAAACAAAAACAGGAATCGGAAGTATCGAAAATCACATATTGGGAAAGAATCAAAACTTACCCGGATGAGAAGATGCTCTGATTCAACAACTGGATCTCCGAATTGAACTCTGGATCGACTCAATTAGAAATCTCGGCAATTGATCTATCATTCAAAAGGTGGCCAGATGGTGTATTCAACAATGACTCAAATCAATTATAGAGAACAAGTCAAGAATTAGGTTTTTCGAAAGAAATTACATGTTTTGCTCGAGCAGTTAATGAATACGATGACTCCTTGATTTCAAATAATCAAAGGGGCTTCGGTAGAGAGGAAGAAGTGGAAACAGTGATTTTCAAGTGACAAACCTTAGATCTGGGCAAAAGTTGCAGACTTGTGAGGAAGGTGAAATGGAGATTATAGAGGCAAGCGATGGACTATACCAGAAAAGGTAATACCTCCTGGCAATGGAAAAAACTAACTAATCTACTAGAATTTTTTTTAAAAAAAGCCTTTGCTGGGGAATTGACGACGACTGCTCTATTAACTTCTAGTATGATCTCTGGTTTGGATCCAACTCTCTCCGGACCATAGCAACAAATATCTCCACTATTAAAGCAAACACAAACTAAGGAATGAAATCTACCGAAACTTCATTCTGAACTAAGGAATGGAATCTACCGAAACTTCATTCTGAACTACTACCCCATCTCCCTATCACAATAATCAATAGCATTTGTCAAATGCCAATCCCTAGATATATCTCTCAAGATAGACTTTACTCGCTATGGAGTCGTAATAGTTGGTTCTACTTCATCAGTCAATATGTTGCACAACAATAAACACCATACTCAATCAAAATTTCAATGGATCTGGAAACTAGACTGTGCACCTAAAATTCAAGAATTCATATGGAAAATTACCAAGGACGGACTACCGACATTGGCAAAATTGATTTTTTTTCAAAATACCGAGAAAAAAATATTTATTTACTGTTCACAACTTAAAATATAATTACAAAAATGTTCATTCTTGTCGGCCTTTTCTGAAAAACGCGGTCTAAAACCGCATTTCTCGTTAAAATTATCAATTTGAACCGGTTGTCGAAGGAAAATAACATTTTACAATAAAAACACGGTTTAAAACTGCGTTTTAGTACTAATTTTGCATAAAACGCGGTTTTAACCCGCGTTTATTTAATAAAAACCAAAAAAAAAAATATGTAAAACGCGGTTCTAAACCGCGTTTTACGTGTGCATAGTTTCAAGAAAAGGCGTCGGCGGAGAAGATGAACAGAGATGGAGGAAGGACATGCGGTAAGCACCAGCAGGCGCCAGAGCCCCTCAAGTGCGCCACCGGTCGTCAGCCTCCGACCCCGACCGCGCCTCCCCTCTTTTGCCTCTGTTCTCCGCCTCCCCTCAAGGCGTCGTCTCCCTCTTTCGCCTTCGTTCTTCGCCTCCCCTACTGTTGGAAGCGGCCTTCGATAAGGAGAGGGAGGGTTCGCTGCCAGCAAGCCCGGGCCGGAGGAAGGAGGAGAGCCCAGAGTCTGCCATCGCCAGCATTGCCGCCAACGCCATCGCCAACACCTCTGCACCACTGGCGTCGGGGCTTCTTCAATTGGAATCCAATTTGCGGAGGTTCACTTCTCCTCGACCGGAATCAGACCAGTTTCGGACTCGATTGGACGACGATGGTCTTCGGGAGGCATTGCAGCGGCGATGATCGGACTCGATTGGACGACGATGGGTTTTCGGCGAGCCATCGCTGCTGACGAAGGCTTCTCCTCCTTCCTCCGGCCCTAGCCCACGCTCTGCTTCCATCAAACCTCCCTCTCCCAGTGGCGCACATGAAAGGACTCCAGCGCCGCTGATGCTTGCCCGCCTGTTCCTCCTCCTGCCCTGCACCTCTGTTGATCGGCTTTTCCTGAACATGTAAAACGCTTTTCTACTCTTGTTGTGATCACTTGGTGAAGCCTTTAGTTCTTCCGCAATAAAAAAGCTTTTGACGCCATAATCACTAATCCGAAAACAATCCTTTCATTCATTTTGGACCACATCTACAATTGGAATTATGCTAAAGAACAAGAAAGGACCTAACAAAACTCACTCTATCACAACCCATTACCACTCAATGGAAATCCCATAGAAAAAACTGCAAATGGAGGAAACCGCCTGAGTGTTGGTGTAAACTCAATTTTGATGGTGCTTTTTCCAAAGAAAACTTTCTATCCATGTACGGCTTTATCATCCGCAATGCAGATGGATCGATTCTTTTCCCTGAAGCATGCTCCTCCCCCTTATTCCCTGTCCTAGGGTGAGAGTGCTATGGCATGTGGAAAGGTATCCTTAAAACCAATGAGCTAAACATAAACTCCATTATAATTTGTTTTTTGGTAGGAATAAACTCTATTATAATTGAATGTGATAATCTAAGCATCATAAATAGTTTGAACAACGGATGCTCCTGCTCTGAAGATATTGAGATGATCCTATCTGACTGTCGTCTATCTCTACGACTCTTCTCGAAATATGAGATCCATCACACTTTTCGTGAAGCAAAAATGCCATTTTCTCCCCAAATTTGCAAAAGTGTCCAGGTTATCACCCCCCCCAAACCGGCTATCGCTTGTATTTTTTGCCAAAAAAAAAATAAAAATAAAATGGAGGCATCATTGCCTACCTAGTAGGAGAGAGGCAAGGCGGGAAGGAGAAGTAGGGGGTTAGTAAAGGCAATCCAATCACCATCTCTCTCCCGTTTCAAACCAATACAATAGCAAAGAGAGAGAGAGGGAAACCCATTCATCGGCAGTTGCAGAGACGCCAAAAGAAAGAGAGAGAGAGAGAGAGAGAGAGAGAGAGAGAGGGCGGTTGCGGTTTCTTCCTCGACAATTGCATACAGCAAAGGAGAGAGAGCGGGCAAGTCCAGCGTCGCCGGAAAGGACACAACAGCCACGACCCGACGACATACAGAACAGGTACGCCCTATTACTCTTCTCCTTTTGGTGGTACTGTATGCGGGTGTTGGTCGAGGAAGCGGTGGGTGAAGGGGTTAGGGCAATGGTGGCCTGAATGGTGGGTCGGGGTGGTGGTTTTCGTGTTTGGAGAATGGTGGGTGGTGGTGGCATGGGTGATTTTTGGGTATGGAAAGGGGAAATCGGTGGTTAGGGTTTCCAATTGGGTGACAGTGGTTTTCGGAATGGGTTAGGGAAATGGTCGGGGAACTATGGATAGGGGAAATTGGTGGTTTGAGGTTCGAATTGGGTGACAGGGGTTTGACATTGGGTGACAGGGGTTTCCAATTTGGAGAGAAGGGTTTGTAAATTTGTTGTGGTAGGCGGAATAGGGGAATTGACGAGGTGTGAAAATTGGGATATGTGGATGTCGTAGGTGGCCTATTGAAGGAGGTTTGAGGTATTGGTTATAGGCTTCCGATTCATAATGGGTGACATGGGTTTCACCCTGAGTGACAAGGGTAGAGTGACATGGGTTAGTCTGTTAGGTGACAGAGGGAGATGAATATAGTTTGTAAACTGACTTTGATCGTCTGATGGAAATTGCAGGAGAGAAATGGTGAGGACGAAGAATGTGAGCTCGAAGAACAAAGAGCCTGAATACGTAGTCCCCGAAGCTAGGCACTTCCGGGCCCGGGTGAACCAGGGCTCAAGACTGTCGATGCTGAACAACATCGATGATTATATTGACGCTAGCGACTGGCAGAAGCTGCTTGACTCCCAGCTGAGTGGGGTTGTGCAGCTGGCGCACAGCGTGAAATTTTCTTCACAAATGGTGCATTATGCACTCCAGCGACAGCTTGCGAGCGATAAGGAGTGGGAGACGTGGTACCGGATTAAGGGGAAGCTCCGGAGGTTCTCCCTCAAGGAGTTTGCCTTAGTAACCGGTCTGCGGTGCAGTCAACCAACAACTAGTGACATGGAGGACGACGAGAAAGCTATCAAGGAGTTTTTTGGAAACGAGAAGATGACGGTCGGTGACCTGGAGACCGAGCTGAAGAACTCAATGTTGGTGTTGCGGAGCCCACGAAGACGATTCAAGCTAGTGCTTCTGTACATTGTGGAAGACGTTTTGTTAGGGGAGGAGCAGAGGAAGGGGCTGCGGAGCTGGATCGTTCGGTTGGTGGAGAATGTCGATCGATTTTTGGCATTCCCATGGGGGAGGGTCATCTATGCTGCAACACACGTCTCGCTGAACGGCGCCGTAAAGTGCCGGGAGGCTGAGATAAAGGCAGAAGATCGAAAGAAGCGCAATGGTTATGGCCTGATGGGTTATCCGCTATCCTTTCAGGTAACCTTCTCGACCACACCCATGATCATTTTGTAATTCATATGCTGAAAATGTATTAATTTGAGTGGGGATGCGGTGCAGATTTGGTTGTTGGAATCCATGCCGAAATGGGGGGTCCGGTTTGCGACGAAGGTGTCGACGACGGCATTCCCTCGTTGCATGAGATGGACCCTCAAGGACGAGAACCTAGCTTATAAGGATATAACCAGCCGCACTGAAGCTGAGGAAGAGGAGGCCATAGAGATTGATGATAACCCAATACTCATACCAAAGGAGGCTGAGCTGGAGCTGATGGATGGTTGTGTCTACGATGATGAGAAGTCCGACCCCCTCTTCGACGACCTAGTTGCACCCTTCCTGACACATTTCGAAGCCCCTGGTGGGAGGCCCCTAAAGACGGGAAGAGGAGGCAATGAGAAGGATGGCTGGGTGGGGGATGTGGCCAAGACTTTGGAACAAGTTATGGACAAGCTTCAGACAATGTCAACAGGGATGGAGAAGATGGATGAAAAGGTACGCAATTAATTCCCAACTATTCATTTTGTGGAGACTCTGGATAACTGTGGTGACTATGGTAAATGGACTCCTGACACGTGAAATTGGACAAGTGACACGTAGTGTAGATAATGAACGAATCTGGTATGAAATTAAGGGGGGCCTAGTCTGATATGTGTTTGTTTAGAACTGAATTAGGTGACCTTAGTCTGATATGAAGTGTGAATTAGCAATTATTGGGTGTTCATTACTCATGGTGATATGAAGTGTGAATTGTGTTGAATTTTGTGACCTTATGGTGATATGAAGTAAGAATTTTTTCACCTGCAGTTGAAATTATTGGAGGTGGTCGTGACTGAGTTGCGGGATGGTCAATGTAAGGGGACGGTCTGGTAAGAAGCAACCGATAAAGAACAAGCTGGAGATGAGAAAAAATGGGATGAGTTTGTAAGTTTGTTTTTGCGTGACATGCGTTTCGATGTTTAGTCCTGCTTGAAATCGGGGATGCAATATCAAATGTTAATATGTATTTTACAGGTCAAACTTGATGTCGGGGACAAGGTAGCTGAAGGTGAATCCCTCAAGGCAGGGGATGGGACGGCAAGAGAGAGCAAGGATGTAAGTTTTTTCTATCAGTTATTGGTGACACGGACAATATAGTTGCACGACATGAGTAGATCTGTTATGTGACAAGGGATAGTGTCAATCTTAGCTGAAGTTTGATATGTTTGCAGTTGGGAGAGGTTGGTTTAAAGGGGTCTGGTCCTGATGAAGGGGGAAAGAAAATTGAAGGTGATGAGAGGGCGAAGCCCCGGGTAGCGCAGGTGTATGCATCTAAGGGGGCGAGGAAGATGAGGAAGGGTGTTGGAGAGGAGCTGTCTCCCCCGGTCAAGAAACCGCGAGCCCAGAAGGTAGCCAGTGTTCCCGCTGATGTTGTTGAGCTAGGAATGGTGTCAACGACAGACAACGATGCCATGACAAGTTGGGTGGCAAGGTACGTAGCTTATGTGTCTTACTCTCGAATAGACGACGAAGGTAGATAGTTGAACGTCCACAATACCTGACAGAAACTTACCGTGCGGTGGGGACGTGGAGGTGTGCACGTCACCTTGCGGTGTGGATGTGACGAAGGAGTTACTCAACCGCCTGAAGAAACCCCATGATTGGTTTGGAACAGTGGTATGAACACTTGTCACCTTTGAAATTTCCCGTGTCAGGATTTTGGATTGTAATTGCGGTTCACTTCATGCAGGAGATGGAGGAGTGCTGCTACCTTCTGCGCAAAGCGGTCGCAGACAGAGCGGGTGACATTGGCAGTGGAGCCATCGTTGTCGATACGTGCTTGGTGGGAATTTATCTACCTCGGGAATGGAAGGAGTATAGCGCCAACCCCGAAGCGTACGAGCCTAGTGATGCATTGATGGCGTACTTAGATGGCGGGTCGCCGAAGCCGTTGGGGCGACCGTGGTCAGGTACGAACCTCATCCTCCTCCCTTTCAACGTCAGGAACAAATATTGGGTTGCCCTTGCAATCGATCTTAAGGAGTGGGAGGTCAGGGTGTATGACTGCGACGTCCACATCGTGACGGAACGCCAGCTCCAGCCCCTCTTAATGCTTGTGACAAGCCTCATCCCTGTCGTCATGCGTGCACACCCCGATCTGAAGGTCAAGTATGTGGATAAGGTCCCCACGCCGTTTGCCATTCACCGGGACAAGAGCCTTCCACAGAACAAGCAAAGTTAAGTTGGATGACATGGTTCAATTTCGTTTGATTGGATGTGGAATCGGTGTCCGCGTTCTGACCGATTCTTCCCCATTGCAGCGGTGATTGTGGCCCGTACACCATTAGATTCATGCCGCTCCTGCTGGAGACCGCCCCGACCTTCGATCGATTGGACGACACGTACATTGAGGCATACCGTCAGATGCTAGCTGTTGGGGTATTCCATGGTCGACTCGGATGTTAGACTTTGGAGTTGAACACTTGCTTCCAATCATAACACACTCCTGTAATAGTTGAAGTAAAACATTTGGATATTTTGCGAAACTTTCTATTTGTCGAATGTGAACATTTGTATATGTTAGTAGGTATGCGGACATGTTAAACTTGGCAGTGTAGCTACATGTATCTATCCAATTTGGTGACAAGGTATATGTCGTTAGATGACACGAGGATTAAAAGGGGTGACATGGGTCATTTAGACTATACGTAGGAATATGAGACAGTCAATAGTGACACGAAAAAACCTGTCAGGTGACACGTGCATGCAAAGACGGGACCCGATACTGGGACAAAAGAACAAAACGACAATAGAAAAGGAATCTATCAGGGTGGCAGTTGGTTGCACAGTTACTTTGACCTACTTACAAAAAAATAAAAATAAAAAATAAAAAGAAAATGTTGTGTTCCTCGAAATTAAAAGGTAAAGAAAAGAAAAGCAAAAGTAACTTGCATTCATTGCAGTTTAGGAATAAAACCACCACCTACACAAGGGAAGGAGAGAGAGAGAGAGAGAGAGACCGAATATTAATAGGAGTGAAGGGAGGTGGTTGTGAAGTGAAGGGAAAGAAGAGAGCCCGTACCGGAGAGGGAGGAAGACGCCGGAGAAGGGAGGAAGACGTCGGAGAAGCCCGTCCGGGCACACAGGTTCACAACCCAGGTGGAGGACCCTCTGCGGACAGTGTACTCGTGTGCGCTGAGGGCTCTGACATCCATGAATGTTGCCAACGCATAGCTCGTTTGCAGCTCACCTTGAACGTAATAGCTGACCGTCGACGCCGATTTGGTGCTTTTTTCCCGTCGATCGTAAAACCACTTGGAAACTGTTTCGATGACAGCATCAATCAGGGCTGTGATGGGTAAGTCGCGGGGCTCCTTGAACACGGAATTCAGACACTCGGAGTTGTTCGTCGTTAATATATTGTAGCGCATCCCCAAGAAGTATGCCCGGGCTCAGTTCTGGAATCCAGCCTCTTTCAGGTATTGGCCCGCAGGGGGTGACTGAGCACAAAAATCAGCAAAGTGCTTCTCGAACTCTGCCCTCGTGTACGCCTTCGCCACCTTTAAGTACAACGTGTGCAGGCCCGTCACCCCCTTGTACTTAACCCTGGCACTCTGAAATAGATGCCATTGACAGGCCTCTTACTTGGCAAACACATAGTGGTCCCTCAAACCTTTGACGATACTTAGATGCCGATCAGAGACAAACATTAAGTCCGGTGTATCCTCGACGATATGTAGCATGTTCTTGAAGAAGAAGCCTCATGACCCGTGATTCTCACCATCGACAATTGCAAACGCGATCGGGTATACACTGTGGTCTGCATCTTGGGTTGTGGCAAATAGAAGCGTGCCCCTGAACTTCCCTTTCAGGAAACTCCCATCAACTGAAATCACCTGGACATGGATATCGACACCAGCTGGTTAGGTGACATGGTTATGTATGTTATGTGACATGCAATATTATAGTACCGACATGGGGTATTACCTTTCGAAGGTAGGGAATCGCCTTGCGCCATACCCCGAAGCTAACAAAGGCGTACTTGAATCTTTGTGATGCGTCCAGCTCTAACTTAGTACGTATATGTCCCGGGTTAGTCTGCTCCAACATGTGCAGGTATGGAATAATATCTCGGTAGCTGTCTTTGTCGGTCCCATGCTTCACCTCCCTCGCTGTCAGTCGTGCCCTTCGTGCCTTCCAGTAGCTACACGATACTTCATACTCGGACTTCGTCATTTTCTGCACTTGCTCGGGAACGAGGTCCTTTCGAGTCCTGGTGAACCTGCATATAATGGTGTCATGGTGAGTTATGTAATGTGACATGGGGAATAATGTTGTGTGACATAAATAGTTGTTCGCAACTAAATTAATACTTACGTGGTCACGAGGTTGTGTCCAATCATGTTCGACGTAGCATGTCGGCTATGGTTGTGCATCATGCTCAGGTCACATGTATGCTCCTGGACATACTGTCGAATGGACCACATAGTCGTGCGCCGGTAAGTCGACTCCCTTAACATCCATGTGCACTTGCTGTCCAAACAACCAACTAAATAGGTTTTGTTACACGACCTCTTCACTACAAACTCGAAGCACTTCTGCACTGCAATCCACTTCAGGCAAGTATGCAATTCTACCTTCGAGGAGTACATTTGTCCCTCCGAAATTTCTGTCAGCTTCCGTCGTGGATCCTGGGTCCGAGGCCTTGCTTTGTCCACCATAGCTTCTACGTTCTCCATCGATGGTGGGGATGTGCTGGACCTAGGAACCCGATCTTCAAGTTCCCTAATCACCTCCTCCTCAACTTCGTCCCCCTCCGTCGACGCCCTCATACCCGGGTCTTCCTCATAATCCTCCCAGTCATAATAATCCCAATCTTCTTCCCTCTTCACTTCGGAATCGAAGTCCTCCTCCTCCTTCTCCTCACTGCTAATGGCTATGAGATCCACCCCCTTATACTTGTCACCTTCACATTTTACCGTGTCATCTGGAGAGGAGTCCGTGTCACCCAAGTGGATAACATCTAGACCATCACACCTGTCACCCTCAAGAATATCCATGTCACCAGTTCCAACCCCTATGTCAGCTGCGTGCTCTTGGCTCTTCCCTATCACCCTACCCAACTGGATCATTTCCGGACCTTTACCCTTGTCACCTACACTCTTAAGCTTTTCACCGGTTCCAAACCCGCTATCAGTAGCGTCCTCCTGTCTCTTCCCTATCACCTCATCCATGTGGTTCGACTCTGGACATTTACCCTTGTCACCTTCAAAAATACGTTTGTCACCAGTTCCAAAACCCATTTCAGTAACGTGATACTGCCTCTTCCCTATGACCTCAACCAAGAGGATCACCTCCGGACCCTTACCTTTGTCTCCTTCACATATATCTTTGTCACCCTTTCCAAACCCCGTGTCAACATTGTTTTTCACCCTTATATCGTTGCTCATCCCTATTGACTGGCTAACCCCTCCTCCACCATATAACCCCACATCTACAACCATAGGGTTTGGTTGTGGCTTACCTTTGTCACCTTCACATATATCTTTGTCACCCCTTCCAAACCCCGTGTCAACATTATTTTTCACCCTTATATCGTTGCTCATCCCTATTGACTGGCTAACCCCTCCTCCACCATATAACCCCACATCTACAACCATAGGGTTTGGTTGTGGCTTACCTTCTGCCTCCAGCTCGACCACCTTTTAAGAGTTACGAGGCCCACTCAAGCATTCTTCCCCGACGCCGGGTTGTGGTACTTGAAGGCTCTCTTTCACCACTGGACCAACATATATCGCCATGGGCCATGGATGTTCCCCAAACTTCGAGTTGAGAAACTTAAAAGCCTCAAGGTCGTCATCATCACCTATCGTTATCGGATGACCCGCTTCTTCCCCCTTTGGCATGTAAGACAACCGCCAATCTTCATATGAACAATCATGGCCGACCTTGAGCCTCAACAGTTGAGTCAGAGAGGCGAAGTCGATGCCCTCTTCAATTATCACATTCTTCCGCTCTGTTTCACCAGAATACACCCACCCCACACCATCGAACAACCAACGACCGTTGAAGTTGAGAGTGACACAGATACCTCTTTGACACGGAAGTTTACATGACGAGAAATAGGAGAGAAGCCTACCCATTGCAACTGAGAATTAGGGTTTCTCAGATACCTCTTTGACACGGAAGTTTACAAACACTGACACGAACGAATAAAGAGCCCGACACGTACTCAGCAACTGGACCTTAATGCGGATGGGTTATTCTCCAATGGTGGCCTTCTTCTCCAGCTCTCTTGTCCATGGGAAGACCGAAACTGATGGCCTCTCTCCTCCTCTCCTATTAGACTTTAAAAATGGAGGGAAAGCCTTTCCTATCACCTTTACAAATATGTCAATGATGACCTCCTCTCTCTCCAATTTTGGCGCCAAAATCCCCCACCAAATCCGATGTCCCATCTCTCTCTCTCTCTCTCTCTCTCCTTGGGACAACCTGCAACCGGCTTAGCACTTTGCCCATCCTATTTGCACTAATACCACATATGGTAGTTTTGCAAATTTTCCAAAAAGGTGGTATTTTTGCAAACCCACAAAAAAAGATGTATATTTGTGCAAACGAAATTGCTATATGTACGGTCAAAATCTCGCCGATTACACGGAATGACATCGTAATTGCAGAGTTTGCATTCGCGATCGAAAAAATCAAAAGCGCAATCGCGCAGTGTGGATGCACGGACAGAAAGGCGCACGCAGACTGCGGATCTGCGGTTTCTGGCACGCGCATGCGCACTTCGACTCTGCGGATGGGACGTCGTGTCAGGCACGCGCGAATCTTCGGCGAATCTCGCTGCCAGCCGGTCTGATTTGGTGGTCCGGGAATCCCGCTGCCATTGTTAGAGTCTGATACGGTACTGGTTGTGGCCCGAGATATCCTCCGCCTGCCTATAAAATCTGGGCAAAGGGGTTCTTCATTTGATGTGTGTCTTTGCCAAAACTTCAAACTCTTCATTTCCAATTGCCTTCCAATAGATTCAAATTAGGGGCAGTTTTGTCGAGCTGTTCAAACTTCAAAGTCTTCATTTGCGTTGTCGGTTCGCCCAGTTCAATCGAAGGTATTGTTTTTATTTTCTTTTTTTTTGAAAACTTTTTTATTTTCTTACTTTGCCCGTAGTTTATATAATGTGGACTACACCAACTAATATAAGAATTTATTTAGTTAAATCAGGAATTATGACATCAAAAATGAAGAAGGTGGTGGGTTGGTTTCGAGGGGAACGATCGTCACAAGATAAAGAAGAGCGTCGGAGAGCTCGAGATGTAAGTTCATATTAATTAGTTTTGATAAATTTTATGTTAATGATAATGTATAGTGAAAAAACGAACAAGTTCCACATAATATTTGTCATTGTAAGATGTTGAAAATTCAATATTTAGGGAAAAAATTACGTAAGGTTTGAATTAGGTAGATAGATAAGAAAAGTTATTTTTTGAAGTATGTAAGTGATATTATATTGGGAAAAATAATTTGTGTGTAGTAATCTCATTGGTGAATTAGTATTATTTTTGTTTAGTGACTTTATGTTGATAAGCAACTGAAAATAGGTAATCGAAATTCGTTATGACTTAGATAAAATTACGTTGAAAATAGGTAATCGAAATCACCGTTTATATGAGTTGTAGATAGATAAAATTTTGAAGTATATAAGCGACATTATACTTTCAAAAATAATTTGTGTGTATCACTGTTATTAGTGAATTATATCTATCTACAAAATTTAGGATATTTTTAATTAAAAAATTATAACATGAAAAATAAAATTTTATATCATATTTAGATGATTTTCCTATCTCAAAATTGTTTATTTGTTATGCGTTGTGATAGCAACTTGCTAGAGCATTGGAGCGACGACGGCCCACGGCTTCGGCCCGTCGAGGCGATTATAGAGCGAATGAGGAGGACCAAGAGGAGGCTCCCGCTATTGCCCCTACTGTACCCGCTCGGGCGAGTACATCAGTTATACGGGATAGGACATGATCGCCTGTGCTGAGTCAGCCTACATTGAGACGTTCGTCTTCATAGCGTACACCATCGTCTCCTATTCGGAGTCAGACTCCAGGGCTCAACGATATTCATTCGGACGACGCGGTTGGGTCAGATGCTTCCGATGATGAGGCACAGACCGATACAGAGACTTTTGAGGATGCCACAGACGATGGTGAGAACCAGGAAGCAATCAGTCATGGAGCCTATGACTACCACAATGTGGCTACGGATGTAGCCGCTGACTACGAGGCGCGATATCAGCCATATCAGTTTGGACTACCACAACAGCCGGTCCAACCTGACCAACATCAACAAGAGGCGGACCCCTTGGTTACCAATGACGGTCGGCCACTAGAAGCAGAGCCGTTGATGTGGTATAGGACACACAGATGCAGACTTCTTTGGATGGATAAGGTACGTAGTCATATATATTTTATTGCAAAATATCTTACTTATGTTAAATATTTCACTATGGTCTAACGAGTTCGGTGTTTTGTCCCCTATAGGAGGACAAGGATGTTCGATGCATTCGGCGTGACACACACATTGAATTCATCAAAAATTTGCCTCGTGCTAATCCCCCTACCCCTACAAGTTGGTTTTGGTTCGCAAGAGCGAGTGGCCTGACAGCTTTGGAGGACATTGAGTTTGGCAGAGGGGATCATTGTTTGGTCCATGCTTTCCTCTATCGTTGGCACCCAGAGACGAACACGTTTCATTTTCCCTGGGGTGAGATGACGATCACCCTCCATGATGTAGCTATCATACTGGGATTGAGGATTGACGGAGTCGCCCCTCGTACACATATGACGAACGAGGGCCATCGGGCTTTCCTCAACAGTAGATTTGCCATGACCACTGCAGAAATGAGCACCCGAGGGGCATGCTTCCCTCAGGCAAAGCTCGAGGAGGTGATGACGTCGATGATTCAGCATGGAGATTATTATGCCCCTGTACTTGCGATCGGATATCTACTGATAGTACTTGGGGCGATCTTCATCAACGATAAGTCAAGCTCACACATACCCTTGTGGGCAGTGGACTTAGTCCTTGATCATTCTGTGACTGGGCAGAAGGCATGGGGTGTCGGACTACTCGCCCTCTTGTACCGAGCTTTGGGAGACGCGTGCAGGGAAGGGGTGAGTACCATGGGCGGGTGCGCTGCATTGGTGTAGGTATTCTTATTCCTATAACGTTTACATCCAAATATCGTGCCTTCAAACAATTATACTTATATTTTTTCTCTATATGTATAAAGTATTGGATCTGGGTACATTTTCCAAAATTTGCCCCGTCGGTGGCTGAGGGGTTGGTCCAGTAGGGTGATCATAGGTGGGCTTGTCGGTGGGCGCATGGACCGACACCGTCTCGTGATCCGACGAGGGTACGCTACCTTATAGAGCAATTGGAGGTGATGAGAGCTGAGGATGTCAGGTTCGCGCCGTATACAGATAGGCATATGGACTTTGATGGTGTGTATCTGGTATCTCGGTACAAGGGGGTTCTCTCGATTGCAAACATTAAAGAGTCGTACATGCCAGATCGCGTATTACGGCAGTTCGGGCGTGTGCAAGGCATACCCTTTGATCGTATCCCACCTACCCTCGAGAGACGTCCTTTTGGGATGTCCCAAGTCAAGCTCATATTTTCAGATATGTACGATGTCTGGGATGATCGTTACAATCTCGCAAATTTGGTGAATATACAGAATGCGCCTTTTGCACATGAGGCACATTTGGTTATGCCGAACTATATGTTTTGCAAACTACAACTGAGGAACAACCAATCGAGGAGGAGCCGACACCAATGCACACAGACCAAGCGAGGGTATGGATCATGTCTTAAATGTTTCATTACTTGTATTTCATTTTTAAAACTTCATTTATTATATGATCGTCACAATGTTTATTTTTTGCATTTGATAGCGCTTCACTCTATTAAAGGAGCGCCTCCAGGTGATGCTAGAACGTGGTGATCCATTGTGCAGCCATCATGAGCTTCTCACTTACTACCTCGAGGCAGTGCAACACCCAGCCCCACTCGCCCCCACTCAGGTCCGAGCATCACAGCGGCAACTGTGATAAGTTATATACGTTGATTTTTATTGTTAGGGACTTTATGTTTTATTTCTTCAGAAAGGTTCGATGTTATGCACTTTAGTTAAGAACATTTGTATTCAAGTATTATATCGGCCTATATTCACAATCATATTAATTAATCTTAAGCTCCAATAAAATTTAAAAAACAAACTACATATATCAATTCACTGACAAAAGATATAAATTAGTTCAACACCAATGATCTACTCTAATGTAATAGGATCTACTCTATCGCCGTCTTGGTGGTCCGAACCATCAGGATTAGCACGTCTGATGTTCATGTACTCTTCCATCCTTGTAGCTAATGGTCCATCCCAACCGTTTACGCTCTGGTGGTGGAAATGACGCCAAGCTAGAATTGTTGGAGGGATCGGTGAGTCTGGTCGAAGCCATACCTGTTTGGTTAAGAAGTATAATAATTTACAATCCATAAAGTATGTAGGTATAGTGATGGTTAGGGTGGAGTTTGAACTAACCGGTACCCAGTGCACTCGCCCATACCACGCCATTGCAATAATGTCTATCGGTGGGCCTGCGGTAGTTGTTGAAGCCATCATCGGGAGACATGTATGCGCACCACCCCTGCCCCTGCTAAGGACAACCACAATGAGTTGATATCGTGTCGCGGCTGCCAAAGGTACCAATGGCGACTCCATCCACTTCGTCGGATCACATGGGCTGGGGTCCTTGACATCAACATTAGCGATCATACCATCAATATCGTCTATCATCGATGCAGCTCGATACAACTCCTTGTTCTTACGCAGCTCGTCAGCCATCTCTTGTCGGACCCTCATATACTGGTTCTCCCCATATCCAAGCAAGACTGCAAGCGCTCGATACCCACAATGCCCATCTGAACTCACATTTTCAACGCGATCGACATAGCGCGGGACAAACAAATCCACATGGCCAGACAAAAATGTCACGGGGTCAAGTGGCCCACCGCGACCAGTTCCACTACCTCGACCACTCGCGCGACCTCGACCCCTCCCTCTACCTCGAGTTGCTGACCATCGCATTACATGCTCAAGTGCCGTTGGATCTCGCATCATTGAGCCCCTCCCTGTCGGCCGACCTCTAGGATTGCTTACAGGTGGTGCTGTCATGTTAGTTTCTCCAGGATTCTCCATATCACTGTATGCCGTGGCAATAAAATTACGTTCCTGAGGAGTGAGATCATCTGCCTCAAGCCTTCTCTTCAACCTCAGTAATGTTAAACTGGTCGGGTCTATATCTTCCACGGGGTCGCTGCCCTCCTCTGCCATCCCATTCCACATTACTTGCTTCCAGAAAGGATGAATTTGACTCAAGCTTATCGGGCTACGGGTGGATATGGCGTTTACAAAGTCATGCACACATGGCACACCATGCACATCTCGCCAATACTGGTCTCGACAGACCCCGTCATTATTGCGCATGCCCTTCGCTGTGTTGTAATTAGCCACCAACAGTTCGAAGCACTCATCTGTCACCTTCATAACGAGTTGTGCAAAGATTGGGTTGCTAGAAACTGTCTTACGAACATTCATGCGTGACATCTCAAGGGAACCCTTTGTTTGTTTGATCTGCTGGTTGACCATTCTGTCGATGCACTTGATCAGGTCAACAAACCCCCCTATTGACGTGTTCAGCATACCCTTCAACTTTCCATGTTGTGACTCACAACTGCATGAGTTTCAATAGATTGGCGGTTAAAAAAACTATTTATTCAAATTAACATGACATGTGTAATTGACTAGAACAACTATAAAAAACACTTACCAGTTTGTTGTTCTAGTGCCAAAGTGCGGAAAGTAGTCAACCCATGCTCTAACAAGTGCCTCCTTAAAGTCTGTGAGCCATGTCGTTTGAAGGTACTCCATTAGACCCCAATGTGTACCCCACTTGGCCTTCATCGATTCGAGACGTTCCTCATAGCTTGACACTGACCTCGATTCTAACAAGTGCCTCCTTAAAGTCTGTGAGCCATGTCGTTTGAAGGTACTCCATTAGACCCCAACGTGTACCCCACTTGGCCTTCATCGATTCTAGACGTTCCTCATAGCTTGATATTGACCTCGATTTTAACAAGGCATAACAATCTCTACGAAACTCCTTATCTTTATAAGGACATAGGATCTTCGCCTTCGCTTTGATATTTGACCTTACATGCCATATGCACAACAAATGTTTCACGGTGGGGAACACTTCTTTAATGGCATTGATTACTGCCAACTCTCGATCTGTGACAATCACATCTGGCATTCTATGTCTGCAGAGATCTCGGAGCCTCTTCATCACCCAACTATAGTGATCCGTAGTCTCCTTAGTCATGAATGCAAACGCTATCGCAAATGTTTTCTCCGTGCTAGTGATCCCAACGATTTCCAACAATGGCATCTTATACCTACATGAATATGGAGGATGATCAATAAATCATCTGTGACAAGATCAACAAATTTAACTCTATTTGTACATCTATAAGAAAATAGAAAAAAGGGATAAACATACTCATTAGTCTTGTAAGTTGCATCTATCACGATGACGTAGGGAAATAACCTCCATCAATGTTGGGAGTTTGGGTGAAAAAACATCAGATCACTCAGCTGACTAGACTCGTGCACTCTACGTACGAATACATCATACTGTTTTCCTTCAAGTGAATGTAATGCTTGTTGTATATCCCGACGACCCTCTGCCTCTTCCCTCTTCATCTTTCCAACAGAGTTGTACACTTGTCAGATACTTGTCACACATTTGGAATCTTCATCTTGAAGGAGCTCTAACAATTGCCGAGGTTTTAACCCAATCATGCATGGCACCTCGGCGTACTTTATGATGCTGCTTATCAGTCAACCTTCCGGCAAAGACATGTCCGTACAAGTTATCCGAAAGATTATGGTTGTGAGAACCACATACTACAAAAAATCTCCATTTGTCTGTCTCGTACTCACGACCCTCGAGCTCAAATGCACATCCTCGTTTCTTCGACTTTTTTTCCCTGTTTGATGATGATGTGAAATCCTTATCCACATCGATCGTGCCCCTAGCATAGCCATAGTACTCACAAACCAAACGAAAGACACCTAACCCGTTTCGCTTGTTCTTCCAAGACCTATGAGTTATTAATACCATATTTCTAATTCCAGCCATAAAACGAGCCCACTCCTTTGCATTTTTTGAGTCAAAAAAATATCCACCTATCTGAAACATAGCTGAATAATCGGTACCCAAGGCTAGAGGAAGGTCGGGGAGATCCTAGAATTAAAAACATAGATACATAAATACTATACACAGACATTGGAAACAAACACATTCAAAACATATCGATGTAAAATAAATTTTCCTAATATTGTCATATATTATTATATTCAAACATATTTGAAACATGGAAGATAAATACATGAATTTCCCTAATATTGATGGTATTTGCATAAATATTACTATACACACACATTGGAATTTGGAAACAAGCATATTCAAAACATATAGATGTAAAATAAATTTCCCTAATGTTATCGTATATAAAATATATTCAAACATATTTGAAACATGGAAGATAAATACATGAGATTTTACTAGAATCATGATTAGACTTACATCGACGTGAGTTAGAAGTTCTTGTGGATTGCTGTAACTATATGGGTCGAATGGTAGATCATCTTCACCTGACGACGACATAGGGAGCAATTTAGGATGTTGGAAATATTAGCTTCGTAAGAACCCTTAAATTGTGGAGATACTTGTGCTCTAAATACGGGGAGGGTATATATAGCGATCGTTGACGAATATTCTAGGAAATAAAGTATATTTATATCCAAATATATCTATCTTCAAATATCTTTAACGCGATATCTTCAAATATCATTATCGATCCAAAATTGATATCTACGGGATTTCGTCAAATATCATTATCGATCCAAATATATCAACCAGAATCTTGATTTAGGAAATAATTGCATTTAACATACTCCGTAAGATATATATCCCGAATTTTATTTTATTTTTTTAAAAAACATTGGCAATCGCGCATTGCGGAAATTAAAAAAAAAATGCAATCGCGGACTGTGAGTTTGCGGATTTTGCAAACTCCCAATCCGCGATTGCAAACCGTGTAACATGCGATAAATTGGCCGTGCTAATATTAAGCCCCTTGTGCAAATTGCCCTTACATATACATCACAAATTTCATGGAAAAGAGGCAAGTGATGGACATCATGGAAAGAAATCTAAAGGGAAACCTATGGAAGAAATGTTACAAATCTAACCCTAAACTGAGTGCTTAATAAGAAAACGAAGGAAGGGCAAAATGGTAATCATTAGCAAACAGCAAAATTAGAGTTTGGCTTTTACAAGTAATCATACTCCGTATATGGATAGAAGATGTAAAAAGAAACAAATAAACACAACCCGAGTTTCAATATTTCTGTCGACATCTCTTCGACCCCCCCTCTCTCTCATCGGACGATTCCCAAATCGACATCGACCTTCGCTTGTGCGCCGGAGCAGCTCGTCCTCACGCCGTCTTGACGCTGCTCGTCCCCACGCCGCCGTGATGCTGCCGGTGCCGTGACCCCACTTTGCTAAAGTGCTGCTTGTTTTCGCTCATCAGATCCCAGGCAACTTCGAAAGAAGCGGATCTCGGGCACCTTCCTCAGATCTCCGACATATTAATTTCAGGTAATATCTTCAAATCCCTTTCATTTCAGTTCAGAAGCTTGATTACTGTGTTGTTAGGGCTTGATTTTGGTGGAAAATTACTGTTTGGTTAGGGTTTGAATCGTTTGATTTGGTTAGGGTTTGTCACCGACCTATCTTTACTTGGGGTACACTCTCCCGCCCTTCTCTCTCTCTGAATAAACACTTTGATCCGAAGAAACATTGCGTGAGACACCATGACTTATTTGTTTAGAAATTGGAATGTTACTCCATTCATTTACTTCATTTATGCCTTGCTTTGTAGGAAGAGATTATAAATTTCCTTGCAATTTTATGACATTCTCAGCTTTTCATTCCTGATACATAAAGTTATCCTTTGGATTGTCATAATTGCCGGTGTCTCCTTAGATTAGCAAAATATTGCACTTTTTGTTATGAAAAAAATATCCTTCTTGTTAGGATATGCTGTCTTATGGTAGCAATTTATGGAGCCGAAAGTTTAGGTTAGGAATGGAGCTGAAATATAAATAAAGGTTGTAAGAGCTGCTTGTGTGGCCAAGTGTCTAATAAGTGGATATTTGTGAAACTTGGTCTTACTATTGGTGTATAGTTATTAATTATTTATGAGTTTATAATTAGTTGAATCTATGCATACTTTATTATCAAATTTTCAGCACCTATCATGGCAAATTAAAGGCAAAAATCCAAAGAGGTACAACATTTTGTGATGTGGAAGCATCTTCTGGTTCTCTTTACCTTGATCCCTAAACTTTGCATCAATAGTCCATCTGGCTATACAAAGGTATGCTAGTTTGACCACCCTAAATAAAATGACGAAATTTAACAAGTAAACTCTTGTCTTTGCTTCTAGTTAAGTTATATTCATTCCTTGGCATCTGATACTCTCCTTATTCTTTCATTGATCATCTCGAGGTGAAAAGTTTATCTCCTTCAAGTATCTACTGAATTTGAGAAGAGTCGAGTTAATGAGATAATTTGTAACTTTCAGGGGGATGATCTGACTTTGAGCTGCTACTATATTGACACTGAGTTCAATGCATACACCTTATCTTCTGCCTAGGCTAGCTGATCACTCTTTCGTTGTATACTGTGTTTGCCTTTTCGATATTTTTTTTTAGTTGAGAGACCAACAAGAAACACATTGAATTTACAAGCGTGTAAAATACTAAAATTTTCCGTGGCTAAATAGGTTTTGCCACCCCATATTGACTTTTTGCCACGGTAACTTGCTGATGCTAATTTTTTTTTTTTTTTTTGTAGTGTTTCTAATTCAGGGTTTCGTAAATTTGAATCATTCGAATTTCTCAAGAGTTTGTCATAAATTGACTTGACATTGTAATCGGGGGAAGAAATCATAGCGAGTAGAGATGTGGCTGAAGGTTGTAAGGAAGTCGCAGGCATACGTAAACCCGGATCTTGATCCCGTTCTGCTTGTCCCTGGAGTTGCCGGATCGGTTCTCCACGCCGTAGATGAATCTGGCCATGGAGAGCGCGTTTGGATTCGGCTTTTTGGTGCAGATTATAAGCTGCGCACCAAGCTCTGGTCGCTTTTCGATCCTTCTACAGGTAACCGCTTTTGAGTGTCTTCCTTGTTTTCCTGGCATATTTAACCAAGGCGCTGCCCGAGTTTCAGTTTAATTGGAATTTTCTGCAAGTTTACGATATAATTATACTGATATTTTCAGTTGATTCAAGGATTACACGTTCAATTTTATAGAAATGACTGGAATAGTTGGTTTTATCTTATCTTGCAAAATTTTAGTTTCAGCCTAAAATTCTAAAAATACACCTTTTCTTTCTATGATGTAGGTAAGACCGTGTCACTTGACCCTAAAACAAATATAGTGGTTCCTGAAGACAGATATGGACTGTACGCAATTGATGTCCTTGATCCTGATATGGTATGTCCTTTTATCAGTCTTACACCTGGGTTTTATTTATTTATTTTTGTATTATTATTGACGAAACTAGTAATGTATGACCTATTTTCAACTGCTAGGATAATCCATAGAGCTTGTTTGATAAAATTAAAGCTAATAAATACGTACAACTAGTGAGCAATTGAGTGCAATTTGTAAACAAATATGTACAATCGTTCCCTTAGTCATATACTCCCTCTGTTTAAAATTACAAGTCCTTTTAGGTCTTTGCACACATATTAAGGAAATTCCAAAAGTATTACTTTTATACCCCTCTTTAATTATCCACATTCACTAACCACCAATAGCATTTCATAAAACAAGTCAAAAAGTTACTTTTCTTTTATCCCAATGCCTAGAAAACCTAAAAGGATTTATATTTCTAAACAAAATTTGAAGCCTAAAAAGACTTATATTTTTTAACGGAGGGAGTATAGCTTAGAGAAAAATAAAATGTAAGATGTAGTTATTTCGATTTCTGTTATTGCCGTGATGATTGGTAATCAAATTG